>LR990039.1:22681033-23307006 GCA_905147135.1 Blastobasis lacticolella
ATAAACTCGTCAAAATGACTTAGATTAACTAAATGGGGTCAAAAATAAATGATGCAGGCACATAGTTGTGGAACCTGTGTAAAATTAAACACTTACACGCAAGATATTTACTTATTATTATTGCATCATAATTCCAAGGAAAGAAAGGAACCAAAATCTGAGTGTATCGTATAACAACCCTGGACAGGATCATGTGTCATGTCAAATACTAAATAAAATTGTTCAGAAGGAAGCACTTTAAACTAGCCTATGTAGACTTTACTTTGTACGCGCGTGTTTCCGATTTGTACGCAGTCATAGTGATGCTAGCTCATTTTACACTGGTGGTGGGTAGGCTGATGTGTTGCCTTGTGTACGTAGGAAATTCTATAGGAATAGGAATTCGGTGAGACCTAAGAACTTTGGAGTTGTCATTGGTCTGACTGCCTGGTCTTCAGATGCTCGTATGGTATGTGCTGCGCTGTCTTCTTCATTGCACCATTGCATTGATGACATTCGGTTTGCGTTCATCTTTTTTTATTTGGAAGCTTTATTAAGTGATACTGACGATGCTGCACTCAGTTGTTTTTAGATTCCCAACTAAAATTGTGACACATTATACTGTGTTACTATAGGTTTTGAACACCACCAATAAACTCACCACTAGGATGCCGAAGACCGAGCGAAGTGGACCAAGATGAGTCGGAAGGCATATCCCGGGGCCTCGCTATCCGTAGTGATGTAACGCCAGGATGATGATGATGACTATATATATATTGAACGTAATTTAAGGCCCGTACATAAAATGGAGTTGGTTTTTATTAGTTTTGGGCCTGTTTTGTTTGAATTATTATTACGAGTTGGGTTTAAGGCTAACTAATACTCGATATGGTTGTAAACCTTGTTAGGTAAGGTATTTAATCTACAATTACGTACTACCATTATGTAATGGCGGCCATACCCCGGTTGGGCTCTCGCGCACCAGAGCATGGGGTCCGCCTGGACCATGATCCAGTATTTGGTGGATCAGGTAATTACAGTACAATTGCGATACGCCGAATTTTTCCCGTCATGTTGAACCACCATTGGGTCCTTTACTGGGCGTTTCTTCTGATGGCCAGCCTCCAGTTTTTACATCAACGGCTCGCAACGTTATACAGCTGGACCTGAGTTTCCTTTACATTAAATGTAAGCTTCAAGCTTGTCAGGCCGCTTGGAGTATAAAATATGTAGGTGTGATGGTATGTATCTAGGTGGTGAATATATTTTGGGCGGCGGTCCTAACGAGGGGGCGCCTGATGCAGGGCGGGCTTCGCGCTGGGGGTGGCGGCCGCCGCGATGCGCCCGCGCCGCGGCCATAAAGCGGCCCCCGCGCCTCGCGGCCTTCAGTCCCAGCCGAGCCGCGACCGCCGGCACGCTCGCGCACGCCCACTCACACTTCGCACCGCCGAGGAACAACACGCGATAGTGTTCGACTGTGAACGAGTTGCGCGCCCTTTCTCTCACGCAGTGTGATCGTGCTTCGGTACGTGAATGCAAAACCGGACTACTCTCTTGACACGAGACGAGGAATCTGCGACCGCTCGGTGCTCTCGAGTTGAATTCAGGAGGTGAGTACGTTTCTATAGTCGTTAACAGGCGATGCGAGTGTATATCTGCTTAGCGAGTTTGCGATGGAGCTGCGGCCGGTGGTCCCATTTCGGATGGACTTTCCAAAAGCCTGGCCGCTCCTGCGCGGGCGCGGGCCGGGTGCGCGGCCGCGGATTCGCGCGTTGGCGTGCGGACGGCGCGCGGCGCACGGCGCACGGCGCGCTGCCATTGCCAACACCGTCCGTAACGCGTTCTGCAATTATGGCTCATATTTTGTCGGTATTTGTCAATAATCCCATCTGCTAATAGTAAATGGTCGATGTACATAAAATATTTTCCCAATTGAACACTTTCCGTTTTTTTTTAGCTTGTAGGTGTTTTGCATAATACTGCATATCGATGTCACCGTGAAAAGGGGCTTACGATTCGACGCGTATGTTTGGTTCTTTTGTTTGCCATTATTCATCGGCGGCAACGGCTGGTGTGGAACACAAAAACTCATTTTAATAACATGTAGCTGCGTGTACTTAAATGAGCTGTAATATTTATCCGTAAAAGTTTACGGTTCGTAAAATAAAGAAACGGTCGGTAACGCTAACATTAATATAAAAAAGAATAATTATTACAAAATATTTCTCACGTTTTGTAGGTACCTAGTTACATTATTGGTAAATAATTTCTAGTAGTTAATATTTCACGCGATATTACTTAGATTCCGTTATCAAACAATACGTTGTTTTATTGCATTAATAAATTAACGAAATGCGTATATGTACATATGTATGTATTAAAAGTACCTACGCATTCTTGGATAACATGTAAGCATAACAGCAATAACATAAACTTTGTCCGTGACGATTGAATGCAAACGATATGTGATTAAAATTGAGAAAACCATTAGCAACTTCTTTTTTTGGACGACGTTGCAGGTGTCTTCAAAGTACGTGTTTTATTATTATGCTACTTTCAAGAAATGCAAAAATAACAGAGTAGGTTACGCGTATCCTATTTATTTTCTTTATTCGTTGTTGTTGGGTCGAATAGGTACTTAATCGCGCAAGTATATAAAATGCGTAACCTATTTCTGCGACACGTGAAAATGGCAATCAGGCGAAGCGCTAGGCCACGGAACTTCACTTCACCACGGTACTACAAAGTAGTTTGGTGCACAATGACGAAATCGGGTTGTCTATTAAATAAAACCATTTTCTATAAAACCTAGTTTTTAAACTATTATACCTAGGTAGGTACTTATTATACTCGTTTGTTCCTATACCTAGCATTCAATCAAATCAATGCATTGTTGCAATAGGCAATTGGCGTGCGCGTAGCACCTTTTCTCACTCGGAATCGGAACATAGACTGTTTACTTTACCAGGACAACAACAACATATTTATCATTAGGTATGTTTTTGTCAAGAATGGCTTTTTTGCGCCTGTTGCACGAATTGACTTAATAAATAACATCAGTATCTTAAAAAACCTTATTGATTGTTGTCGCAGTTGAGAAAAAAAATTACCTAAGGCAATCTATAGACTGTCAAGATGATTGTAGGCATTGAATGGAAGTATTATAAGTTGCAAACAATTTGTTTCTCAACTTCACTTTTAGTTAAAATCCATTCGCTGTTCGGTTACACACCCGGCAGGCCGCGGCAGGCTCGGGGTTATTTATTGTCGAACGTATAATGTCGTAACTTAAGGACTGACGACGCGATGCGTTTCTGTTTACGCTGGTTGCGATTTCGAAACTGGCATTGCCACCGCCGAGTTACCATCACCTCTCGACAGCCTAAGTTTCTGATAGAATCCGTTTCTTAATTACAAAACAAATTAATGTCAATTAAACTGATACTATTTACCGTAACCCTAGCGCTACACATTATTCTAATGTTACGGTCTTTTTAATACTTAATTTATTTAAGTAGCGCTTGTTAATGTGATTTTGTTTATCGAATTCCAACCGTCTCGGCATGCAGTGTCAAACGCAAAGCCTTTAAAGTAGTGCGTCGTAATTTTAATTTAACTGGATTTAACTGGTA
This sequence comes from Blastobasis lacticolella, assembly GCA_905147135.1. NCBI lineage: Eukaryota > Metazoa > Arthropoda > Insecta > Lepidoptera > Blastobasidae > Blastobasis > Blastobasis lacticolella. The sequence continues at coordinate 22,684,645 of LR990039.1, forward strand.
CGTTCTAGTTAGGCGACGTCAGTTATGTTGGTAGTATGAAGAAACATGGAAGGTGGAGGTGTTGCATAACGGACCTGGGAAGTTTAGACCTTGTTTAAATAACACTTAATTTTGTATTCGCTGGTCGAAGGATGAAAGTGTTGGGCTTGTTGTTAAATTAACATTAAATAAGTAGATAGCACCTACTATCATGATACCAAATACGTGATATATTTGTCGGGGGGTAAGGTTTGAAATAACTATTTTAAATGAAGGAAATATTCATAGGTAGGTAGGTAGGTACAACAGGCCGTAGGGAAATAAGCGCTTACAGATGCAATAACCTATTTCCATCATCGCCAGTCAAATACAATCTAAACAATGAATTATTTTATTTATAACGTCCATGGGCAGTCTGAACGGGCGTACATAATAAGCAAGGCAAAGCATTTTTTTAATCATAAATTGTTACTTTTTCCAGTTAACTTCATTTGGCAATTCAAACGGGTTGATTATTCAAATTGAACTCGCATTCAGATGAGTTAGGACGGATGTACGATTATATTTTTTCAGGTCACGTATGTGATTATAGCAATTTTTTTTTCAGATAAAGGCTTCATGAGTAGGCTTTCATAGCTCTGTATTAGTGGTAAACCGGTTCGGAAACGGATTGTGCGATAAACGGAGAAACTGGTTTCCGTGGGCTCCCCGTTTGGGGGACGCTCCCGCGGGTTTGACAACCGCTGAATGCACTTCTACGCGCCGTATCAAGGCTTTCACGCTTAAAAATAATCAATTTAAATGTCTGCCTATAATTTTAATGTTACTGCCATTGGTTGAATACTGAAGCATGCCTTATCTAGCACATTTTATGTGAGCGGTAATTTATGTACGGCTTCTAGTTTAGTCCAGTTATATTAAAACACAGGCACGTTTGTTTTATAGTATTCACAAATACAAAATAATTTATTCTACAAACAATAAACATGGGCAGTAAAAAAGAATGAGGATATGCATTTGAGTAGGTAGGTATATAGTAGATTTGGCAACCCTACTGGTTGCCAAATCTACTATATAATATAGTAGATATCCTACTATATTAAGGGTCAATACTATATATATACTGTTCATTACCATTTGGTCAAAAATATACATTTTCCTTATATCTGAAAGTACCTAACGTAATTATTTTTTAAACTATTTTATCATGTAGTCTCCGGTAGATCAGCATCAACCCCTTCGACAAGGATCTCATACAAATTGTAAAAAATCTGCTTAAAAAAATAAATAAACTATAAGTAATATTTTTTATATGGATATAATTTTTTGACAAACTAAAATGGAAATCTCCTGTATTCTTCTTAAAATTTTGTAGCAACCCTACTAGGCAGCTATAAGTATTATACACTTTTAGGGGCAATTGTTTTATTCATCTTGTACTAAGTAATCGACGCATAACATAATCCTTTTTTTTTGTTATTTACAACTATATATTAAAACTAATATGTAACTGAAAGTATCCAACACTTTCGGATAATTCGAAATACTTAGTTTCGGAGTGTTTACGCTCTGCATCCGATTCAAATTCACCAGAGTTCGAAAAAATACACATCCTTAGATTTAGTTTTCTAAAACTCTGACAGAATCGAGTGCGTAAACTGTTTTAAGTAGATATAGTACTGCTCCTTCGTAAGGTACGGCTATAAAACGTGCAGTCTACCCTATTGACGCGGACACGACGCGGTGGCTGCGCGGTGACTATCCGGACGCTGCACGTTTAATAAATACGCACAGATAATAAATTATTTGTTTGCATTTGGGACAATGCAGGAATCATGTACCTATACTTACGACTGTATATGGGCTCAAACAGCTCATAAGAGGGAAGTGTAAAACGCACTCGTCCATAAAAAAACAAAAAACGTTTTTCCACATAAAATCCGATCCCTGATTTGAACTAGAATTAACACTTTTTGTCATTGGTCACTGTCTAAAACTATCAGCAGCGTTCCTGCCAAGTGGAGATAATTGTGAATCGTTTCGTTTGTATGACAAATTTGTGCCAGTTGTATAGGCTTATTTCCATGTCGTCCATGTACTGTGAATTTGTGTAAATAAAATAAGTCACCGTTTACAATACATGGCTACGCATACTATTAGTTGAGACACTAGTGAATATATTTCTTTTAGAGACCAATACCACGCTCTGAAGTCATGTGGCCATTCTGATCGTAAAAGGGTTCTGATTTCACAATTATTTACCATCTTCGGTTCGTCACTCTGTGTTTTTGTTTATGAAATATTATAGAAAATGGTTTCAGTATTTTGAGTCTATCGATTAGAAAGGAAAACTTTCATGGGTATTTATTTAGGTTGTCCTTATTTTACTAACTTAACGGCAAAGAAAACTAGGCAAATTACTAGAAATTGAAACACAACATATTTTGCATGTAGGTAGGATAATACTTATGTTGTTTTCTGACTCTAGAAAAAATCTAAGTTGTTACCTATTTCTAAGGTATTTAGTAATGGTTAATTGTCAACATCCAAATCAGAGTGGCTCACATATTAAGTAAAAGCGATAACGCCGCCCTTGTTTATTAAATAATATTGTATTAAATTGTATTTATAAAATCTCCTATAATGTACAATAAAGTGTTATAAATAAAATAACATTAATAGTATTTCATATTCGGGCAGATCAATTTGCCTACCAAATTGACTGGTAAATGTAAGTTAACGATTAAATTAATAATTATAGGTTCGCCTATTAAAACGATACTTTATCGTAGATTCGTTAGTTATTTACTAATGAATATATGATAAAGTTATGAGATACGGTGAGATATTGATAGGTGCACACTATTTATTTTATCTCTCTTTTCTAATAATAATTAATTAAATCATTTAAGTATAATATTTGATTACCATCTTGATACACTGAGAGACTATGAGGCAAACGATTGTTCTTTAAATTAATAACAAATTCGTTCGTTAAGTTATCGTACCAGTTAGTTAACTGGTTTTTTACACATAGTTAAACAAAAAGTGAGTACATGTTACCACTTGTGTGCAACATTTAGTATTTGTTTTCACACAAATGAGTGTAAAGTACGAGTTAAATAGTACAGGATGAATAATAAGAATAGTACATGTCTGTAGCTTCTCAATAAAAATATGAATCACTGAGGTAAAATGGTTGTCTTAATATTCACAAGTATGTGTGTTCTTTACAAATAAATACCTAGTTATATTGATTTATATTTTAACTTTGTTGTAAAGGTATTGCAATTCTCACGACAATTTTATTTTATCGCTGGCATGAATGGTTAAATGGTTGAGCTAATGACTCAGTTCTTGATAGTTAAATGAAATACAATAACACGTTTACTTTATTTATTTGAAAAGAAACAAAGTTGAACTCTGAACAAAGTTATGAGCTACTTATTCCTTCATTTTAGCCTTTACAAAGAGTTACCTTAGCTATCCTAGACCATCGCCTACTCTTTACAAAAATAATGATCCATTACGTGATTTGGTCCTAGGCGATTTATCCAGGTGTGAAGTAGTGTGAACGGTTTTACTGGGTCGGTTCGCAGCGATGCAACGCAGGCTGTCGTGGAGCGGCGACCGGCGGGCCTCGCCGCCTGCGCGGGCGCAGACAATGGCGCCGCGGCTATGGCGGCCCGTGCATTGTTCCACGCCAGTCAAATGACCGCGCTGCACGCCACGCTGTTTCTGTGTCAAGAGTGCTCCATCGGCCGCCATTTGCAAAAATAATTCAAGTACCCCTTATACGTGCAGGGGCAAACTTCATGAATAAAACACCTGACCGTAGTAGCGACTTTCCGTAAAAACTTTAGGTACGCTACGCCAAAAATTACCAAAAAAATTGCCGGCACCTCCACTGCAACTCCGTTCTTGGGCCCGTCTCAAATAATTTCAAGAAACTAAACATTAGGTTGAAAATGTTAGAGGCATCTTGAAAGTATAGTATATAAAAATATATATGGACGATACGGAGGAAAGGCCTCCCTAAGGAACCAATGGATGCAGGTGCCACAAATACCTGCGAACTTCAGGAAGGCATGTGGCATACGCGTCCCTCCAAGACCACCAGACCTGTGGAAATCCTGCCGCTGAGGATAATGATGATAACGATATGGATTTCTTTAAAAATGGCAATTTTAACTAAAATTACAAGATTTTTTATTTATCATCGCTGTTAGGAGTACTTAGGTATTATACTACTACTATTTAGGAATTGTCGAATTCGCACCTATCGTCGCCATCTAATCTGAAAAATCTGTTATCTGCAATTTTTAATGAAAAAAGGTCTTGCCAACTGCGGTATGCGCTACATGCGTAGATAGGGCAGTTAGCAAGAAATTACGGCAGTTACGACAGTTGTCACAAATATATTTTTATATTGATAAATACTATATTCTACTGACGTATGTAAATATGACACTGAGCTGAAAGTTTTGCCAGTTTTTTGTTACAAATACATACCGTTCATATCTGAACATCCACTTATTTTAATAAACTTTTAATTCAGGCAATCATTATCATCATCCGAGCGGTCAATCTCGACTATGCCAGGCTGCCTACAATTCCTGCTCCTTCTCCACATTGCTCTGTCTTTGGCATCCTCGCCCCGTAAGGCATATCACGGGACGTCTTTCCAGATAACGGCCAGTTTAACCACCTTTTTCTCACGTATTCTTCCCTGAGGCTTATTTACTTTGATTTATTTTTATTCTAGAAATATGAGTATAGAGTATCTCCATTTTACGATAAAGAGTGTAAAACAAAGTACTAACAAAGTCAAGCATCTACTTTAACTGATGTACAATGCAAAAACTTTAACTGATGTACCTACAACCGAAAAAGGCCTGAAAAGTTGCAAAATGCTAGTTATGACAGTTAGGAAGGCGACGATATGAAACATTATGTAACGCTCGTAAAGTATTTTAGTAGGTACTAAAATGTATAAAAAAAGAAGTTAGTACATGTACCTACCTATTATAAACTCTACACAAGACTTTGCCACAAAGGCCTTAGTTACGATTGTAAACTTTAAACGACGGCTTGCTAAATATTCATTTCATTAAAATATTAACTGATACCTATCAATTAACTTATTAAATTCTAAAGTACCTACACTATTGCTGTATCTACTTTTCTCAATACGTGTTAGTGTTTAGATTAGTGGACCTGACGTTAAGTCACCTTTAATAAGTGAAATGTCAAAGTGGTCTATAAGCGGCTCACCTGTAGCTTTCCACTATAAGCTGTTCGTCGTGAACGTATAAAATTATAGTGGAATTCTAAATATAGTAAGCAAGTGTCCACTAAGACATTTTTGCTGTGTCTATTTATGGGTTAGATCCCGGTTTTAATATCAAGCCAATGATTTAATGAATAAGCGTCGCCCGCATAAGCGTTTGGTTGGACTTCAGAAAAAACCGCTTCGGTCTGGTTTTTATTTGCTGGCTTATCTCGATGAGTAACAACGCGGATTTTCTTAATCGATGCTCTACTTCATCAGGTCACGTACAGCGTGTTCCGGACCTGTCACATCCGGGAAACGATAAATTGGATATACCATTATGTATAGGTACCAAAGGTTGAAGACAAGTGAAACTGCAATGCCTTTTTGATGTGATCGAAAATAAATCGAAAAGATTTTACTAGTTTCACTGCGCTGCGTTCTAAACCTTGAAAATGAACAGTTCTTCAAAATGATATAACTGTTGATGTGACTTCAAACACTCAATTCAACAGCCTGTATTTTTAAAATCTATGAGTATATTAATGTAATGTGTATCTTAATTCAAGTATCTACATGTATTTTCCATCCATTAGGTATTAACGATATGTGTATATTTCCACATTTCATAGTAGACACTGTTTACTGAGTAACGTTTGAAATCAGTGCCGTTCTCGAAATTTCTAGATTGAAAGAGTTAGGTACACTATTATCGGACGACTTAATTAATTCATTCATTAAAAGTGTAGTTTGCTAGTGTTAACGTGACGTAGGTCATCCCATTCATCAAAACGAGACCATCTCGAATGAGTACGAGTGGAACGTCAGCCACGATTCCGTTAGAGATTCTCAAATACAAGTGACTTCCATAAATTTTCCGTACCACATTTTAGTGACAAACAAAATATTATTCATTGCTGTATTTACCTTGACGCTTGTATGAATTTTACGGTATAAATTTATAACACACAGTTAAAATTGGATGATTTATTGCTGTATCTACTTATTGGTTCTTTGTAAGGTTCTTCAATATTATAAGCCTTCGAGTGGAGACGGGAAGGAAAACATGTGTTACGTTTCTTTATTTCGGGATTCCAAGACAATTTCTTAGATGGAATAAATAATTTAATTAATCCAATGATTATCATGAAAATTTTGTTCAGATAACGGTTTATGACGCATCCGCGTCACTCTGACAAACTGTTTTATTTAAGAGAATGTAATTAGGGACTGATAGACTTTTAGAAGTTTAGAAAGATTCTAAGAAACAAATGAATGCCACTCTTAGGAAAAAACTACAAAACAGCAACTATTTATTTTCAATTTATATGTAAAAGAGAAGCCATTAACAGTCAATGACACGCTCGAATTTGCTACGCTTGTCAATCGACGTAAGCAGAAGTTGTTTTAGTCATCACTATAATATTTCTTTTACTTACAAATATTTATTTTATCTAATAAATGGTATTACATAATACCGTACATAAAGTTACGTGTATTTCTATGATACAGAAATTTTATTTCTACGTGATGCAATGTGGCAATACCAGTTATATCGATTACAGTAACATTTTATTTTCAACATTTACTCGTAAATTTTATACATGAATGAAACACATTTTCGTAAAAATTTATCCTATGTTGTTTAACACTAGCTACACATCCGCGAATGCGAATCAGCTCTCGTTGAGGTCAATCTGCTGCTCTTGTCAATAATTATTCAAATATAATCAATGCACAGAGTTTCCTGTTCGCAGGACTTGGAGGTTCTCTATATACGTGGACAACTGTGTTCCTGCCGCTAAAAACGAAATGTTCTAGTCACTTCTACTAACTGATAATACCTACATAGAGGAACGATTTGTTCGAAATGTTGACTGACTCTCTGAAGAATCCGTAATTTTTTCACTTACCTAATGAAAGATTTCTCCAAATAGATAATACTTACCGCGGGGAGGAAAATGAAAGTCATAATATAAAAACTGGTAATCGCTAACAAAGTCGCGGACAAAAATAGATTGATTCAGCGTACGCGTAGTAAGTAATTGATGTGCAGAGGGATATATCTTTTAGAGTAGGAAAAAGTAAATAGCTTAGGAACAGACGACCGTTAAGTTGGCACAGATTCTGATGAGTGGACAGACGTGACATCGTTTAGTCGGACATGTGGAATGGGCGCGGCCTAGCCCGCGGCGCCGGCGCCGGCGGCGCCGCCGCGGGATCAGTAGCGCAAGCACCAATAAAAAGCATCTTCGTGCATTTTTTCTCCATATTAATGCATAATTATTACCCATATATAGAAATAAACTCATATATCGTAGACTATAGGATCGCAAAACCTTTTTGAAGAACGGGTTACGCTCGTCGCCGTCTTTATTGTCCAGTCACTCCGAATGGACTATTTCCTCTGAGCCAGTCCACTTCGGCAAATAAGACCCGTGTTTTCATTTAGAAGGGTAGATAGGCAGTTAGCTTAACACATTATTATTATTGCTCACACCTACGAAACAAATAATACGACACGTAAAGCGTTATCTTTAATACAATAATATTATATTCCTTGTGTTTATCGGACTGTAGCAAATATAAAATTGGATACAATAAAACAAAAGACAGAATTTAAACACTCCAAATACGTGGCATGTAGGTATTTCAAAGGGTTCGCCCTATTGCGAAAATTAGGTAGGAACATACGAGCTTATGGCACAACTGCTTGCCTATTACTTTTTATAATTGGTTATTGATTCAATACATACATATTTGAGGAATTTAACAACTTCACTAGTCATGCAGTACCTGTTACTACTTCCGTATTTCATGTCCTTTACAAAAATGATGTAATAAAAACAAAGATGTAAACTTTTATAGGAGATTATAGAATATTCGATGAATAAGTTTGAGTGGCTAATTCCCGAGGTCGTCTTTTTGACCTTCTGCAAAAAATACAAGTGGCATCACGGAATTTGAAGTTCATAGCGCTGAGTGCGGTAAGGTCGCCGTATATGCATACATAAATATTATTTCACTGTTCATGGAATCGATTTGGCCATTATCCTCTATTTTCAATTATTTCTTTTTACATTATAGATAAACCTTATGGAGGCACCGACTCGGAGAACGGTTACCTACCTACGACACCATGACGACACACAAGCGTTTTATCCCTATTAGTTCAACGTACTGAAAATTATAATCCTTAAAGTTGTAAGTAGGTAAATAACCAGGACACTAGAGAGAATGCACATACACACACATAACATGAGATTCATTATTTTATTTGGAATGAATTGCTTAACTTTAATTGTGAGATTACATCTGTTTAAACTAACGTAAACATCAACGAAGTTGCGGAGCAAGTGTAACTTATTCTTCTTAATCGTCCCCTCACTGCTGAGGATCGTGACATATTTGTAGTTTGTCAACGGCATGTCTCCGATGGTTTCGATTAGTCGCCTGGTGTAATGCGACATTGTCGAATGTATCCAGTTGTTCGGATGTTTTGTCCGCCCATTTATTTATTTATTTAATCGTGTTTTGAATACTTACAGCTGTTATAATTAAGTATATTGGTAATTTTAAACATCTTTAAACCAATTACAAGTTTCCCCTTATAGGTTGATACAAATGTATAATACTCCATACAGATTCAGAGAAATAAATAACTATTATCGGGAGGGTTAAGCGGTAAGAAATGTATAACAATAAAAGTTTGTGCCTATATTCATTACGTATTATTATTCCGAGGATCTCTTCGGACTTTGCCCTCTGGATTTCTATCCTTCGACTTTTCCCGTCACCATAAGTCGTTCCAGATCGTTGTTAGGCGACGGGCGATATGGCCGAAATAGCGCACCACTCTCTGCATACAGATCGTTATGTAATGCAATCGTTATGTATTCTGCAAGTTTCATTCCTTTAGAACCTATACGTTAATGCGGTAAACTGGACAAGGGATTCTAAGTAAGCGTAGTGTACACCACATCTCAAACGCGCTGACTCTTGCTCTATCAGCCAGCAGATTTCATAGTCTACGGCTCCGCTCCATAAAGTAATATGAAGAAAACCATTGTGCGAACCAGATGTGTTTTATCTGGTTTGTGATTTTCCTATCTCTCCGTAATTTGCCAAGTTGAGCCATCGCTGATTTGGCCATCCCTATAAGTCGTTGTATTTCGGGTTCGCTACCTTTGTTTGTAATGAATGAGAAAGCCAAGATATTATAACTGCTGCACGGTCTCGTACTCTTGTAATAAACTTGTGCGTTAAACAACTGCCAAAGGGTCGACTGCTTCATGAACACTGTCATTTCAGCTTCGTAAGTGAACTTAATGACTAGCTAAGTATGTATTAAATATTATTTTTAGGATTAGGATTAGGTTTTTTTATATTGTAGCAATATTAAGTAGACGTTGTTAAATATTGTATGTGAGAATGATTTTCATCGATGGAAATATAGCATCCAAGTATTTAAGTCAACTTGTTGAGTCACTGGCGAGTAAAGCTTGCTACCGACAATATTTAACATTTTGTAGTCATTTCGTTCTTTGCAAAAATCGTACACCGCTTGCTTGCCTTGTCGGACTTTTAACCAATGACTGGTTTTCAGGTGGGCCTGTTTATTTTGTAATAATATATTTATCGAGTACGTACCTACTCATGATTCACTGTGTAAAACAACCTTGTGCTACAGTTTCAATCGTAAATAAAATCAAAACCATGTCATTAATGGTATGCTGGTGTACATAACTTATCAGTAATTTCCGTTCTACACTTTAATTACCAAGTAGGGCCCTTTTTACGGATTTCCACTTAACCTGTTTGATAAAATCTATAAGTTTTAATAAAAACTACCATTGTAAGACCGTATAGACCTAGTAAGTGTTACTTTCATTAACTTCGCCGGCCCCTTTCCGCCATCGGGATACGCGATCCGGGCGAGCGCTTCATCCTTATGTCGTGGATCTTCCAGCCATCCGCACGAACCGCTTTGGCTCGACCTTTATAATGCGTACGGCTAAGGAATGGAACGCTTTGCCTGCGAGTGTGTTCCCTGATCAATATAATCTGGATGCCTTTAAGGCTAGAGTGAATAGGCTGTTCCAAGACGGGCATGCTTCATCTTCGGCCGCATCGTCACTTACCAACAGGTGAGATGGCGGTCAAATGCCTGACTTGTTTGTTATAAAAAAAGAAAAGAAAAAAAACTTGCATAAATTTATATTTACGAAGATACAACAATAGTTTTTTAGGGTTCCCTTGTAAACCAAGGAACCTTTATAGTTTCGCCATGACCGTCCGCGGCTTATCTCAAAAACTATTAACGTCAACAAAGTTGCAGATATAAGTCTTTTGAAATTACCTATATACTCCTACCTATAGAATTTTTTTCGTGTTTAGTCCATTGTGAGAGGTGTCGTTGGATAGGTTGTTTGAACTCAATCAGGGTAGGTATGTAAATAACGTTTTTGGATTATGTTTCCGTGTACAAATATATTTAGATTCAAATAGGTAGTTTTTGTTAGAAACACGTGTAAACGCTCTAACAGCTAAAGCTTGGGAGAGAATAAGCTGGGGCGCCGTGACGCACTCCCATCTTCTCGTCTCGAAACTAAACTTAGTCCATCGACTCAATAAGAACACAAATATAAAAAATTAAAATGCTGCTCCGCTGCCCCAGGAACGATGCCTACAAAATGATAAATAATCATGCCTTTACATATTTTTTAGTTTTCCAAATACCTACCTATATTATCTTATCCTTAAAACAATTTTTTACCCAATATAGACGTTGGTCAATATTTGTGCGTAATATACGTATCCTACGCAGCAGTGGAGCAACGCCTTAAACTTAAGTTATTCCTGCTTCATGGTACTCCTAGAGGACAAATAGAATTTGGCATAAATGTTTAACAAAATGTGAGGGTCCATGAACGGAACAAAACACGGGCAGTTTTACTTTGTGGCAAAAAGATAGACATGTAAAATTTATGAGAGACTTTGTATACGTCACACTGTATTTTGTTGTAGGTACCTACATGTGTTCTACTACGCGCATTATGTTTAAATATTTGCCGAGACCCATTTATTAAATGTCCATTGTCTTTATCAAAGAGCGTACAATATGGCAACAAGCAATATACCTACTAACTACTGCCTTTGTCACTGTACGTACCGTGTAGGAGGACTTAAAAAAATTAACGGTCTATGACGTTACCTTTTAGTGTATCACACGTGAAATCAAGGTTGACAATCGTGAACAATACAAGGGGCAGTGATGGATTTCATGGTTACGGACGGTACCTGGACGATACGGAAGTCCGTACACGGCGGCTTCAGTCCGCATCCGCCCTAGAGTTGCTGACGATAATTGCTGTAAATACGTATCTAGAGACGTGTAATTAGGAACCTCCAACGTCTCTCATTCTATTGTGACCAAATTAGAGGTATGTAATGAGTACTATGGTGCATTAGATATATGCCAGATTTTCAGCCTTTACAACACAGATATAAGAAAGAATAAGTACATAATATTACATGAGTTACAAAATATTTAGATTTGATATTTATCTCGAATCGAAATCTATAATGTACCTATTTGTTACACCTAAATGATCTCACTAAGAGATCCTTGACAATAAATCAGTTCAAAGTGCGAACTGAATTAATCTTAGGTACGCTTAAGTACTTATTACTTATATTACTACTAATTTTAACAACTAATCGTGTATATGCGACCATACTGAAAACAATTTTATTGCATAAAACATAATTACTCGAAATCTTTGATATGATATAGGTTTACTTCTATAGTCCGCGGTAAATATTGTACATCGGGTGGTTTTGGCTTCGTATTTAGGTAGTCGTATTGACATTCACGCGTGCGTCAAAGAGGCTGCCCCACCAAGCCCAACTAGAACTAATGGGATTTACGGCGGGAACTAGCCAATGTGCATTATTTACCGTCGACGCCACTAGATTGATTACACCTTCATTTTATTCTTAGATACTACACAATCAAAGACTGTAACGTAAAATCCTGTTTCGTAAATTAGCGTGAATATTGTTAAGAGTTTTTGTTGGATATTCACGGGCAAAACAATGGTTGTGGCTATCATCCGTCACCGGCAAAAGTAGGTACCTACCAAATAAAAACTGCAAATGTATGTAGCTTAATTGAGATTAAGAAACTGGAAACGGTTAATCACCCTACGTGGCGTGAACGCGAAGACTATTACAACCGTGCCTAACAAATAAGAATCTAAGTATCTACTCTTCACGCTCGTAACCGAAACGTTTTATTGTTGTTGTTTACCTAGTAAAGCGGTCTTTGACATGACTACATGTGACGTGAAATAGTGAAGACAATTTGTGGTGAAGACGCCCTAAATCCTAAATCTATTATCTTATTACATTCCTATTATTTTACTATAGCTAATCATAAATAATGACTATAATCGTTAATCATGATAATGTCCCACCGTTGGTGTAGCACTCCTCACAAGTCTCGATGAGAAACTAGGTGTTGTGACCACTTTGCAAATTCCAGTCGGGTATCGTGTGGTCGGTGTCATCGCACGGGTCGCGTGCCCAAAGCCTGCGCTCGGTCCGCGGTATGCGGTAAACTATCGAAAGAGCCTTGCCGCAAGGTTGTGCCTCCAGCCGCGCCGCGTGCACGGAATCTGTAATAGCCTTGCAGCATAGACACGCGCTCAGCAGGCCGCCGCCGCCGTCGCCGCCGATAGTTTCCACTACAAGACTGCAACCCTTGATATTGTTACAAATTTTGAGTATATCGAGAACCAACACTCTGCAGGCACACAAAATACTTGCTCATAAAAATAAAACCGGATTTGTTTTTAGTAAGCCACATCAATTATTAAGGTGCCCTTTTCGGCACTCAAAAAGTAATTTCCAATAAAAACATATTTTCAGTAGGTTAGGTACAACATGATTGCCTTGTTTTGTTACATTTAAGATGATAAATACCCACCATAAATAATTTACGAATAAACACTTATGAAAACGTCTGTTTTACCTGGATTTATATCACGGGCTTAGTTTGCAGCAATAAACCATGCATAGAGGAGCAAAAAATCGAACAAAATTAATTAGTTAAAGTTTGTTTGTAGTTTGATTTCATTACAACAAATCTAAAATTAGCTTTGCTTATCATTCATTAGTAGGTAATATTACCAATGCTAAAATGTGGATATTATTTTTTCGTTCGCGATTTCAAAGGATACACAAGGATGTTTTACAAGGGTAAGACTGTGTTAATAAGGTCAAGTGTTAAAAAGGCCTAAGTTCTAATGAACTTAGGCCTTTTTACAAATTACTTAATAACTGTTCGCGTCTATTAAATTTAATTTGTTAGGTAGGTTTCCCTAAAACCTATACTTACTTGCATGTATTAACAATAACCTTACATTCTAATTCTAAAATTATCACGTCTTCGTATTCTCTGTGACCTAAGGCCGTATTGGAGACTAGCACGCTGAATGGTGCTAATAAAATTTGCTGGCTGCAATATATTCAAATGCATTATTAACAGCGAGTCAAATGTTACGACAAGTCACAGTTTTACAATTTCAAAGCCATATTTTGCAGACTAGGATAAGGCAATAACTTTGGAAGAGCCTTTACGTTCACTGCATTGATAATTACACTTAATTACAGAGTCACTAGCAAATTTTTACACCAATCACTTAGACAGCAACAATGCCAATGATTTAACTATATAGTCAATTATACTGTTATCTTTAAGACGATATTGTTACAAATTACAAATTTAAAAACTAAACCAAATTAGGTATACCAGGAATCCCATACTAATAGCTTTATTTTGATATTACGTTACTTAATATTAATTTGATTGGTTTTACCCGTGACTTATGTCATTATGATACCTTGTATGCGTCATCTAGATTAAGCAAAACATCCGATCTACAATGAGGTAGTGTTTGTTAATATTTTTACATATCTTGGTGGCAACTGTTTTCAAAACCTTAGTATCTTCATACTTACATTCTGCACGTGTCACGTAGGTGCTTATGCTGTATAGTCAACAGCTTGTCAATAAGCCTTCCCGCAAAAGTAAGTGTCCCGTGTTTATTAGTGTTACTTTTATGCATTACCTAAGCCTTATAAATAAATAAATAAATAAATAATCGTGGACAAATTCACACAGCGCCATCTAGCCCCAAAGTAAGCAAAGCTTGTGTTATGGGTGCTAGATAACTGATAAACTACTTATATACTTTTAAATATATACTTATTATACATAGAACACCCAGACCCGTAACAGAAATTAAAATTCATCATTTCAATTTCTGCCCGGCCGGGAATCGAACCCGGGACCTATAGCGGAAATCACCGCATAAATATAGTGTAGGTATAGCAGTACGTACCAATCAATCAAATTTCCGTTCAAGTTTATAGCATTCGATTGTTTTAGAAATAATCTCAGCGAATAGGTTGTACAGTAGTATAGATAGGGTTATAGTATAAAGTTGAGCTAAGATGAAAACCGGTCCAGTGCAGCCCGAGAGCCGGAGTAGCGGCACCGCTCGCGGCGTCGGCGGCGGCGGCGGCGGCCCGGCTCCAACCGCGCTCGAAAGTCCGCCGCCGTCGGGTCATGCGCTCACTTCGCCGCTGCCAAGTGCTGGAGGAGCATTCAACAAGTTGCAAAATTGATGATGCCACACGCATTAATCACTCCTTCTAAATCACGTACATACTAATGAGGTCGATTCCGTAACGTTCACTTGTTTGAAATGTGTATCGATAACTATAAGCGTGTACGTACGTATTGTAAATAGTAAACACGTCCGCCAAGGGCATTATCGAAGTTCTAAGACAACAGCATCGTTAATTTCTATGTTATTTGAACAACGACGACACTGATTTGGCGTGTGTGACTGTGCCATTGACCTATAACTACGAGTATTTACTTTACACCGAAGTGTGATATGTGATTTAGGACGGCTCGATACTAAGTACGGAAAAATGAAGGTGTGAAAAGTACCGCAAGTGACTGATGATTCATATTATTCAACCGATGCAAACACGGGCGAGACCACTTTCCGTCGCCGACGCCGCGCCCCGAGGCGGCAGGCGGCAGGCGGCCGGTGCAGCGCCTGCTCATCGCCATTGCCACCCAGTTTTGAGACGGCACGACAACGATGCCTTCCCACTATAAAAACCCTGCGTAGTATAAAAAAACTATAGTTAGGCGCACACCTAACTAAATAGACCACCCATACCTAATTATAATGTATAGGTAAAGTAGTGGGTCCAGCGCGACTTTGTTCGCGTAGCGTCCTACCCCTACCCTACCCTATTCCTACTTTACCCCTCCCCTACCTACCCTTTTTTCTTGCCTATAAACTGGTTCTCCCTCTGGAATCACGCTATCTATTGATGAAAACCGCATTAAAATCCGTTGCGTAGTTTAAAAGATCTAGGCATAGATACATACACAGACACGGGAACAGAAGGCGGGAAGCAATTTTGTTTTATACTATGCAGAGATGGGCGCTCTTCATACCGAGTTTTCCCTATAGGTACTCACCAACTGAAGATAAATACGATTTATTTGATTTGATGCTCGATTGATTTAAACAACCACTGGTAGTAGTAAGCATCGCGTGAACGGTACTTCAAACAAGTTCGCGAGTTCGTCGGATGTATGACCGCGTTTGCTTTGTCCTCTTTGTCTGCGCTTCGTATCTAGTATAAAATATCTACCTATATTTTCATGAACCCAATGTTTTGGCTTACACTTAAATGGTACCTAGTGTAAGACAATACAAACATGTGACATTTGACTTGGCGTGCGGAAAACGATTGTGCTTAGTGTTGGAGAAGCCGCAACCATATCGGTCAGACTGCGGCCATTAAGCGTCGTCTACGAGGAACAATGGGCACTCACGCGCGCGACCCTCCCAATGGCGCGCTGTGCGGTGCGCGAAGCCATTTGAGATCACCACGAGCGAATTTATTTTACACCTCCGCGCACGATTATGCATCTGCGGCCACCACAACGTCACTGTTATCAAGAGTACGTACCTACGTAAATATATTGTTTGCGATCAATAGTCTTAGTAGGATTTGTATTGCTACTACTTATTTTTATTTACAAGCCTTCATAATAATGTATATTCACTTAAAGAGTCATAAATAAGAGATGACTTGATTGAGAAAGACAAAATTCTTCGTATTGTTTTTTCGCAATTACTGAACCTCCTACTAGCTAAATATAAAAGATGGTGTGTGAAAATTATAATAAACTTTTAAATTCTTTTAAAATACCTAATTAATTATTTTCAATTAAATGGCCTTTCCACGATTGTTTTTATGAGTTGTAGCGAAGCGTTACATGTTTGCCATAGCGGGCTTCTCGCTATTGCCACAGACCCAATAATATTATTATGTTTTAACTAAGTCTAACAGTGCCCTAACTAATTATACTAAGTAGGTATTGAATGACTACCTTCACAAACTCGATTGAAAGTCAGGAATACCTGTCTATCGATCAATTATAATTTTATTTTATTTAACGGCCAAAGAAATAATTTTAATATCTTTTACCAAATGAAGATGAATAAAATAATACAATAGGCTGTCTGTTCGCAATAATGTTCGCGATTTTCATGCCGTTTTCACTTACGACAGAGTGATTCATGAGGAAGGTTTAGGTGTATGATTTGTTAAGGTTACTTATACTTAACTCACACTCGTAATTAACTACGGACCCCACCCATGTTAAGACAGGATTTGCTCAAAACGGCACAAAAGTCTGATGTGGTGGCGTAGGGCATTAAAAGAACAAAACGATTATATTTAGAACTTGGCTCAAAGTCTTCTATCGCAGTATTGAAACGCACTTTCCAATCTGCATACAACTTTTGTGTTGACTTATAAAATACATTAGGTACAACCTAGTTAACATAAATAGGTAATAAGATCGCCTTCACGGTGCAGGTACGGCGTAAAAGCACAGTGCAGTTGGATAAGCGCCTGAGTCACACACGCTTGAAAATTTCGAATTCATACAGGCATGGCAGGTCCATACCTAATCAAGCACTTATCACACAGTTTATACATATAAGAATGATACATTTAATATCCATCACAATTAACATACGCGAATAGCACCACGTGTGACTCACTTTGTCATCGATCCATTCAAGATATCATAAATTATAACTCAACAACAACTCAATGGGTACCTATATTTTTATTTCAAAACTGTATGTATGATAAATGTTCGTATAGGTGCATGTACTTTAAAAGAGATTCACTTACATACTTCAGTAAGTTTTTCCACAATTTTTATTGTGTAAACGACGTGTTTTTGAGGATAGTGACAAATAAACAACAGATACAGTTTACCTACTAATATTATAAAGAGGAAAAGTTATTATGTTACGGTAATCTCCGAAACCACTGAACCGATTTCGAAAATCCTTTTGAAGCAATAGCTTTAAAACAATGAACTCAGGAATACCTGAGTGTCATAAATCCCGTGGGATAGTCGTATATTTAGAGAACAGAACTACGCGCGGGTGATAACCGCGGATGACGGCTAATTGTCAATAATGCCGCTATCTGTATGATTCTGGCTTCAACATTCAGCGTGTCACTCCTTCCTACTTTCCTACCCCCCTCCTTTTTGACGATTGAAAGAGATATTTAATGTCCTAATCAATAAAGACATTTTGATTTTTGAATTTTTTTGAATTTTGAGGCCTCAATCAGACAGCCAACCCACATAAACAAAAGAAGGCCCAAACAAACAAATTTAAAAGCTTATTAGTGAATCAAATCAAAGTCGAAGTACCAATTTTTTCATATGGGGAAATCGAGTACCCAAATTAAAACGAGTTACCCGATTTAAAACATTTTAACTTAATTCAAGGAGACCGTCGAATTAGAGAGATAGTACTTACTGTACAAGGGTGTCAACAAAATATAATCTTACATATTTTTTTTTTTGTGTGTCATGAATATCGGATTTAGTCCTTTTTTAACCAAAACCTCGCTTCCTGCCAATTTACACAATGCTAGATTTACGTGAAGTAAGATTGTAGATTTTGATGATGAGTTTGTTTGGGACAATCCAAATACTATCTACCTATATATTTTGTATCATTTATAGTTTATCAATAATTTGTGGACATGTTTTTTGGATTTTTATCATTTATTTCTGCTCTAACCAAGACCTCGCTTCTTATCAATCTTCACAACTGTAGGTCTACAGAAAGTAGAAACGCTTTTGGTTAGGTGTAGGTTTTGATGAATAAGTTTACGAGGATAAAAAATGGCAATATCCTACTACCTACCGTATAGGTCAAGCCAACTTCATGTGCTTGGTAGTCCCCTTGCCGATAGACGGACCGGGCTCTGGCAACAACTATGTATACAACTCAGTTCTCTAAATTTACCTACGTTTCAAAGCTGCTGAGCCTATGTATACACAGATTATTACGGCACATTAAGATTTATCGATTAACTTGAACCACGTCACTGTACACGCGCTGCATAACAGGTTCAAGTATAATTTCTTGAATTGAATTCCGTGCTTTCATAGCTTGAAATAAGTGACAAGTATATTGAGAGTGATGGTCGGGTTTCCCCTGGCAGGCAACGAGCGCGGAGTGCGGCCGGCGCGGGCGGCGCGCGGGAACGTGTTGGCGGGCGGCGCGTGCGCACGCGACCTGCTTTATAGCCGCCGATAACGCGCGTCCGACGAGAGCCTATGAAAATTGAAATTGTTTGTAAAATTAGACGATTTGGAACCGCAGGTTTTGCGCCGACATCTGTTTCGTGTAATAGCTGATAGGAAAACCGACGTAAAATAGTGCTTAAGTTGTTTTTGCTTAACTCGAAGTCTTGCTCAGTGATTTTCTTAAAATTAGTTTTTTACGAATCCACAAAAAAACTTATGTTCGGCTCATTCTTCAAACTGTCGAGTGTTAAATGTTCCTAATTGCTGTACGTAGATAAGCACAATTATTTGCGAGGTTTGTTTACTGGTAGAGGAGTAGGTAATACAATTTGACGGAGTTCCTATGGCCTTTATCATCTATTGTAGATGATTTAAACAACGTAATTGTTAGAGGTTTATGTACAGTACTTTCTCTGATGGCTGCAGAGCCCAACACGGGAAAGACAGATACGGTTACAAAGTTAGCAGTCATAAGAATTCGCCCTGGTGGTGATTACAGTGGAGCGACTACCATCTGAATTTGCAAGTTTCATCACGATGTTTTCCCCCACCGTAAGAGCATCGGTTAGAATTAAACTAATGTACATAACTCAGAAAAGAGTCATTGGTACATGGCCGCAGCGGGATTCGAACCCGGTACCTCTCGCTTACGAGTCGGATACTCAACCGCCCGGTCACCGACGTTCTTGCCGTTTAATACTTATTAATAATTTTAACTAATATATGAGTCTCTTTATACTTACGATACATTCTACTTCAAAGCTTTATTGATTACGTACGTATTATTATGATAGCCTGACCAAGCCGAAAAACTCTATGCGAGATCATTTGTTAATTATTTTATAAATATTAGTAGAGAAGGTTGCGAAGACGAGTTTGTGGTGACAAGGACAAGAGACAAGCAAAGACCGAATTGGTTGGATTATGTAGGTACCTAGCACACATAAAAACGTTTAACCTTCATCAGAAGAGTGTTAAAACATATCACTAATCAAAATGACCATGCATTGCTGTAGGTATAATTCTATAAAATCCTTTAGGATTAATACATTAAAATATTCATCGAAACTAATGAACGAACATTAATTATGATAGACGACGCCGGTCTTGCGTCGAGCAGGAAGTAATTACCCTACGTGGGTCTTAAAAAAGCAGTGTCTCCGGAATGTGTTTTTGTTTTTCTTTTTCGTCTTATCACGTCACTAATTCACGGTGTAGCATCATAGGGTTCGCCTTATGAGCTGACCACGGTGAAAATTACCCGTGGGCCCATTAACCGCTCACATCCCAAGTATCCGCTAATCTATTGTTATCAATTATCATAGTACAAGCTTTGCTTAGTTTGGGGCTAGATGGCGCTGTGTGAATTTGTCCACGAATATTTATTTATTTATTTAATTGTTTTCACGGCCCTCTATTGTGTCGCCGCGACGTGACAGATTAATGGGTCTGCTCACCGGGACTACGGGTGAACGCCGCTCTGCACTCCAAGCTCCTGCAAGACAACGATGAGACGCTTTAGTTAAAAAAATGCTTCGTGTACAGCATACACGTATCGAACATTATAACATATTTGTAATATTAATGAAGAGTTTGTCAAGATGTCTCGAAGTACAGTACTTCTATTAGCTAGCTACTCAATTGACACTAGATTTAATTTGATTTAAAGCTTCTAATTGAAATGAACGCTGAATACGTAGGAATGTTTTTATTATAATATAATATAATTATAATAACGAAATGTCAATCAAGTGAGATTCTTCTTTGTTTTTAATAATTTCATTTCAATTTTCAATTTCGTCTAATTCTGTTTCATCTATCCTCATTTCACTATGCCTAAATGTAAATGTTATTTATCGGTACAGTAATAAAGCGGAAATGGAAAACAGTTATTTAAGAATGCAATGGCGAAAAGTCCTTTAGCAAAACAGCAGGCAGACGAAGTTTACGTAGACTCATTGACAAAGATTTCACATTTTACTTTCTCCACTGGCGGTTTTTTATCAAGCCTTGGACCGCTGTCGCCACACATACACGCATTGTCGTCACCGCTTATTTATCTGACGTATTTAATTTTTATATTTCCTTATGGCGTCTTTTGCTTACAAGAAAACAAATTCCCCAGACGTCCAGTTTATTTATAAGTTCCAGATCCTGAACTATGAGTCTGATTGAAAGCCATCTTGGTGTTAGCGTCTGCCTTGATCATGCTCCAGCATTTGTCAAATCATGTTTATACAGTGGAGCGACTGGCATCTGACCTTCGTGATACCAGGGGAATATGACCTTATTGGATCATGGTTACACATTCATTTGCCGAAAATGCAGGTCATTCATTATGTTGTCCCTCACCGTAAGAGCATCGGTTAGTGTTTAATTATTGTACATATGTAGCTCAGAAAAGAGTCATTGGAACATGGCGGCACTGGGGTTCGAACCCGGAACCTCTCGTTTATTAGTCGGACCCCTTAACTACTAGACCACAGACCCTCTCATTGTCAGTGTGATTCCTTCGTTCCTCAGTAAAGTATTTAATTAGACTAAATTTTAATACAATATCCATTCGTATTACCCTATTTATTATACGTACACACGTGATCAGAATGGGATGGAATCTTATCGAAATAACAGTTTTAGGGCGAACTAGGTTTTAGCCACAAAACAAAAAAACGACCCTCCCCCTATAGCGCAACCTACTTTGCTAATAACGCTAATTCCATCCGAATGCTGTAATTTCGATTAACTTCGAATAAGTAATTGGAACTCTTGACAAGATTTTGACAAGCTACTATATACTCGTAAATGTAAAGGTTTTGATAAAATAAAATTAATACTATGAATTAGAACTGCCCTTGCCTTGTCAACAAAGTATAATATAGATTTGTACAGGTAAGTACTTATATTTTATTTAATATGACAGTTGTGCGCTAAACAAGCATACCTATTTTGTAAACAGATATAAAGTGCAAATTATTGTGTTGGTATTTAATATCGAATATTTAATAATAATAATATGGTATTTCCGCAAAGGTGCGATTCTTAATGGCGCGGCCCTCGTGCGGCGGCCACGCACGTGACGGCGGCGATTGCGTGTAGACATGCGTATGACATGACAGGTCTTCACATTTTATTGACACTTGTCGTATAACGCGTTTGCCACGCTTCGACCGCGACCCTACAATTTCGATGTCACATAGTGATTCACACTTCTAATCGAATTTAACGACAGTCTCAACCTACTTCGTGAAGAGTTCATAACTATGGACAGGTTCTAAGTCTGTTCTATGACTGACTAATTACAACTGTTTAGGGGTCATACTTAATGATCGCTGTTGTTACAACTGAATGTGAACAAACATAACTACATATTACCAAGGGATAATTTTCCTCCACTTTAAAAAATACTTATTCGAGTTATTCAGAACATTCAGAAAAGAGTTTTGTGACTGTAGTTGTGGTGCTTAAAATTAACAACAAGCCCGAAACACTCCAATCAACTAAGTAACTGTACCCCGAATTAAAATCGACAAACCAAAGGAACATAATAAGTCGTCTGTTTATATATTTGTCTGTCTTCTTGGGTCTCCCGCCAAAAGGGATACTATTATGTTCAAAACAAAACAAATACTTACCTAAATAAAGTTTGCATTATATTAAAAACATCTTTATACAGTTCAACCTATCAAGTTATTTTTATGTGTTGCATGTAACGTTTATTTGTCTTCTTCGACAGTCGCCAGACTCTCGTCCTGAGTCATCAGTCCGAACTGATGATTGACAGTCTAGATCCTGAAAACGCCGTGAATATAAAAAAATATAGATGTGGCTGGGCCAGTGGCTGCCCTAAGGTATCCGGGATTAGGTATTTTATTATCAGGCCACATGAACGAAGTCACGAGCAAAATATAAAGAACAATTATGTACATTATACACCCATACATTATGTACCTACTAAGTACAATATACAAAAATTGTTTTACTTAAATAATACTTAATGCCATATAATTTTAACGTACTCCCAGTACTTCAATGAGTTTTGTGCTTGGTCATACTACCGCGAGATAAAAATTACACATAATTTTATATAAATGGTAGTAAGCACCCACAATGTAATGACTTAATGACACTACTAGTATTTCTTTACTACGGCAATCCTTTAATTTGATGTAAATCCATACATGAGCAATTTTAAATACCAAATTCTATAGTTAAAAAAAATATACATAAATAGCATAGTTGTAAAGTAGGTACAGTATACATAAAAACATAATACCATTTCAGTATTTTTCCAATGTGTGATAAGTAGGTATCTATAATGTATGCGTCTACAAATTGTTTATTCATTAGAAAAATGAACTAATTGACATAGCGTCTTGCAGCACTTCAATTTTTGTCCCTCCGGGAATCGAACTCAGAACTCTCCACGAAGCAAGCTAGCATTGTGAGTGGCCACTGATAGGACGACCTGAGTGGTGCAATGGTCAACATGCCGTCTTGCGTCTGCCACGCAAGAGGCCCCGGGTTCGATTCCCGGCCGGGCAGAAATTGAAATGATGAATTTTAATTGCTGTGACGGGTCTGGGTGTTCTATGTATAATAAGTATGTATTTAAAAAAAAAAAGTATTTAATTAGTATATCAGTTATCTAGCACCCATAGTACAAGCTTTGCTTAGTTTGGGGCTAGATGGCGCTGTGTGAATTTGTCCACGAATATTTATTTATTTATAGGTAAGTGGAGTCGAGCTGGTTCAGCGTATACATTATAGGTTACGCAATTAGTAGACTACTTAATTAAAAGAATTGGCGACTTAAAAACCTCGAAATTGTTTATCCGTTGTCCCACAATTACAACTGCGCATTGAAAACCTGATACCTAAGTAAGGAACGAAACCATAAATTTTTTTACTGCTTTTTTCTGCCTGGCCGTGTCGATTAAGAGTTCCAGAGAATAGCAATTTGTAAAATGGCGTCATCCTTATTAATGTACATAATAAAACAGGATTGGCTAAACGTTTTCGGTTCCATGCAGTTTGTTTTAATTACTTTTTCTTTTGACAGTTTCTAACCATAAAGAGAAACTATATACCTACAAATATATCTTACGAATATGCAATAGCACCTACCAAATAGATAATATTACGAATGCTACTGCGCATCGTAACGTGTAATTTTAGTATTGTTGACAAAGTTTTTAATTTTTAGCGTAGTTTTATATGTAAGTAACAAAAGTAGATTTTTATTTAGGTTTATTTTGAAAAACCAATTGCATAATATAGTTTATTGTATTACCTATATATATTTCGTTGTTAAAAACAAGATAAATTGTATAAAGAATTAGAGACGTTGTGAAATGGAAACGACACGTAGCGCAACCAATAAAAACTCAATCCAATAATGTCGAAGCGAAGCGAAAATCACAATCTCGTGCTCTCTCGAACTTAATATACAGTTTCATATAACATAGTCAATAACAAATAAATTGAATAATATAAAGATTGAAGAAGACTCTACTGAAGAAGAAGACCGCCAGGTGTCCGGTGTTTTTGCGGATCTCAGGGTGACAATTGTATAACTAAAAGAAATAACAATAGCTACTTATATATGAATGTTCATTCTGCTCGTACATGCTCACCTCCAAACAGGACAACTTGTACCGAGGCACATTTCAGCTCTCAGTGTTAGGTATCTGCAGGGTTCTAGAGCGTGACCAACATTTCAAGTTGCTGGAGGAATTTACCAACTATAATACCTATAATACATTTGAATATTTTAGACTCTAAAATGAAGGTAGTTTACGCCATAACTGTTTGTCATTTTGTCATTTAAATTTTTATTTTATGCAATACTATAACCATAATTATTTATAAAACGTTTATTCGTTTAAACACCGATCTTAAATAAATTCATACTCTTCATAAAATCCTCACTAAAAGCCACCACAAATAAAAAAGTGGGCTTTGGAGTTACCGAAATTACAAGTAGGCAGTTTCTCTTCAAAACAAGGTAAATCGATACCAACAGGAAAATGGGTTTAATAAAATAAATAAGTTACTGAACTTAATTCAAAGTACCCTGAGAAACCATATAATAAGTCCTGATACCGGTTATTGTTTATGAAATAAAATGAGGTAAACTCAGGTAGGTACTGACATTACCTTAAAATATTCTCCAAATGAACTTTAAATCTTACATTAAATTATTTATCTTTTGTAATGAGCCCCACGTTGTTGTAACATAATATCAGGGTTTAGTATCGATTATTTTGTAATTCAATGTAGCTAATGAAGTAACATTACACCATTCGTACCCGAGACCTCCTCAGATTTGTCCGGTCCTACCCCCGGTATTTTACACAAACATGTCTGCTTTCTGCAAACACTTGCTTGCAGTTGTTCACAATAAAAGAAGTGGATAGGCAGGCTTTAACAATGGCTGTCAGCGGAAATGTAACGTCATTTGTACACCGTAACAACATTCATTCGGTAATAGAACTGTTGCTGTTTTGTTCAATACTAACTACAGCCCGCGATTTTATCTTCGCGGATTTATTTCCCTTACTTGATGGTTTGAACTCGATGGTGGGCAACCGAGTAAGTTCTCCATACAAACTTTCATCCTCTTTCACCACTTTTCGATTTGTCTGTATTAAAAATTAGCTTTAAAAGTAGATAGTAGTTCACAAAATACAAACACACTACAATGCACATTATGATTCAAGTACCTACGTAGAACCTTACCTTAGATACCTACATAGATTTCTTAAGAAATAGAGTGTTATTTAGAAAACCTTTTGAGATTAGTTCGGGAGATGGTACAGGTCCTCGCAAATCTAACTTGCCACGAGTCGACACGCTAAGAAGTTCGGGTGATCCACAAGTACTTACTAATTCTGTTTCAAACAAACAATCTCATCAGCTATACTTTATATAGTTTATATTGATTATGATAAATATGTCAATAAATAATATGTCGCGCCATTTACATTTGAACTTCAGTGCATTGACAACAGTGGGTATTATAAATGGTCAATTTATTTAATTATAAGTAATAAAAATGTAGATACAATCTGGGCGAGCAACAGAGGCTCTAGAGAAGCGGAACTAATCTCTGGAATGAATTGTCTCGCGATGCCATCTCAGATGCGCCGGGCGTCATGACCATGTATAAACTACGATGATTTCCGCACTCGTCGACTGCATAGATAGATGATGTTGGCCATCGCCACTCATGCAACCACTTAACACACAATATTTCCACATAAACAAAACACCAGGAACCGACGACTCCATGTTATTACATGTCAATTGACAGTATAATATTGACCACTCTGGGAATGCAACTGAAAGAAAATATTTATATAAAAATACATTGCACTCAAGATCCATGTGTGCTGATAATTTTCCTACAGAGGTAATCTACTTAGACAATGATACTTTTCCTTAAGAATTATCGCGGAAAACGGATAAGATTAACTCGACGGGAAATCCAGCGAACAAACCTTCCTGCTGTTTTTGTTTTCATAAAAATACTTATACCTATTCTATTATTACCTAATACTAATTCGCCAAGGACATAGCTATAAAGTTTACATCATAAGAAATAAAAATTTTCATGGGAACACTAACCGGACTTAATTGCGTTGTTTGATTAACTCAACATTAGAATAAATATTACGTCATCATTTTACTAAGCAATTATGCACTTAAATTTTTTTACAGTTCGCAATTTTCATGGGTATGTGGTGTTACATAGGATATAAATTAAACTATACCCACCTAACAATACCTACGTAGATAACATCATAGAGTATAGAGTTTGGAAAGTTAGCTACCGCTCCTTAGGGTATGTACACGCACAGCTATACTTATTTATTGTTCTGTTCTGTGGGTATGACATCCAGCAATAAATAGGCTTACACAAAAAAATAATATTTATATTATTATTATTACAATTAGTTGTATGAGCTTTGGGAGATTTTGTTCAGAAGTTAAATTCCCTTCTTCTCTTTGACTGTGTTGATTACACCCAATATATTGTTAGTGGACTATTTTCTGAGAAAGGTTTAGCTGGTTTTGGGTACCTACTTTTAAAATGTAATAATTATTTGACGGGATATTTATTATACCACCATGAGAAGATACTGAACGGAAAGACTCATATTTTCAGGACCATACGGCTGACTCAACAATACTGTAATAAATATCCCATTGATATTAACTACTAATGAGTTTAACCGCACGATGGTTTAAAAACTCCACCATTCAATTTAAACAGCAATTAACAACTAAGTCAATAGATTGCCGTATGCGTATATAATACCGCCACAATATAGTGTTCCTACAATAAGTTAAACGCAAAGGATGAGGAAAAAACACGACGTACCAAGATGTTTAATTGCTGGCGACGAGATATAATAAAGCTTTGCGATGCGAATGGCACTGTTGAGCGGTTGTTTGCTGTGCGAAGTGGTTGGAATTGGTTTCGATCTGACTCACGGGACTTGGTCTGGTTGTAGCCAGCGCTGGCCCGCCGCGCCCCCGCGCCCACCGCCCCCGGCCCCGCCCGTGCCGCTGCGCCTGCGGCTTCTGTTGGACTCTCCACGTGCCGTACTCTGCAACCATAGTACGTATTTTGACGCTTCTTCAGTGTGTACTCAGAGAAAGAGAACTAGGACAACGGCAAGCAATTTCCTTATGTGTGCCATGGTTCCTGTTGCACGTTTTCCTTCTCTTCATTTAAATATTTCATATCTATTCACTGAGAAATAGACAAGTACTCCAATGTAACATTTTTTATCGACAAGGAAACCCTTAAGCAGATATGTAAATAATTTATCAATTTGAATACTACAACGTACTATATGTTCCGCATACTTTGTGTAACCGACGGCGTTGCTTTTACAATCTTGATCGGGTTAGTATAAAAAAATTGATCAAGTGCGAGTCGGATTCGCACACAATGGATTCCGCACCATAAGGCATAAATGATTAACAAATAATTCTTGATAAAAAGCAATAAAGGTATTAAAACTAAGTCGCGGCAACATGTGTTTGGTTGGTAGGTACCTAAAATTGGTATAGGATATATATATGAGATATTAGGAGGACGCCATAGCCGCAGTGCTATGCGCGATTGGGTCACACTAGCATCAGTGAATGAATTTATGAAATAAGTAAAGTTCTTGTACAATATATAATTGATATACAATTTAAAAATTAATGTGTATTCTTTGTCAGTTATCTACCATAAAATTGTTTGTGGAAAAAATTACAGCAAACAGATTAAGAGCATGTTTAACTTGTTGACGTGTTGCCTTAAGATGTCTAGCTTTTATGTAGCTCAGGGCAGACATCACTGCAGGTTAACAAATTTGTACAGGTATAGAGCTGAATTCATGCAGATTAATAGGTATAGGTAGGATGGTAATAGGTTATGTTATTATTATAGTCGTGACATCTTCATTCTATTTCCTAGCATCTTGATTTAGGTTTGAGTTTATAAGAAATGAGTACATACCGACCTATTTAAAGTTCGCAATGAACGCGAATTATCAATGTACGACTATTTCATGGCCATTATTTATTTACAACTGACACGAAATATAGCGTTCTAGTTAATTATTTATTAACTACCTACTGTAAGTTGAAGTTTCCATCTGTTTAATTTAATTTCTTGAAAGCCATTAAACAAATCCACATTTTGGAGGCACATGTTTTTAAAGCAGGTTTGTGTTTGTTATTCAATCGCCATCCAAAGTAAGTAGCCTCTGTATTCCATCGTAAGGCTAAAATTTTTGCATAAATAGCTAAGTCCTTGCAACATCGGCGAGCGCACTCTCCGCTGGTGAGTCTGGTGACAGCGACCTTGCGGCCCGTGTGTACGCCTCATTTGGCTTCCAAACAAATGTAAAATAAAACCGCACCGATTTCAACTCAGTTTAGGCCAGCGGCAAAAAACAGAGTGGTATAACGGTTAAAAATAAATCGTAGATTATTTGTCAGGTTTGCTTGGCACCTGTAGGTACTTAGCTAACCTAGGTAAATGATCTACACTGTCGCTCATTCATAGTTTCGGACATAGAAGCGGAGGTTTGAGTTGAGGAGCATATCTAATGAGAAGAGTTATACTGTGAGTAAATTAGCCGGAGTTTCACGGGCTTAGGCTACAGGAACGTTGATGGACCGGTTCCTCTGCAAAAAAATGCTTGAAAAAATCTCGGCCAAGCGTATTCCGGGTATGCGCTGTCAATAAACATATGTGTGGCGGCGAATAGTATTAAACATGCAAAAGTACGCGGATTAGTCGCAAACAGTCACGGCCACGGTATTTTAAATTTTCGATATGCTAGTGGAAACGTTTCATACTGATAATGAGTTCTTTAAATCACGTAAATGGTTTCTATTTTATTAGCAAGATTAGGTTCGTAAGAACCAATATAAAAATTCAAATAAAATTTTTACTGAGAAGTTTGTAGGTTTAACAACCCACATCGTGCCAAATAAAATTAATAAATAATGTACGTTAAACTATTAATTTCTCTTAAACAAAGTTACACATAAGCATATGAAAAGCCTGATGCCTCCTGTAGAATTAACTGGTATTGTCGCTAGCAATCTACCAATTTACATTTATATACCTAAACAAACATAAATTACATAATAGTAAATAATTGTTATTTTTTCCCTGAATAAATTAGGTGACTTTGATAAAACTAAAAAACATACCTACGTTTATTTATTCTCTCTCATTGTTCAAAGTAGGTGCCTACCTACAAGTAATCAAACGGAGACGGAAAACTGTAATAAAAAATATCCGTCGCGGAAAAAATACTAAGGTAGATACTATTCTTAGGCTAGAAGAAAAATTGTTATGTATTTGATTTGGGTTGATTTTTTATGCTACGCAGTGACAAACGAGGAGCCCACCTGATGGTAAGCGATGTTACATTGTTTTATGTACAATAAAGAATATATAATAATAATAATAATAATAAGCGGGAACTATCGCCCATAGTCTCTATGATCATGCATTTAGGTTTCAGGCAACAAAAATGCAGACCCGCAGTTGCGTTGTAATTGTAAAGACAAATATAAATGCCTCTTGCCTGTAATTGCGCTTGCTACCTTATACTTCAAACCGGAACACAACGATGCAAGCATTGTTGCTTGAAATAGATAAGGCGGTGGTATTCACCCAAGCTGACTTCTCAGGTTTAACAGAGTCTTGCCAGCTGTTAAATTTTTTAAAGGTATTTCGTTAAGAATAGGATCAAGATTTCTGAAGGTTAAGTAAGTAGATAAATCTCCTAATTTTCTGTGTTAGTTTCTACTTATATCCAAATTACCACTTTACTTTATTATCACTGACAGTTGGAAGCTTCACGAAACAGGGCCGTGCCGGTAGCCACTACCTAGAATCGGCCTATTCACTAAACACTTGAAACTGTTTTAGGTTAATGCCAATGTATTCACAGATTTTACAAAACTTCTAAAATGTAGGTAGGCACATCACATTAATATTATATTTATATAGATTTTCCCGAGTAGCGTGCGCGGAGCACACGCTCTGCGTAGCACGGAAATTGCTGTAATTAAGAAAAACAATACGCAGAGTCGCAGGGTCACAAGTAATTACTGAGTGTTGTCAGTTTAGCTACTAAAACGTTAATAGAAAAGTTTAAAGCGATAAAGTGAACCATCCAAATTTTGTATTTGGAGGAGTCTGATATTGATTTTAGATACTCTCTCTTAGTTTCATAAAAGTTAACAACAACAAAAATAATTATTAATGGCAGTCCTGAGGCTTCTTAAGTGATCAATTTTGATTCAACTTCATAAGGCACATTATAACACAAATAAAGTACCTATAGTTGTATACTTATCTCCATATTTGTAATGATCATAATAAGATCCCATATACACTCGTAGTTTTTCTTTTTACTTGTAAATATTTACCTAGAGACAACGTTACGTTGTATACGAATGTAACATCGAGAAACTCACTCTGGGAAACTTACAAATGTAGATTGCATGTTGTTGATTTTGTAGAAATAAAACATTTCACATATTATCAAAATAACTCTTATAAAACACGGCCATTTAAAAAGACCTTTATGTGTATTTTATCGATTATTTTGAATAATTGTTACTTTAAAACCCTTTATGCCATTGCGAACTGAATCCTATAGCTTGCTTTTAAAGCATACTGCTGCATTCGCATGTTCTTTTATTATTACGGTCTTGCTCCTGCGAGAACCGTTTCAAATTTTGGGATGTATTATAACCTATTCTGGGCTATAATCTACATTACTGTCCAATTTAACGAGAAAGAATCGGGAGAACGCGGGAAAGACTCGCGAATTTTGCACCATCTTCTTTGTTGGGGTTGGTCCTTGTCATGTCTGAATTTCGCTGCGGCGAGTGGTCGACGCTGGAATTACTAAATGTTGGAAAGCGACGGCGGCGCCTTCCAAAACAAACACAGTAGCGTCATGCGTGACCTCCTTGTCACCCACCGTTCTGTAGGTTACATATGTGGCGAAATTATGGCCGTTAACACTTCGCATAACAACACAACCGTACATTTTACAACTTGTTTAAACTATAGGATATATATTTTATTTGCCCTATATTCGTTCTATTTTTCGATGTTTTTCAACAGTATCAATTCGTCAACATGGTGTTTAAAGATAACCTGGTAATTAAAATTTAAATGTTACTTGCTCAGAGCAAGTTATTGTGTTAAGTTAGTGAATCTTATTTGCATTGGAGAAGTTAACTATAACGACTTCTAAAATAATGCTTTCAAAAATCGACTAGTAATTACTTTCATGTTGTAACTTTTTTTTTATTGTGTAGTACAATAAAAATATAGAAATATATTTTTCTCGTAATATTATTATATTACATAGTCTATTGTTTTTACTTATTGTTTTATACTCATCTCTACCTGCTGTTCGATCTCTATATCAACATTCTGTGAATGTTACCTGGAAGAGTTCGCTTGAAAAAAATAAAGCCGCCTTTGCACGATTGCCTCTTACTGAATGTAACTGTACTGTATAATATTGATTTGTATGAGCAATACACTGTTTATAGGTATATTGCAACGACTATTGTTCGGCAGTAATTTTGGATGCGTGGTGTTTTTGGAAGTATCGCATGTATTATAAGAATAATACACTCTTAGTGGACGTTACTATCACTTCAGATGGAAACATCGTGAATGCCAAATCAGACCTGACACACGAGGTTACTGATATGTGGCAAGAGGCGTCCACTGAGATCATAGTCCATTATGTGGCATATACTGAGGTTAGGGCGTAGTCTAAACGGCCTCGTCCCAACTTCTCTTCGCGGCCATCTGAAGAGATTGAAACTGCGTGTGGGGCCAACTAAGGGTCCTAGATGACTAATGTACTGCTATTAACCTAGATCCAGAAATGAATTGAAATTCGTTTCTGTCCAGCAGGTAAAGATGATCACAGAACTGCTCAGAGCGCCGCTCGATCGCTCAGTAGTTGCGTGTGACACAGGCGATCGGACATATTTTATTTGCTCCTCCTTAACCGTAACAATTTATCTATGGCGTTCTGCTAATCTTGAAATCTACAACGAGTAAAAAATACAGTTTTTTTTTATTATTACAAAATAGGCAGCCATTTGATCGCCACCTTCCCTGGTATGTGTCGATGCTACGGAAGATGGAGCGAGTCTGTCTAGAAACAGCCTAAATATATTCCCGAATAAAAAGCTATTCCCGAATCCAGTATAGGCAGAGCGTATACCTTTACCTATAGTAATAGCCACGGCTGGCTACAGAAGGAGCGGACAGGCCCACTATCTCGAGCGTGTGTCAGCAACAACTGTCACTGCCCGGCGCACACCAATTAAAACAATATGATAAATTGATACCGGTTTCATCTAACACAAGGAAAGTGTCGCATTCCCATCTGATGATAAATCACTGATTTGTTTCGTTAAATGCACAGATAATTATATGTTATTAAATCGCCAAGGCTTTCGTAAAGTAGGTAAATACGATCGGCGGCTGCGGTCACTTTCACTAAATGCTTGCTGGCGTAACAAACAGTATTTCTGTGCTAATTTTCATCGAGAATAGAAGTCTTGGTAAATATCCTGCGTTGTAGCTTAAATTTCGAATGTAATGATCTAGATCACAATAAGCAGGTGTATTTTGCAATACTAAAGAGATTATTACTTAATATTATTAAAGATTTACATTTTACATACATTTAATTTGGCAAGAGGTTCTCATTTAATGATGGGACGCCTGGCGTGCCATCGGCCGGATATCGGTTAATTCTCTTGATTGCGTAGATATCTACATAAATGAGGATCACGGATCACAAGTACACAGTTTGGCTCAAATTGCAACATAAATTACAAAATACAAACGAAGTATTTAATAATAACAATCCTTATCTATTGTTTCTGCGTTTACTTCGTGGTTATAGTTTTACTGGATTGCGGTCATAGTCTTGGTATCGTAACAACCTTTTTGGTTACCTACGATGTGTCAAATTAATGTGCCATTTTGGAAAATCGCAGCTATTTTATATTCGCAGATTCTACAATATAGTAGATACTTATTCTGTAGCCAGTTTTACAAAGGACATTTGAATACATTATTCTTGTCCTTTATTTGCCTATGCCTATTATTTATTTCAGCTAAGTTTTTGTGTACCTATAGTATTTGTGATATTATCATTTCTGACACAAGAATGCGATTCGAAGTAGGTGCGGCGCGCCGGCGCACTGCGAAAATTTGGATTGTACAACCTTCGCTAAATCACTGCGGTTATTTGAACAGTGTTGACTACCTATGCTTTTTCGTACTAGGTGTATAATTTAAAACATTAAATAGTCACGAAACGTGCCGATATATTTTTTTGTTCATTGTAGTGGTAGATAACTACTAATATTAATCAGATCAAAAGAAAAAGTCTTTGGACATAAATGTGTATCTATCGTTAATTTCGGGAAGCTAAAAAGTTTCATGAGATTAGTGGACACTATCGTATTCGTACAGGACCATAAATCCCGTGACTGCTGTTGACCTATATATAACTAAAGTCGCAAGGTTTATAAAATATCTACAATGCAAGATTATTTTTATTAACTGGCTGATTTTATTTCATGTTTTCAATGATGAATTCAAACATGACGCAGCCGAAGTCTAGATAGGTACTCGAATTGTATTTAAGACAGTCTATAGGGCATCAAAACAATTCGACCAGTAATATTATGATACATATTTAATGTATATGCGCTACAAAAAGAGTATGACAGGTAGGTATGCATGGCGACTAATGTCAGATAAATTATCTTTATAAATCTGACAATAGGCCGTAACATTTTCTGTTGAGTATTTTCATCACTGCTTCATCATCGATCTCCAACCCGCCTGCGAAGAGTGGAGATTATTGCAACACCCTGCATTAATGCGAAGAAGGCTTAAGTCCAGCAGTTTTGATGATGATGGTACAAGAATGGACCTAATTCTATGAGCAATACATTCCACTTTGTATTACTCTCACGCTTTTTGCTTCTAAATTTAGTCAAAGCGCATAAGCCACCGCCTGCCTGGAGTTAGCCCGATATTCCACCGTCGTCGGAGGTACCGCTTGTAGGACAAAGTGGTAGGACAGTGGTCATGTCATGATGAGTTATGATATCTAATTAGAATTAGAATTAAAACAAAATCCACAAATGTCATTTAAATTGTAAAGATCACAGAATTTAAATATAAGATAAGAATCTACATAAAACATCACAACACAACTTAGGTTCGTTTCTTGCACTCTTCATTTTAATTATTTATATTGGAGTCGTGACTGGGTTTTTCAGACAGCAAGAGTGAAAGCATAATGACCCCGTGAGTTTTGGCTGTTTTATACGTGAAACGTTTCTGATGGGCCGCAACTTTCCGTAGCGGGATCAACGACTCCGCACGCCGCGTGCCATCATTGTCGTGTACAACTCCGCTTCGGTTTACGCACTTGCAGGTTTCCCTTCGACGAAACCTGGAAGCGCGCACTCGCGGGTCATCTCATTATTAATTTACATTTTCCTCATTTCCCTAAGACCTACAAGGTAACATTTTAAACAGGCGACAACGTGAAGCGCTTGATAAACACGCTAGTGAATCTGAAATACTATAGGTTGTAAAAAATATTCTCGAACGTAAACTGTGTAATTCAATAATTAATATATTTACGCTCTTATTTATTTACACTACGGTATTTCTTGAAATAGGATAATACATACAAAATTAATGCTACGGAGATATAAAAAAAAAAAAATACATATATAAAAAACAGAACTCTAAATCCGTGCCAAGCGGAAGCATTACCTGAATGCTAGCGGCGTTACCTCTTTGAATGGTTAAAAATGGAAATTAATTCTTTTTTTGTATGTACACGTATGGTGTCGTTCGGTTTCAGCTCAGCCTGTAGACAAGTTAGATTTAGGATTCCGCGATTGCGCAGCGAGCGTGCGCCCGTTACCGCTGAGAACAGCGTGAATACCAAAACCGAAATCTCCATTCTAATATGCAAATTTCGAAGTTCGCAAGTTAAATTATTTTTGCCATACACACAGATAAGCTTCATACCTATTTATCTCAGGAGAAAGTACTCTGTAAATATACCCAATACTCTCGTAGGACTATAAATGGGTTCGGAGTAAAACACATTGAAGAATTGACCAAACTCAATTAATTGGCAATGAGCTGACACAATTGCACAAGTTTAGTGACATTCAATGCTCGATTTAAAATACGAGGGCTTTGATTAAAATTTATATTTCTGTGCGATAAATAACGCACATCCTGCAATAATTATTAAAGTAAGATCATGGTAGTGTAAACGAACGTGTGTGAATCATTATTTTTACTTTCAGTTACGAAACCTTTAAGAATAAAGTGTTAATAGTAGTAAATGCACATATAGTAATTACGATGTGTTATTAATCGTCGAACAACGCGTACTAGTGGTAGGTAACTCATTCTGTTTTACTTAATTACTATTTCCGTAATTTACAGGATTGCTTTATAGATTGTATTGCAATAATTTGCAATAAGGTAGGTAGATTGTTCATAACTTCAAGAATGGTGAATTAATTGTTTATAAATATTTCTCGAAATTCGTACAAGTTTAATTACGGAAGGTTTATTTTTACCTAAATGACTTCGGAGAACAAATAAGTGTACCGATATTCAGCACAGAAATGTTTTATGCTTTTTTTGTAACCGTTCTGTACTCGTTTATGCGGATCCAACGTTCATAACAATAAGAATGGTGGTTATTATTATTATTAATTTTTTATAAATATTTCTTGAAATTCGTACAAGTTTAATCATGTAAGATTTATTTTTACCTAAATGACTTCGGAGAACAAATAAACGTACCGATATTCAGCACAGAAATATTTTATGCTTTTTTTGTAACCGTTCTGTACTCGTTTATGCGGATCCAACCGGTTCCTCCGCGCCGCCAAATATCCGTTAATTTGCCAAATGCAAGAACTGGAATCAAAGTAAGACGTAGGTACATTCGCTTTAAATGCCTCTAATAGTTCAGTGGTCAACTCATTGCGTCTATGGCCGGAGTCCTTAGCAAATAATTTATAGGTTCGGTACTTAGATACATGTCGTTCTAATGATAACATGATTTTTAATAAATTTTAACGACAGTAAAACCTAGTAATGAGGTGACATTGAGTACACTATCGCGTGCCGCTCTCAATCGAGTCGCCGCACACAGGCGCCATTCCTGTATTCTTCGGTAAATTTAACAGTCCTTAAATTAAGCATTAGCGTGCGCGTTTATACAAAGCTTTCGTGTCACTTGACTGCTAAAGTGGTATAATTGAATTACATTTGCTATTCCTATAGAATATCTATTGACTGGTGTTGATTATAGATACCTACTACTTAATTAAACGGTAGTTTCTAAGTCTAGCTGCAAATCACAGGATATATGTGTCCGCAAACAGTTCATACGTACCTATTATTAATGAATTAAGTATTATAAACTTACGTGAGCGCTCCTTAAAAATTTTCATTTATAGACACCCTAATTTTCTCGCGTGCAAAAAGCCGTGCAAATAATAATAATTGTTGCGTATTGATAAAGCTCAGAGTATAATACTAGTCTAACAAAACCATAAAACATAACCCCCTATTACAATAGTTTTAAAGCTTCTGCATATGGCACTTTTGCTAATATATACTTAAGTCTTATCCATCGCCACCGACGCATTTCCATTTTCTAACCCTGCCCGACTCAAAACGAGATAAATTTAACGTGTGTGTCTCTCTGTGAAATTGTATCTCCCTGACGACTAGACTCATTTCGAGACGGTGGTTTGCCTTTGGAAAGTTGTTAATCCGGATGGTTCTTGCTTTGTTTCGTCAAAATCTGTTCAGTAGTTTAGAACATATTTTAGTATATTTATGTTCGTAGCTTAGGTTAATGTTTTTATAAGGTTTTCCGACAGCTTCGGTTATAAGATATCTCAACAAAGTAGATTTACCGTTAATTGGGTTTTATTATTCGTTACTTGTTACTACCTTAATTACAAGTTATCGTTATTATTTTAAATAGGATTGCTAAAGCCTCTCCAAGAAATTCATTATTTTAGGGTATATCATCATTATCCGACTGGTTAATCCCAGCATCTTGGCGCAACCCACTTGGCGCGGTCTTCGGCATCTGTACGATTCCGCGATATCGCTCGGGGATCCCGTGTTACCTCTTTACGATAAGAAAAAATTAAATATTGTTGTTATTGACCCACTCTTACATAATCCTTATTAAAAACATATTTTTTAATTCCCTCTCATATGCATATGAACACACTCATCCCATCCTGAAAAGGAAATCTAATGGATTTTCTAATTAAGTTTTCGTCTAGGGGTTTCGGTGGTTTCGGGTAGCGTAGGTGGTGATTTTCGTACTAAGTTTTATATTTGCCTTTTGTAATTTTAGAAGATAACAGTATTAGGTACAGACCTAAGCTGCGTCCCCTAGTTGCAGTTACGCTACAGGAACTATAGAGATATCTTTAATTATATTCAGTCAAGATGAAAAAATCTTAGTTAAACGATAGTACCTATCAAGTGAGTTTTTTCGAAATTGTAATGGGTAGAGTCGGGTTATTCGATACCTAATAGATGCATATTTAATCTAATCTAATTTAATCTAGTTCGATTTCTTAGAATTATGATATTAAATTGGAAATTCAGCTAAATGAGGAAATTCAATGGGGTGTATTATTATGATTTTCACAGTTACCGCAAGCGACTCAGTAATTTATTAAGTGGCCGGTCGCATGTCCGCGTATCAGTTCTTTGTTTCTCGTCTATTTATCAATTTCCTTTAACTTTTTCTTATGGTGACCTTAACGAGAAGTTCTTCCGGAGTTGCGCAAATGCATGTGGCGAGCATCGTTGATGCGCGCGCACCGCGGCGCCGGCGACACTCGCGGCGTACTATATACTTATTATGTACGCGCGTTTTCCTCTGACGCACCACCCTCACTTCCACAACAGAATGACCGATGTAAAAATACTTAGTATAAATAGATAAGTATCTAATGGCTTTTTTACTTCCGAACATTGAATAAATAATTTTAAATAAAATTACATTAATAAGTAGTTTGACACGAGTGTTTTAATACCTAATTATATTCAGTTGCATACACTGTTTTATTTGCACTTATTTTTTTATGTTATAATTGCTGGAAGAAGCTACGAGTCATTTCTGTAGCCGCGTCAAGGATATAAAGCGGCATGAAAACTTCTCTACTTTCACGTTCATCTATTTATTTGCTTCAGACAATAAAAAACACAAACAGAAACAGTCAGAAACAATATTTTGTTTGGCAGGAAATGATTCCACTTGCAGTTCACTCACATCTCCATTAACAGATAATGGCGTAGTTCGATTTTCAGCCAATTAAACGCACCAGTTCAAAAATTTTATAATATGAGTGTTGTATAATGATAAAAAAATTATGTTATTTTATAATACAGCTGTGATAAAAATAATATGGGAAATGCTGTATCATAAAATCCTTTTTAAAATTCGAATATATAATTTCATAATTGGAACATTAGGCTATGAATGTAGATAATAGTATGGGAAATGCTGTATCGAAAAGTAATTTTCTAAAATATTATAATCTGGCGTGAAAAATGTGTACCCTTAAACGACTGTTTTTGAATATGTAATTGGAACATTACGCTATGAGTGTAGATAAAAGTATTTTATGATATTGTAATTCCCATACTATTTTTATTAAGTACAGCTATATCATAAAATAATCTTTTATCATTAAACAACACTTTTATTATTAATTTCTTGTCGGGCGCAATTACTTAGCTGAATACCGAACAAAGTCGTATATGTGGATGAAGGGTGAGTGACCTGAACTGCGATGTGAACTATGGATGGAATTATTTTATAACAGAATATTTTTTTCTGATTGTTGCTTTTTGTGTTTTGGCGACCTGAGTGGTTCAATGGTTAACAACCGGTCTGCCACGCAAGTGGTCCCGGGTTCGATTCCCGGCCGTGTAGAAATTGAAATGATGAATTTTAATTTCTGTTACGGGTCTGGGTGTTCTATGTATAATAAGTATGTATTTAAAAAATAAAATAAAATAAAAAATATGTAAGTAGTATATTAGTCATCTAGCACCCATAGTACAAGCTTTGCTTAGTTTGGGGCTAGATGGCGCTGTGTGAATTAGTCCACGAATATTTATTTATTATATTTATTATTATATTTGTTTGTGAGTATTTTTTTTTGAAGCATATAAATAGATAAACGTGGAAGTAGAGAAGTGAATTTCACGGCCATTGATATCCTCGACGCGTCAACAGAAATGCGACTCTCAGATTACTTCCAACAGAGTTGAGAAAATTATGAGTACGAAATTTTAACTTGAAAATATGAGTGTAGATAACATAGTGTATGTAACTGCATATAATTAGATATGAAAACACTCGTGTCAAACACTCATTTTTTATTAAGTACTTACTTTTATATGCGAGTTGCATAAACTACATAGGTAGGAAGGTACTATTATCAGCAACTCTAAAGCCTAACCACGTGGTCAATACACATCACGTGAAATAGGTATGACTTACGAGTATTTCAAACGATTAGGTGACACAGGCAGGCTATATACGAACTAATTTTAATTTAATCACATTTATCTATCCGATATTCTTCTGACTGGCGGAAACACAATACCTATATGCAAATAATACCTAAAGTGGTTTAGTAGGTTTTAGTTAACTTAGTACATGAGAAACTGTTATTTAATATTTACATGACTCACACATTGAATTATTGATGACGTTTAGGTAAATTGCACTGAATCGAAATGCCGATAACAGAATGCTAGTAACATTGTGTATATGTATGCGATAACAGTTTTACCTGCCCATTGAAACGGAAAATGCAAGATGCCGAACTTCAAGCATTTTCACTAAGACAACATTAAAAATAGAAAGCAAACCAAAAGCCTTATAGCATTTAATGCTTTTCTATTAACTAGATCCATGAAAAATATTCAATTCTAGAGAGGTCTCTTACCGGTTAGTAGAAATAAAAACTAGTTGCAATACCTAACGCCATCTATCGAAAATTCTCAAACCTTTTAAGACGTGGAGATGATTTATTTAGGCTACAAAAGAATGAGATGCATGAATAAATGTTGTTGATGTGTGAATGAATAAACTAGTTTTCAGTTTTATTTTGATTATTAAATTTTCCTCGTGTTTGTTGTTTAAATATAAAAATATGTTCTTTTGGGTAAGTGTATTTGTTGTAATGATGCGGTCATCTGCCAAATGCACTCGTTGCTGCACTAATCGAGGCCGACATCAATGAAGGTTGTTGTAGACTTATTTTAATTAGCAAACAAAAAATCCATTAATTGTTTAACAATTCTGTCTTCATTAGACATAGTAATTAATCAAATAAATCAAATTGATTAACACTGCCAATGGATCATAAACATCCTCTGTGGTCTATCAAGGCAAATGATTAGATTAGTTAAATTAATTCTACATTTCCTATTTTAGTTCGGTGCTGGGCTATTTGGGGCGGTAACACGTGAGCGTGAGAACTGCGGGTCGAATCGCCCGATGTTGATTAAATACAGTCTATAATTTAGCACCTAATTGGTACGATTTAGTATCTCTAAAAAAACCTAAAACGTTTCAATGTTGTGTCAGAATGGCGGGTTGATTGTTATATCATCGTTACGGCTTTGAGTATCGTTCTGAACCCTAGGTCAATATTTAGTAGATATTTAATTTGTACCTACCGAAACATGCAACATCTAATGGAAATATAATTGCAGTAGGTATAGACGACAAAAATAGAAAACAATTTATTTCAAGGTACTCAGAATGTACTAAGTAAAACAAAGTTTCACAGGGTGATCAGAAAGTACCGAGTCGCTAACAACCTTTGAGTGATTTATAAGATCAATCTTATAAATCGTGTCTAAAATCGAGAGTACTTTATCTAGAATCTCCGATTGGGGACGACTAAATCTAGTCCAATTTAACCCCACTAAGTCACAAGTATGCGCGTTCACCGCCAAGAAAACTCCATTCGTTGTAGCTCCACAGTTCCAGGATACACCGCTTGCCATCTTTAAGAGCATACACATCCTAGGTGTCGACATCTCCAGTGACGTCCAGTTTCGCTCGTATCTAAAAAGCTGGGTGTGCTTAACAGATCAAAGCAATTCTTCCGCCGGGGCAACGACTTTTCCTATAGAAGGCTCAAGTCTGATCCCATTTGGAGTATTGCACCCATCTATGGGCGGGAGCACCGGCATATCAGCTTGGTCCTTGTGACTCGATCCAAAAGCGCGCGGTGAGAATTGTTGATGATACCATGCTCACAA
Source organism: Blastobasis lacticolella (assembly GCA_905147135.1). Lineage (NCBI taxonomy): Eukaryota > Metazoa > Arthropoda > Insecta > Lepidoptera > Blastobasidae > Blastobasis > Blastobasis lacticolella. The sequence goes on from LR990039.1 coordinate 22,726,582, forward strand.
GTGGTATTGAGCCGCTGAGCCAGCGGAGGGATTTCGCCTCCCTTTGTGTGTTCTACCGCTTGTACAACGGTGTTTGTTCAGAACTGTTTGACATTATGCCTACAGCTACATTCTATCATCGCACCGCTCGTCGTCGACTGGGAGTTCATCCTCACACCTTGAAGCCAAATTGGTCGCGAACTGTGCTGTTCCAAAGGAACTTTCTCCCAAGCACACTAAGGTTGTGGAATGAACTACTTGGAGAGGTTTTCCCTGGAGAGTACAACATTAAGTTCTTCAAGAAAGGGGTTAAAAGGTTTTTACGGGGTCGGCAACGCGTGGGTGATGCCCCTGGAATTGCAAACGTCCATAGGCTGCGGTGACTGCTTACCATCAGGCAGGCCGCAAGCTTGTTTGCCACCTAAGTATAAAAAAACCACTCAAATGTTTTACACTGTCAATCTGCCATTGTGGGCTGGAGAGTGTGTTGCAATTAATAATCTAAAAACCATACATAAACTAACAGGTTCAGAACAAAATTAAAAGAAAAAAGAACTCAATTATTACAATGTGAGTTAAGTATGTAAAAGTATGTTATTAGGTGAGTCATTCCCGGTAAGTATTAAATATAAATATGTTGGGGTGGCTCGCTCTTTACCTCAGTAATATCTTTATTTCTTATAACTTTAATAGAAAGAAATAATATACTACAATAAATAACATTTTTCCTGTAAAATAGTACAGACATTGGGTGATTTATACGATTTAGGGTTATTAGAGAGTCGGTTTCTGATCAACCTGTAAACCTTTGGTTTAACATTCTGACGTCAGAATGACGGGGATATTCATTTTTGCTATAACATTGAAACGCTTTAGGTACTAATTATTTCTGTATAGTACTAATAGACTATATTTCATTAAAATCGAGCGATTCAACCCGCGGTTCCGACGCGGTAACATGCTAGTGATAGATACTCCCAAAGGCTACGGTAATTGTTACTTGTTCGCAACTACAATCAGAGTGGGTCGGGTCTTGGAACCTTATCGCAGTAAATCAACATTCATTTCGATATACAAGGACAAAGTTCCATCCCATTCTGATTGCGCGGATTATAATTTTGCTTATTGTTCCGTGGCATTTTACACATAGCAACCTCACAATTTTAACCATAATATGTTCTATATTATATATATATATATATATATATATATATATATATATATATATATATATATATATATTATAATAATAAAACCTTTTATTCCCTAAATAATTACAGTTATGTCATGAACATATATTGGATAAATACATTACACGTTTCTTAAGTTTTATAATTAATAATTGCTTGTGTGCGTTAATGCGATAGTGGGGCGCGTCATTTTAGACTAGACGAGCTCTACCAGCTTATTGGTAATTTCATAAGTCAATCATAATAACAAATTATTCATAAGTATATGTATGATGTTATCGCACCGTTGCTGCTTGGGTCTGCCTCTAGGTCGGGTTTCATTTCTAGGATACAAATGGGATCTTTCGCTCCATCTTCTTTATACTGCTCAAGGCACGTGACCTGCCCATCTCCATTTAAGCCTACATGCCAGCTCAGCCGCATCTAATTTTTTGTGGTATTTCTTGGGTGTGTGTTTCTTTTCCTGTCTTTAAGCTTAAAACCCCAACATACTCCTCTCCATGGCACGCTGAAAGAACTTCACGAACTTGGTTAATTATTTCTTTAGTCAGCGCCCAGGTTTTACATTCATAAAGTAGAGTTGGTAGTATTATGGGGTTCATTGCTTTTTTCTTCAGTTGGACAGGGACTCGAGACTTAAATTGTCCTTTAAGTGACCAGTATCTTCCCATGTCTTTTGACTCAATTTCTTCTGATTGTAATTTAGACAATCAGACTGTCTGTCCCAGGTACAGTATTCCAATGTACTGGATTGAATTTTGATTGAAATTTTGTCACTATTTGTTATTAGACATATTTTATCGGTGGTCATATAGATACCACACTTTCGGCTTTCCAAGTCCAGTGTTTGTAGCATGATCTCTAGGTCAGCATGGTTTTTGCTGAAGAGCACTACTTCATCTGCAAACTGCTACTATCTACTTCTAATTTCTTCATTGCCCACACTTGATAGTTGTGCTTAACTCTCTCGATCAGCCAATTTTAAAATAATTTCTTAGGTTTAGGTTTATAATATATTTCTATAATAGGTTTCTGCAATTTATATTCACATTAGAAAGAACTGTACATAGTGCATCATTAACAAAAGCGGTCGTACAAAATATTGCCATACGGCACACCATTTAATTCATGGCGTTCAATGAGTCAAACACGACACTGTCATGACAGCGGGAGGTGATGGCGGCAATTTCATGGGGCCTTGATGGTATCATTACCCGCAGTGTTTGACGATGACGGGGATGGAATCACAGGAAATAAAAATGGACGTGCTCACCCACCGCTAATTTAATGCCGTGGGAACTTGCGCACAAAACACTGACACCGGCCACGCGAATTTTGCACACTCTGTGCTCATGGCGGTGCGCCGGAGTGGCCGGAAAGTACGCGATGGCGTAGAAGCCGAACGCGCGCCACTGACGCGTTCTGAAAAATATGTACACTTTACATTTTATCTTAATAAGAATCGTTGACCATTTCGTTATTGACAAGCATGGACCATTCAATATAAATAAACAAGGATGTATGCTTCTAATGAAATTATTTAATAAGACGCGCATTTTACTTCCTTATTTCCTATACTTATTTAAATTAAAAATAACTCTAGATCGTCTTATAGTGAAATATAGAATATATGGATTTCACCCAAAAACTTTGTAGGTTAGGTACACGTAAATGGATGTTCCTATACTTCCAAGCCACACCCGTCCCTAGGACCGGTGAACGTTTAGTTTGTGATCTTTAAAGTCCGAATATTTGCAGGTGAATATTTTCTTTTTCTTTTTTGGACTTGGGCAACGGGTGATGAAGTCTTTTAATGAAGTAAAGCCTCGGAGTAAATAAGAAATATACTACACAACGATAAATAAAGCGTTACTTTACGTACAGACATTTTTCTAAGAAACAGCAAGTACCTAGGTAGGAATCAAATCAAATGAAAAGGAAAAGTAAATCTTAGGTTTCTTATTCAGTTGGTCTTATCTAAAATAGAGAAAGGTCTCTTGAAATTCCTTAGTTTACATATACTCCGCTGTAATCAAAACTTTAAACAAGTATTAAACCTATAAGTTTCCTCGACCTAATTAGACGTATTATTTTTATGTATTACCTAGTAAATGTGCAATGTGTAGGTGACTAATTATTTACTCGTATCTAAAATAATTACCTACTCGTACGTTACAAATTTTATATTTCTTTCTGAGTCCTGAATTATTACGACTACTTATCGGCATGCAATACGTGCATGTATAATTACGAAGGCGGAAATACTAGAAATACGAAATACTTATTTATACATTAAGTCTTCTTGGGTATACTAAATTTCACGCTTCACAATTATAAATATCTAGCTAGAATACTTGCAACCCTTACGGGTTTAAATTCTAATAATCGTTTCCAAAGGCTCTTACTCGCTTATTAACCCCCGACGATAAAAGGGGGGGGGAGACTTTGACGTGGTGGCTCTGTCTATCTGTATTACTGTCTGTGGCATCGTAGCTCCCGAACAGATGGACCTATTTTGACTAGAAAACTGCACTTTCTTTATTTGAAATCCAGTTTAATCGAAATGGTTCTTAGCTTCGTTTTATTAAAATCGGAGCAGTTGTAGATAGAAAATATTTGAGTATATGTAAACTTGGTCGGGGGTGGCCCAACTTTTTCTGTCGGTTAGGTTATTTTAAGCTAGGTGACTCAAGTTTCTAAACCAGCGGAAGTCAGTCAGTTACGCTAGCTATAGATAACGTTCCAACTTGACGCACCGTAAAATACCTTACTCGGTATAATAACAGCTACCTTCTTTATTTAGAATAGGAAGGTAGTACGTGACATGATTTACCTGTATAGATGCCTGAATGGGTCCTCTTTGTTTTATTACACAAATGTCAATTGCCATACACGTCCCATGATAAGCGATTTTAAATCAAAACAAAGTAAGCTTGTTTGTTTACCTAACGATACACCTGTGCCGTTCAATAACGCAAATACCTACAGGTAGTTATCAAACGGACGCGCTTATACAAACTGGGCCTCAAATTATGAGACACGTCGACCGCACGTGACACATAGGTAGGAAGTGATAGACCTGAAATAATAGACTAGTCAATTAAGAATATGTACCTTTTATATTGTATGTGGATATATTGAGAAGATGTTCTAGTCTAGACTTTAAAAAGCATGTCTGTTGGCTCACAAATATGAAGATAGGGAAGAGGAACTGCGGAACTAAGTTCGCAAACCGCGGGCGACCACTGCGGCCGTACTTTTACAAACTGAATCACGATAAAAGGTACCTAGCAGCGATAACTTGTACCGACGTGTTACATTATATGAACTATTGCACATAAGTCACACGTCACCACCATTTGTGACAACATAACCTATACCAAGCATCAGTTCTAAGAAATCAAGATAGGTACATAAACGCGCTCATGACAGTTGACTATGGGAGACTACTTAGCTAAAGGAACAATGGTAGCCGCGGCTTCTCATTATATGATACTGATTTAAACCAGGTAATTATTACTGATTGTAGACACTCGTAGAGCGGCGCAAGTCATGTACGAGTAGGTGAGCGAATGACAGCTTAGAAGTAGGATGTAATGAAACAGGCAAGTTAGGATAATAATTAAATATATTTTAGTTTTGTAAGTAAATAAGTAATTAGTCCCTCGGACGAGTTGCGCTTGCTGAGTTCAGATAGTTCCGGTAACTTGACTTGATAGTTGTAAAATTAGTCCGAACTCTTGTCACAGATAGGCTAAACGCTAGCCATACGAACACAGACTCATTAAGTTGCACAATGGGTGATTGAATAGCTTGCTGATTTGGGTGTCCACTGGCCACACGATCGGAATGGCCATGCGGCCATGCGGCGGAGCCGGCGGGAGCGCGGCTGCGGCGCGGACTTATTTTAATTTCATTCTGTCCTTTCCTGTTCCAAACGCACCCGTTTCGGACGAGCACTCATCAAGTCGTCACGTCCGCGCACGCGCAGTCTCCTCGGAATAAACCCTGGACAATGACATCTATCGATCTATTCACAATCAGAATCACACACATTCTACATGTATAATGAGCTGTCTTGAAAATGACTCACAGTAAATAATAATATCCTTTACAAATGAGGAAATCGACTAAGGGTTTCGTTAATAAAATATGCAGACGGCAGGGCAGAAAAGGAGGTATTAAATTTCCTTTCAAGATTTCGAATCATTAGCATGGAAGTTTTTTGAATGCGGTTCGAGTATCAGTTTGTACTAACAAGACGCACTAGCAAGATACAAGCAACCCAAGAAAGTTTATAAACTATGTCATGTAAGCGGTTCATAATGTAGTGCCAGTGTATGTAGTTTCCTCATTAATTGGAAACAATGTGGTTAACTTTATGACTACTGTAAATATGAAACATAACATCTATGTAGTTCAAGCATATATTAACAATCAAATGGCGTGAATTATTTGGTGCAGTTTCACAGGCCTCCCTACTTTTCGGTAATGGCGGTATCATTCGTTTCAAATGTGACGATTATGTCATGACGAAACAGTTTTTGAAACCCAGTGTAAACACACAATAGTGCTATATGTACTCAGCCGATGTTGACTGCTGTAACAATGGATGCGAATCAAATTGTAATCGTTACAAAAACTTCCTCAGTAACTTGCTCACAGCAATGTAATACTAGTTGTAAACCTCTACGAGAGGTAATAAATAACATTTCCTTAAGAAAATTACTGGGAATAACTAAGAACTGAGATAGATCTATGCACGAGGTAAACGTCTAACCGCCGCTGTCGCGGGCGCGCTCTCCAGCCCACCCACCAAGGGTGGAAATAGGAGACAGCAAAGCCCTCCTGTAATTATGGAGGAGGTTAAGTATGGACGGTTACGGGCAGTTGATGTGTGAAGTGATTTAACTTTTAATCTACTTTAGATTAAAAGTATTTCTTCCAGATACTCTTTAACATTTATAGAAAAAAAATACATAGTTCTCCAGTTCTAAAACAAGTACTTGGGTATTTTATTTTGTGTGTACAAAATATATTGTGTGTATACACGCGGTGCAGATTTTTCTCACAAAATACGTTTCTTTAATGAGCCAAATTAAATTAAGTAGAATAGCAAAGGAATACACGTAAATACTTATTCATATGTATTTAAACAAGAGATAATTTATAGAAGTGTGTCTTTTTCAGGGTCAAAAACGTAGCAAGGCATGACTGCGACACACGGCGGCGGGCGTGAAGACGACCGCCCTGACAAGGACACCGTATACACTATCAAGACTGGAGGATACAAAAATGAAGGATACCAACATAAGCCCGAGCGCGACTCCCCCGATGACATCATCAAGCCGCCGCCACTTCCCACGGAAGAAGACCTCAACTACCCATCGGGGAAAGTGAAGCTATCACGAAACGAGAAATGGAGAATACTGAAAAACATAGCTGCCGTCAGTTGCGCGTTCATGGTGCAGTTCACCGCGTTCCAGGGAACCGCGAACCTGCAGTCGTCGATTAACGCTGCCGACGGGCTCGGCACCGTATCGCTAAGTTCTATTTACGCGGCTCTGGTGGTGTCATGTATATTTGTGCCTACGTTCCTGATCAAGAGACTAACTGTGAAGTGGACGCTTTGTCTGTCCATGATGTGCTATGCGCCCTACATCGGTGCGCAGTTCTACCCGGCGTTCTACACGCTGGTACCGGCGGGGATGGTGGTGGGTCTGGGGGCCGCGCCTATGTGGACCTCCAAGGCCACTTACCTCACGCAGGCAGGCAGCGTCTACGCCAAGCTTACGGACCAGGCCGTCGACGGCATAATTGTGCGGTTCTTCGGCTTCTTCTTCCTTGCCTGGCAAACTGCTGAACTCTGGGGAAATTTGATCTCAAGCTTGGGTAAGTTGAATATTTTATGTCGTATACAAATACTGATAGTGGTAGCTATGATTGCTTGAAAATTAAAACATGGTATAATTTGTGCAGTGTTCTCATCGGGCGTACACTCCTCCAACACGTCATCGGAGAACACGAGCAAGACGCTGCTCTCCTGCGGCGCGGACTTCTGCATGATAGGCGGCGGCCACCACGACAACCAGAACCTGCACCGGCCGCCCGACAGCGAGATCTATGAGATCAGCGCCATCTACCTCGCGTGCGTCGTCGTCGCAGTGCTAATGGTGGCGCTGCTAGTAGATCCCCTTTCCAGGTAATATTATTGCCTAGGGAGGTACACGTTCAGTCAGACGGTCCACATAACGGGACGTGGCCACCGTCGTCCAGGATATCTACAACTTAAGGCGAGCTGATCTGCTGCGGCCTACCGGCTTGAAGTACCTGTAGACACGGCAAGTTGTAGTGCCCAGGAAAGACGTCATCTCAAATAATAGTCATATCTGTGTGCATGAGGAGATGCACATGCTATACACACATATGCACCTCCCTCATCCCCAACACCTGTTTCTCTCATTTTTATGACAATGACACAATGAGCAATCGTATTGAACAACTTTAGTTTTATTGCATATAGCGAGACATTTAGGTAATAGCCCAATAATCGTATTTTCCATGAAAATTTGTTGGAAAACTCAATGTTACGCTTCGTTTCGTAATTCGGTTATGTTCAACCAAGGAATAATAAGCCGTTGTTATCAATGACTCGTGCGGCATTGCAAATTATGGTGGGATTGCATTCGTGTTATTGAACATACACGGTCGTAGTAATGAGATCGAAATATACCGTTATTTCTTTAATTATCTAGGTATTTATTGTTCATTTCGATAATAACGATTAGGGTTAATTAGGAAAAGGATCATCATCAGCCAACTGCAGTCCACTGGCCTTGTCACTAAAGGCGCATCACACACTACACAGGTACCTACTCACTCAGATTTGGGCACCCAGTCACTACGAAAGTTTTGATTTTGGAGATTTAAATATTACTTTTAAACATCATCTCGCTTTTCTTTCTCTCTTCGTTTGAGGAAATTGCTAAAATCCTATACTAATTTCAAACGCTTGTTCTCTAGGTATGGTGAGAAACAAAGAAAGTCAGACACATCTAAGGAAATAAGCGGCATTCAGCTGCTGTCTGCCACAGTCTGCCAATTGAAAAAGCCCAACCAACAGCTGCTCATACCCATCACACTCTGGATTGGAATGGAGCAAGCTTTTATTGGTGCTGATTATACCCAGGTGAGTAAATAAATACGTCTTTAAAAATAAATATCTAGGTTTGAATTAACCTTCAAAAATCATCATCATCTGAATGTAATCTAATTATTATTATTTGGTCTATTCCAACATAGTAGATACATACTAAAATCTGTAGCCAGTAGGTAGGACCGTAGTGTCAGGTACGTAAACAGTTCCGTTACGATGTATTGTACAATTAAACAATGTCTTATTCCACTGAAACGGAACTGTTTTGTTGTATATTGAATTTTTTACAAGACTAAGATTGTGGCTGTCCCGGTGGTTTTTATCACAGTTTTTGTGTGCGAGACGAGCTAGTGATTTTCATATATATAAAAGAGGCTGAGTAAAAAAGACGGAGTGTGTATATAAAAAGCAATGGGCTGGTTTATCACTAGTCTCGTCTGCCAGTTTTTTTACTTGTTGCTTTAGTATTATTCGCACGCGTTTAGGTCGTTTTAAGAGTCGATTCTGGTCTGGTAGCTGCTGGTACTTCGCAAGGATCGATGCCACAAATATACATAACGATGCGCTGTGATAAGCAATACCTGACCGTTTTTTGGATTCCACCTCGATTTTAGATAAAATTTTACATGTTATAAAAAGAGTAACCGAATCTTCTGATTCGATCCTGGAAATCGAAAGGTTTAGCTCTTCAGAATATGGGCCGCTGGTTGAGACTACTTGAGGCGTCGCGCTAACAAAAATATAATTGCAGGCGTACGTGTCGTGCGCGCTGGGCATCCGCTCCATCGGCTACGTGATGATCTGCTTCGGGGTAGTGAACGCGCTCTGCTCGCTGGTGTTCGGCTCGGCCATGAAGTACATCGGGCGGTTCCCGATACTGGTGATGGGCGCCGCGTTGCATCTCTGCCTGATCGTGTGGCTGCTCATCTGGCGGCCCAGCGCGGACTCCCCGACCGTGTTCTTCGTTATCTCCGGCCTCTGGGGCGTCGGCGACGCCGTCTGGCAGACACAGATTAACGGTGAGTTAGCATCATCATCTTGTCGTCAATACCCCAGTTGTATATGTACTATGTGTAGATGATTGGAGAAACGAGAGTGAGATGTGGGTCTCAATAATTTATTTTGATTCTTTAATCCATGAGGCCGATTATGGCCTCATGGATTAAAAGATTTTTTCGAGAAAATGCTGAAATTTGCCATATAAAGTGAATGAAAACCCTATGCCTATCATAATAATTATGGAATCGGTTTAATTTAACGGCTAAGAGTTTGGAACAAAGGCCCGTGCTCCTTAAAACTTGTTGCATCGTGAAGACAGACAGTAAAGCACCTACAACAAGCGTTTATTGAAGTCTTATATCGGGTCATGTAATTACACTGGCTATACTATATTACTGCAGATAATTATATGTACATGGTGCCGCTAGGCTGCTAATAAATTGCATCCTCTGCGCTATCATCAACTTGATTAAAATCTTGCTCGTCGTGGTTAGTATATTCGTATATCCATAAAATAAAGGTATAGCTTAAAGCTCTGTGTTTAATGCCGTATGCATTGTGTTTAGCGTTGTGTTGATAGCCAGGAATTGCGGTAGCTGATGATCCGGTTGCTAATATTTTTAACGTACCTACCCATCTAATAAAAAATATCGGCTCTATTTACATTACTGAACACGATAGCAAACGATCTTCCTACTTACAGTTAAATTTCTTATTAACGTACGGCTAAATTAAAATATGAAAATTCAATAAAGAGAAACTCTTAAACAAATATATCTAGACCTAAAAATCTCTTCATTCCAAATCAAAAGACATTTTAAAAAAACGTGCCTTTATAAGGGGCTACATTGAACGCCAAAAATCGGTTGTAATGGTCCCTTTATGAGCAAGTGTGTTGACAATATTGATGATATGGGGCTAAAGGCATATATTAGAATAGGCAAGTAAATACTGTAGTTAGTATATAGGACTAGGAGTTTAGATAAATGTGAAGTGGCAATGCGAAGCGGAGGACGCAGGCGGCGGGGCGCGAGGCGCGGGGCGCGGGGCGCGGGGCGCGGGGTGCGGGGCGCGGGTCGGCGCGGCCGCACGCCTCACGTGCTGCGGCGAGAAACACGTTGCCCGGGCGCGGGCGCCGGCAATCACATTAACCATGCCTCGACAATATCTAACCTCGAGAAATATCCTGTCGGCACTAAAACAAATTACACTAACAACTAAGTAACTTCGTCTCTACATATTGTTAGTTAAGTTACGACGCAGCACTCCGGCTGCTGGTATGTTGTCTATTTGTACCCGGTCAAGCGTTGTCATCGACGACCGGTGATCGTAGTGTAAAAGTGCCACGTTATGGATTTTGTCACGGTCCTATGGACTAATAAACAAGGCAAAATAGCTACTAGCTAAAACAATAAGTACACACAACGCAAACAAACCGTGGACGAAAAATAATTGTATTGCCTTAAATCAACTGACCGTAAAATTGCTTTTATTCCGGGTAGTTATGACTGTTTAATATTATTTTTCTAATATGTATTTTGCGCGGCCGCTTAAAACATTTGTAACTTCTCTTCTTCAACATTTCGCCGTCCAACTCTGGACATATGTCTCCCCCAGTCTCCTCCATCTCGATCGACAGGAAGTCTCCCTCATCCACATTTTGGTGATGTCCGCGGACCATCTTGCCTTTGGTCTACGGTGGTATTAGTAACTAGGTGTCTACTTATTTGAAAATTTTTAAATTACTACGACTCAAGCAGTTGTTATCGTATCGAATGCAGGACTGTACGGCGTACTGTTTCGACGCAACAAGGAGGCCGCGTTCTCCAACTACCGACTCTGGGAGAGCGCCGGCTTCGTGGTGGCATACGCCTACTCGACACACCTCTGCGCCAAGATGAAACTCTACGTCATGATGGTGGTCCTACTCATCGGTGTAGCTGGTTACATCGTCGTCGAGATTCTGCACAAGAGAAAGGTATGCATCTATCTATAGTAACAATTTTAATTAATTGAGGTTATTTAAATTATTTATTTTGAAAGTATAACCATTATCGATATTTACAACTCTATTTAAAAAAAGTATACAAATAATTGATTCAAATTGTTTACTGTTTTGTGGTCTGATTCTCCAACCAGTTTTGACCAGAAAATAAACGATAGATAAGACATACCTAAGCCTAAGACATTACTTTCGCCAATTCGCAGGCGCGTCGGTTGAAGGCCATCGCCGAGGACCCGGTCGTGGCGGCGGAGGCAGCCAAGCAGCCGCCGGAGGAAGACGACGAGAAAGATGAAATCGACGACGAGATCATTATCACGCACCTGTAGATGGCCGCGAGCGACCTTGCACTAGGGGCGCCCGGTGCCCGGCTCCCGGCGCTCGGCAAACACCTGCGAATTCCGACGTAAGACCGAAACGACAGCCTTGGTCATAAACTCGCCGCATGGACCTCGCCAAGCTCGCGCCAACGAAACTATTCATTCTAACGGCGAATTGATATTTAATGTCTCTGTCAACTTCCTTTTGGAGTGCGCAAGCATACTTAAGTGATCATTGTTTATACATTCACAAATACTTTTATAAATTAGATCTGACTTTGTATTGTTTTACACAAGTATTTAATAATTGACTTTAAGTTGAGTTTTACGTCGTCGGTGCAACAGGGTCGAAAAGTAGTCAAAGACTTACCTTGCTAGATGTGTCACAGATGCACCCTAGACAAGTAAACGATATCATTTTAAGCTCGAATTTAATTAGAAATATTTATGTATCCATAGTAAAATGTAAGTACCTATAGTTGAAAGTAAAGCGATTTTACAAGTACAAAGGTTTTCATGACCTCTCTTTAACGCACAGCGGTCAGTTTTTAATATCCAACCTAGCATGCAATCTGCCAATTCTCACTTTGCATTCTGAAGCGTAAATCACCTGACGATAGAGGCGAAGTGGTTCTGGTATTACACCTAGGTCATGGGATCTTTTAAAAAAGTTGTACATTTAATGTGATATTGTAAAAGGCATGGAACCGTAATTATTACTTCCAGGACCCCTTGATTAGTAAAACAAAGTATATAAACTCTATTTTAGCTATAACAACAGCACCGCGCTAGCATCCCGCAGTTCATTGAAGGATGGGTTCAAAACATACCACCTTGTAGGAAAAACAGTCGAAAGTTAGAAAGTTCTTAAAATAATAGCAATGTTGGCAGAAACAAAACGAAAGCAGGGGTGGTAATATCTATGGATGTTCGTTGCATTTAGGAAGACTTGATACGACGAGAAAGAACTCAATAAAACAGTTGCTTTCAGCTATGTAGCAACGAGATAATCGCGGTAAATCTACACTAATTGCAGTTATACTAGGAAAAAGCGTGCACAACAATAATAATAAAATAAATAATAACAGTGAAACGTGACAGAACACATGTTAAAACCATATATCCAATATATAGTAAACTTGTTTTTGCAGTGAATTACAACATCTGTTCTTAATTGTGAACATTGTTCTTGTAAATTACTATTATTCTACACTAATGATATATAAAAAGAGTTTCTGTGTTACGTACATACCTCTAACTTATGTGCATATAGGCATCAACCGAGGTTTTAATAATTGGCGCACAATAACTAATAGTTACAATAAAATAGTTCATTTATATTTTTTGCCTTAATTTTTTCAGTAGGCACTTGCGTTAATTCTTCAACGGCTACCATGGAAAATGTGTTGGTTTTAAAAATATTCATGTCTGACGAACGGACGTACTTAATATGGTAATCGATAATTTTGTTTATATCCTTACACAGGTAGGTAGGTAGGTAACGGGAAGTGATAACTGGGAAGTCATTTAATAACGATACCTAATCAGTTTCCACCTTTGATTACCACATACCTAATCAAATAATCATTTACTGCTGTTACGACTGCCCAAAAATATTTTCCTACAATCGTGAATGATTTCGGACATCTCGCTAATATTATAAAATGTATGAAATATTTATCAAAGTTCTATCTTTATCTATCATTTAAATTATAGTTATTATCGCAAATTTATTATATTATTGTCCCATATCCACAGCAACCAAAGCACGCACTCGATTGGAAAAAAAGTCCATAAAATTAATCAAATTAACCAAAATTATTATGGCTAAGGCGAAAGTTATGAAAATATTAATATGAGTACTTATTATTTGTTTTTATAGATTATATGCGCATAAAACAAAAACAAAAAGACAATTTAAAATAAATTTGACATTTTGAACATGTAATAAGTATCAGTTATGAATAGGTAAATTATTTATAGGCAGCTACTTATTAATTAATGACACGACATGTTATGATCTTCCTATAGGTAAGTATAAATTCTGATAAAAAATACCTAATGCACGTTGGAAGTGGTGAACTGTCGGGTCCCATAATACTTACTTCATTAACGTGCATATACATTTTGACAGTAAAATTTCCTCAGTTCTCTTTTGTTACAATACAATAACTTCTAATTTTGAAAGTGAATTAATTATTTGTAAAATAGACAATTTTGATATGAAATATAATATAGGTACGTGAGTTGTACTGACCGTAGATGGTTGGCTTAGATTTTATAATCCTAGATCAAATAAATTAATGATGATAATATAAATACGCAGGTAGGTACCTACTTAGTATCAGGTAGTACGAGTATACTTATATTAAACCTTACCGATATATCGCATAGACAAATGTATTTAATGGAAATAAATAGGATATAAGTTTAACTTGGCTATAATGTAGAAACAAAAAAATATCATAGGTGAAGCCTCGCCGGAGCAGCCGCCCGGGGCGCGCCGACGCTCAGCCGCCCGAGACCGCCCGAGGCCGCCTTGTCGAGACCAGAGGTCTCTCCGACATTAAACAAAAAACTTGTGATCATTTTAGAAATTATCGAATTTTTATATCTATATATATATAATTATATGCCATGTTATTATATTTAGAAGTTTAAAACAAATAGGACATACACTAGTCGGCGGTAAATAATGCACATTGTCTAGTTCCGCATTCAAGAGTCGACGCTCTGCGAACTCGCACTAGATGATGTGCGCCTTCAGGAGAAGACGCTTTGCGAACCTGCACTAGATGATGTCATAGGCGTAGGTAGAGGGGGGGCCGGGTGAGCCGTGCCCACCCCAGAATGGTCTGGTGCCCACCCCAGGATGTACCGATTTAATCAGGCTGATTCGTGTTCACAGACTGTACATTATCGATCGACTTGGCTTCATCGGCCACCTCAAGGGCCAGCCCCCCCCCTGGATAATAGCACTAGATAAGCCAATGGATGATGTGCGCCTTCAGGAGACGACGCTTTCCGAAGCCGCACTAGCCGATGTGCATTATTTTCCGCCGATATCTGTAAAATATGTGCCGTTAATAGTTTAACAGTGATGATGAGAATTATAAGGACTAGTATTATCTTTTAATCATTATTATCCATACCACGGTTTTCGAAATAAATTATGTTTTAACAAACTGTTTGTAATAAATTGTTTTGTTTTTGTATCAAGTATATTTTATAGCTGAACAAGTATTTGAAAGCATTAAACGCTCTGCTTGGTGCACGCGGTGCACCCGGTGCGCACTGCGCATGCGCCGGCACGGCATCGAGACCACGTGATAATTTAACGTTAGAAATGTAAAAATAAAATAATGTAAATTGAAATTCAATTAGCATTAGTGATACGAAGTTATTATCTTAATGAATATGAAATAAAAAAAATTATCTATTTAAGTTACACTAATATTTTTGTTAGATATACATACCTAATTATGTTATTAATGTGTCATAATTATGAGTTTGTGATGAAAATAAACAGAATTGTTTGGTCTATGATGAGTACCTCTATTTTATCGTTTACCTGAAAAACACTTTCTGTCACTTCTATAAGGCTGCGAGTCAGATGGTGTTCTATTACCTATTATTCTCACCGCGGTGACTCATCTTACCTATGCCACTTATAAAAATTGTTTGGCTCTCTAACTGAGATGAGAAATGAGTCCGATGGGGGTCAGCTAGTGCGAAAGGATAGGTACCTACCTATATCCTATTCTTATGTCAGAATCCCAGAATTTCCCAAGGGAAGGTGTTTATGGGTGCCTAGAAAATATAAAAATAAACTTTTTCCGGAAATTACATAATAGGCGGCTGACAAAGTTATTTGTTAATTTATAAAAAAAACGTAACAGGAACGTAGTGAAATATTTGATACAATAGCGTTTCAAACTTGCCACTTGGGGCCACTTGATGGAAAATAATCACCGACCTTCGCTTAAAGACTTAATCATTACAAATAGAACTGTGTTTACGTACACAACCTCATTCGACTTTGACAAAATGGCCCGGCCCAGAGCTTTTTTTATGTCACGGTACGGTATGTACGGGAGGCGAACAGTTAGAAAGTGGTCACTGCCGCATATGGACATCAGCAACACTAGGGATGCTACCAATGCGTTGCTCGCCCTAAGGAGACCTCTAATATGCCTCTTGAACGATCCCATGTCATGGTTCAAAGGAAACACTATCGTACGATCGAGCAACGTTCTTTCGAACTTCGCGTGGAGACCACAAAAGGGACCACGTAATGGGGATGAGTACCCAGCCCGCGGCGAGTGGTGCGATAGCGGAATTGTGCTGTAAGCACTAGATCAAATAATTCCTCAGAACACGCCGCATTGTACACCGGTAGAATACACGGAGCCAAAGTCCCTTCGGTCAGCCAGTGGTTCTAACTTGCTTATGAGTATGGGATCGTCGACAATTGGTACGGCGCGCCTCTGTACGAAGTCCAAATGATACCGCAAGGATACAGGTCGGCGTTTTCAAAGGCACAAAGATGGGAACAATACTCTACATGCGGCCGCACCTGTGCCTTATACAGCAACGGTCGGCGCTGCTCTGGAGTGAAGTTACGCTTGGACCGATTAAGCACCCCCAGTTTTTTCGAGGCTAGCCTAATATCCAGATGACGACGTAAGCGCACGCCGTCCGATATGTCGACACCAAGGATCCCGATACTTTCTGAGATAGAAAGGGGTGTTCCTTGAACCGCGGCACCACGACAAAAGATCCTTTGTTGCAGAAAACGCGCATGCAATGATTTTAGGAAAAAATAAGACCTAAATATCTGGAAGGAGGGTGGTCCTCGTAAAAAATCAGAGAGGTGCTGGCGACGCGGGATATGAGAGAGCTGTCAAATTGAAAAACGCCTATCATTCGGCGTGCGTTCCTTCATTTTCATCATTATTTGTAAACGGGTATAAAAATTGCTCATGGAATTAACGAAAATGGAATTCGGCAAAGTGAATAAAATAATTTTTAATACAACCTTTAATAATTAATAAAAATATTAATTCGGTATAATAAAGGTACCCAGGCGGATCCAGGATTTGGGCCCTCAGGGGGGCAAGAGTCAAAATTATAAGTATCTTCTAATTACGGGTTTTCTCTACTCAATGAGCGAGCGCCCCGAGTAAAAAAAATTGTTCTTTTTAGTGGGCTCAAAATTTATGACATTTTGGGTCCTAAAAGCTATGGTGATCAATGAATGAGCGACCGGAGCGAGCTTGACTTTTTTACGTTTGACATCTTAAAAGCTGGAGTGAATTAAATGAATGAGCGAGCGGAGTGTGTTTGTAATTTGTTATATTTTCGGTTTTAAAAGCTTAAGGTGATCATTAAATTAATGAGCGAGCGAAGCGAGCTCGCTATTTTAGATATTTATGGTATTAACAGCCATGGGTGATCCTTGCAATAGTAATTTAAGGAAATCAATGAATGAGTGACCGCAACGAGCTAGGTGAATTTTAAAAATGTATCTGAAACATATGAATGAGCGAGGGAAGTGACCTCGAAATTTTTTACATTTTGGGTCGTTATTTTAGATAATTTGGGTTTTAACAACAATGGGTGATGTTTACAAAAGTTGCTTAGGGATATTAATGAATGAGCGACCGTAACGAGCTTGGTGAAAGGTGTGATGCTGATCATAATAAAAGAAATTAAAATTATTGAATGAGTAATCGGAGCGCGCAGGAACTTTTCACATTATGGTTCTTAAAAGCTGGGGTGATTGTTAAAATAAATATTTGAACGATCGCAGCGAGCTTGGAGTTTTGGTTTTGAAATATTAATAAAATTTTGAAGTAAAAATATTGCTTCATGTAATTTACCTAATTACCTACCTATTTTATACCAAAGGTGGTAAATATGCTTGGGGGCTGCCTGACGGTAAGCAGTTACCGCAACTTATGCACGTCTGCAATACCATTGGAAATACTCTCATGTTGCTATTCTTGTAAAAACCTTTGCACCCCGTTCTTAAAGAACTCTATGTTGTACTCTCCTGGGAAAATCTCTTTAGGGAGCTCATTCCACAACCTTAGTGTTCGTGGCAGAAAGTTCCTTTGGAACCGCACAGTTCGCGATCAAGTAGGTTCCACGGTGTGAGGATGAACTTCTTGTAAATGGCGGCGGTGCGACGATAGGACGTACCTATCATCATCATCATCCGAGCGGCCAGTCCAGGCTACTGCCAGAGTCCGCTTTCCGACTCATTTTCCTCCATTTCGCCCGGATTTGGGCATCCTCGCGTCGTAAACCACTGGCTCTCGCATCAGACTCGGCGATGTCAATCCATCGCTTCCTATACAAAGCCTTAAATATACAGGACTTGACTTTCTCTTGCCTTCTATGAATCTAGTCGCGCTACTTTTAATTAGAGCTAACTGTTTCTTTTCAAACTATTGGATCGAAAATAATCCAGCATCACCGTTAAAGGCGTGTAATTCTCGTCATTAGTTTGTTGACGATATTGTAAGCATGGCAGAAACTCTGGAGGGCTCGGCACAATACTTGAAGGCTGCAGTAGAGTCGGCCAACAGGTGAGTCTTAAATGAACACGGACAAGACGAAGCATGGACAAGACAAGACAGTTGGGATATGGTAAATAATAGTTGGGAGTTATTTTCTGGAAGTGTTTGGCCGTGCGGTGTCCGGCAGAGTAGAATAGCACAACCCCTTACACTCATGGGTGTCGTACAAGGCGACTAATGTTTTCGAGGCAAAAGATCAAGAGTTTCCGTAGTCTGGAAAATGGCCAGCAGCATTTTCTATTGTTATATTTAAACACTGCGATCTCCAACCCCAAGCGTGGAGATTATGGCAATAACCTCCCCTTTCGTGAGAGAGGCCCTAAGTCCTGCAGTGGACTGTTACGGGCTGTGATGATGATGATGATGATAAATGTCCTTAGGTATAACTTCGAGAAAAAGATAAATCAGTGTATCTAGCTCGATTGAGTAGCGTTCGGGTAATTGCCAAAGATATTTTCTTCCTAAGTACCATAGTGACTCAAGACGAAACCAGTATCTATCAATTGGATAGTGGATATCCAGATAATACGAACCTCGATTTAAGAGAAATAGATACCATAAACTTCCGAAGCCGGTCCGGGCCCGAATTAAGCTACTGAATTGCTGAAAGATACTGTTTTTAATTATTAAAACTAACGTTAATGTTAATAACAACATTTACGTTAGTTTTAATAATTAAAAAATCAATCATAAGATCTCAAGTTGACGCAGTTTTCACAGGTTGTATTCCCGTTGTCCCCATAATCTGTATTTGTAAGTATGAATAAGAAGAATTTTGTTAGTATGCCAGACGCGCACAAGTATGCCAGATTTGAGACGACATACATTTTTATTACAACCTAGCCTACATGGGCTTGCTTGTTTAGCAAATACTGCCCGGCCATAGTTACGAGGCTAACCAGCCGATATTTATGAGGTTATTTAAATAGGTAAATAACACCGCGCTAACCTCCATCTTGCCGAGTCATTCCGTGCTTAGTAAGTTTGAAATTATTCTATGTTTTAATAAAATGATATTTAGACGAACATTTAGTTTTTCTTACTCGCAACTTGATCACAAAATTATAATAAATGAATGCCAAACCTTTAGTTAAAGTAACTTATTAGTTACTTTGTTTTTAGACAGCTAAATTAAAGAAATAATAATTAAATAAGCAAATCATCCACGAATTCTTAAACCACTTGGTCACTGAACTCCATCGATTGTACTAATTTTGATGAAATTTTTGTATATATTTGAGTAGGTCCGCTGGACCTGGTAGGTGGCGCTGGACCTGGTAGGTGGCGCTGCAATGGGCAGGACGTCTGCCAAAATAGTTAGATCAAAAACTATATTTTTTATTAATTCGTATCCGTACTTATGTATTGAAGTTACCTAAAATAGTCGTGACAACTAATCTTCTCAAATAATTAGTTAAAAGGTAAATATTATTCTTACTGCTGACGGCTAAGAATATGGACATTAAAAAATATTCGGACAAGACGAGTCGAACTTAAACTTTCGAGGATTCTGTGGATTTTGATAACATATTTTCATGTTACCCACGACAGTATGTACCTACTCTCGTGTAGGCTATCTAATTGTACCACTTGAACACCACCTTAACTCCCTAGGTACATGATTTCACTCAGATCACATGAACTTAATTAACGAATTGATCTATACCAACTTGTTTGCAAATAAGACTTTCTCCATTGGTCGATAATCCAATTCACATATTCAGGACATATATCTGTCTACATTGTTTAAAGCACAGATATAACGCATGTTAATGAAATAGGAAGTCGACCTGGTCAAAGAAACTTTGACCGCTGAGGTGTAAGCCCCTGGGCCGTTTTTCTGATTATGTAACACTATAGTTTTCGTTGTCCTTTCGTCATCCCGAATTATAAGTAAGACATGTTTGGTTCTAGTGCTAGTACTCGTCCAGATCTAAATTTGAAAGCTGTCAAACTTAAAACTGTAATAACTCTGAAACTATTGGTCCTAGAACACTAGTTCCTATAGAGAAATGGTAGTGCTCGTCAAGATCTGTTTCGGATGATAGCTGTCAAACTTAAAACTGTAATAACACTGAAACTATTGGTATAATGGGTAGAATGTTTTAAACTATCCCGGTTATTATCACACATTTCAAGAGTATGTTTTGGGTTTGCTACCGCGTACCTGATGCATGCAACTAGAAAGAAAGAAGAAACCTGGCCGCGTTACCTCATTGAATAGGAATGCTTATTCTCTGATCGAGGAACATGCCAGCTCTGCGGTCCCCTGTGGTGTCTATTAGTCTTTTAAACATTTCTGAAAACAACTTATTGTCGCTAGGGTCCCACGGCCCAACGTCTCAACCCCAAACGCGGGAAGGCTTTCATAGTTCCGTCGCTTGAGGTCCTCAGCAGTAGAGGCTGTAGCTCCAGCGTAACATGCGGTTGCGGCTACGTGGGACGCCGCTAGAGTCTCCACACATGTAGCGGTCCCAGTAGCGCCTTCTCCAGTAATTATATTAGATATATTCCGTCCTACTCCATTTTCTAATTTTATAATCATTACTTTGCACCACGTTACGTTCAGCAGTCAGTGCATGAGGAACTCAACGCGATCAAAGTTACACGACTATAAGTGACGGTGTAAAATTTCCATAATGTCGGCGGTGATATTTTAAGGGTTTCTTCTATCTGTTTCTATATCGTTTTTGGGTCTTAGTATAAATTATTTTTTACTACTACTTTTACCGAAGTCGCAAGGTAACCACTTCATCTTTCAACACAAATTTTTGTTGTTTTGATTGAAAAATACCATCTAATAATCTAACCGATAGCAAAACTCAGATAAACACAAATATTTTCTAAACAACAGAGCCGATTTTAATGAATCAATATTAAGAACTATCCGGATAAAGCTGGCTTTCAAATAGAGAAAACCGCATCTAAATCTGTTCATCTTTTCGGGAGGCGGTAAAACGCACTCGCTCAGAGGAGGAATCGCCAAAGGAGGTCTCTAAGACCACCCGGAGAGTAGAGTAAAACCGACCATCAGTAAAGTGGTGGGGTCTTCCAAAGTTGGAACCGTGGCGCATTTCCACTAACCGAGGTACAGGTGGGATATGTACGGCACTCCCTGATAACACGACGCGTGTGACGGAATACGCCCGACGTTACAAGCTGCAGCTGATCATAGGATGTGACGTGAGGCAAACGCCATTACACCACTTGGGGTAGCTCGGACATCATCAGCAGAGGTACTACATTATATGACTTCTATATACTAGGTGAATAGGGTATGTAACCTGTGCATATCGAGAGGTGTTGTACATAACCATTGCAACTAATGATCGGTTAGACGTTGTACAAACTGGCACGTGCGACCATAATCACATATGTTTCGATTTGTTAGGATCATTGTCAAATCAGAACCCAATTTAAGGAATCCTAGAGTCACTAACAGTGTTGGTTTTAGTAACAATTTAAAGCCTATGGATATAGTTGTCCTGAGAAATCAATGTTAATAAAAAGGACAGTACCGTGTTGGAACTCTAAGCTTGAAAGGCTCAGAAGTAAAACTCGAAAACTGTTAATAGGCGAATGCTAAAGAACTATTACCTACTACTTAGTAGGTAATACTTACTGGTAAGGGCACGGATTGATCACTGTGAAAAGGAAACGCATCTACACTTGATCTGCAAGTGCGAAGCCTTAATACGCAAATGTAGAATCCATCTTAGTAAATACCAGGTACTACCCGATGAAGACCAAATTACAGTTCATAAAAGCTGTAGGGATCAGCACTGAACTGTTAACTAGAGGCGATCACAATATCAGCAATGATCGCAGTGATACTAGGACTTTTAGCCTTGAAAAGCCCACTTAACATAATAATAATAATCCTTCGTTGTCAGTCTATCTGTCTGTCATCTTTGGAGCCCTAATAGGTAGTGTGCCTCCTAATACCGTAGGCGAAGCGATGACCAAGGTCATCCACTGGGGATCCGAAGCCTGGTTGTAGAGCCCCGTGACTCTATTAATTTTATTTATTTATTTCAAACTTAAATTTCTTCGCCTGTAGAAAGCTACTCGTATATTGTCAGCGCGAATTATATTTTTTCTGGAACTTATAAAGGAAGTTGCAATAGGTATTAGCTATCTACTCGTTTAACCCAAGTTATACCGCGGTGGAAACCGGCGTTGACAGTTAAGATGATCCATTTGAACGGTGATGTTGGCAGATAGGACTAAATGTTCATTATTTGAGATTCAATGAGTTATATACCCACTTATTATAGGTAGGTTTCATGTAACAAAAGTGCAGACTCGCCAGGCCTGTAAGGTTATCTACCTGTTCTTAAAATATGGTAACCAATAAACATGTGTTTAATAAAGTGACGAATATTATTTTACCCTTATTCTAGAAGGTTATGATCAGGTCATATACGATGGACGATACGGCAAATTCATTTATGACAGTAAGCAAATAATGAAAGCAAACACAATAACCCTAAGTCCACGAAAATAATCGAATTTACGTACAGATCTCCAAAAGTGTCCTAATCGCTTAGATAGCGGCCATCGGATAACGCGTCTGTCTGTGTGTGAGTGCAAAACTAAGATAAATATTATCAGAGTCCTAGTTGCCAAAATAGTGGTCGCAGCGTGCGCGGACGGCCGAGCTCCCATTCGACGCGTAGCCGTTTTACTGTTGTAGCATTGTGTTCGACTCCGAGATGGAAATGTGGCCCAAAAACGCCAACTTGAAGGGGGGCGCTCAATCTGATAGTGATGAGGAGCATGAAACGATAATAGTTGACTCGTCGAATATCGCGCTGGCGGGCGGGTTGCAGCGGGAGATTCACAGCGGCGGGCAGATGATCCACGTGAATGCCAAAAACAGCCCCATCACGGTGGCATCCGCCATCATCGAGAAACAAAATGAAGTAATAAAAGGTAAACGCTTGCAAATTCTTTTATAATTGATCCGTCTCACCTGGCAGATGTTGTTTTCATTGATTTTATTTAACTACTTACCTGTTTTATCAATGACTTGCTTTGTGCGTTTTGACTATGTATATATATGTATTAATCAATTGTGATTTTGACGCGAGGACAGCCTATGCCAGCTTAGAGCTAAATGTGCGATAAAATTTATTAGGTACGATTTTACTCAATTATGAACACGTTGGTGTTATTTGCGTAATAAATTTAGCGAATCTGTACTTAACTAGAGTAACCTTAATATTTATTGCGACCTTTTCAATTTTGGATGGATGGATGTATGTATGCACAAAGTAATACGTGATTTCTATTTACGCAAATAGATTCACGTCTAGATACGTAACATTTGTGGTTGTTACTTAATGCGAAAACACCCTCCTAACCAATAATTATCTCTACTTATAAGAGCGTGAGATAAATAAAGACATTCGATTGTAAAGAACGGATAAGACTTATAGCTCTTTTGTATTTATAACTTGGTTTTCGTTAACAAGCGACCAAGAAGTCGCATCCCATTGCACCATGACAATGCTTCGGCGAACACCACTAAAAATATCATTTTTGGCGTCTAAAAAGGTACAGCTAGTGACCCATCCCGCATATAGTTCAGACCTGGCACCATGCGATTTCTTTATATTCCTATAAATCAATGATTTGTTTAGCGGTTTGATATATACGGGGCCGAAAGAGTCCGTGATAGCTTTCAACCAGCACGTGAAAAATGCCCTCAGGCTCCTCCAGGTCCTCATGTTTTAAAAAATGGTTTGACTGAATGAAAAAAAATTTTAATATGCAATAGAGCAAAAGCATTCTATATTACTATACATGTAAATAGTTTAATAATGAGTTACGCAAATCTTTCAGTGTACCCCACGTAGTACAAAAACATGTTTTATAACATAGAACTTGTAGCACTTGTCAAATGTCATGGTTCTGCTGTCACATTTTGTGACAAATAAATTAATAATAACTGATCTATATTTATAACCGGCGACTTCTGGATTTTTTTGGACATTAGACTAAGGTAGGGAAATAAAATACTGTGGAGGAAATAATTTGTGATTATATAATTTGACGGATGATTTGGTACTTAAAACATATAATAACTTTTGTTCAGTCGTCCATTTGATGAAACATCCATTTGGATTATAAACTTTGCTAAATAAAACATTTTGGTCTTCTAAATTTTGTTTTGTATTGTCCTTTCATAATTGACTCAATGAAATTATTATATAACCGCCGTATAGAATCTCAAGCTCTCTGAGCTCGTTAATTTCATTAGTTCTTTTATTATGTTCATTCCAACTCGGTTGAGCAAAAATTCCAAAAATTTTCGAGCTCGCTTCGCTCGCTCATTTCATTGTACATTAGTGCTTCATAATCAACCCGTATTTTAAAAGCCAAGTTCGTTTATTCATTAGTTTGTGTTACATTTAATGTATTCACACCAGTTCTTTCGAGCCAAGATTCAAACAATTTCGAACTCGCTACGATCGCTCATTTTTAAAACATTCACATCGCCAATACCGCTCATCAATTCAGATCATAAAAACCAACACATCAATAATTCAAAAAGAATTACAGAGCTCGACTATGTCATGTGACAACTGAAAACTAACGCCTAACTTGAAAACTTGATCCACGTTGGGTGCTTTCATTTTGCTGATTCGTGCTCACGGACTACATTGGCGACACGGACTACAATGGATATCATTCAGCAGATCTAAAAACCCAATAATTGCTCAGCACAAGCTTGGCCATGAAGTAAATAGGCGCGTCACAAAGGTCAAGGATTTGGGCGTCACATTCGACTCAGCCTTGAACTTCCACGGACATATAGCTGTATGGACACGGAGCTGCTTTGGCTTGACTTTTATAATGCGTACGGCTAAGGAGTGGAAAGCGTTGCCGGCGAGTGTGTTCCCTGATCAATATAATCTGGATGCCTTCAAGGCTAAAGTGAATAGGCTGTTCCTAGACAGGCATGCTCCATCATCGGCCGCATCGTCACTTTACACCAGGTGTGGTGGTCAAATGCCTGGCCAGCGAAATAAAAATAAATAAAAAAACGATGCCCAGGTATTTAAAAAAGTCGGGTATTCAAAAGCCCTAGTTCCACACTAGTAGACGGACATATAGTCCCTTAGAGACTAGCTCCAATCATGAAGTGAGGTGCGCCGCGCAGTGCACTACTGCGCGGCGCACCGCACGGTGCCACGTCACGGTGACAACAAAGAAAACGGTGGTGTTATTCTGGTTTTTCAAGTTAGGCAACGTTCGCACGAGAGATTTACGAAAGATTTAGAGTTAGGTAACGTTTGCACGAGAGCTTTTTCGGCGCTTTTACGCGCGTTATTTTAAACGACTCGCATGATTATTGACCATAATATGTCTCCGACTGTCTGTTCACACGCAGGCGTAAAAACTTAGTAAAAAGTGCTTGGAGATTTTTTTATCTCCAGTCACTTTGCAATCAAGAGACTGTCTCAAATGCAACCAAGAGAAACGTACGAAAAGGATGTCATTCATTTTGGATTAAAACGCTAAAGGGCCGACCAGAAAAATATTATGCAATTTTCAGAGACAGCACACAGGTTCTATTATTTCTTACTATGGTGCCAAACCAGTACGCCCACCACCACCACTATGTACCACCGGGCGTACAGTAGGTACTAAGTATCGCTTTTCTAAAAGCCAATAACAATCGACCGTCGGACGTGCGGATTTGACGTCACAGTAAACAATGTAAAGAACTGTTTTCTCTATTGGAAACTAATAATTTTGTTCTGGCCGACACTTAGATTTTTGAAACGCGAATGTTGCTTTTTTTAACTAAAAAGTATAACAAAAGAAACATGTGAAGAAATTGGACCACCTCGATTAATCTTCCTCGAATACTATGATAACTGATGTTTTTACCCGACTACGAGGGAGCCAAGGAAGGGTAATGAAGTTAACTGTCTATGTATGTAAAGTTGATAAACGTGGAAGAATCGACAGAGATTTGTCAAGTGGAACAATGTCGTCTCTACCTACTCTTGCGGGAGAAAGGGGTTTGTATGTATGTATGTGGATATGAATGTTTGTATGGATGTTAATTCTAGCTCAAAAACTACTTGGCCGATTTTCGTTAAAAGGATTGTCCGATGGCTACAGGCTCTATGATAATACATTCAATATATTATCTTGAGGATATAAGAACATAAAAACTTCAAAATTTTGCAATTCAGAAGAATGATTCGGTCATGTTGGGAATTTGTTATTCACATTGCCTTGAGAGCCTCGTTCAAGCGACCAACCATGGCCTCTCGACAACACTGAATATCGCCCCTGTTGGCTTTTGCATCTGACTGATATCTATCCGTTACTGCTGTCGTCTGCGTACCCAAAGATACCGGGTCCAAGCAGAATGTTAATATGCAGCAGGAAAAGAGTCGCGGACAGAACCAACCCCTGAGGAACTCCCGCGTCGATAAGCCTTAAGATCAGACGTGTAACCGAAAATCCGATATCCAGGTGCAAAAGCCAACAGGAATACCATATGCGGGAAGCTTGCTTAACAGGGCTGCGTGCCAAACCCTGTCAAAGGCCTTGGAGAGATTGATTCTGTTGTGGGATATACCGCACTGCTTAAATTTGTCCTCAGCTGGTTTAAGACATGATTTTGGGACAATATTACGACAAAATGTTTTTAAACGTAGTTATTTCTGTCCTTTACGAATGTTTACTTAAACTGAGTGTATACCATGGTGGCTCATTCAAAATTATAACTACAAAGTATAACATCAGTAGTAAGTATAAAGAGAGTGTATAAAACTTAAATAACTCGGAAACCATTACTCTTAGAAAACTAGATCCTAAAAAGAAATGGTAGTGCCTGTCGGAACAAGCGTTTTAAGGCCAATAGTTTCAGAGTTATTACAGGTTTAAGATTGACAGCTGTCAACCGAAATAAAGATCTCGACTATCATTTCTCTTCAAGGAGCGATAGTCACCACAGCCCGTAACAGTCCACTGCAGGACTCAGGGCCTCTCCCACGAAAGGGGAGGTTGTTGCCATAATCTCCACGCTTGGCAGGCGGGTTGGAGATCGCAGTGTTAAAATATAACAATGGAAAATGCTGCTGCCCATTTTCAAGACTACGGAGACTCTTGATCTGTTGCCTCGAAAACATTAGTCGACTTGTACGACACCCACGAGTGTGAGGGGTTGGTGCTATTCTACTATTCCGGACACCACACGGCCAAGGAGCGAAAGTTTCAGAGTTATTACAGTATTAAGTTTGACAGCTGTCAACCGAAATGTAGATCTCGACGAGCACTATCATTTCTCTTCAGAAACTAGTGTTCTAGAAGCGATAGTTTAAGAGTTATTACAGTATTAAGTTTGACAGCTATCATCCGGAATGTAGATCTCGACGAGTACTATCATTTATCTTTAGGAACTAGTATTCTAGCACCAATAGTTTCAGAGTTATTACAGTTTTAAGTTTGACAGGTGCCATCCAAAATGTAGATTTCTACGAGTACCAGCATTTCTTTTTAGAAACTAGTGTTCTAGAGCCAAATATGCCTTATTTATGATTCGGGATGAACTGAGAAGAGAATGACGACAGGATCACGAAAGCGAAACAACTTCGTTAATGTTAAAAAATCAAAAAAGGGGAGGGGCTTACGCATCAGCGGTCAAACTTTCTTTGACAAGGTCGGTTTCCTATTTCATTCACACGCGTTGTATCTGTACTAAAAAAAGTAGACAGATATATGTGTGTGAACTGTGTCACACAAATAGGAAAGATTCCACCAGCCTCCTTCATCTTAGGAGGCTATGTTCGAACTGTTGGTAAAAAGAAACAGTCAGATGTGACGTTTCATGTTGACATCTACTGACATCGCACCGCACGCTGCACGATGGGGCCAAATTGAAAAACGTAGAAAAAATTCATACAGAACTGACATTTCGGGCTTGGATTGAGGGTTTTGCCCCATCATGCAGTGCGCCGCGCGGCGCGCTGCACAGTGGGTCATTTCACCATCTCTCAATGTACTTGCATACAAATTCCTCGGCGTGTAACAAGTTTTGCCACATCGTGCAGTGCACTGCATGAGTGTGTCTTCAAGATTAGGGACCTTGCAGTGGGGTGTTTCAAAAGGTTAGGTTTTGTAATCAGGAACGCCAGAGAATTTCGCGGTCCCGCAGCAATCAAGCTAGTTTATACTGCCTTGGTTAGATCAAAGCTGGAATCGTCATCGATAGTGTGGAACTAGGGCTTTTGAATACCCGACTTTTTTAAATACCTGGGCATCGTTTTTTTTTTTTTTTTTTATTTCACTGGCCAGGCATTTGACCACCACCTCACCTGGTGTTAAGTGACGATGCGGCCGATGATGGAGCATGCCTGTCTAGGAACAGCCTATTCACTTTAGCCTTGAAGGCATCCAGATTATATTGATCAGGGAACACACTCGCCGGCAACGCTTTCCACTCCTTAGCCGTACGCATTATAAAAGTCAAGCCAAAGCAGCTCGTGCGGATAGCTGGAAGATCCACGACATAAGGATGAAGCGCTCGCCCGGATCGCGTCTCCCGATGGCGAAAAGGGGCCGGCGGAATGAGGTCGTGCAACTGCTTCGCACACTCTCCGAAGTGCAACCTGTAGAAAACCGACAAACGCGCAACCCTACGCCGATGCTCAAGGCTCTGCAGCTTAGCTTTAATCAACTGCTGATCACAAATTAATTTCTTTGCATGTTTTTCCACTGAATCCAAAGCAGCCAGTTGGTATTTGGCTGATCCATCCCAGAGGTGGCAGCATACTCCATGCAAGATCGGTCTTGTGCTTGATATAACTGAAGCAACTGCCTTGAAGTGAAGTACCGCTTGACCTTCGAGAGAATTCCAAGTTTTTTGGCTGCAGTCTTGGCTTTTGATTCGATGTACTGTCCAAAGTTGAAATTGGTTGATAGCTCAAAGTTGTCGGTAATTTCCACAGATACATTCCGGAAAGTCGGAGCTAGATGGAATGGACTCCGTTTAGCGGAAAACATACACGCCTGTGTTTTGGTGGCATTGAACGACACTAGATTGGCTTCGCCCCAATCGCACACTGCCTTGAGAGCCTCGTTCAAGCGACCAACCATGGCCTCTCGACAAGACTGAATATCGCCCCTGTTGGCTTTTGCATCTGACTGATATCTATCCGTTACTGCTGTCGTCTGCGTACCCAAAGATACCGGGTCCAAGCAGAATGTTAATATGCAGCAGGAAAAGAGTCGCGGACAGAACCAACCCCTGAGGAACTCCCGCGTCGATAAGCCTTAAGATCAGACGTGTAACCGAAAATCCGATATCCAGGTGCAAAAGCCAACAGGAATACCATATGCGGGAAGCTTGCTTAACAGGGCTGCGTGCCAAACCCTGTCAAAGGCCTTGGAGATATCGAGAGACACAGCAAGGGCCTCGCCATGCTTCTCAATGGCCTCACTCCAAATATGAGTGGCATACACCAGAAGGTCCCCAGTCGACCGACCACAGCGGAATCCGTACTGGTGATCGCTGAGGAGATCGTTACCATCTAGATGCGCGAGGAGTTTCTTGTTCAGTGCACGCTCCATAACCTTACAGAGTATCATGGTGACCGAAAACGGCGGTAGTTAGCAGGGTCTGCACGGCTTCCCCTTCTTGGGCACGGGCCCAATGTGCACATTGGCAATCTTCCATGTCTTAGGTACAATTCCAGTCTCTAGTGAGAAGCGATACAGGCGCGTGAGAGTGGGAGACAACTCAGGGGCACAACTACGCAGGACTATTGCTGGTATACTAGCCTTGTTCACGTCCAGACTCTTGGAGCTTTATTAGATCTGTGACGCTACCCACGACGAAGTGAAGCGACGCGACGAAGAAGAGGAGATAGACCAGGAAAGCGGACCCCGACAGAAGCCGAGATTTATCGTTCAGATGATGATGAGGAATTATATATTATTGCAATATAGCCGTTACGGCCAAAATAGATTAGTGTTGGACTGTTGAGTTTACTAAGCTCCCGGCTATTATTATGTATTTCACTTTTACTCAAAAGATAGATAAGGTAACGAAAAGTTAGATATTTTCTTTTATGTTCCAATATTTTGATGGGTTTTATTTTACTCTGCAACCTTAACAGTATTTTTTTCTATTATGACCGGTTTACAGAGGCTTCGCGGAGCCCCAGATCTACGCGGAGCACACTTTGAGAATACATATACACAAGAATCACAGCCCTATTACACTTAATGGTATTTAAAGTGTAGAAGCGCACGTTTTGTTCATTCAATGCAAAGGGAGGGGCCCCGCCGCCCCACCTGCCCCCATGTTTCTAGGACTAATAGTTTGACGTTACGGTCCAGTTTTCTGACTTGGTTGGTACTCAGTGTGATTTTAAAGACGTTTCATGAAAAAAGGCCAATTTTATAGATAAGGATCTAATATTAATTCTCTGTTGTAATTGGTCTTTGCATTAGCTCAGTTTGTCGCAAGCGCAACCGCCAAGTAACTCGAATACTAAATAATCTACATGAATTACCCGATGAGTACCTAGATATTGGTAGCATTTCGGTGCGTTGTAGATATCTCATACTACTATATCAATCTGCTTTGCATACATACATGTAAATGTAAACAAACAACGGAAAGTGGCACTCTTGCTTGATAATACCAGTTCAAAGTAGTTATGAAAGATATATACTCACGATTCCAGGTAAAATATTCAATAAATATTATCAAACGACTTTATCGATGTAACCTGGATATTACGATAACACTGTGCACGTAGTACCTACATATGTCGTTTGTTGTATAAAAACAAAAAACGACATTCCTACGTAATATAATTATTGATTACCCAACACGTAGTTTGAATAGAAGACAAAATAGTGATGCGAATTTCATTTTTTAAACTTTTTACTTTCTCACCTTGAAGGTAACGATCTCCGCAGTAAACATCAGTACGTATTCCGCCGTGGTCGGTCGATAAGTATAAGCCACATATGGAGGTATGGAGTAACCACATGGCGAGACCCGTGCTGTGTCTCTTGATATCTCCAAAGCTTATTTCACGTAGATCTTCTAAGCAAGCTTCCCTCATATGGTATTTCTGTTGGCTTTTGCACCTGAATATCGGATTTTCTGATTGGACGATCAATCAGCGTAGTCTGACCTTCAGGCTATCGACGCATTAGTTCCTCAGGGGTCGATTCTGTCCGCAACTTTTTTCCTGCTGAATATTAACGATCTGCTTGTACCCGGTCCCTTTGGGTACGCACTAGGGTTTTCTACCCTGGTGCAAGGGTTCGGTTATACCAGGGTATTTCAGCAATACAATCTGGGCACCATTCCCGAGTACCTATATTAAATTATGTATAGTTTATTATAAACGCATATTTACTCCGATACGATGTTGATAACCGATAAGTCAACTGAGAAAAAACAAATTAAAAGTTAGGTTATGTTCACGTGTAGTTAAATTATTTGAATTAAGCTGATTTTTTGAAACATTTGGTTTGTAATGTGTATTTAAACACAGTAAAATAGTTTTAAAATAGGTGAAACTAGCTTTATTGGGCAGATAATAAAAAACCATTTATGCCCGACCATGCGGCGATTGGCGCGTAAATGACCCAATCTGCATGTCCAATTTTCACACATTTCGCAGCAAACAGCCGTATTTCGCTAATAACTCAGCGAATGTTGTATTCTATCATCTCTAGTTTAACTGCGTAGACGTATCCCCAAAAATTAATCTAATGGAGTTAGATCGCACAATCTCGATGGCCAACGTGAAATTGTTCGCTGATGTAATTTTTTTCCACTATTCTATTTTCTTCCATTTTTCATTTTGTTTAGTCCACTTGAACTACACTTTTGGTTGAATAGTTTTGACTTTTCGTAGAATAAACACGCAGCAGCCCTTTGACCTTAGTCACATTCAAACATAAATGGCATTTCAATTTGAAAACCAAAAGTTCAAAAACCACTCTTTACTTATATTTTCTTCAAAATTAGTAAATGCCCTAATATGCCATATTACCAGATAACCGGGTATCTAAAAAGTCGGGTACGCGAAAACCGTAGTACGCAGACGACAACACAACAGTAACGGATAGATATTTGTGCGAAGTAAAAGCCATTATTGGTCGTTTGATCAAAGCTCTCAAGGCTATCTCCTTGGGGTGAAGCCAATCTGGTGGCGTTCAACCAGGGACGTAGCTACCGCCTTATCAGCCGTATCAATTATACCCCCCTGGGCCCCTGGGTCCCCCTGGCCCTTCTAGAAAATTCAAGCTCGCTACGCTAGCTCATTAGGTCGCGATTTTAATTTTATTATACATTCTCGTCACACCAGAATGTCAAAAATGTCTAGATCGCCCGGCGCTATCCTCCATCTACAGATTTTACATTATTTTTATTAAAATCGCGGTAGGTTTTAAGAGGTAAATTACAAAAATGTCAAGCTCGCTGCGCTCGCTCATTCAATAGCAAGTCATTTTTATAATAATCACGCAAGGTTTTAATATAGCCCAGCCAAGAATCAAAAATAGCCTTTTTTAGCAACTACGCTTGTTTATTCAGCGATTAAAGTTAATTTAATTATTGACACGCGAATTCATGCGAGTTCGCTGCGCTCGAGCATTTATTGACTTAAACTGAGATCAGGATTTAAGTAGCTCATAAGCACCCCCCCGTAGTTGAAGGTATCAACTACCCCTAGACAACTATTGATACAAGGCCCCTGGAGGGCATGCTACGCTACTGCGTTCAACGCCACCAAAACACTGGCATGTTTGTTTTCCGCCAAATGGAGTCCATTGCATCTAGCCCTGGCTTTTCGGAATATACCTGTGGAAATCACCAACAACCTATAGCCCCTTGGTGTAAACACAAAATAAATCGGCCCTCCCCAAGCAGAAGGTCCACTGGCAACAAAGCCCTATTTCCGTCACGCGATTGTCAACGCGATCGGTCGCGATTGTCAACGCGAGCATTCGTTGTATTGTCGACGTATATTGAATAATATTTAATTCAACGATATTATTATTGAATAAATAAAATAGAATGAAAGTAATCGATGAATTTAAAACAGTAAATAAATCAGTAATATATTTTTTCGCTTAGGTATTAAAGTCTGAAGCTGGTATGGAAAATCTGATAACAACTGCTTGGGGAACAACTATGAGTAGGTACATTATGGCAAGGATTAGATATTGGTCTTCGGCAAGGGATAAGTTATTGTGAACGACCTTTAAATATCTATTCGATCTTTTAAATACTCTACTCAAAATTATAAGTAAATATAGTAGCATTCCCTAGTCGGCAAGTTTACGTCGTAATTTTCGAGGACGACGGGAGTGGACCTTCTGTTAGTTCTTTGTTTTGTGGTGTAAAGCTATCTACCCAGACCAACTTCGGTCAGTACATCGAATCCAAAACAAAGACAGCAGCCAAGAAACTTGATATTCTCTCAAAGGTCAGGCGGCACTTCACTTTAAAACAGTTGCTTAAGCACAAGCCGATCCTGCATGGAGTACTGCTGCCACTTGTGGGATGGATTAGCCTAATACCAACTGGCCGCTTTAGATTCGGTGGAAAAACGTGCAAAGAGGACAATTTGAGACTCACAATTGGTTAATGCTAAGATGCAGAACCACGATCACTGGCGTAGGGTTACGCGTCTAGAGGTCTACTATAAGTTGCATTTCGAAGGGTGCCCGACGATCTTATTCCGCGGGCCCCTTTCCGCTAACGGGAAACGCGATCCGGACAACCGCTTCATCCTTATGTCTTCGGATCTTCCACATATCCGCACGAGCCGCTTTGGTTCAACATTAATAATGCATACGGCTAAGGAATGGAACACGTTGCCTGGGACTATTTGCAGTAATCTGGACGCCTGCAAGGCTACAGTGAATAGGCTGTTCCTACATAGACATCAAAGAGATTGGGAAGTTAGCTACCTTCATAGACTGGCAAGAAGGTAGCTAACTTTATAATCTCTTTGATAGGCATACTTTTTATTATTATTAACACCAGGTGAAATGGCGATCCAATACCTAGCTAATCTAATAAAAAAGCGATTGTTATTTAGATTGTGACTTAAAAAAAACATCTTGGCGTGGTGTTAATGTCCCGGCTCATGCGTGCGAGGGCCCTGGGTCCGCCTTTACCATGATTCAGGATTTGGCAGATGCCGTGGCAGTGGAGTGACTACCATTTGACCTCAGTGACCCCGTTAACAGTACCTAATCAGATTGGATCCTATTTTAGAGGCAGGTCTTTTTCTTGAAAGGTCAATTTAGAGCAACGTCATGTTCGATCCAAGTCATTTTCGGAGGACGTCATTCTCTGGGTTAGTCATCATCATGGTTTACACATTTAGCCGTGTGGTGTCCGGCACAGTAGAATAGCACCAACCCCTTACACTCGTGGGTGTCGTACAAGGCGACTAATGTTTTCGAGGCAAAAGATCAAGAGTCTCCGTAGTCTGGAAAATGGG
This sequence comes from Blastobasis lacticolella, assembly GCA_905147135.1. Classification (NCBI taxonomy): domain Eukaryota; kingdom Metazoa; phylum Arthropoda; class Insecta; order Lepidoptera; family Blastobasidae; genus Blastobasis; species Blastobasis lacticolella. Next base: position 22,761,323 of record LR990039.1, read on the forward strand.
CAGCAGCATTTTCCATTATTATATTTTATCACTGCGATCTCCAACCCGCCTGCCAAGCGTGGAGATTATGGCAATAACCTCCCCTTTCATGGGAGAGGCCCTAAGTCCTGCAGTGGATTGTTACGGGCTGTGATGATGAATCTACGAAACTGCAGGACTGTTTTTGTTGAGTTGCTATAAGCCTGAGCAACATATAGGGTATAATTGATTTTAGAAACTGGAATACTGATGTAGAACCATAATAGACCACCTAAACTATAAGAAATATGGAAATGACTTCCAATGGGTTTTGATGATACAGTTTGGTAGATTGGGGTGCCACTTAAATTAAGGCCATGTTTCATTTAATTCGATTGGGTAGAACCAGAGATACAGCTAGACCACTCCGTAGTACTTGGTTACATACATAAGGGAGGTCATTTACAATGGTCTTTCGGGAAAAAGATAAACTGCCCTAAAACGATTTCCACGCGGACGAAGTCGCGGGCAAAAGCTAGTCATCTAAAATATATTTTTTTTTTGTTCATGTGATCAGCTGACGTCATTACTCATCATCGCTTTATGGTCAGCTGACTTTTTGTCGTGGCGATAGTTCTCAGTCGGGAGGAAATGACAACTTTTTTCCTACGTGCGAGGGAAGCTACATCTGCTTACACGCATGTCACCGCAGCTGACGGTCACAGACCTTCATTATACAACTCGCTGAAGCTGAGTTTTGCAGGTTATCGCCCAAGAGGAACTTGGTTATGAAATTCTGTTTCTGGCTCGCGGACTATTCGGATTCCTTAGGCGCCGTCCTAATTGGCAACGGTCATGCGGCCATGGTTGTCTTCGTACGCGGTACGACCAATAGGAGACCTCAAAACCACACAAACCCGCGTCCCACTACCGTTGCCAATTAGGACAGCTCCTTAAACACTAGACCACCGTCGCCGCGACTAGCTCCACTCATGCAGTGCAGTGCACTGCGCGGCGCACCACGCAGTGCCACGTCACGGTGACAACAAAGAAAACGGTGGTGTTATTCTGGTTTTTAAGTAAGGCAACGTTCGCACGAGAGATTTACGAATGATTGTGAGTTAGGCAACGTTTGCACGAGAGCTTTTTCGACACTTTTACGCGCGTTATTTTAAACGACTTGCATGATTATTGACCTTATATCGACCTTATGTATGGAGGTCAGTTGGCAGTCGTTCCACTGTGATTGCCTGATCTGCTAAATCTTGGATCATAGTCAAAGCGGACCCCGGGTCCTCGCGTGCGAGAGCACAAACAGGATTTGACGCCATGATAATCATTATCATCGTCTTGGTGTTAAATTTCGGTTGCCAGGAGTCCGCCTTCCTAATCCTCTTGGTCCACTTCGCTCGGTCTTCGGTATCCTTGGTGGTGAGTTTGTTGGCACGCATGTCGTTCTTATCGACGTCTAGCCATCGCCATTCTCGTGCCTAACGGGCTGGCATGGTCAGACATTTTTGTCCCCACGTAATTTGCCGTTTAATTTCCTTACTATCATTATCCGCATCTTGTCTCTCACGTTCCGTTTAGAGTAATCTGATCGATTATAATCGTATGGTGCAGGATGTTTTTCAACAAGCTCATAAAACATTATATTGAAGTCAACATCATAATAATGACGCCACGATGATTATTTAATTTATATTATTGTAAATGCTACATTGACATTACAATTTGTGTGCCGTTTTTGTAACCTTGATCTGGCTCGGGTTAATATTTGATTATAACATAATGGTGACATCCTGAAAACCTGCTGAAAACGGTCCGGATACATTTCCAGGTTTACCATCAACTGGTAAGTCTATTTTTTCACCGGTATTCCATATAGGGTGCACCCAATATTTACGTCGGGGTCGTCTACATTTTTGCATATTAACCATCTGCAGTACGGCCTACATGTCTTCATCCTCGGAAGAAAGATATAATTTTACTTTAAAATCTTTGATAACGAATTTTTTCTTTGGATGTTTACTTCTGACAGGTGTCCATAGATTCACCATCTGTAGACCGTGGTAAGTCATTCCATATTTTAACTAAAAAGTATAACATCAGTAATATCTAAAGAAATTGAACCATGCAACTTCCGCGAATACTATACTATAACTGATACTTTTTACCCGACTACGATGGAGCTAAGGGAGGGTAATGAAGTTAACAATCTATGTAAGTAAAGTTGATAAACGTGGAAGAATCGACAGAGATTTGTCAGGACCATAGCAAGTGGAACAATGTCGTCTCTGTCGTATGTCGTCAATGTCGTACTCTTGCGGGAGAAAGGGGTTTGTGTGTAGGTATGTATGTTTATATGAATGTTTGTATGGATGTTTATTTTAGCTCAAAAACTACTTGGCCGATTTTCGTTAAAAGCGTATTGATTGTCCGATGGTTACAGGCTCTATGATAATACATTCAATTAAATTATCTTGAGGATATAAGATACTAAACTTCAAAATGTTTAAATTCAGAAGATTGATTCGGTCATGTTAGGAATTTTTATTCACATTGATTGATTCTGTTGTAGGATAAACCGCACTGCTTAAATTTGTCCTCAACTGGTTGAAGACATGATTTTGGGACAATATTACGACAAAATGTTTTAAAACGAAGTTATTTCTGTCCTTTACGAATGTTAACTTAAACTGAGTGTATACCACGGTGGCTCATTCAAAACTATAACTACAAAGTATAACATCAGTAGTAAGTATAAAGAGAGTGAATATAACTTAAATTACTCGGAAACCATTGCTTTTAGAAAACTGGATCCTAAAAAAAATTATAGTGCCCGTCGATATCTATAAGTATTTGCTGTTCTGGAACAAGCGTTTTAAGGCCAATAGTTTCAGAGTTATTACAGTATTTAGTTTGACAGGTGCCATCCAAAATGTAGATTTCTGCGAGTACCAGCATTTCTTTTTAGAAACTAGTGTTCTAGAACCAAACATGCCTTATTTATAATTCGGGATGAACTGAGAAGAGAATGACGACAGGATCACGAAAGCGAAACAACTTCGATAATGTTAAAGAATCAGAAAAAGGGGAGGGGCTTACGCATCAGCGGTCAAACTTTCTTTGACAAGGTCGGTTTCCTATTTCATTCACACGCGTTGTATCTGTACTAAAAAAAGTAGACAGATATATGTGTGTCAACTGTGTCACATAAAGAGGAAAGATTCGATCAGTTGGTAAAAAGAAACAGTCAGATGTGACGTTTCATGTTGACATCTACTGACATCGCACCGCACGCTGCACGATGGGGCCAAATTGAAAAACGTAGACCAAATTCATACAGAACTGACATTTCGGGCTTCAATTGCGGGTGTTGCCCCATCATGCAGTGCGCCGCGCGGCGCGCTGCACAGTGGGACATTCCGCCATCTGTCAATGTACTTGCATACAAATTGCTCGGCGTGTAACAAGTTTTGCCACATCGTGCAGTGCACTGCGCAGCGCACTGCATGAGTGTGCGTTCAAGATTAGAGTTTAATCAGAGGGTTTGTAATAGTTATCTGTTTAGTTTAGTTTATTTATCTATAATTGAAAATTAATAGTACCTACATAATATTGCATTAATTGTAAGTCAATTCACAATGATATTGTCAACAACAACATAAATAAACACGATAAATGGATAAATTTCAATGTCATCATAAATATATGAAAATTAAATTGAGATACCTACATAAGGTATGTGACATAAAAAAAATTCAATATTTTACAATTCATTAAATAACTAAACAATGTCAATACAAAATGTCAAAAGATGTAACTAATAGTATAATGTCAGAATGGAAATAACAAAATACAAAATAAATGCTTAGGTCAATGTAAAATATCAATGTAGGTACTCTTTTACAGAGTATAGGCCTCTTGGATAACGCTAGTGGCGCGGCGTTGTGGCAGATTTAGGCAACTCGTGGGCGTTTTGCGTGCGATCAGCTGTACGGTTTACGTTATTATTCAACCAGTTGAATGCATTAAAAAGTGCTCTGAAACAAGAAAAAAATGGGTGGTACGAGGTACTGTTACATACTGGTACATTTTGGACGTCGTTGAATGTATACGTTGCATTACAATCAATCAGATGTTCCTTACCTGGGAACATTTGACCGATAGAGCAACCTTTTTTATATTTTTCCACTTGACTTTCTCGAGGCTGATTCCAACATTGCGGTTGATCGGTTTTCGTTTGCGTACATTCATTATTTATAAAAATACAGACCGCTGCTACATGTTTGCAACCTCGAACCGATAAACCCGCCTTGCAAGTGCATTCTGTCCTTCGTACCGTACACGATCGAGGTTCACCTGAAAAACAATCAGTTCCTATAGGGAAAAAAACGGGAAGAGCGGGAAAAAGCACCCAAAAAATTTACACTAACGTGTATGTACACACAGGAATTGCTAAACAAAATATGCAGCATTCAAACTTCATTATTGTGTTGACGGTATTCCATGTTTTCAAGTAATACACGCACCACTCTTAATTTGGAAAAATCTAAATATATACGCTTCTCGTTGAATAAAGGTAAAAATAATTTGCCCCAGAACTTGGGTTCCATTGTAGCCCACAGTTGTAGGAAATCAACCAGTCATTGTAACTGCCGGCCCCTTGCCATGGTTAGCCATATAAAGTATCTGGGAGTTATCATAGACCAGCGGCTGGATTGGAGCTACCAAGTTGAAAGCCTTACCGGGCGGGTGCGAAAACTTATATTTGCTTTTAAAAACCTAAGATGTTCTGCGAACAGGGAGACTCTGCTTATGGTATATTCTGCCTTGTGCGAATCAATATTATCTTACTGCATCCCCGCCTGGGGTGGAGCTGCTAAGACACGACTCCTCCATCTTGAACGTGCCCAACGTGCTGTTCTTAAGGTCTTAACATCGAAACCTCGATTATATCCCACGACCTCACTATACTTGGAATGTCAGGTCCTCACAGTCAGGAAGCTTTTTGTCTTGCGTACAATATTGAAAAAGCATTTGAAACTTCCGCTTAATGATAAAGTCGCAAGTAAGAGGCGGGGCATGCCTGTATGTGACATTAGTACATGTCGTACTGCCTTTGCTCGAAAACAATTTGAAATCTTAAGTACAGTACTATATAATAAAATAAACAATAAATTGAATCTCTACACTTTGACTAGCTACGAAGTTAAGTCTAAGCTAAATTCTTGGCTACTAACCATAAATTACAATGATACGGAGACCCTACTAGAATAGGCAATATCAATGGGGTCAATAAATAACTCATGTGTATGAAAACATAACCCACAAACGCACACACACACACCCACGCACACACACACAAACACACACACACCCACGCACACACCCACGCACACACACACACACACAAACACACACACACCAACAAGAATACGCACACGAACACACACACGCACAATTTCCAATATATTGTAACCAAATAAGTGGAAAGCTTCAGAGGATAACCGCTCATGGCTGAAAACAAAACCAAATTCTAAATTGAGGAATGACTGTCTCCTGCAATACAGGTCATCCTAGTGCAGGAGTCAGGGAATCCGCCCTAATATGAACACAACTGCATTGTATTTCTATTTTTGTTATTATCTGTAAGAACTTAAAGATTGTTATAATTGTACCATAATACTTTGTAAGGTTGTAATTTTGGCAAATAAATTATTATTATTATTATTACCAAAACCAGCACAAAAAAAATCGAAACCAACATGCAGAATGTTAATCATGATTAATTATAAATCTGACATTTTTTAGAGTTTCACGTGCAAGTTATTTTTTATTTCATTGTTTTAGTATCTATAATGTATTGTAGATGCAAGACAATAAAATCATAAATAAGTAAATAATTGAAATTATTATCGGTTCCACATTTCCGAACGATACTTATTCCTTCAATATACATATATATTTCTTTGATAAAGAAATATATCTTCATTTTCCATTTCTAAATTGCATGGATGGTTGAAAAGTTGCTGAAAATATATTTGTTTACATTATTACTCAACTATGAATTCATTTTATAATTAATACATACCTCTAGTTTCACGTCGTACGGTCGATTACTTATCCACGGATGATTCCTTCTCCACCATCACGGATTTCGACAACCTCCTGAACATGATGGCTTTGGAAAAGTTTATGCCCTATATTTATTAGTAAATTTAACATCCTGTTATTAGCAATACGATAAGCTATCTTGCAATCAAAAAAAATCTTGCAAAGTAAAAATTATATATACAATGAATTTGAAAGAATATTTCATGGTTCGTGTAATTACTTACCTTTCGACACAGATTTTCCGCGAAAAAAGTCTCCGTAAATATTCTGAAATCCACACTTAATAATTGTTTGGCTCATAATAACGATTTTTTTGTTACAATAAACAAATATCCAAAACGTGCGGTGACTTTATGCGAATCATATGTTCACGTCTACGAGAAAAACGACCTCGAGTTGCCGCCGTTAACCGACCGATGGCGTTGCCGTAGCTTTGCCACGATATCCAAGAGGCGTATACAGATTTATCCAACAAAAGGTCTTTTAGTCGGTACCTAAATGTTTTGTCACAAGTAACAACATCTTTTAATTTCGCGGGTAAATGACGTACTACCGTTTGAAGCCTGCCACCAGTGAATAGGATAATATTAGACTTTGCCATATTTGAAACTAACCCATTTGCCGAGAACCACTCTTGCAGCTTGCGACACACACCACTTAGGTTTGTGTTTAGCTGCTCATAATTGCGAGCACTCACGACGACAGTGGTGTCATCAGCGAACAAAGTGATACGACCATCAGTGATGAAGGAGGGTAAATCATTAATAAATAGCAGGAATCCTCCCAAAAGAGCTCCCAGCCACAGTGTTTTCTTTGGACTATGACATGGGATCGTTCAAGGTATATTCTGCGACTTATCGAAGCCGTTAGATGTTATTAATAACATAATATGCTTATTAATAAACTATCAAAGGATGGTATACCTCTATACCTACAAAATAATGCCTATCTACTGTTTGCCTCGTTACTGGATAATAGAAAGCAAACCGTTGAAGTTATGATAGACGGGCAAAATTTCAGTCCACACCTGGTGACGTCAAAATAGGCATTCCCCAGGGATAAGCACGGGCAAGCGGGCCACCTGATGGAAAGTGGTCACCGCCGCCTATGGTCATCAGCAACACCAGGGGAGTCACCAATGCGTTGCCCTCCTCTGAAGAGACCTCTAACTCTAATATACCTCTTGAACGATCTCATGTCATAGTCCAAAGGAAACACTGTGTCTGGGAGCTCATTCCACATCCGAATCGTACGAGCGAGAAACGTTCTTTCAAACCTTCGCGTGGTGACCAACAGAGGGTCTACGTAGTGGGGATGAGTACCCAGCCCACGGAGAGTGGTGCGATGGCGGAATTGTGCTGTTGGCACCAGATCGAAAAGTTCCTCGGAACAATCCTAATTGTACAGCCGGTAGAACACACACAGGGAGCCAAAGTCCCTTAGGTTAGCCAGTGGTTCTAACTTGCTTGTTTGTATGGGATCGTCGACAATTTGTACGGCGCGTCTCTGTACGGAGTCTAGAGGATTAAGCAGGTCCGCAGTTTCGCCGGCCCAAAGATGGGAAAAATACTCCATATGAGGCCGCACCTGTGCCTTGTACAGCAACAGGCGCTGCCCTGGGGTAAAGTATCGCTTGGACCGGTTAAGCACTCAAGCAAAGCAAGCTTTTTCGAAGCCAGTTTGGCCTTACCTTCTAGGTGACTCCGGAATCGCACGCTATCCGATATGTCGACACCAAGGATCCCGATACTATTTGAGATGGAAAGGGGTGTTCCTTGGAATTGCGGCACTATGACAAAAGGATCCTTTTTGGCAGAAAATGCGCAGACCTGTGTCTTTGAGGGGTTGAATTACACCAGGTTCAGTCTGCCGCAGTGAGCAACTTGCTCCAAGGAGTGTTCAATCTCTGACACAAGTCTTATTTGGCTTTCCGACACCACGGAACGAGGGATATTCGCACGGCCAGTATAACGAGCATCTCCAGTACTGTTATCTGCATAGCAGTGAATACTGGGAATATTCAGCATATCATTGATATGCAGAAGAAACAGCGTGGGAGATAGCACTGATCCTTGGGGTACTCCAGCATTAATGGTCTTGGTATCGGACGTCAACGACTTGGATGCTCCGTCCAGACAGAAAGCTGGATACCCAATTGCAGAGTCCCTCGGGGATACCGTACTTCGGGAGTTTTGTTAGCAGTGCCCTGTGCCTGTGTTTCTCCTTTGCTGTGTGGGCCAATTGGTCATCCGGTTTGCGCAATATCATAATATATATATATATATATATATATATATATATATATATATACAGGGTGTTTCATAATACATGTATAAAGCCGAAAGGGTGTTAAAGTAGAGCTTTCAAAGAGTGCACTGGCGACTTCATTTTATCCGGACATTGAATTTTAATTTTAATAAAAAATATTAATTTTTAAAGATAAATAACCATATCGACTACGTTGAAGCGCAGCTCTATTTCAAGTTGATAATCATATAAAAAACAGGTTAACAACCTCGTGCGACCCCTATCGAAACAAAGCAACCTCCTCAAGCCTACTACCAGGAGCCTAATGCTGCGTACACACCGGGCGATGTGTGACGCGCACCCGTTTCGGCCAACGATTGTCCCGTTGGCGTGTGCCGGCCGGCAATCCGCAGTGCAGCGTGGCGGTAACATCAAACGGATAGAAGTAATCATCCAATCGCAGTTTGGGCGGATACCGAAGGCCAACAAACAAACGTGCAAATACGAGCCCGAATCGGTTCCCAAAACTCCCAAAGATCGTTTCCTTGACCACGAAATGCAAGTATTAGACCTTAGAAGTCCAAATAATTCGGCCGACAGCCCTTCGTTGGCGTACGTTGAGTGTGTACACACCATAAGGACGAGTAATAACCTCGTGCCATTCATATCAAAACAAACCAACCTCCTACATCTTACTACCAGGCGTCGAACTAAATGTTACCTACTTATCTACATGAATAGGCTCTACCAAATTAACTAGGAACTTGCCTACACTAATTATTTTCAATAGGTAGGTATGCTTAAATAGTTGGAGCGTCGGTGGCCTAAGGTTGCGGTATCCGACTCGTACACGAGAGGTACCGGGTTCGAATCCCACTGCCGCCATGTACCAATAACTCTTTTTTAAGTTACCATGATTAAATCTGGTCAGGTTCCCTTGGTAGCAGGGTTAGGAGCCAGGAATGTCAGATGGCAGTCGCTCCACTGCAATTAATTACCTAATCTGCCAAATCCTAGATCATGGACCATAGTCAAAGCGGACCACAGGCACGGAAAATAATTTTGTGGAGAGAAAATAATTTGTTACAGTGGAGCGACTACCATCTGACCTCCATGGTCTATGACCTCCATGCTACCAGGGGAACCTGACTAGATTGGATCATGGTTACAATTTCAGTTGCCAGAATTTGCAGATTTCATCATGATGTTTCCCTCACCATAGGAGCATCGGTTAATTTCAACTAATGTACATAACACAGAAAATAGTCATTGGTACATTGCCACAGCGGGATTCGAACCCGGCACCTCTCTCGCTTACGAGTCGGATACTCAACCGCCCAGCCACCAACGTTCTTGAAAAACATACTTAAGATAGCTACATAACTAAAACAGAATTCGTTCAATTGATAAATCGTTCTACACAGATAAGTAGGTACTATGTCCTACTAAAATGGTTCACTCATCTAGGGACCTACGTAGCGTAGGGAACCACTTATGAGACTAGTTTTGTTGAAACAGATTACAGACAGGTTTTACTAAATACCTACATGTTTTCATGAACAGATAAAAGCGTTGTCTTTTCTACCTATTTCCCGTCGGAAAAGAACCTCCTAACGTTACGATTAGGTTCAAGCTAGGTAGCATATCTTAAAGCCTAGCTAGAACCTAGACCTTTAAAGCATGTAGGTACGTACCCTTTTAAAGTTATTTTATGGAAACAAACAACGTCAGGTGCCATACTTTCTTGCTTTCTTGTGGCTCGGATGACTGTTAGGTATTAACTATCAAGTAAGCTTGCACTCGTATCGTAGCGTAGCTAGGTAGGTACACTCCATACACACAGATACACAACACTACGCAGGCTCTGGTTGCTATGCAATACGTAAGTAGATAGGTACCATGGTGTTTGGCCTACTGCTAGCTTGCATTCATGCACAGAATAATGATTATCACAATACTTAAACGTTGAACGCTGAACACAGACAAGACTACGTTAATACTGGTACCTGAAGCTATAAATCATTCGTTCACATCGTTAACACTCTTATCACAGTTATCTTCACAATAGGTACTTAGGTATCCTACAACTACAACGCAACAATCATTTCGGTCACGCGAAAAGCTAAAAACTGAATGAGAACCGTGGGTCAAACAACAAAATAAAGAACGGCCCGCCAAAGTATTCTATTTTTAGATTTTTTAGTTTTCAGTTTCTATTTTGATGTCAAAGGCGCCGCCACAGCTCCGCCGCCGGCCTTGACCTTGATGGCACGTGCAAAAGTAGGGATCCGTGTTTTAGGGGTCTTACTTATTTCGCCTTTTATGTTCTCTCGTTTTATGTTCTCCTGGTAGTTGCACCATAATGTAATTTTTTTTTATTTGATAAAGTGAGTCCAACTGTGGGCTTAATAATAATCCTTATGATGACGGTGATGGCCTACATTTGCTTATCACTATTTTATCGGGTAGTTTGGTACAATGACAGTAACCTAGACAGTAATTTCTAAAATTGTGTTTGGGCCGTGCTCCACCTAGGTGACCTAGGTTCTCCAATTGGGTGAAGCATGGGATATTTACAGGTATAGCTCCATCAACTAAGAATCATTTAGTTAATTTTAGTTGAGAAATGTTCGTGAAAACGATTGGTACGATTACCTACGCGACACTGAAACATGACTGACAGACATGACATGAGAAAGCAAACTCGTAAAAAGACAAAGATGTTACATTAATTAGAGTTTGCTACATTAATATGCTCCAGTAATTTAAATAAGACTACTTTGCTATTAGTTAGGTGGTGGTGCACTTTCGTAAAAACTATGAGTGAACCTAAAATCATAATTGATTACAATATTTTTTTGTACAGAACCCTCAAACCAAAAAATACAAAACGGATAATTTAGACCTCCTTAATATTGCGCCTAGTACGTGGGGTGTCCATAAAATAAGCCAGTGCAAATACAGGCATGACGCATTTCATCTTAGTCCTCACAGTGACAACGCATCTGCTGTTCTGCATTTTTGTTGCCTGCTACCTAAATGCTTAAATCGTAGATATAATGGGCGACGGTTACCGCTTGCCTTCAGGTGGACTATCACTGCGTAGCATAAAACAAGTAATTGTACTGCCACTAGGCCACTAGGTACATATTTGTTTCTTAAGCGTTGTTGACACTAAAAACTAGTAACAGACGTTCCCCTTTTTCTGGAGCCAACCAACCGTTAGTTGCAGTTGATACTAATCCTTACACAGGATAAAATAGTCGCATTTGAGTGCGGAATACGTGGTCGGACGTCCGACCAAGGACGGCATTCCCGCGCATCCGTATTAACCCAAAAGCTGCTTTATTTTGTACTTTGTAAGGATTAGTATCGACTGCAACTGATGATTGGTCGGCTCAAGACAAATCGTAGCGTCTGTTACTAGTAAATTGACGAAATGATAAAACCGGGTCTCCTGACCGTACCTAGTACGTAAATAGTGTTGCTAGGTATTTTTTCAGCTTTTCAAATTAAATATTCACCTTCTTGGATTCATACATGAGTAGAATTTAATCATTACTATTAGATATGTACTGAAATGACGTCTTTCCTTATTTCGGAGCTGGCGGAAAAGTTCAACGAGAAATGCATAAACTTGTGCCAAGGCTCACCACATGCATTCAACAGGATGTAGACTGAGTGAAAAAATAGACAATAAAGTATAACAACAATATCGTGTAGTTTTGCTGCACTTTCCAAAAATATTAAAATCTAGTGAATGTACTTTATGGACACCCTGTGATATCAGTATCCCGTGCATAGTCCACCTGCTTCAGTCATGACTGCCTAGTACAATAGAAGATATGGCGCAGACGCGAAATCAAGCTGTAACTTTTTTTGCCTATTAATGTTTATTGTGTTTTCGCAATTAGTTTGAAGACTATGTACCTAGGTGCAACATTGTGTTGAAGGCAAAAAAAAACAAATAAATTAAAGTAGAAACAAACATCGAAATGTCTTGTTTTTGTGCCGGACTGCTCACGAGCTGCTTGTAATAATAATTTTATTAACCAGCAACTTGAGGTATTGATCATAGTGATCTTTAGATTGAATTTTAAAACTCATATGAAACGGTAGGTAGAAAAGACTTAAAGGGACAAAACCTATATCCTATCTGTAACTGGTAAAATTGTATTATTCAGTTGATTGACCTGATTATGAACTTGAGTGACCTTTTACAACTGATTTCTAGAGATGCGGTCTTTCGTTTTCAAAATGTCGATTATCGACATTGAAAAGGAAAAAGTTCGATAGTCATTTTCTCGCTTACTATTCCACGCACGAAAAAAATAATTGTACCTATCGTTTTAATACGTTTAGCACTCCATCCAGTTCACGGCTTTATACATGTATTATGAAACACCCTGTATATATATATATAATTCCACACGCAAATTCATATATAAAATAGCAATTATAATTATGTATATCAATGTAAAATGCATTAATTGTGTTCAAGCCCATTACTACGTATGTAGAATGTCTAAATTATTACAAGTATTTTTAGTTTATGTTTCGGTCACTAGATGTCGCTAACGGTATTCTACATCGCGCTAGCGACCATGCGTAAACATATGAATAAGACTCTTGACCGATTGTAATAAATTCTCTCCGTTCTTAAGGTGTTGTTTTTTTTATTACGACACCATGGGATTTGGGCCTTTGTTAATTGAACAAATTGAATCATTCGGAAATAATAGTTTTTCAATATATTCGTTGTTATTGTCAGTATGCAGTTGATCGGAAAACAACGTAAATACCTGCGCGTGATGATCACTGACAGGGTGGGTGGGCAGCGAGGCGGCGGAGACCACCCCGCAGTCAATGGCGGTCAAGCTATCGGCGGATACACGGGTCGGGAAATCGACCACGTTCTCACACCAATAACTATTTAGTACGTCATTGATCCGACGTTTCATACTATTGTCGGTTAAATAATCCACATTTATGTCGCCGACTAAAATAAACCTTTTGTTTTCGTCAGTCAACTTAAACGTCAACTTATTTAATAATGAATCTTTAATATTCACAAAAATATCAAATTCACCCTTTCCAGTATTGCGGTGAGTTCGCAATGATATTGAACGGTCATATCTCGTATGTCATTTCGCTGTCTGTACGGGACATTCTTACGTATGTATAGCGCCACTCCGCCGCGTGCGATGTTAGTCCGATAGCGCGACGAGCTCGTAGTGACATAACCTTAAGGCGTGTCCAAACATAGAGCGGCACGTGCGCGGCAGCAACACGCGGCATGTCCAGGAAACAATTCTGCCGCGCTCTAGTTAGGACTATTGACGAATGTTTGCGCGGCAATATTGCGCGGCACTTGCGAGACACGCCGCGCATTTGAATTCAGTCTGAACAAAAACTACAATGAAGGCGGTCAGTGTTTTAGAAGAGTGTCCTTGAAAGAGTTTGAACAGTTACATAGCCCACAACTATGAGCCATATATTTCAATCAATCTAATTGATGTTTCATTGTCCATTTTTGAGAAGCGCAAACACATCCAGACAGGATTACGGACGAACGATAACTGCCTGTGCAAACACAGCGCGGCACGCCGCGCGCGACAGCCGCGCACACTTGCCGCTCAACGCAACGTTCGCGCGCGGCTGTTGTCCAAACAAAGCGCGGCACGCCGCGCGCGGCTGCCGCGCACACTTGCCGCTCTGTTTGGACACACCTTAAAATGTTCAATCTTATTACTTCTACACTAAATATCGCTATTTTTGCGATTGTATACTTTTAATCACAGAGCAAAAAGAAAATTAAAGGTAACGTTTTGCGGGTGACTCGATAGTGGAACGATTATAGATTGATGTCTGTGATAAACCAGACATTTATCGCATAAGAACTCCATTATCGTATCGGGCGCCGGTTTCAAAAATACACGTTATATTATTCCAGACAGTAATATGACGACACTTCCATGACAATCTTTATGAATGGGCAATCACTTAAACCACTAGAAATGCTATAGGCAGACGTCGCCATGTCTGGTCTTTAGGAAACCTAGAAAAACAAATAAATGTAAATAAACGTAAATACGAGATTAATCCGTTAAGTTGTTTCATAAAATGTCAGAACATTAAAAATGTTATTTAGGTACATTTTTGGTATGAAACCCTAATTTATACATATAAAATTGAGGACCGCTATTTACAAGATTTGAGTATTAAAATTGTATACAATTAATACTAAATCCGACCCTGTTAGCATCAAAATATTTTCGATAACCGAAATATTGCTCAATTTGCCAATAATTTTAAATCTATCTTTAATGGCATGTTGTTTTAAAGTAAAACATTTCAATTATTGCAAATTCACACTATTACGATGCATATTTTTGTCACAATTTCTAAAATTGATTCCCGATAGCCACGACCACGATTGTTTACTTACCGTTGAAAGGATAATCTATACTTTGCGCTTTCACATAACTGTGCACTATATTAAACCGTCTTTTAAATGGTCTAATTTAAATTTTATTAAGAGATTTTTAAATTTACACCGATGTTTCAAAAAAAACGTCGGTACGTTGGTAGCTTGAGCAGCATGTCGAACGTTCAAAACATTGCGCGCGTCATTTTCTTTGAGCTTATATGAACAGACGAAAAAACGGGATAGCAAGATTCATAATAATAATTGTAGAGTGAGCGAACAGGGAATATTTGTGATTTGTGTTTAGTCTGGTATGTCTGTGTAGTAAATAAAGTTGACAAACAGATGAAGAGACCCATGGTGAGGATCGACAGGGACAAGTGGTTCCTGGGCCTTCACTTACGTTCACAACATCATTACACAATACTAGATCAAGGGTTTTGTCAAAGCAATGTGGAGTTTTCGAGTAGGCATTGTCAGTTTGTTTCAGAAAGCATAAATAGATGGCGCTCCTACTATTTTGGTATTTTTTTAAAATCAGTATGTTTGTGGCAGGTATGTCATGCAACCATACCATACTATAGTACTAAACTTAAAAATAAAATGTTTATTAATATAAACATAACTTTTAAAGGTTGAACGAAATGTACAAAGAAATATTTATACAGGTGTCCCAAAACTAGACGTCAACCCGGAATCGGGTGAAAAGGCAAGTCATGCTGATTGGCAGAAAAATATTTAATAAAGTCTAAGTTGCATGATTTCAAAATTATAGGCATTTAAAAAAAACGCAATATTGCACACCATGCGACAGACTTTTCAGTCCTGTTGTCACAAATCTTTACTTTTTCCAATTTTTTTTTGCTGTGTAACCCTGAATAATGCTTCTCTAAAATGTAATAAAAATTTTGAAACCAGCTGCTTAAGCTTGCATAAAAATAGCACTTATCTCATAGAAAAAAATTCAAAATAAAAAATTGCCTAGGCTTAACTGACCGTATTGAAAAAAAAAGTATAACAGCAATACAGACAGTTAAACCTAGGCGATTTTTTAGCATTATTCAGGGATACACAGCAAAAAAATATGGTAAAAAGTAAAGATTTGTGGCAACAGGACTGAAAAGTCTGTCGCAGGCTGTGCAATATTGCGTTTTTTTTTAAATGCCTATAATTTTGAAATCATGCAACTTAGATTTCTTTTAATATTTTTCTGCCAACCAGCATGACTTGCCTTTTCACGTCGAGTTTTGGGACACCCTGTATAAGTAGGCACTATGTTCCATTTTAATACAAATCTTTCATATTTGTATTACATCCATTCTTGATCCTAGCGTCCATAAAACGAACTGACTCAGTCAAATTGATATTTGTTTTGTTTCCAATCATTTATTATAACCTCTAAAATTGTTGTAATCTATTGATAAATACAATGTTATCCAATACAACGTACCCAGTGTTTATATCCTCTTTGCTAAGAACCTATTTCAAGCGATTATCAATGAGCAGTTTTCCAATAGGTGTCTAAAGCATTCCTAACCACTCACTAGATGGCGCCTCCACAATTATGGTAATGAGGAGATTTCCATGACGCACTCCATTAAACTGCTTTAGGTTTAATGCATTCATCTCATGTATAAGTGTGATTTCATTGAGAGATGTGTAGTTAGATGGAACTAGCGAGCCGTCACTAGTGCTCCGAGTCCATACAATATGCATAGCACTCCGAGATGTAATCTAACAAATGAATTGCATTCAGTCTTTTTAATACAGATGGTAATCCAAATGTCAGGCGCGGATCCAGGATTTGGTGGAAAGTGGGAGGGAGGGGGGGGGGGCAAAAGAAAAAATTGCCCCCTTTTTTGATGTGGTGAACAATAGGGGGAAATCTTTGACATTTTGAGCCTTAAAAGCTGCGGTGATCATTAAATTAATGAACGAGCCAAGCGAGCTCGTTATTTTAGACATTTTTGGTATTAACTGCAATGGGTAACCCTTACAATGGTAATTTAATTAATTCAATAAATACTATCGAAAAATCAATAAATAACCGCAACGAGCTAGGTGTATGATAAGCAAAGTATATGAAACCTATGAATGAGCGAGCGAAGGGACCTCGAAATTTTTGACATTTTGGGTCGAAATTTTAGATATTTTGGGTTTTAAAAGCAATGGTCAAAGATCACTCTTTACAAAAGTACATTAGGGAAATTAATTAATGAGCGGCCTCAACGAGCTTGGTGAAAAGTATGAAAACTGAAACTTATGAATGAGCGAGCGAAACGAGCTTGATATTTTTAATATTTTGAGTCTTAAAAGCTGGGGTTAGCAATAAATTAATAAGCGAGTGGAGCGAGTACGAAATTTTTGACATTTTGGCTTAGGTGCTGTGATGATGTGTGATGCTGATCGTAATAAAAGACAATAAAACAAATTAAAATTATTGAATTAGCAATCGGAGCGCACACGAAACTTTTAACAATGTAGTTCTTAAAAGCTAGGGTGTTGGTTTAAATGAATATTTGGGCGAGCGCAGCGAGCTCGGAATTTTAGGTATTGAAAGATTGGTGAATAGTATGACAAAACTGAAAGGCAATAAATGAGCAAGCAACGCTAACTCGAAATTTTAGACATTTCTGTTCTAAACAGTTAAAGTGATTGATAAAATCAATAATAGAATTAATCGAGCGCAGTGAGCTTCTAATTGTTGGCCTTTCGGTTCATAAAACCGTGGGCGATTGTGAGTCAGAGTCGGGGCTGAGAGGAGAGGCAATTGCACCCATTGCCCCCACCCCCCCTGGAACCGCGCCTGCCAGTTGATTGAAAACTGGGCTGCGACACTGCCACCCTATGTCCCTACGTACAGCAATAAGCACACCTCCACCCCTAGACTTATTAGTAAGGTCATAGTCGCGATCACGACGCCAGACCACGTAGCAATTACTAAAAATCTCGTCATTAGAAATTGCCGCCACAAGCCATATTTCGGTAAGCACTATTACATCATAGTCACAACTACACGTACCACGGTGGAAATTTAAGGATTTTGTGCGCAGGCCACGCGTGTTTAGATAGTAAATGTTAAGACTATTGAAGATATCAACAAGCATGTCGATTACATTCAATGATAATTTAATGACTCTTTGAATATTTGAAGGACCCTAATTTGAGTCGCGAATAATTACAGACTTTGCAATATATGTATATTATTAATTAACTTAGCGGCAACTAAGCACAAAAATATGTGTCGTAAATTTAATATTGTTGAATGAGATACGACATAGTAACGTATGATTTACGGTACGAAAGCAAGTAAGCGGGCAAGCGAGTTCAACAAGCAAATACAGAACAGTACACAAAAAAGCAAGCAAAAGCACTGCATCAGCAAACGTGGCAAGCTGAATTTTAAATACAGTAAAGTAGTAGGAGGCGAAACGAAAAATTAAATAAAATCTTATGATAAAGGGCATGCATGCAAATCACGGCTCCATTTTAATAATCAATTTATAACAGACTAGACTATTTTGTTTAAATCGCTTTCTTTGGAGATGACAATAACGTGAGATTCATTGTTCTTTCGAACGTGAATCTTCCCATATCTCACCCATGTGTAATTATAGCCACTGGCTTTTGCTAAAGCCTTCGCCTTTGTTAAGAGCATCTTGTAGTAAGGGGTTTATTGACAAATATCTTCTGCTTATTATCCGTAAAGCCGATGTCCTCTGCAGAAAGGGATTTCTGCTCATGTGCGCGGTCACAAACATGTCAAACATGTCAAGAAAAATCTTTATTTTTCTCTTTGACTTCTAGCAAAAGACTGTTCTTTCTTTTTATACATTTTCTATGCGATCCTAAATAAAAGTACACATGGCAAGGTTTGAATCGTCGACTCTGAGTAGCAACTTTAGTTTAACTCCAACTACAGTTAAATCATTGTTCGATCAAACCTTTGACACGTTTTCGTGGACAGAATTAAAGGCAGTTTGACAATTAATCTGACAGAAGAAAGATGCAACTTGGTAATGCAACCATAATGCAACTAAAGTACCATAAAACGAATTGTGCAAAAGTACGAACTCAAGTGAAGTTGCAGCTCAATATCTGTCATTCGAATAACAAATACACATTTGACATGCGATGCAATTGTAATGTTACTGCAACTGAGACGATTTCCATACCAGAATCGAGCCCCTACTGCTGCTACTGCTGACTGGCTACAACCTCTTGAAACCGCTCGGATACTGCGTCGGTTACTATATTAGGACCAAGATAAGTCCGTATTGATTGACAGTCATAACAATTATAAAGTGTGGATATGGAAATAATCAGGGGTAATCTGTACTTGTCAAGTCCTTGTCAGTCCTTCTTGTAAACGTTCAGTAATTTGGTCACTATTAGCTTGAAGTTGTACTTTTAGTTTGTCTTAAGTATAAGCTGAAAATAATTTCCCGCACTTCCTTTTTAATTATTTTGCCCATTATTTAGTAACATTTTTCGTAACTCACGAAAATTATAAATCCTACAGAAATCAAATTGTTTATATGACTTTTATGAATGACGTTCTATGACGTTTAAAAAACTAGGCATCAGTTGTTTTTTTTTTAAGAAGCGATACGGTTAATCCGTGTGTCTTATTATATCGGTCTGAAAATTTGTTTAACTATAGAATGGAATAACGAACTGAATGGAACTACAGATAGATAAGATAATAGAAATTGTTAGGTATTATGTAACTCTCCCCCATCTGATAAACATTAAACAATATGTTGTTTACAATATATTTTTCGTTTATTGCTGTTTTGTTAATATCTAAAATGAAGCAACATGAACAAAAACGATTAGCAAATCGTATAATTCCGTTTTATAAATTAAATGGTAATTTGTTACTGATACTGCTTATTTTTTTTTAAGAAAATATTTCACGAACGAGTGTTTATTAGATTGAGAATAATGGGGAGACAAAATTTGAAAAAAAATCTGGTTTGTGAACTTATTAAACTACCCCAAGTAATATTTCACTAATAAGGCGCCTTTTCTAATAAAAACCATCTAGGCTGAAATGCAGCCCATAAAGTCCAACTCGAGAGCGTAGGTGGTCCTTCAAGGTGGACCAATGACCTGGTAAAGATCGCAGGTACCAAAGGAATGCGCAAGGCACAGGACCGGCCTTTGTGGAGATCTCTGGGTGAGGTCTATGCTCAGCAGTGGGCGTTTTTCGGCTGATATGATGATGATGATTCTAGAATTCCCATAAAAACGTTCTATTTTTTTTTTTTTTTTTTTTTTTTTATTGGGTCTACTAAACTAGATGTTACACAAGATAGAAGACTTAATTAACAAAGCTCGTATGGTAGAAAACAGTGTACATCCTTCTCGAAGTAGACACAGCATGCATATATATCACTACTTATGAGGTACCTAACACATAAATTTCACTAAATTATATAATAACAAAACACAAAATAAATTTAGAATTTAAAGATTAAACACTTTCATATACAGGTACACGATCACGAGTTCAATGTTTTCTTTATAAAGCCGATTGATGTGCCAAAGATATCAAACAATGGTATTAACCTATTATAATTTGCACACATTCTGGATAAAGAAGAGTGCTGCCCATAGTTAGTTCTACTGTAAGGAGGGCTGAAGGTAAGCCTATTGTGCAGTCTGCTGGATAAACGTGGGACGGAAATGTTAATTTTTTGCAGTAACTCTGGACAATCTATCAATCCATGCAAAATCTTGTACAAAAATATCATGTCAGCTGTGTTACGTCTTTTGTGGAGGGGGGTCACTTTGTAGTACGCAAGTCTAGACTCGTAGTTTGGGTGTGTGTGACAGATTTTGTCCATATATGAGACGTGGTATAGAAAACGCTTTTGTAGTCTCTCTAATCTGTTTATGTGCGTTTCGTACGTAGGACTCCAGACTGGACTACAGTATTCTAAAATACTGCGGACAAAGCAGTTGAAAAGCAGTATTGATATATCGGATTCGCGGAAAAGTTTAGTTTGACGAACCAAAAAGCCAGATAGCTGAGCTCCTCGGCGAGCAATACCATTGATGTGTTCTCGGAAGTCAAGTTTTTTATCTAATGTCACGCCCAAATCCCGAATTTTTGAGACCTCGGTTAGTGGCTCACCATTAATGTAGTATGTAGCGTCAGTAGGTTCTCGAATCTTTTGAAAATTTATTACAAGGGTGCTTCTGGATCAAATTTATTAGTATAAATTATTCTATAAATATATAATCTAAATTAAAGTCTTAAGTAAAATTGATGCAATTTCTTTTAATTATAAAATATTTTAAATTAAAGTTTGTCTTTTACTTCTGGGACACCCCAGTATTATGCGTAGTCATTTGTTCGTTTATAATGACTCATGATGATGGATAATATAAACATTGACTCTATGTACACTATAATATCAGTCATATTTTCAGCATCGTTCCTATGCATAGAGTGTGAGTCAGTGGTTCAGATTAAGCGGATCCGATGCAGCCTCGTCATATTCCTTTGCTGGACGCTGCTGGTGACCTCCATGATCGGAGTTTACATCGGAGTTGTCGTCATGCCGGAGCAGCAAGCTATATTGGAACTAGGTACCTGTTACAATGGTTTTCGCACTTTTACTTTTATACAATCATTTTTCATTGCATTGGCGTAATGAAATAATACAAACCAAATCCTTTTAGATCTGCCAGAGGAATGGTATCTGCCTCGCAACCAGTGGCAGCCCACGCCACGCACTGAGCGGCGCATGTTCCTTAAGTTACCCGTGAAATATGTGCTGATCGGGCACACAGCTTCTCCGTCTTGCAACACACTCCGCAGTTGCAAGGAGCGGCTGCGGTACTTGCACGAGCTTGAGCGGCAGCGCGGCTCGCCCGACACGCGGTACAACTTTCTGGTGGGTGGGCAGGGGTTTGCATTCGAGGGCACGGGGGCCAACGTGGTCAGTGACAAGCTTGGGGGGTGGGAGCGGCGCAGCATCAGCGTGGCGTTCATTGGCGACTACAATAAGAGGAACCGGCTGCAGCCCGAGCAGCTCCGCCGGCTCGGCGAGTTGCTGGAAGCGCTCGTGCGCCGCGGCGTGCTCACGCCCGACTACGTGCTCTTCGCGCAGTGCCAGAAGTCGGCCGCGACCGATAGCCCTGGAAAAAACATACTGAGGAAATTGGAACTTTTCTATCACTGGAACAAAACCGACTCGGACCTCTGCTTGCCGGGACTTACCCTGATTAAGCGATCGGCTAAATACATGATAGAATAAAATGTTGTATAATAATGACACATTCATCATTTGGATTATTCCTCCATTAATGAGTTTGTGGAGCATATGCACAACCACTTCGGTTGTAAGTTTGAATTTTGTAACTCAATGTAGCTGAATATCTTTTTCGGCGGACATTAACGACTTGTTAACCTGACTTAAACTTCTTACATGTTGATCCGTAAAAATAACATATTGCGGCCGTACTGTCCATGCTTTTGCTTGAATGAGCTGTACTCAAAGAGTTGTAATACATTAACGCGTTTAGGGCGCTTTTGGGGCTGCCGCGGTACTGCACTGCGTCGGAGGTATTCGTGAGTGGACGGCTTCCACACCTTTCTCAGGATGCAGCGTGTGCACGGCAGCATGATCAGCCTACATGATAAAATACTATTATGAAATATTATACGACATGCATATTTTTATAGCGACATTGAATTTTATGTAATGAATCTTTTCTAGTTAGTAAATTTTGTCATTTCTGACATAATTTGAAGAACTCTCTCTCGAAGAACTTCAGACCAATATCGCTGCTGACCAATGTGTAAAAGCTGTTTTCGAGAGTCATTACGAATCGTCTCGCACGCAGGTTTGATGACTTCCACCCTCCCGAACAAGCCGGGTTTCGAAAAGGTTTTAGTACCATAGACCACATATTTACGCTGCGGCAAGTTACATAGAAGACCGAAGAGTATAACCGGCTATTATGTTTGGCGTTTGTAGACTATGAGAAAGCCTTTTCGATTCAATCGAAACTTGGACGGTGCTTCAGTCTCTACAGCGGTGCCAAGTTGACTATCGATATATCAGAGACTTCAGAGCCTATTCAGCTGCAGCGAGGTGTTAGACAAGGTGATGACATTTCACCGAAGTTGTTCACTGCTGCACTGGAAGATATCTTTAGGCTTCTGGACTGGGACGGACTTAGCATCAATATTACCAGCGAGTACCTCACTCACCTCAGATTTGCTGAAGATATCGTAGTCATGGCTGAAACCGTGAAAGACTTGGGCAAAATACTCGATGACCCCTGTAGTGCCTCTCAACAAGTAGATCTTACAATTAACATGGACAAGACGAAAAGTATGTCAAATATCCATGTTGTGCCTACTCCAGTGACAGTTAGAGGCACTCCACTTGAAGTCATTGACGACTATACATTTCTAGGACAATTAGTTCAGCTAGCTAGGTCCAATTTCAAGAAAGAGGCCAATCCACGCTTCCAACTCGGTTGGGCAGCGTTCGGGAAGCTACGCCAAATAGTTTCGTTACGGAACAGAGACGTGGCCACTCACTATGGACCTTATAAGAAAGCTCACGGCTATGCTCGGAGGCTCGTTGTGCGATAGAACCAGAAACGAACAGATCCGCAAGCGAACCAAGGTTACCGACGTAGCCCTAAGGATTGCCAGGCTAAAGTGGCAGCATACATAGCTCGAAGGTCAGATGGCCGATAGAAGACGCAGCATGGGTAGACCTACCCAACCCTATCCTACATGGGCAGAGGCGAAAGGCACAGGACCGGCCTTTGTCTCTCTGGCCTCTGGCGGAGGCCTATGCCCAGCAGTGGGCGTCTTTGAGCTGATATGATTATGATGACGATGATGAATTTACTTATATTGAATTATAGATTTATTTAAACATAAAACGATGCAATTATTAACATTTAAAATAAGCCTTTCTCTAACACCAAAAACCTTAATTCTAACTAAACTAAAGATAAAAATCTTGACCCAGGTCCCCCAAATTTGGAAAGGACCCCAGAAGGCTGGCCGCGTTGCCCCGCTGAATAGCGAGACTTAAACGCTTACCCAAGAAGAGACCAGCCTTCTGTTGATTTGTAATTTGGACAAAGCGCTTAGTTAACTCCGGGAATAAGGAATGTGCGCCTGGTCCCCACGGCCCAAGAGTTTTAATGCCAAATGGCGCAAATATGTAGTCGCCACTGAGACTGGCATATTTGCGCCGCTTGGCGTTTTCAGCTGCGGCAGCACCCGTCGCAGCCTGAATATTGAATTATTGAATTACATTATTAATGTGACATAGATAATGAAGTAATTGTATTTTATTGACTTGACATGGAAAAATCGTTTTAAATAATTTTACTATTATAGTCTTGTAAGAGGACCATTGTTACTAACATAAATATGAATTATGGTCCGAAATAAATTATTATTTAATTTAATTTAAATTGACGGATCTTAATATGGTCCTAATAGTACCATCATTATTGTCACAGCCTATTTGTTTTAATTTTGTTTAATTATCTGTAGGACTTGTAATTTTCTGCTGAATGTTAAATGAAGTAGGGGTACATGTATTTACTAAAATTAATTTTATGTTAATGTTAAGATATTTTCGACGGCAATACACCTATATATTGTAAAAGCTCTTGTATCTTGCCATTTACTTATATTATTGTTATTTATTTTTCCTTTGCACCTAGGTACATAATTTATATGTAGTTAGATACTATGTTGACTAACACTTAATTTAGATGCACATAACGGTAGAAATATATAAATACATATAATAACAATAGTCTCATTTCATTGTTGTAGTATAAACTCCATAAAATATGGGGTAACCTGTTGAAAAAGGTAATTTTCATTCTACATAAATTTTATAGTTAAATTACTCACAGTTATAAAAAAAAGTTTTATACAAAGTAGTTTGTCACTTAAGCTAATGAATTCCTTCCTTGCCTTTCCCTTATGTATGACACTTGAGAACCCAACTTCAATTGAATGAGTTGATGAAACATTTTAGGCTCAAAGAACTTAATTGAACAACAACTTAAAACTCAACAATTTCATTTATCAATATTAGTTTTTTGTTAATGATACCTAATTACAATTATTTTCAGACGTGACTTTCTCGCAGTTCATACGGGAAATATTATCAAAGACCAATAAAACGGAAAGGCTGCTCTGCTCATTTATAGTCTTGCTGGTGATGTTATGTACATCACTTGTCATATACTACTTTCTTGCTATGACAAAGACTGGCGATCCCAGCGACGAAGGTGAGTGTGTACCTACCAGAAACAATTTGGAAGGTAAAATTGGAATTGGGTTTGGAAGGGAAGAGCAGCAGAGACGACGCTCAATGAGGCCGATGTTAGCCGATTAATTATTATTTACCGCCTGATAGACTTGTACAGTACCTACTTATTGGTTTTTTCTTGCTCCAGGAGTAAACATATCTAAGGACTAAGGGGAAAGAAAGATCATAGTCAGTAGAAGAAAAGGATAATGGGTAATATTGTATGGGCCGCGTTTAAATATAGCACTATAAACTATGCCAGTCTTTGTTCCCCTTCTGCAGTAGTTAAATTTATCCTAAGAGCGAATGACTGAATTTCTTTGGAGAAAACATAAACTATCGATTCAGACTTTAAATTAATTCTTTATAATAATGATTTACTTTCAATAATTATTGCTAAATTAATTATAGAGTAGCCTATGTCTTATTCCAGACCCTAATCTAGCTACCTACCAACTTTTATACAAATGCGTTCATCCATTTAGGCGTGAAGAGGTAACAAACATTCATACAAACTTTTATTAATCTTATTAAGCAAGCAAGTCTTAATGTCCTTGGAGAAAAAATATATATGATCAAGTTAAATTGTTTATGCTTCTTAATATTATATGTATTTGCGAAATAAACTAAAATTTGTAATTATAAATAGTGGTTTCAAGGGGTTATGACGCACAGTAAAGAGGTCCTATCTAAGAATGACGACCTGAGTGGTTCAGTTGGTTAACATGCCGGTCGCCACGCAAGGTCCCGAGTTCGATTCTCGGCCGAGCAGAAATTGAAACAATGAATTTTAATTTGAGTTACGGGTCTGGGTGTAAGTATGTATTAAAAGACATGTATATAGGTAGTTTATCATTTATCTAACCCCCGTAACACCCCATAACATATTTGCTTACTTTGAGACTAGACGGCGCTGTGTGAATTTGTACAAGCATAATGTTATGTTTGTTTTACAGCTCCGAACTGGTTCATCCAGCGGGAGGTTTGGGGCGCGGCGCAGTTCAACGGCTCGGAGAGGCTGGGGTACCGGCCGACCAAGATGGTAGTGATACAGCACTCAGTCACGCCCGAGTGCAAGACTTTCTTTGCCTGCGCAGCGGCGGTGCGGGAACTGCAAGAAGTCTACATGTCAGACAGGAACTTGGATGTACCGTTAGTGTCCTTTACTTCGAATGATGAATACTGACGATATTTAATTTTACTATATACACAGCGTAGGAACTTACACGTAAAATAAAGTGTTATTAAGCGGCGGCGGATGTAGCGGGCGAAATTTTTTTACATATTCTTACTCACTTTTCAGATACAACTTTTTGATTGGCGGCGATGGCAGTGTTTACGAAGGTAGAGGATGGGACAAAGTTGGAGCCCACACCGTGCGATTTGACAAATGTGCAATCGCGGTCGGGTTTATAGGTAAAATAAAATAATTATTTGTTATTTAACGTTTGGTATACGTACCTACAGTACGTTTCAATATAAAATAACTAAAGTAGAGCACACTATTAAGTATTATCCACAAAAACCTTATTGGAATGAATATCGATTCTTCTTTTTTAATCTGTTGATTACAATTTATTTAGTCTAATATATTAATATATATATATATATATATATATATATAATGTCTAATATATGTATGTATGTGTATATGTATTTGTATGTATGAATGTATATGTATTTGATTTCAATGTAGGTATATAGGTATGTATTTATTTATGTATATAATTATGAATTTAATTAATAATCACAAACACATTACATATAATTATAAACTAAACATCCGTATCAAAAAGCACTTCGTCTAAACTTCTGCTCCACTCCTGGCCACTCCCGATGCAAAGGTGCCCATAACACTAGCAGCGTTGCCACGCTGGATAGCAATGGACAGCCTCTGCAGCAAGAATGACCCAGAGCGAGGATCGCCGCCTCTCTCCCTCATTCGACGGCCCACCTCTTTAAAGAAAATCCTCGCATCCTTACACCAGCAACCTGTTGTTTCTGCGGCGAGTGGGATGAATAAATACTGGCCTTGCAACTCCAAATTTATTTAGATATTTTTATATTATACTTATTGATAATGAGCTCTAATTTTGTTACTTTCTATTGAATCGTATTGTAGGATTTCAGCAGTAGTTTAGATCGCAGAATCCGTTTTCCAGATTTTGACACGGTTTTCCCCCGCGTTAAGATCGTAACTCTGCGAACATTCGTTTATTATGTTGAATCTTATCTATTTAACTGGGCACGCGGGCTGTGTTGACTAAAACTTGAAAAATGGGGTACCTATTGCGATGTAATCCTAATTTGTTAACTAATTCACGTATATATCGATTGTACTGACACCTCCTCCGCATGTCCGCCAGGCGACTACCGTTACGCCGAAGTCACGAAGCGGCAGATAAACGGATTGAAACAGTTGCTCAAAATGGGGGTCCTTGGGGGCCATCTGGACCCCGACTTCGCGCTCGTGGGAGCCAGGGACATCCGCGACTCGCTTAGCCCTGGCACCAACCTGTACGAGGCTATCCAGGAGGTGGAGCATTACGACCACGAAAACAGATACCGGGACATGGTCTGCGAACAGATGCACCTACCAGATGGCGAGAAGTACGTCGATCGGGGTAAGCGAATGCATGAGTTAAGACAAGCATAAGTGCCACCCGGGTGTGGACGGTGGTGGTACTCATCAACGGGTGACCCCCTTACTCGTTTGCCTTAGGTACTAAGGAATATAACACCCGTATTCACAAACAATACTTGTCTAAAAGTAGCGTTACTATGCGTTCTTACAGTGCTCGTCCGCTAAGTGAGCGCACTACGATCGATCGGCTCTATGATTAGTCAATTTCGTTTATTTTGACGGACGCATGATGCCGATCGTATTTGCTATGCGTTCGCGTGCACTGTAGACCTCATAGTAACGTTTCTTAATATGTATAAGGAGGCATCCTCTGCTCGTTTGCCATTATCGTATTAATATTTTGGACGATTTAAGTTTTTTTCAATATTATATTGCTATTTAGATTCTGCAGATACAGCAATGTGGATGTTTGCGAGCAGCGCTTTGTTTAAGCTAATCTTAAATAAATTAACTCATAGTACCTAATCCTTTTCCTAAATTAAATTAGGACCGGCAGAAATGTATGGACCCCAGCCAATATGGCCAATAACGTTGAGCGAGATGTCATTGGAAAGGAATTTACATTTTCTACAAGTTTTACTATGGCGACAATTCTCGAATCGTTGTGGGAAAAAAGTTATATTCAGTTAATGTAAACTTCGATTTATACAGGAAAATTCGGCCTCCAATAACGTCTAGCGTTATAACATTTTAAAGGAATTTAGTTATATAGGCTCAATTTTCCAGTACAAAATAAAGTTTTTTAAATTGACCATAACTTTTTCCCACTGCGATTCGAGAATTGTCGCCATAGTATAAGTTGTAGAAAAAAAAAACTTTACAATGAGATATCTATCGCTCAACGGTATTGTTCATTTAGGCTGAGTTGTCCGGACCTCCTTTCTAACCAAAACACAAGATACGAACGAGACAAATGTACCTACTCACGCAACGCATTTAAAGAAAAACACATTAGTGGTAGATTATGTAGCATTAAAAAGTAATGGCCTTTATACCCTTGGTCTTCGTGCTCGTAACCCAGAATCTTTAGAGCATCTACCTATAGGTTTTGAAAGGTGGTGGGTGCCCTGTAGATTGTGCTCTATCGTAGAGCACTCCCTGTAGCGCTGTAGACCTTGAATAATGTAATTAGGAAAGAAGCAACGTTAATGATAAAACACAAAAAGAGCATTTTTCTTATTGGCGTTTAAGAGGGCTTTTACCGTTCTTGCCAAATATTTGATAATATGAGATTTTGCCGCATTTTCCCGGAATATTTAGTATTTTAATTTAATTATGAATTCATATGAAAGCGATTGTGTGGAACATCGCCTAATTCATTTTGAGCTTTAAAAAAACGAAAGCTCGGTATTCCTTATTAGGTATTCTGTGATATTAGTTCAAACATAATTGACGTGACATTTAGCGAGCAGCCGAGCTGATTGGAATTAAATTTAAATATTGTGTTTTTGATAACTCTGAACCCTCGAGGCGATAGTCTCCTCGTACTTGTCCGGATTTTCCTATATTGGGCACATGTATACTTATTTACATTACACAAACTGTTATGTGACTGCAGCTCCGAAAGACTGGCTGCTCACCCGCAAAGATTGGGAGGCGGCCCCGATCAAGAACCTGGAGTCCAACGAGCAGTATCGGCCGCTTCGGCTGGTGGTCATCAACAACTCCCAGACGTGGCACTGCGTTACCTTCGCCGCCTGCAAGCTGGAACTGCAGAACCTGCAATCGTTCTTCCATAATATCCCAGTGGAAATAGCGTAAGTCCTCTCAGTAAAGCGACATGATATTTTTAAGAAAAATAATTGAACGAATGAAAAATTATTTATTGCTTATACATACAACAAATCAAAAACAGAGGAAAAAGAAAAGCACCCGACGGCCTTATCGCTTAAAACGATTTCTTCCAGGCACCCTTAGACACCTAGAAACAGAATATACTCTAGAATAGATGGTAAGTCTGTTCTGCAGAACATTACTGTGGCATATTTCATTAAAACGACAAATAAACACTCTATATCACTAAAATACTTCCATTTATGCCCATCACCTTATTTACTACTATAAATAAAGGCCATAAAATTATAAATTATACTTTTGACAAAAAGAAAGAGTGTCATATCTATGACCGATAAGTTGTTTGTCGATAGTTCCCTCTATTACTCATTCGATTTAATTATGCCCGGGTAGAACAAGTCCATGCTATGATAAATAGGTGTGTTACGAAGATTTCTCAGGTCACGTTTTCATTTGCCAGACTCTTAACTACGATAAGTCTACCAAAACCTAATATAACGGTAAATTAAATATTTTCCATTTAAATCTCGTATTCACTTTCTCATTTTAACAATTGCTGCGCAGCACGTGTCGGCCGACATCGTTCAACTATGAAATAGGCGCACACGTGTTTCGTTCGACATGGGATGACAAGGCGTTAGAAGGTGGAATCATATGAACATTAAATATTGTTTTATAGGTACAACTTCGCGATCGGCAACGACGGTCGAGCGTACGAAGTGCGCGGCTGGGGCGCGCAACCCGGCGGGAACATGAACGACACGCCTTGCGCATTCAACATCGGGTTCATAGGTACGCCGTTATCTTATGTCCTTATCACACGTAAAATACGTCAATAAGAATGTAGCTGTAGTTTCCAGCGCGATTTTATAAGTATTTCGTTTACTTTATGAATGTATTGCTGTAGTGTCCAGCGTGGTTGTTCGTTATAGGTACACTACCCGGTCACAAAATGAACCTGTGATAGGTAAACTGACTAAGTGTTTTGTGGAGACTTTAACCATAATTTCTATGGTTGGCGGTTCGAGATCTCAGTATTGTTAATATCTATAGATACAACAGAAAACGCTGATACCCATTTTCTGCCACCCTACGCAGTTCTTAGTTTGTCTTTGAAACAGGTGCCTTGTGCCTCGCCGCGTGTAGCTGCCGGGCACCACATTAGGTTATATCCCGAAATTCAATGTGGTTCCCGCGGGAATATTGAATAATAGAATTTGACGCGAACTAAGTTGCAAGGAAAAGTTAGTAATTTGAGTAAAAAAATTGATGTTTAACAGCTGGCGCTAATGTGTGCTCACTGTGAGAACTATACTGTCTTTAAATATACTAGCTATGTCATCCCACCTTAAACCGAAACACAACAACACTAGCATTGTGGCTTGCGACCGACGTATATAGATAAGGCGGTAAACTGATAATCAAGCGTCCACCAGGCGGCCGGCGGCCCTCATGATAACGCCACAGGCGCTGAGCTATGACGTAAAACGACCGTGACACCACGAATGTCCGCATTTTCCCCCCAATTCCATATAGGGCTCAATTTATGGCTCACTTGAAAACGTGTGGTCTCACTCGCTTGCTGAGACAACTCGCCATGACGTGACACTACATTACTCATAATTTTTTTAGGGATAAATTGTAAAGGCATCGTTTTAATTAATTGTAATGCCATTAGATTTCATTAGATGTTACCAGGGGAAATCTGAAGTAGTTATGGAAAAGCCATATAAGGCGTAAGATACCTTTTCCCACCAAGATGTATTCCTATGTGCACCAATGGATGCTGATGATATGAGTAGATATATATTTATTACTCCTAGTATTTGTCAAATAAATAATGCACGTTAATGTATACACCAGGGGATTACGCGTACAACGCCTCGATCCCGATGGTAGTGAGCGACCAGCAGCGCAACAGGACGCAGCTATTGCTCGCCGAGGGGGTCAGGCTGGGGCATCTACATCCGGACTACATCGTGGTCGGGGCCAAGGATATGGAACCCACCACCACCAGCCCAGGGGATGACCTCTACAACGAGATCAAGACCTGGGACCGCTACGACCACGATCGCATGCTAAGAGATCTCAACTGCGACCAAATACAAGACTTGCCAGTGTCGTCGAGCGCTTGAGGAGGGATTTTTCCCTGTGAGTGTGTTTGTTTTGTGAATTGTGTGCAAGTATAAATTTACTATAAATCAAATAGTGACTAACGATCAACGTAACTAATAAGACTACTTAGACTTAGCTTAGACGTTTTAGCTACATATACAACCTGCGGAGTGACAGGATAGTACTCTGCAACGTAAGTAACATTTTAGTACCTAAGTTTTGTACTTTCTTTAATAATGAATAAGATAAAAATAAGGAAAATATGATATAAACTTTGTATATAAGTAAGTACCATCGTATTGTTATGGTAGATTTTTAAAATATACAAAATATTTTACTCATAGGTATTTAATTTTATAATTCTCTTTAACATTTACCTATTAAAAATGTTAATAAAATTAAAAAGTATTTTCAATAACCTTACTAAAAAGCACATTGGTAAACATTTTAGTGGTATTAGGCATGTTAAGCTTAACACTACCATTAGAATAAGGCAACAAACCCTCGTTTGAAGTCGACTAGCATACTCAAAATACGAAACGGTTACCCATCTAGTTCCCGGACGCGAGCATTGCTTAACCTTGGTGCTTATGCACGCTGTCACTAGATCAGTCCCGCTCCTCCCTGTGTAACCATGATCCAATCTGATCAGGTTACCCTGTCAACAGGGTCACGGTGATCAGATGGCTATCGCACTTCTGTAATTACCTGATCTACCGAATCTTAGATTATTTATTTATTATATTTACAGAAATTGTAACATTATAGTAAACCATTTCGTTACATTTAATATATAAGCATGGGTACTTATTCAGGTATCGATATAATCGTATGTACAACTAGCTAATTTAATACTGTATTGTACTTACAGGCATCATACTTTTATTTTATTTTATTGAGGAAAACCAACAGCAATGATTACAATATGTAATCATTGCTGTTGAAATGAAAATAATACTGGCAGCACAGAACCAATTACAGGTTTCCACCGATAAAAACTGGATAAACTAATACTTAACTAAAAGTTAAACATACCGAACAGTCTATAAGTCTTTACAATTTCAAATTTAAACTAAAATATACCTACAATGCTCGAAAGTAATGCAACAATAGTTAATTTAATAATATGGTTTGAAAAAATGCTACAACGTCGCGAAGTTATACTTGAGTACACGGTTTCCCGAACGCTTGTTTTAAATAAATGAAGATCAATTCTCCTGGATGAAACATTAAAATTACTTATTGCTCGCAAAAGAAACGTATTATTTCTGTAGTTGGTGGATGATTCTGGAACATGCAACGGGTCATTGCGTCTGAAGCATCTCACAGGTGTCTTAAAATATAATCAAGAAATAAATTCCGTGCAGTCGATAACACCAGACACAATTTTAAGAAGCATTGTTAGATCAGCTATTTCCCTACGCATGAAGAGAGGTGAAAGCTGGTGTTTCTTGCACAGAGAAAGTTCTTGCCGACCTATAGAGTTGTCCCACTCGGAAACTTTTATTAATAGCCTCAATACGTGATATGTAGACAGCGTAACACGGACTCCAAACCTGAGAAGCATATTCTAAGATACTCCTGACAAAGGTACAATAAATAAGTTTAATGGTCTTTACAGAATTAAATTCCTTAGAGCATCTTATTACAAACCCAAGTGCCTTATATGCTTTATATGATGATAAAAAATAAGCTTGGACTCATGGAGAGTCCAGCTCACGCACCACTGATTCTCTCTGCACGATTTTACCTTTGAGGCGATAGTTAAAAAGTATAAAGTCGTGCTTACGACCAATCGTTACGGCCAAGCATTTTGCGAGGTTGCGATTATCTAACTGAATCTATAGATTATCTATAGACTATCATCAGCGAAACACAATAGACTGGCTATTGAGAAGCATAGATTAATGTCATTTATAAAAATAATGAACAGTAGAGGTTCCAGCAAAGAGCCCTGTGGTGCCCCGCTAGGAATAGTAACCCAGCTAGATACGTAGATAATTGCTACGACAATTTCGAATTCCTTTTCACATTCACTCATTATGTTTGATCATCTATCGTGCTCGCAATGAATCACAATGCGGTGCTGAAGCGAGTACAGAGTTGAGAAAGGCGATGGCGCGCAGTATTGGGGTTTCCTTAAATGCTTCCGTACGTGCGCTCGGCGGCGCTAGTAATTTATGTTGCCTTCCTCGTATGTAGCAGTTAGGCACATACAGGCAAAGCAAATGGTTTAATGGAGTAAGTTTAATGCAATTTTTATAAGGGCCAAATATGTACGACGGCTCAACGAATCGAATCCAGTGTCCTTGTAGGAAGAGCGTTGGCACCATAAACGTGTAAACCCCTGCTGCTGCTTGTAGAGGTACCGCAGTAATCGTTTCTATACTTGCCCTATCATGAGTATACTTGTGGTCAGATGGATTCCAAACGATTGAGTACTCCCGAGTATATTACGAACCAAACTTAAATAGAGCAATCCAACAACTCGATTCAACAGTTGAGATGAATTTCGAATCACAAACCCAAGACGGCGATAGGCAGACTCAACGGGCTGAATGGGGTCGAAAAGTCTCCTATCAAACAAAATGTCAAGATCGCGTACCTGCTCTACTCGTTTTATTGCAATACCAACCAAAGTATAACAGTATTTCTTTTAATCCAAGTGATTTAAAAGAAATGCTCAAATGAAATCTTAATAACAAGCTTTACCTTAATTTTGATGGTGCATGCTTTTTGCCGATGATATCGTTATGGTAGGCGAAGATGGAGCTGAGGTACAGAGCAGGCTGGTGGCGAAAGAGACTGGAGGGCGTTGGCTTGAACATCAGTAGAGCGAAAACTGAGTATATGCTCTTTAATTTTGGGCGGTCTATCCAACACTTTCGCCATGACGGTTGACAGCGTTGCTCTACCAGTCTACTTCGACTTTAAATACCTCGAGTCTCTAGTACAGGGTGACGCTGACATAGACCGTGCTGTAAAGCAATGGATAACGCTGGATGGATGAAATGGCGACAGGCTACAGGCACTACATGCTACATCCGCATGCCTTTGAGGCTGAAGGGGAAAATTTATAAAGCCGTTATAAGACCTGTCGTTATGTACGGATCGGAGTGTTGGCCTACTAAGGTAGCAGAAGAAAGACGATTGCATTCAAATGAGATGAGGATGGTAAGATGGATGTGTGGTGTGACGAGGTGTGACAGAGTATGGATCGAATACATAAGAGGAAGCTTGAAAGTAGCCCCAATTGGTGACAACATTCAAAGTAGCCGCTTGTCATGGTTCGGCCATATTATGCGGAGAGAAAATCATGCCACCAAAAGGGAATATGAATGAAGAGAAAAAGACCAAAGTAAAGATGGATGGATTGTGTGATGAGGCATATTAGTCAGCGAGAGGTGAGCGTGGAGATGACAGCGGATAGGGATGAATGGAGAAAGAAAACATACTGTGCCGACCCCAAATGAATGTGATAAGGGCAGGCAAATGATGATTAAGATTTCATTCAAAGATGCGATCTACATCAGCTTGGAGAGCCAGGATATCCTCTTAATTTCGAATAGGTTTCGCTAGCTTAACGTCATCAGCAAAAGTGAATCTTGTATTGCCATCTGCCATCTGGTAAATCGTTAATCAGTAACACGAAAAATAGAGGTCCCATATTGGACTCTTTACTGACTCCAGATGCCGATATAAACTATTCATATTTAACTAATTGATCCCTCTCTGATAGGTAACTTGCAAATAATTTAAGTAGCCGCGTCGAAAATCCCAGATACATAAGTTTTTGTAACAGTATATCATTATCTACCCTATCGAAGGCTTTCTGGAAACCTAGATAGATAACGTAAGCCTCGTCAACTCGGTGGCGATGTAATCATGCAGATACACTAAGTTAGTCGTCACCAATCGCTTAGGAAGAAAATTATATAGGGGTGGCATTGTGGGAGTAAATAATTATAATATTGCTATTGCTCTGTAGTTTTCAACCTAAGTCCTTGACCCAAATTTTGGGATTGGAGACATGCGAGATGTTTTCAAAGACTTAGAATATCGACCAGAATCCAATAAGAGATTAAATCAGAGCATCCTTTAAGTATAAATGCTGGTAATGCATCTGGCCTTGGGGATGCCCAAGGCCCTCCCTTCAATTTCTTAATAGATTTATCATATAATTTTTACAGAAGCGTTTTATATCTACTTTTCTTCCATGGGAGTTTGTACTCCCGAACTAGAATATTATGCAAAGGCTGTAGGAGCTTTAACGCTGTGATATTGATTGCCAACTTTAATTTCAGTACCCCCTATACTTTTCAGTCTTTACAAAAGGCCAAAATTGATTCGGATTACTACATATTTCATTTGGAAATTTGTGAATGTAGGTTCTAAGAGGATCACGTATATTTGTTTTGATTTTTGTTCGCAGTTTTGCAAGCTCAACGTAAAAAGATTTCAACCCTGTACTCTTCCACTGGCGATGGTTGGCTGCTTTAAATTTGATGTCGTCAAAAATATATTTTGTGTAATAAACGGGATAGCTCCTACTTTGCGCCTTTTAACGTGCCTTTTTTGGGACACATTGGTCGAAAATAAAATACTAAATAAATGAAAAGTTTATAGCATTATCAGAATCCTTATTGTTTATAAATCATCCCAATCTATCTACAAGTTGATAATGGAGCTGATAAAAATCTTCCTTAGCAAATTTCCAATTTAATCTAATTTCCGGTTTATGTTTGAGGGGTCAATTTTGAAAGTATCGCCACTAAGCGGACAGATCCCGACTGGCCGAGATCACATAATCTTGGCGCCAATATCCCGCCTCCAGTCACCTAAATGTTCCTGCTACCCCAACAAATAATACTATATGTGTGGCCTGTAAGACGAGCAATAAATTGCAACGATGATCCCGTAGAGTATCCGTACGAGTAGACCTTGACATCCAATTGCTACAACCTCCGTAAACTCAGAGAAATAATCATCTTTATTTTATACTATGTAAGGTTATTGATGACTTCTTTCTATGGTTTACTAATCAAAAGTTTTAAAACAGAGTAAAGACTAACTCTACTTCTTATACAATTTGTTGGGTTTTAGAAATGGGTATAGAATCGACCAGCCAAATAAAATGTTAATCATACGCCTGTGTCAATCACCTAAATACAATGCCAATTTTAAATATGAAGGTATTTTTCGTAAGTAGGTGTAGGTATTATTAAAAAGATAATTATTTGGAAATGTACGGATGTGCAGTTCCACATTTGTAGATAAAACCATTACCTACTATCGAGAATCGACATAACTATATAAATAGTTAGAGGCGTGGATAAGATTATCCTTTCGATAATATCTTTCTAACGGACACAGGCATATACCCACTTAGGTTTAAACCAGTTATAGGTAGTATTTGCTCACCGAACAAAGGACTCAGTCGCTATGTACACTGTTAATAGTAGGTAGGTAGGTATGTACGTACGAGTATGACTCGCTCGTCCGGCGGTTAATAACAAAACAGATGTGTGACAGAGAGGCTAAATAAGCTCGCTGTCATGAGAGAGCGAAACCAGACAACCAAGTTATCAGTCTATGGACCGAAGCTAGTAGCGCAACAGACGGCGCACTGAGATCTCGTAACACTGGTTTGTTTGTGTAAGTTACGTCATCAAAAAACCTGGGTGTATGTGAGCCGACATCAGTGATGTGGCCGGACGCCGAAAGGTCGCTCGAGGATGGGCCGACTCGGGGCAGCGAGAGCTCCGATGTGGAGATCTTCAGGGGTCAGATGGCGGCGGCGGCGGCGAGACAGGCGCCCATCACTGCCAACGTGACCCGCTCCAGCCGGGTCTACGTGGGCACCAACATCGTGACCGTCAACCAGCCTGTCGTCCACAATGACGTCGTTAAGGGTGAGCCTCCTTACATTCCTGGACGTATCATTATATGAAATATTAGAGAATTTTGTGTAATTATTATTACCTACTCTACTCATACATGATTATAGTCCGGTTTTTACAGATGGATGCGAAAATCCATTTTTTGCCCAGTGACTGTTTATTTAAAACCATGTTAGTACAAAATCTACCTAATTAAATTAAATTTTTAAGAATAACAAGAAGAGACAATAATTGTCTTGCAACACCTTTAAAAAGTAATATAACTATTTAATAAATATCTACGTTGTAGTAAGACTACTATTCAACAATCTTGCTTAAGGAAAACGGTCGTACTCTCTGTCTGTCTGATAGCCTAAGTATACGTATGTTATTTCCTCGAATCGCGAATGTTTACCTTTATTACGAGCTGTGCGTCGATTGTGAATAAATTGCCACAATTTAACTCCATGGCAAAGCAATGTGCGAATGAATTATAGGGAAGAATTTCTTATAAGTCGGCGTAAGTTGCGTCAGAGAGCATCGGTGGCCTAATGGTTAAGGGGTCCGACTCGTACGCCGAGGTACCAGGTTCGAATTCTAGTACTGCCTTGTACCAATGACTCTTTTCTGACTTATGTACACCAGTTAAACTCTTACAGAGAGGGAAAACATCGTGATGAAAACTGCACATTCAGGTGACTGAACGTATAACCATGGTCCAATCTGGTCAGATTCCCCTGTTAACAGGGTCACGGAGGTCAGATGGCAGTCGCTTCACTGTAATTACATGACTTTGTAAATCCTGGATCATTGCCAAAGTGGACCCCGGGCCCTCGCGCCATTTATTATGACTCACCGTAAGTTACAACGTGAGTAATTTTAAATAAAAAATGTAGGGAGCAATAGGAAGCAGGTACCAATTTTAATTTGCAGCATTGCAGGGACTAGAAACCCATAATATGGCTACTTTATAATTTGTCCCGAAATTCAAAGTAGTTCCAGCGGGAACACGCTAAACCTAAAAGTCGCGAACAAGACCTAGTCTTGTATATTCGCTTAAGTACAGTCATTGTATCCACTATCGTACGAAACTTGCGCTCATTCCATGTTAGAGCAACATATTTTTTATCTTCGAGATTCAAAGAAGGGGAAACCCCGATGCCCATTCGCTGGCTTGAATGGAATAATTCATTAATTTTCAATTTGACGATCGAGGTTGACCAAGGTCTTCCGGTGGGCACCTTGAGCAGTGAGACTGATTGAACAGTCAGTCTTGAGAGCCGCGTTTTATCTATATAAACTTATATTTGTAAGTAATCAAGTAATACGTATTATACCAAATTAAGTACCTATTTTAAATCCATCAAGGCGTCCTGCTGACCTATTAGTAATAATAAAACTTGATTACTTACAAATAGAAATTGAGAAAATTATTATTGTTATTATGAATAAAATCACATTTTAAGAAAGGTAAACTAGTGTAAACACTAGTAACACTTTATTTAATAATTTTATTAAACTGCAACCGCTATCGAATTTAATAGGATTATGTTGCTGCAATTTAACAAAATTGTTGAATGAAGTGGAACTAGTGATATAATATTATATTATTAATTAAATTGTTATATTAATTTATTATACTATCCATAAATAGTATAAAACAAATTCGCTTCCCGCCGTCTGTCCCCATGTTTCTATGTACGCTTAGATCTTTTAAACTACACAACGTACACAGCTGCTGATTTTAATGGCGGATAGAGTGATTCAAGAAGGTTTTTAGCAATAAAAAAGGGTATGGTAAAGTACGTGAACGATGTCGCGGTGGGTCCTTGTTACAGAACCGTGGCCTACAAGTATAAAGGCTAGCCTCAAGCAGTAGGTACCTACCATACATTCAACCATATTTATAATATTTCTAAAGATTAATTCAATAATGCGTGACATGTGATGAATGACATACTTGTTTTAGGATTTGATCCGTTAAGATTCTGTCGTAAAAATAAAACTGCTACTTGTTGATAATTGATTTGACTCTATGATAATAAGTTAGGCTATCCTAGTTACAGTTCGCCTGTCAGTAAGTTTGTCCGTCCACATCCTTACCGCGACACGTAGAGGAAAGTAAACAAATATGGGATACTATTTTGATTTTTGAGTATAAAAAATAAACTATTCACAGTACGAAGTCAATTTCTTTATTTGATGAGAAGACATAATGTTCTGCAACATTTAGTGATAGTCTTATGATTTTTATAACTAATTACAGTATCAAAAATCTAGTTTAATAAAAAAATGAAAAAGGTAGTCGAATATGGCATAGGTTGATATGTCCCAAATATGGACCATGAGAAAAAGGCACAACAAATTCTTAAAAATATAGTTAAATAATGTTTTGTAATACTTAATAATAATATCATTATTTATTAAATTGATAATTACTTGTGAAAATCATTAGATTATTAAATTGTAAAAAATACATAAAAATTGTTTTAATAAAAATACTTTTACAAATAGACATAGTGCGAGTGGTACCCGTATCTTGCGTATTCCGTCCGACCTAACAAATATAAAACATTTGATGCAAATCGGTTAAGATGTTTAAATCTTTAAAAAATAAGTATTTGCAGTTGGTAAAACAACTTTTCTTAAGGCTTTGTATGAAAAATGCTGTAAAAATTTTTTTTTTTTTTTTAAGATAAGTACTTAAATCGATTAGTTCTTGGTTTACGAATATTTTTTTTTACTGTATGTGTTAGAAAGCATTTTGAAAGATAAATATAAACACATTAAAAGTAAAAATTACACCATCAGTTGCGATTTTGACCCAAATATGGAATATTACATAAATGGACCCCAGTGCCTGTCCATATTTGGAATTTGATGACATCAGATATTATTGTCAATATTAAAATAACTACAAAACTGAAACAAATAAATGGCCTGGAAATACAAGAACTACCACATAAATATATGAGGAACATGTTATCACTCTCTAAATAATAAGAAATACATCGTTTTTACGTGCCTCAAAATGATCTGAACAAGATTGAACGTATACACGTCTAATGTGAAACAGAATATGGCTCTTTATTGCGATTTTAAATATTATTTCCGAAGAAATCAAGGAATTCCATATTTGAACCATATTTGGTTACTTTCCTCTAGTATTTTTTTCCTCTATGCCGCGACCCTTCTCCGTGTCGTTTACGGTTATCTTAATACGATTCCATTGACGTCGGAGTGCTACTATTGTAACATGTTCTGTGTTGTTATTATCGAAACTTGAAGCGAACGCAGGTATAGATCCTGTCAAGACTAGAGACAATTCGAAATGTTTATTGAAGATACAGGGAAGGTCTTGAGAAAGTTCGATGAGTATTGATCGTTTCGATATTAATACCTATAATAACATAATTTTTTTAACGCAAACTCAATCTGAGTCTGGGTTTTAGAAGTACCAAGAACACAGAATAAATTCATTATCAAAAATTTGCATTTACAAGGCCACAACTAGTATCCGTGCTGACAGCTGCTGATGTTTCAGGCAATTTCCTATGCCTGGAGGTGGTGTCTCCGGAGCAGTCGCGGCGGCTGCGCTGCAGCGTCGCGGTGTTCGTCTGCTGGGCGATGATCGTGGCCGGCGGCCTTGCAGCCTTCTTGTTCTTTGCTATATACAACCGGCAGACAAGACTCGATCTCATAGGTACGCTATAACAGTGTATGCTCATTAGATGTCGGTACTGTTGATTGCATCTTGTTACACAGGAAATGTAGAAACACATTGATAATTACAAATAGGTACAGAGGAATGTCCTTACTATATTCCTTGCGGCATACGTCCACTGCTGAACATTAGCTTTCCCTATACTACACAATGTGATATACGATAAAATGACATAATTACCGATAATATTATTAAAATACCTATTTTAATAGATTTCTAAATTACACGACATCTGCTATACGCTTATTATAATCAATGAATTCTCTGTTAGGTCTAAAAGAAGATTGGTACCTACGTCGGGATGACTGGCATGCGCTGCCCGCCTTCAATGTCGAGTTCCTCGAACTGCCGGTGCAATACGCCGTGATATCGCACTCCGCCTTGCCCTACTGCAACGAGACTGTCGCTTGCATAAAAGAAGTTATATCGATTCAGCAATCCCACCAGAGAAAAAGAATGGGTGATATAGGTCCTAATTTCATAGTATCCGGGAACGGCCTGGTGTTTGAAGGCAGAGGTGCCAACGTAGTCGGAGCCGTGTTGGAGGGTCACAATAGACAAATTATTACTATCATGTTCCTCGGAGACTACAGAGAGGACGTGCCCACCAAATTGCAGTTCGATCACGTGGACGTGCTCCTGGACGCGTTGGTGGAGGCGGGAGCCCTCGCGCGTGACTACACCTTGAACGGCGCATGCCAATTGCAAACTTACACAGTCAGCCCAGGCAAAGAAATAATGCACAGATTACAACATTTCACACACTGGAATAAAAGAGATGCGTACACATGTTTAAATCAAACGAAGAGCGATAATTAAAGCAACAATTGGTGGGTTATAACTTACTTAGGTAGGTTTGACTGCCTCAATTAACCAATTCATAATATTACCATAGAAGCACGTCTTTAATTGATAAGAGGAAAAGTTGGGAGGCTTTTTATGTTTACTCCCTTTTAGGTACCTACTATTTGTTTGTGTAATAGAAAACTTTAATGAAGACAATTTAAGATATAATTTGTTGCAAAGTGGCTAGGTATTGCACAAGTAGTAGTGGGCAAGTAGGAAGGCAGACTGCGGGCCCTCCAAAAGAACACAACCGGGATCGACGCAAGATGACGATATATGATGATGATGAGATGAAATTAAAAATTCATAAAAAAACAAATAATATAACGTCTTGTATTCTACATAACAAATGCTAAGTAGAATCTAGTAAAAAGCAGAGCTGGACGCTAGTCCGCTTCATGGAAGTGGCCGATGAAAATGTTTTAACGGCTAACTTTTTATTGAGCATTCGCCCAACTATCTTTCGCGCAAGCGTACCAGAAACAAAAATCATTGAAGTTGAAATGGCTGGCAAATCGGGTTTAAACGCCAATGTGTTAGACATTATTCGTCATCATCATCATCATTTTGGCGTTAATATCCCGGTTGTCCTCTCGCGCACGAGGGTACAGGGTTCGCCTTGACCATGATCCAAGATTTGACAGTTCAGGTAATTATAGTGGAGCGACTGCCATATGACTTCCGTGACCCTGCTACCAGAGGAACCAGACCAGATTGGATCATGGTTATATGCAGACTGTGCAGGTTTCATCACGATGTTTCCCTTACCATAGGAACATCGGTTAGTATTCAACTAATGTAGTTAACTTAAGAAAAGTCATGAGTATATTATAGAGAAGAAACGGATATCCGGTTACTATCCGGTATCCAGCCAATCCGGCGTTAATTTACTATCCGGCCGGATACCGGATAGTGCGTAAATATCCGTCCGGAAACCGGATAGTAAAAAATTTATGAAAGTGCATAAAGTTATTTTATTCACAGGAAAAAGTAATCTCAAAAATTACAAATATTCCTTAATCAAAGCACTCTTGGTTAGGTTCCTACCCGTTGTTCATTTCGTAGGTAGGATAGCAAAACTAATATTTTTTGCAAAGTTAATCTAAGGTAAATATAGAAAAATTATTATAAATTGGGTTAAAATATAAATTGCACCTACATTGAGAGGTAGTATCCGGCTTCGTTTGTCTTCTTATGCGAAGACAAGGCGAGCTTAAGATAATCTTTCGCTACATTCTGGTCCATGATGCTGGGGCTAATTACCCGTATTTCAATTTTAAGGTATCGCTCGAGGTCGCAAGAATTGTTCAGAATAATGTTCAAATTATTTCTATTGAACGAAGACTCTAAATCACGTAGACACATGCAGTTGTCTAATTTCCCACCCACGCTTAGCTTGCACGAACTTGTTCAGAGACAATGTCCTGCCAAATATCCGGCTATCCGGCTTAACGGGTAAATAACTAGCCGTTTCATCTCTAGTATATTACCGCAGTAGGATTCGAATAGGATGGAACCTATATTAAAGGGAATAGATATTTTTGAATAATGGTAAAAATTATATTCAATTCTGTGCGAATGTTGTGCAATGATAAGTCGTATGTTTTATAATGTAGTAGGTACCTAACCGAAATGTCTGTCTTAGATGCATATCCAACTTTATACAATTAATTTGTAACTCAACTAACAGGCAATGTGAAATCAATGTGTGTAAATCAAGTACCGAGTAGGAGGTAAAGCTGGGCGACCAGCTAACTTTTTAATCTCTCTCTCTTTGAATATAATGAAAATTCATGCGAAAGTTTGTAGCTAGTTTAGTTAGTAAGTAGTATGTTAATCGTTTTAATACCTATCTAATTTATTTGAAAATAGCAAATAAATAATATTTGCTTGTTTATGTTTGTTAAGTGACGTTTTTAACACAAAAAAATAATAATTTCCCGTGGCAAAGTTGATTATTTGTCAGAGATTTTGTCTTGTATATACCGTTTAACGTGTTATATGAATTTTGTATGAAGTTTTTTGTTTAAATATCAACTTCAATGCGTTCAAGAATTTGGTGCAAGCCGCCCTTAATAGCAAAAAAGCTAAATATTACATATCTATAAATGGCTAAACCGTACTTTGACCACAAAGCAAATACCTAGTCTTAGTATCAAAACGTCTAAGTCGCAAAATTACTAACAGGTAGGTACTACAGTCAATAACAAAAAAGTTCCTTATATTGGGTCGGGTATTATATATATAGTCCTCCCCATCTTGTCCGACGACG
This sequence comes from Blastobasis lacticolella, assembly GCA_905147135.1. Taxonomy (NCBI): domain Eukaryota; kingdom Metazoa; phylum Arthropoda; class Insecta; order Lepidoptera; family Blastobasidae; genus Blastobasis; species Blastobasis lacticolella. The sequence goes on from LR990039.1 coordinate 22,805,665, forward strand.
GCGACCCTTACTAAAGTTAATTATTGTTTCTTTGATGAGCTCGTAAGTGGCTCGCGAATCCAAACCTACTTTTAAATATACGATCGCACTGTGCACAGTACAACTGTCCCTGATCGTCATAAGTGTATGCGTAGGAGGGCTTCGGCCGAGTCTTCCGTTGGTGGCGCTTGTGGTCCAGGTGTTTAAGCCGAGCTTCTTCAAAAGAAGCTTCACCCTCTTTGACTTTTTTGCGCCATTCCGGTCTCATCTTCGCAAGCTCCTCCCAACAGTGAAATATCGCAGGATTTTAGATGGCGCTTTAAAACATCTTTATAGCGCAGGTACTGCCCCCCGTGGTTCCGTTTTCCTGTGGATAACTCCGAATAGAAAACAGTTTTCGGGAGTCTGCAGTCTTCCATGCGGCTAACATGGCCACTCCATCTTAATTGGCTATTAATTAATATGGCCTCCATACCAGTCATTCTCGAGCGACGCAGTACTTCGGCGTTGGTCACATGATCCTGCCACCCAATGCGCAGTATGTAGCGTAAGCACCGCATATGGAAGGTATCAAGCTTTCTGATGTCTCCCTTGTACAGGCACCAGGTCTCTGCTGCGTAGGTTAGTATTGGGAGAACCATTGCCTTGTACACAGAAAACTTGGTCTGGAGTTTCAGGTCGTGTGATTTGCAGACTCGTTGGTTTAGCTTACCGAAAGTGGCTGCAGCCTTCGATATGCGTGCGGGAATTTCCAAGGCAAGGCTGTTATCGCTCCGAATTTGACTACCCAGGTGCTTGAAAGTGTTAACTTCCTCCAGCGCTGTAGCACCTAAAACGATCTGGGTCGAATCCTCTAGGTGGTTGTTGGACCTGAGTCTTAATAACACTTATAACCAAGCCAAATCTACGACACGAGTCTTGCAGATAACCTATGGAGCTCTGAAGATTGCCAATGCTATCAGCCATCAAGCATGCATCGTCAGCATAGAGAATTTCTAGTACGGAGGATTTCTGAACATTGTTCTTTGCCCTGAAGCGAGATAAATCAAACAACTCTTTGTCTGAGCGTACATTAAGCTCGATGCGCTCACTACATCGACTGAGGGCGTCGTTCATCACCGAAGCGAAGTATAAGGCGAAAAGAGTTGGAGCCATTACGCAGCCTTGCTTTACACCACTCGTAACTGTTCTGAAAATTCGCTGTTGTGCTGAATCTTTGCTGACATGTTGTCATAAAACTACCTTATAAGATTAACAAACTTTTCAGGACAACCAGTTTTCCGTAAGATTAACCAGAGAGCGGGACGTGGGACACGGTCAAAGGCCTTTTCGAGGTCAACAAAAAACATGAACAAAGGTCGATTTTATTCAAGACTCTTTTCTTGGATTTGCTTAACTACAAATATAGCGTCTACTGTACCTCTACTGAAACCACATTGGCTCTCCGGTAAAACCCCCTCGGCAAGGGTGCTCAAGCGTGTGTTAATTATATGCGCCAATATCTTACCAGCAGTAGAAAGAAGAGAGATGCCCCTGTACGAACCGCAATCAGCTACGTCCCCTTAGCCCTTTGCTATAGAGTTTACATATAGAGGCATCTTTCCAATCTCGTGGTATAGTCTCTGACTCCCAGATCTTAAGGATTAGGTTATAAAGTCTGCTTCTTACATTCGGACAGCTATATTTATAAATTTCTGACGGTAAACCATCAGCCCAACGAGCGAGCACTTCGCTTTGCTCTGTTAGGCGACAGTCACGACTACGCGAATAAATAGGAGCGATTTTCCTTGTTCGAGGACCAAAAACCGCCCAAATGCCTTCAAAGAATCCGCCAGCTTGACCAGAATCCGCAAAATGTCTCAGCTCTGCTGCTTTGCTGGACCACTAACGATCGTTCAGCTCAATAAACTTCAGATTTGAATTGCAGATGCAGTGACTTATGGTCAGCACTGGGATGCTGCAGAGCGCGCCTGTGTTCGACAGTGAGTTGCTTAATTTCCGCCTCAGATTAGTCGAACCAGTCTTGGATTTTCTTCGGCGATTTCCCCATAACTCGTTCAGCACACTGTAAGCTTTGTTGAATACAGTTTCCATTCCTCATATACTGCGACATCCGCTACACCAACAGACACAGAACCAAAATCACTGTCGTTCGGTAGTTATTTAGATTTTCGGAGTGAACTAGCTTTGCGTAAGCCAACTTAGTGGTATTAATATGCTTGGTTCTACGTGGCACTCGTAATTTTATTCGGAACTTGAGCCTTACGAGTCTGTGGTCAGTCCAGCCCTGCGCTCCTCTTATGACTCTGGTGATTAAAACGTCGCTAAGGTATTTTTACGGAGAATCACATAATCTAAGAGGTGCCAGTGCTTTGATCCATATGGTTTTATATTTTTCTGGCAGACGGAAGTATGTGTTTGTAAGGCAAAGCTCGAATTCGGAACACAATGTTAGAAGGTCCAGGCCATTGGTGTTTCATTTCCCAATTCCTTGACGTCCAAGTACTCCATTCCATGCACCATACTCCGTACCGACGAGCATTAAAATCGCCTAACAATACAACTTTATCTTTCGAGGGAACACTCTCAAGGACGTGGCGTAACTCTTGATAGAATCGGGCCTTGTCTTCGTCCGGCGACGGTAGAGTGGCCGCGTACACGCTGATTAGGTGGATATGCTTTCCGGATGACAGTGGAAGGCGAAGCGTAATGATCCGGTCATAAACTCCTTTAGGGAGTTCTTGCAACGAACGCGCAATATTATTTCTAATGGCAAAATCCACTCCACTAGCCGCTTTTTCGGACGCAGGTTTCCCGCTCCAGTAATATGTGTAGCCACCAAGTTCGCAGAGCTTTCCGCTACCACTAAGATGAATTTCGCTTATTGCTGCTACATCGATATTGTATCGGGAAAGTTCTCTGGCAATGAGAGCTGTTTTCCTCTCTAGGTACAGATTCCTTTCGTTGTCTTTTAAAGTGCGAACGTTCCAGGTTCCTAAAATTAGATTTTTAATTAAATTATTTTGTACCTTTTTACGACCGCGTGAGATCGATGTCCAAGTGACCGCGGTTAGGCACTTGGAGTTTAGGGTGAGATGAACTATGTTTAGGCCACCTTTTCTAGGCCCCTCCCCGGATTGGGGAACGCAGAGCGATCCTAAATAGGGCTACATTGTCGCCTGACGTGCTGCCGAACCAGTCCTCTCGCCTCTGTCGCCTACGTGCGGAGAAACAGTTAAGGCCCGAACACATCGGAATCCGAAACCCCACCACCGGCTCTCCATAGCCGTAGTTCTTTTGGATATTCAAAATCCGTAGAATAGCAGGGGTCTACTGCGCGTGTGATTACTTAAATGGGCAAGTAGTTGCGTTGGTACAAACCCATTCTCTAGTCCCCCATTTCCGGGTACCAATGGAATGGGTGGCCGGGCCGATAAGACTGATGGGAAAAGGAGGATGCAGCAATTGGCCACTCGTCATTGTAAGATTCCAACGTGTGCCCTTTGAGGTGTATTGCAACACCTTGCTACACCGCCCCAGAAGCCGGTAACGATTGCCTATCGACAGTGATCGCCTTCTATACCAATGTAGGCTTCAGTATATTTCCGGGGAACCAACCGGTTACAACTGCGGAAGGTCCACAGTCCCCTCTGCTAGGTTTAGCCCACGGGTCATCGCAGTTTTCCAGGATGTGGCCGCCGTGTACACCACACAGCTACTTAGAGCCACTAGCAGAGAGTTTATAGAGGTTTACATTTCAACCATCACGCTAAGTAAAGCGTTGACCGATAGCCAAACAAAAACACTACTACACCCCGGTCGGGTCGGGTATTAATGTACCTGAGAAGATAATTTCGTCGCATGCTCATATATCATGCATCATATATATTTTTAAGGTGTGTTTATAACATTTCACAATTTATGTTAGAACTATTGTTTTACTTTCCCTATTAATTAAGTACTTTCATTTATTTCTTCCTAATATTTAGGGTCCACCTGAAAAGGTACCCTTACCTAAATTTAATTTACATATTTCGCGACCCAACTGTATCTATAAGTAAACAAAAGAAAATCTAGTAATTTTGCGACCTCGTCTCTATGATATTAAGGATTTATGCTATTGAGTCAAAAAGCGATTGAATCTATTGGCAATGTAATTTATTAGCATTCCTAGCTCACTGTTCATTCTAAGTACTAGTCGCTGTGCTATCGACCTATCTCCGCGTGGGATAAAGCCGCTGAGAACGGCTAGTAGGAAATAATTTAAAATTGCTTTGTCGGACAAAAGGCCGTTCGGTCGAGTCACCTAAATGCATTGATAATATGTCTAGCTATGCCTTAAGGCATACAGACCTGTAAAAAATGCACCTAGGTGCCTAATAGAACTAGGATCGTGCCCGGCTACGCACGGCTAGTACAGCGAGACAGCTACTGAAACGTACTAGCCAAAAATGATTTAAAAAAATTGTTTAAAGCACAATACCTACCAATAAATCATTGGTGATGTAGATAACCTACTTACTGTTTTGTTTTGCATTTATACGTTTAAGATAACACTACGTGCTTAGGTACTTATGATTGATAAATATGATGTAAATACCTACACTATGTGATAATTTATTTATAATGTGGTTACAAATGTAAATTTTATATTACGGCGACCTATTGTCATACCTATTAATGTCACTAACTATAAAATGTAGGTAAGCATTTTTTAAATACCTACAATAGGTACAATAATAAAATTATCTGACATACTTACCAGAAATGACTTTTAATCGACTTTTAATAGCATTATACCTTACAAGAGATAACAATAACAGCCAACCAACGACAAAGGAGTAAAGAGTTTCTTTCGTCATTAAAGCCAATAGATAATTATCTATTGATATAACAGATACAGGTATCTGTTACTATAATACCTGGCCCGGCGCGACTACATTCGCGTGTGGTCCTATACAAAACAATAATAAACAATACGTATAAACCTTCCTCTTGTATCACTTTATCTATTTATGAAAACCGCAATAAAATCCGTTGCGTAGTTTACATAACAAAGAGAGAGACAGACGACGGGAAGCGATTTTGTTTTATACTATACAGGGTGTAAAAAGACCGTTAACATTAATTGAAACCTCATATTCTACCCATGAAACATGAAACTTTCCCCAAGAAACATACCCGTGGAAACTCATAGTTTAGGCAGAAATCAAGATTCTTTAAAAAAAATTGTATTTCGTACTAAAAATATCAAGTATCGATATCTACATCGTTCACAATTAATTTAGACACTCAAAGTTCAAATTTAAGTTGAAATAAATGCACTTTAAGTAATATTTATTTAAAATTTGATATCTCTAAATGCAGTAGTATGATTATACTTAATTTCATTAATAAATATACGAAATCGTGTGCCTAATGTTACAAGATTAAACTCACACTGTTCAATTACCAGGCAAAAATGAGTTTCTGAACGTCCATCTGAATTAAGTAAGTTACTAAATGCTATTACAGCTTCCTAAATGCGATTCTAATTAGGCTTCTAAATTCAGAAACCATACGTTCTTCTAAATTTAGCATCCTAACTTGCTTTTAATTTGGTAACTAATTCATTTAGTCTACTGAATTTAGGCATGTGTAATAAGCGCACAAACCGTGCTTCGACCACAAAGCAAATACCTAAGTATCAAAACTCCTAAGTCGCATGTATGTACTACAAAAAGTTCTTTATTTTGGGTCGGTATTTAACATAGAGAAAAAATGTATCTACATACCGAGTTTCAATCCGAGACAAAATGTCAGACATCACTATAACACACACACAAATGCAAATGCAGTGACGGAACAAAGCAGCCCATCTGCAGATAAGTTATATTTTGCTACGAATTTCTACTCGTAACGAACATAAACAAATCTGACTTGTGGGTATATTTCGCTCCGGACGATTTCGTAATTTTTTAGACTTGTCCTAACTAAATGATAATTTAATATTGTCATTATATTAAAAGGTAAGGTGTCTAGTGTATCAAACCCACGCCCTGATACCTACCAACGTCTTTTTGATCTCTCGATCCTACATACCGTGAATCGGCAGTGCTTGCTTTTGCAAAAAGGAGGGTTATGATTTTGACCGGTATCAATGTTTATTTGTTGTCTCATAACTTCTAAACTAAGTGGGTACTTACTTACTTATCATTAGAAGCGTCTTCATTTTCCACAGGTTGGCCTAAGTGACTTTACAATACATTGGATATGATGCCCTCTAGAGGGCATCGTCATGAACAAAAAAAATGAAAAGGGTATGTACATAAATTTATTAAATAGGCAGCATATTCATTATTTTCACTAAAAATTCAAATAATAATGGTGCATCAGGACAGAAGGGACTTGCATCACGTATTAGATTGTTCTTAAAAATGTTTACAGCACAGCTTTTCCAATTCGCAACCCAGACACCACCATTTCTGGTCTATAGGAAACCTAGAAAATCAAATTTAAAAATCGTAAAATTATTTCTAAAATTGTCATTTAGGTACATTTTTGAAATGAAACCCTAATTAATACATATAAAATTGTGGACCGCTATTAACAAGATTTGAGTATTAAAATTCTATACAACAAATACTAAATCCGACACTGTTTACATCGAAATATTTCCATATCTATTTAGACACCGAAATATAACCAATAATTATAAATCTGTCTTTACTGGCATGTTGTTTTAAGATAAAGATTTCAATTATTGCAAATGAGTGCCATACCCGGTATATCCGGTATGGTATGGTATACCCGGTAATATATAAAAAAATAGTTTATGCGGTAATGTAACGCCTTAAAGAGTTTAAATAGCGCATATCTTCTCCGATACGTCATAAGGCAAAGAAGAAAAAACATATTATAAGTCACTATAAGTTCATGTGTTGTTTATTTTTTGATAATTGTTTTCTTTTCTTATAAATCTTTGGTTTTTAAATTGAAATTAAACAAAGAAAAATAGTCTAACTTTATAGTAAAGATAATGAAATGCCATTTATGTTTGAATATTATTTCGGCCATGTGACCGCCGCGACTGCCATGTAAGATGGCCCAATGTAGACTTCCAATTTTCACACATATCGCAGCAAATAATAACACACCGAAAGCTGTTTTTTTTATAGAAAGTCGTCAGGTATTTGACTGCCATCTCACCTGATGTTAAGTGCAGATGCAGTCTAAGATGGCGTATACCTGTCTATTAAATACCTACCTATTCAGTCTCGTCTTAAAAAGACCCATGTTGTACCGTTGCACTGGATGGGTACTTGTCCGTCACTCTGGTGCCATCTACATATCCAAAAGCACAGAACACGAGCAAATCATTTACATGCAACAGGAGTAGGGTGTTCTGTTCTGCACAGGGTAGTGTTCTATCGTCCCTAGTTTATACGCGAAGACATATTCCCAATGAAAATAATATAATAGATAACTCCATTGATTGCTCAATCTGGATGTCCAACGTGACATTAATTATTAATGTTAACTATTTCCTCTATTTAAAATTTTTTTTAGCGCTGAAACCCACTTTTGGTTGAATGGTTTTGACTTTTGTTAAAATAAACACACAGCGGCTACATGACCGAAATCTTATTCATTAGTTTTTCAATAAGGCTAGTGTCACTGATATTAAATATATTTTTCTTTGTCATATTTCAATTTGGAAAAAGGTTTAATAATTTTAAATTTAATAATTAAAGGTAAAAATAATAATACCCGATATAGGTATCGGGTATTATTATTAGGCCCGGGTATCTAATAAAGTCGGGTATTTGAAATCTTACTACCTACCATTTGCGCATAGGGAAGTTAATCCGATTGAACTGCCTTGATAACAAACCACATTCCGGCAGTAGTACCGCGCTACTACCGCGCCGGTTTAGCCGTCACTGCAACACCGGCGACTCCCGGTGACCGTCTCCGCCCCGGAGTGATCTCCCATGTGGCTATGAAAAATCTCGAGAGACCAAAAAAAATAATTTTTTTAAAAGTTATGGTATTTCAAAGACGTTATGCAATAGACTTCATTTAGACTTCATGCATACCCTTTATTGTAAAAATCTGTTATCCCTGTATTGTTACGTTCTCGAGAGGTAACCACGTACCGGAAGACGAAACGTGGGTAGGCCTCCCACAAGGTGGCCCGACGACCTGGTAAAGATCGCAGGTACCAGCTGGATGCGGAAGGCACAGGACCGGCCTTTGTGGAGATTTCTGGGGGAGGCTTATGCCCCGCAGTGGGCGTCTTTCGGCTGATATGATGGTGTTGATGATGATTGTTAAAATCGTGTTTCTTATACAGAATTGTACCTCCCCTCAAAATATTGGGTGCATACCTATGAAATTTGTGTTTTTTTTCGCAAGTATATATTTGCTCAAATATTTTTAATTATACATAAAATATCAAAATTCATACACGATTTCGAAAATAGAGTATGTTTAGATGCCGATAAATCCCTAAAATCCAATAAAAAATATTTGCTTAAGTTTTTATAAGGGTTTAAAAACTTCCTTTTTCAGTTGTTGTCAATTTTGCCTTTTTAACCAGAAGAGAGAGGCAGTTATCGTAATAAAATGGTACGCACCAGTTCGCTTAATGATGTCTAATAATATAGATACCTATAAAGTATCTATGTAATCGGATTTGCCATTCGTAAAAAAATGAAAAACTCGCTTGTATGAAAATTATAGTTTTCGTAATTTTCGCCGTACAAAACACCAAATTCATAGGTAAGGACCTAATATTTATGATAGATAATTTACGGTGGGTCCCTATTATAGAGGAAAGTAACCAAATATATAGGGTCCAAATATGGAATTCCTTTATTTCATCGAAAATAATAATTCAAATCGTAATACAGAACCATATTCTGATTCATATATTCATATTAGACGTGTACATACGTTCAATCTTGTCAGTAGGGCGAAGGCCGGTGCATTGGCATGTGCGTTTTGTTTGGTTGCTACTCAGAACATTTTAAGGGACGTAAAAACTATGTATTTCTTATTATTTAGAGAGTGATAACGTTTTCCTCGCAAATATATATAGTTGCATAGATATAGGTATAGTTCTTGTATTTCCAGGCTGTTTATTTGTTTCTGTTTCGTAATTATTTTAAGACAAGCACTGGGGTCCACTTATGGAATATTCCATATTTGGGCCGAAATCGAAATTGATGGTTTAATTTTTATTTTTAATGTGTTAATATTTATTTTTCAGAATGCTTCCTAACACAAAATATAAAGAAAAATATCCGATATCCAAAAGTTTGTCGATTTATAACATAATAACTATTATTTTGATTTGTGGTTGGCGAACAGCATTTTTCATACAAAGGCTTAAAAAAAGCTGTTTTACAAACAGCAAATACTTTTTTAAAGATTTAAGCCAGCTGAACCGATTTGCATCAAATATCTGAATCTATTTATTAGATCGGACGGATAACCACAGGTACCACCCTCACTATGTCCAATTTAATACGCATTTTTATAAAAAAAACTTTATGTTTTAGGCAATATTTTATTTGGTAAATTTTTGGTCTTATGATTTTTACAACTAATTACCGATTTAGAAGAGAGTGCAGATCCCCTTCCCGTGCGCATAGGCGAAGATGAAGTCAAGCGCACGGATCAGGCCACATACCTGGAATCTGTACTAAGCGCAACCGGGGACATCGACAGCGACGTTAAAGCCCAAATATCCGCAGCTTGGGCCAAATGGCGGGAGGTGACAGGTGTCATTTGTGACCCTAAAATGCCGATAAAGCTGAAGGAACAGGTCTATAAGACCATCATTAGACCTGCTCTCCTATACGACAGCGAGACTTAGCCCCTACTAGAGCGACACAAGCAGGAGCTGCGCGTCACGGAAATGAAGATGCTGCGGTGGATGTGTGGAGTTTCACGAAAGGATCGCGTTCGAAATTCCCACATTCGGGGTAGCCTTGGCCTCCGTGACATCGCAGAAAAGCTGCAAGAGTGCCGCCTTCGATGGTATGGCCACGTCCTGCGCAGACCGGCAAGCTATGTGGGGAACAAGTGTCTGGCCATGCCGCCCCCGCCGGGCACGAGAAGGAGAGGCCGGCCCAAGAAGCCATAGCTTGACGTAGTCAGAACGGATATGCGTGCCAATAAGCTCAGCACTAAGGATGCCGAAGACCGAGCAAAGTGGGCCAAGAGTAGCAGGAAGGCGGACCCTGGGCCCTCGCTAGCCGTGCGGGAGGGCAACCGGGACGTAACGTCAAGTTGATGATGATGATGACCAATTTAGTAAATGACGAAAGTATCATTAAGTACCTATTACAAAACATTATTTTATCATATTTTTAAGTATTTGTTGTGGCTTTTTTGGGGGACCTATTCCATATTTGACTACCTTTTTCATTTTTTTGATTAAACTAGGTTTTTGATACTGTAAATAGTTATTAAAATCATAAGACTATCACTAAGTGTTGCAAAACATTATATCTTCTCATCTAATAAACGATTCTGCAAAAATGTCGATTGGAGCTGTAATAACAACTGAAAATATACCTATGCAATTTCAAATTATGTAGTTTTTATTTGCAATTAAGTTGCGTCAGTGGCCTAGTAGCAAAGGTCGACTCGTAAGGGAGAGGTCCCGGGTTCGAATCCCACTGCCGCCATCTACCAAAGACTCTTTTCTGAGTTCTGTACATCGGCTGCAACCGATGCTCTTACGGTGAGGGAAAATATCGTGATAAAGGTTGCACATTCCGGCGACTGAATGTGTAATCATGATCCAACCTGGTCAGGTTCCTCTGGTAGCAGTGTCACGGAGGTCAGATGGCAGTCGCTCCACTGTAATTACCTGATCTGCCAAATCCTGGAACACGGTCAATGCGGACCCTAGGCCCTCGTGTACGGGAGCACCGCGGGACATTAACGCCAAGACGATTAGACGATTATTATATTTTTTTCTATATGCTTTTCTATTTGGCACTCGAGATTAAAATCATTTGAAGTTGTCTGCATTTATTACTCGGCCACACCCTGTTTAGGCCGGCCTGTAATTTGTAATTTAACACTCAAATTTGGATTTTTTTTTCAGAGTTATCGCTGCCACGGTACATATGGTCCGTACTAAAGAACACCACACGAGCAGAGAGGATCTCATGTGCCGTAGCTATAGGGCTCGTGATCTTATGCAATATTCTGGTCATAATATATTTCACAGTCATCACAAAACCTCACGAGGATGATAAAGGTAAAATAATATTTACACCTCACAAGTATCCAAATATGATACTGTAATTATTTACCCAAGATTCTATGAAGTTACATTCATTTAACTAGGTATTGATGTGAATTAACTGTCCAAGAACATTTATCATTGATTTACTCATTTCTTACGGGCTTTGCCCAATACTTTCCTATTTTCCCCTTAGATTCCCACCGTTCTCGTACACCTGAGAGCACATGGATAAACCGCAAAAAGTTATTTTTTCCGAGTTTCACCTATCTGTCAAGGGCACCTGTATAAAATGGAGAAACCAGCCTATGTGATTTTTATCTGAATAAATTAAGTATACCTCTGCCTGTTCCATTAACCAACAAATTGTTCCTCCCTACAGCGCCTCACGAATGGAACATATCTCGCGCCATGTGGCTAGCCAAGTCTTACAACAACACGGATCTGCTCTCTCCACAATACCAGCCCGTGCGACTGGTCATTATCAACCACTCGGCCACCGGCGAGTGCCACAACTTCCTCAGCTGTTCTTCCACTGTCCTCAATCTACAGGGGGATCTATACGATTTACCGTAAGGATCTTATGAAAATTCAATAAAATTTTGGGGTCGGTACTGTGCCAGCAACCAGGGATCATATGACAGGTACGACTGTTACCCGCCTACCCCTGGTATTGCATACGTTCATAGTCGCTACTTCCCTGCTGCTTACCATGAGGTTGCACGATTCAAACTTTAGTGATATCGAAAGTATTATATCATTATCGAATAGGTAAAGCGTTTTTTAAGAAGACTAGATCTTTTTTAAATAAGCGTTGATGAACAATAACATGAATAGTGTGATGAATAAACTTTTACATTTCATTAAATGTATGAGAGTTTGGATAGGTTATAAGACCTATTTTTAAAAAGAAATTTAGTTAGTTTTACTCTTACTTACATAAAGTATGACAATATAAGATTAAAATTCCTTGGACACTTTTAGGATTACAGCCTGTATGTTAAGCTAAGGCAGGCATTCTTTCCCACATTAAAATGTAGAATTTTATTATACAGTATGTGGCCTAGAACCAGGGCTAATATTGAAAATAGAGACTCTAGAGTATTGGTATATTTTCTGAAAAAATTCTAACATTGTCAATGTGGCATAAGATAATATCAGACTCAACCCATAAAATGTCAACGAGACGTTCCGAGTAGCTTCGAATAAGTTAGATTGAATTCTGAATTAACTCGATCGAGTTGAGCGGAACTATTGTTTTGTTTGCATTACATTGAATTTACGATATGGTTTGTTAGAAAAAAAAAAGTTAAGTTTTGATTTTAATTAGTTGGGATCATAATGATTCAATTACTGGTGACCTATAGAGCCTCCGTTTTTAATATTTGCCCCGGTTACAGGCCAAACACTGAAAGCAAGGCAGTTCTGAAATGAATACCTGTCAATAGTCGTCATCTACGTTGGCTACTGGCATAGCTACCCGCAAACCTACTGGCCAAACCAAATACCTACAAAATTAAAGTAGTGTAGAATTATACAGTTGCCCACTGAGTTACCAATAGCTCCCGCTGGACCTTCGTTTCGACGACGGGGATGCCTCGTTCTAAAATTAACTTTTTTGTGTCAATCGACCAAAAGGGGCCACGCTTCCCCTGATGGAAAGTGATCGCCGTTGTCTATCGATACAAGAAGCAGCACAGGCTATCACCAATGCGTTGCCCACCTCTGAGGCGCTGTCCTAATTGGCAACGGTCGTGCGACCATGATTGTACGATGGACGTCGCCCGACCAATAGGAGACCTCAAAACCGCCCGCCTCACGACCGTTGACAATTAGGCCAACGCCTGAAACTCGGGATACTAACTGCTGGCTTAATCAAATAAAAGCAATAATTTGTAAATACAATATGATATTTCAGGTACAATTTTGTAATAGGAAATGATGGCCGCGTGTACGAAGGGCGAGGCTGGGGCAAAGAAGGAGCCTATACACAGGGCTACAATCGATGTTCCATGGGCCTCGGTTTCATTGGTACGTAATCGAATTTGCTAATAGAAATGCGGTCATATGAGTGTACGGTAATTTGCATTTTGGGTACAATACGTCAAAGGAACTGTATCAATATTTTCGCCGTAACTCCCGGTTGCGCTCCCGCGTGGAAGGCCCGGGGTTTGGCTTCCTCGTCTTCCTGGCCCACTTCACTCGGTCTTCGGCATCCTTGGTGGTAAGCTTTCCTTGACGGTCAAGCCATCGCTTATTGGGCCGATATCTCCTTCCCATGCCTGGCGGGGGTGCCTCTTTTATACTACTCAGTGATAACTGATAAACGAGCAGACAGCCCAGCTGATAGCAGTCGATTCCCACCTGATGATAAATAATTGTTGAATCATGCACATGGGTTTTATGTACCTAAAATGCAGAACCGCAGGTCTCTTTCACCGGTGAGACCTAAGATGAATTTAAGACGTAAGACGTTGGTACTCATCAGTCCAAACGTCTGTCAAATAGAGTCATATCTACTACCTTTTTTTAATTAGACTTGCCATGTCTTTGACCGCCATCTCAACTGGTGGTAAGTGACGATGTGGCCGATGATGGAGCATGCCTGTCTAGGAACAGATATTCACACTAGCCTTGAAGGCGTCTAGATTATAATTATCAGGGAACACACTCAGGTAACGAGTTTCATTCCTTGGCCGTACTGGCTCGTGTGGATAGCTGGAATTTCGACAACATAAGGATAAAGCGTTCACCCAGATCGCGTTTCCGGAAAGCGGCCGGCGGAATGAGGTTGTGTACGGCTTCGCACACTATTCGAAATGCAACCTGTTGAAGAACGACAAACGGGCGACCCTACGCCGATGCTCGAGGCTCTGAAGCTTAGCTTCAATCAACTGCGGATTACAAAATAACTTCTTTGCACGTTTTTCCACCGAAGCTAAATCAGCCAGTTGGTACTTGGAAACGGTAACGAATTACACCCGGGGAAAGATGACCACGTCCGTGTGTTTACCCTAAAAACATAAACATGTACAGGCTCTTGTTAGCTCTGCACGGTGTTGTAGATGATATCTTGATATGATGAATAAAACTTGTAATTATGTTATGTAAATCCATTTTATTTGAGTCCTTTACACGTGAGCACACTGTCGGATGGTATGTAGTGAACTGGCTAGCGTACGGGCGGAGTGCCTATACCGCATAAACGCTGACACGGAACGATGTGCGGTAATGAGACCGTACATATTCCCGGGCCAGACAGATTAAAATGAGATAACTACTTAATGTATAAAATTGAATTACAATAATAAATATTAAAAAGATCTCGTTGGCTTCATGTTGCGTCCGCTGCTACTTGTCGTCGGCGCGGGAGACGGCGCCCGCCGCGCTCGCTGGTGGCGTTGCTTCTCGTTGTACCTACTGTGTCCACGCTTCGACATCTCGACTTAAGTCGATTTATTATTAGGATCGCAGCAATGGTGATAATGACATCAAAAACAATATATTTATCATGACGTAATGGTGTAAATCATGAGTAGATATTCCACTTGATAGGATTTCATTACTCGTCTCTTTTAATTTCTGGATTTTGTAGGCAACCTAATTTATATTTAGGCGATTGCGCACTCATGTCACGAAGGCCCAAGTGGAAAGGACAGAGATGTTACTGGCGGACGGAGTGCGGAGGGCCTTTCTTTCCCACATTAAAATGTAGAACTTTATTATACAGTGTGTGGCCTAGAACGGGAGCTAATATTGAAAATAGACTCTAGAGTATTGGAATATTTTCTGAAAAGATTCTAGTTAACCAAAACCCATGAATTACACACAATAAGAATTTAAAGTTACGATATTATCTATGACGATGAATATATGAACGATATTAGCTAACATTGTCAATGTGGCATAAGATTATATCAGACTCAACTATGGACTTACTACCCAAAGGGACTGCGCACTGCATTGACTAAAACCGGGCAGAGCGAGAGTCACCATCGATAGTCCTGTGTCCCTTTCTAGTGTTGCCACCATTGTTGATGCAAATTCCAAATTACTTTTATTATTTGGCGCGGACACCGATCTCAGGGCCAGGCAGAGCCGGACCGGGTGCAATCTGAAGGTCATGTTTTCACCAGGGTCCAGCCCAAGCTTACCCTGCTAAACGGAAACTATTGACCCTAGAACACTAGTTCCTAGAGTGAAATGATAGCATTCCTCGAGATCATCATTGCGTATGACAGCTGTTAAAGTTAACCCATTGGTCCTAAAACACTAGTTTCTGTAGAGAAATGATAGTACTTGTTGAGATCTACATTTCGAATGACAGCTGTCAAACTTTGAACTGAACTAACTCCTAATCTATTGGTGCTATAACACTCGTTCCTAAAGAAAAATGATAGTGTTCGTCGATATCTACATTTCGCATGACAGCTGTCAAACTTAGAGCTGTTGTAACTCGGAAACGATTGGTCTTAGAACCCTAGTTTCTAGAGCAACACGATAGTACTCTTCGAGATCTACATTTCTGATGACAGTTCTAAGTTTGACAGCTGTCATACGAAATGTAGATCTCGACAAGTACTATCATTTCTCTACAGAAACTAGTGTTTTAGGACCAATGGGTTCCGAGTTATAAAAGATTTAACTTTGACAGCTGTCATACGAAATGTAGATCTCAACGAGTACCATCATATCTCTTTAGAAACTAGTGTTCTAGAACCAATAGGTTCCAAGTTATAACACATTTAAGTTTGACAGCTGTCACCCGAATTGTAGATATCGACGAGTACTATCACTTCTCTTTAGTAGTGTTGCAGGATAAATCGTTACCGAACTCTTTTATCTGTTTTGTGGAACAAAAACTCGTAGGTTAATAATTATGTCGACTCGACGTTCAGTAGGAACGTTTCTCCGACAAACGTATCAAAAGGTATTTTGACAACTACTTTTCAGATGTACGGATTACCTCATAATAATACCAAATTCACGGTAAATATATTTCTCCAATAATGGCAACACCAAACATGACACTTGTCAATTTAGAATGACGGTGATTGTGCCAATAACATTGTGTTTACACTGTTAGAAAGGGACAAAGGACTATCGATGGTGACTCTCGCTCTGCCCGGTTTTAGTCAAAGCAGTGCGCAGTCCCTTTGGGTAGTAAGTCCATGGACTCAACCCATAAAATGTCAACGAGACGTTCCGAGTAGCTCCGAATAAGTACGATGCAGAATAAACTCGATCGAGTTGAGCGGAACTATTGTTTTGTTTGCATTACATTGAATTTACGATTAAGTTTGTTAGAAAAAAAAACAAAATATCAAGTTTTGATTTTAATTAGTTGGGATCATAATGATGCAGTTACTGGGTGACCTATAGAGCCTCCGTTTTTAATATTTTCCCCAGTTATAGGCCACACACTGAAAGCAAGGCAGTTCTGAAATAAATACCTGTCAATAGTCGTCATCTACGTTGGCTACTAGCATAGCTACCTTCAAACCTACTGGCCAAACCAAATACCTAAAAAATTAAAGTAGTGTAGAATTATACAGTTGCCCACTGAGTTACCAATAGCTCCCGCTGGACCTTCGTTTCGAGGACGCGGATGCCTCGTTCTAAAATTAACTTTTTTGTGTCAATCGACCAAAAGGCAAACGAGGCCCCTGATGGAAAGTGATCACCGTTGTCTATCGATACAAGAAGCAACACAGCTCTGAGGCGCTGTCCTAATTGGCAACCTGTTGAAGAACGACAAACGCGCGACCCTACACCGATGCCCGAGGCTCTGAAGCTTAGCTTCAATCCACTGCGGATTACAAAATAACTTCTTGGCACGTTTTTCCACCGAAGCTAAATCAGCCAGTTGGTAGTTGGCTGATCCATCCAAAAGGTGGCAGCAGTACTCCATGCAAGATCGGATTTGTGCTTGATATAACTGAAGCAACTGCCTTGAAGTGAAGTACCGCTTCACCATCGAGAGGATATCAATTTTTTTGGCTGCAGTCTTTGCTTTTGCAGTCTCGATGTACTGTCTTAAGTTGATTGTTTGATAGCTCATCACCCAGGAGCTGTAAAAAAATTAATAAACCTAATTTATATTTAACTTTTAGGCGATTACCGGCGCAGTCATGTCACGAAGGCCCAAGTGGAAAGGACAGAGATGTTACTGGCGGACGGAGTGCGGAAAGGATTTCTTTCCCACGATTATTACATTGTTGGACATCGGGATCTCAAGCCTTCGGAAAGCCCGGGGACAAATTTGTATAACGTTATGCGAAAGTGGCAGCGTTATGACAACGAAAACAGATTTTATAAAAAGAATTGCACACAAATAACCGCCATGCAACTAGATGGTAAGTATCTGCTATTCACTGTGAGCTTCTATGATATCAGAGAAAGTGAATCATGTGAACAACAGACACAATACTAAGGCAATATCAACGTGATGTGCTCCGGCAAATCGCGATCGGCCCAATTAAACGAAATTCAAATATAGTGTACTTTTAATTCAGAACCAAAAACCTGGAACATAACACGAGGAATGTGGGGGGGACGCCTGTACAGCAGCAAGGTTCCAGCTGCCTACCAGCCCACGCGTCTAGTCACCATCCGAGACTGGGCCTCCGCACAATGCAATACTTTCGACCAGTGCGCCCGGCAATTACGTCAATTACAATTATCTGAGGACAATATGAAGTAAATATCCTACTAATTTATAAACATGGAGGATTGTGAGGATGGATGTTCGTTACTTTCGTGTAAAAACTACTAATGTATTGATGAAGCTTTACAGCAGAGCGTCGTCTTGCTTACATACCAGTCGATTAATATTATAACATACCACAATTTAAAGGTGGGTCGATAAAGAAATCTAAGTACATTTGATACAAAAATATGGCACAGAAAGACCGTGGCACTCCTAGTTTTATGGTTTTTCGCCCCACAATATATGCATTTCTGATTAGATTTTAGATTAATAATAATTTTGAAAATGGTAAAACATAAAAATTCTTTTCAGTTACAACTTTCTAGTCGGAAATGATGGTAGAGTTTATGAAGGACTAGGATGGGACGTAGAAAACGCCTCAGACATTGGTCGATGTTCAGTTGTCATAGTTTTCACTGGTAAGTAGATATTCATTATATTGACAAATAATGTTTGAAGTAGTAGCTCGCCTTTTTTGTTATTACCAAAAATTATACCAAATATCTCACCTGGGTCCCGGTATTCGCAGTCGCCCTGCTTTACAACGATCTAAGCAGACCTTTGACATGTAATCGTGAAATTTCATAATTGCAGGAGACCTCAGAAACAGCAGTTCAAATTTTACTAATATCGATGCTCAACTGAAGGTAACAGAAATGCTTCTCGAAGGAGGAATACAAAGTGGACATTTGCACAAAGATTACTATGTAGCTAGTGACTTTAAGCTTAGTGAAAGCCCCGTGCCCTACTTTTACACGCAGTTACAGAAATGGAAGCATTACGTGGAAGCGCAGCAATTCGGAAACAAAACTTGCGGCGAACTGTACGCCAAGGCGGCAGACTGAAGTGCCGATGACTGTTTAATATCCAGAAGAAAAAATATGCTGTTTATAGTGAGATAATTAGAAAGGATAAGGTGGCCAGATTCGCCAAGGCAAATAAAGGCCATATTGGCCATCCTGGTAAGGAGGTTTATCACCCATATTACATTTTTCTTACCATCCATTCAATCGTTTAAGTGTTTAGTAGTATTATGGTTTATACTCATAGTAAATGTATCCAATTGACCGAGTTAATAATATAAAATTAAGCAGATAAATCGAAAAAAAGACATTTATTCTTTTTCTTTTTCATTTTTATATTAGAAATCCATTTCACGGTCAATTTGATTCATTTACTAGCGGCTAATTGCACAAACTTACTTTAAAAACCTAAAACCCTTAAAAATTTGTATATAAAGGGTACCATAAAATTTGTATGAAAAACCTACCATCTTAAAGTGTATCACTACGGGTCGTGAATTTGTACCAAAACCTTTTTACAATTTTCTGGTTAGTGTGTAGTGTTCAGGCGTTCCGGTCTGGTTTCGGCCTGCGGGCTGACATTACTGTTGAAATAATTTTTTTATTTTTCCTGAGTTTGGTCCCACAGTTAAAAATGTTGCGTGTAATTAAGTACGAAAATACATAACATACAAATAAACAAATGGTACGGAGGCAATCGATATATCCTTTTATGGTCTCAGTCGTTTGAAGTGAAGTTATTTTCGCAATGACGACATTCACTATAGACGTTGTCGAAAGAGTTCACATCACTCGAGGTATACCTCCATTATAGTATACTATAGTATATCTCGTAGTAAAAAGATATCCTCAGACTTGCACTACCTAAATGTTCTTCAATACAGTATATTGTTAAAACGGTTACTTTTTACACACCGGACTATTTTATTATGACCCTAACTTTTTATTTTAATACATCATTAAGCGCGACAACTATAATAATGGCCATCAGTTGTCATTTCTTCATTATAGTTAGTTCCATTTTACGTCACATTCACTCACTATTATCTTGGTCGCGCTCAAATCCTTGTACTTTACATCCCTACTATCGTTCTGTTCACGCCAAGTCACGCCACGTACCGTTCAAGTCGAGCCACCGTAAAAGGGAAGGAACGGCAGACCGAAACTCACAGGCGTTGTTGTGGCTTTACTGGAGCGTGAACGGAATATTATAGTAGGGAGTAGGCCTTTTGTTTGTATACACACACAGTTCATATAAAAAGGTAAATTAACTACCGCTTGTCTGAACCAGGGCGGTGCAGACACTCTGTGTAATAGTCTTTAAAGTAAGTTAAGTTTTTTACTGTTTAGTGAAATTAAATTGTTGTGTCAAATGTAAGAAATTTTAATTATCCTGTGGTAGCACAGAAACATTAGTGACCTAAGTTTACCGGTTTTAACAAATAATACCAAAAAATTACAACACTGGGGACTTACGAATGGATCATTAGATAGATATTTAATAAGTTCCACTACAAAGAATTATACAGGCACGGTTATATACATATACACGATTTCATGACAATTCAAATTCATACCTAAGGCATTTTCGATTTTTAAATATTTTCTTCAAATCAAGCAAGTGATATAAACTAATACATGGTGTTCTTATTCGGTGTTCTGATTCGCCCATTAACTCCAGATTATGTTCATTATAAACTTATTTGAAGTCTTGTTTAAACTATTAATTTGTATAGAAATGAATTCCGCGCATCGGTGGCGGGCGTGGGAGCAATGCTGAGGCAGAACGGACGCGGCGCGGTACAAGGGGGCGGAGTAGAACTCGAAAAATAGTGTACATTGTTTTAATCACAATTTCCAAAAATGTACAGGATGTATAAACATTTGGCATAGTTAACTCGTCTACATCAATACATTGACAAACTAAATAAAAAAAAATAAACTCTTATGATTATTCCAAGGTTTGTAATTCTGAAAGGCTTAAACAATTTTAACATGTATTTTAAACAGTGTTTGATGTTGTATATCCTTTAAGAGGTTCTTTTAGGCACTGAAATTTATTTCCTCGATTGTTACTGGTTCGCCAAATCCTTCGCAAGTTCATAAATTATAACTGATAATGATTCTGTTTCGATTGAGTATACTATCGTATCTTTCAGTTTACAATTACATCCGCAATATTCACTGGGCATAACATGTTTAAGACTAGTATATTATTACCTATTCCCGAAGTGCTCGGGGATCACACTCGTACACTACCACATCAATATCCTGGTTATATCACCTTTAATATTACAATAACGTGGTTACATGAGCATAGATACATGATAAAGCAAATAAGAATTTGTATACTCGTAGCATAATGGCATATAACGTTTGTTCAAAATTCCTATACTTTCTTTGGGATTATCGTTAAACATAACCTCTTAAGTTCTATACACAGTCCATATAAAAAGATACATATCACTATAACCGAAGAAAAATCATGTTTTAATTTAAACGAATCTACAGTACCAACAGCGATGCACCAGCCAATTAGATTCAAGACAATGGACGAAAACTACAAGACTTTGACGATTGTACGTAACAGACGTAAACATCATACTCGTATCATTCTCTCCTCAAGTCAGGTGGGAAGCATTACTAGAACTTCACGATCGGGTTCAACACAGCGCTTACAAGCTCTCGTTCAGATAAACACCGCATCGACAAGTCAGCGTATCACCCGGATTTATTTTCAATAATAACAAACTCAATCATAATTGCCAGATTAGAGCACACACAATAACAATTTGGAACAAAAACATTTCTTCGATTTTAGTGGAATTTACTCCTCGTAATAACTAAAGTACGAGAACACATTACACTCTTAACCCATACTTATATAGGAAACAAAAATTCAAAGTTCCTTTACAAATTACAATACTCACTATACACAGTAGTTAGGCTGCTAAGTAACGTGTTAAAAGCAGCAATTTTAACAATAAGCTTTCGCAATAGCTACAACAAATATTTAAAAGTAAGACGCCGAGCGGAATTGGTTGCATCCTCCCCGGGGCCTGCGGCGACGGGACGGGAGCGTAATTGCACGTCCTCGGCGGCGCCGGGCCGGCTGAGAGGATGACGCTGATCAAGAATCATTTACCGCGGAAGTAGATGTTGTATCCGCCTAATATTCGTTTCAATAGTAATAAAACACTAAAAATTCAAATAATGTTGATTTATGAAGAATGTGATTTAAAAAATGAAAAGCATTGCCTTTGTTTTTGACGTTTTATTATGTGCTAGCGCTTAATTTTTTTTTACATTTGGTAATAATATTTTATTTACAACTTTTTAGTTGATAGGCTTGTAACACCTGAGTATATTATTCTTGATAAACCA
This sequence comes from Blastobasis lacticolella, assembly GCA_905147135.1. Taxonomy (NCBI): domain Eukaryota; kingdom Metazoa; phylum Arthropoda; class Insecta; order Lepidoptera; family Blastobasidae; genus Blastobasis; species Blastobasis lacticolella. Next base: position 22,827,785 of record LR990039.1, read on the forward strand.
CCTCCCTTCAAAAGCCGTCCGGCCCGCCGAGAACGACCAGCCTACTCTCCCGCCGCCCGACGGCAGGCGCCGCCGCGGACGCCCCCAAGGCCGCGAGCGCCATGAGCCCATAAATTCATATTTTTGATCATTATTATTACTCCCAGATAGTACGCCTTGTTCTTCACTTTCATGGCCCTTTATAAAATACATAATAAAATCAGAAGGCGGAATAATAACATTTTAACTTGAATAATAATTTATTACAGAGAAATAGTATTTTCAAAGACAATCGATTACTAATAAAAAGCGCAAAATATTTCATAAAGGGTCATGTTGAACATGATCATGTTATAATAAATTATAATAATCTAATACCGACATGTTGTAATAAATATTTTTCAGTCTTTGGTACATAGTACTAAAATAAATGCTTTTCTCCAATTACATTGTATAGTTGAATATTGTTAAATACATATTGTGGCGACACGTATCATATGAGTTCTGGCTCAGGTTCGAGGTACTCTAAGACTAGGTCCGCGCCCTATCAGGACGATTATTAATTTATATTTTTATTGAATACTTTATTGCACATGAAATTTTTAAAAAATCACAGAATCATCAACTACACGAGATCTACGCACTACACGTAACAATATCCTTCCTCAACTATCGCCCTCACAGGTAGTATTTTCCACACAACTGCTTTAGCCGTTAACGTTAGCGGAAAAAATCTAAACTCGGATACTCCATTCCCAACAAATCACCACAATTTCGTCAAAAAGCCACGAGACAGAAAATAAAATTATGTGCTTGAAGCAATATAATCAATCCTTTAACTAAAATTTCACTGTTGGTTGCCCACTGGTATGGCGTCTTGACTACTTTGGTTCGTGAAACAGTAAAAAAATATAATGAGTTCTTCAAGGTTGTACAAACGAAAATAAATTCATTTAAAATTTATAATTATAACTCAAATAAAACAGTTTTGGTTTCTACGTTATCTAAAATTGGTATCCCTGGGCAATATGCATGCGTATATCAACCACCCAAATACATTGAACTATTAGGGTTTAGATTGGAGCTTAGGCAATAATTGCCCACGTTTGATTTTTTTATTAACGTGAAGATGTTGTACCTAAGCTAAAATATGTAAGACACTAACAACAATTTTTTTAATTAGAACCATATATACAAGAAATTATATTGATTGTAATAAAATATATGACGCCTTTTATGATTTTTGTAATACATTTAAATCTTATTCATAAAAATATTTAAGCTGCTGTTGTATGTGTATTACACATTTTTTTAAAAGCGCCACTGACAGATTATACAGCTAAATATTGGTTAAATGTTTTTATGTATAAGAGTTTTAGTTATTATTCGAAAAAAGCTTCTATGCCGCCTATACCCGCGACTGATTTCGTCATCACATCGTAACGAGATTACTTTTCCGTACATGCCCACCACACGTTTCTCAAGAATCTGAGCTTTATAAGGTTTTTTAAGAACTCATTTTGACAGATGTCACCTAAGATATAGTTATAATCTTACAAAATTGAACTTGGCAAACCGCACAAAGTAACACTGCACAGGAATGGTATGGATGTGGAATTTTGAACAACGTATCTATGCAAAAAAGAACCTCTTTGTTATCTAATATAAGCAACTAAAATCGGTTCATTTTAATTTGATATGTTCCTCGCTCATATTGATCACAAGCTACAAGCCAAGACGTACAGTTGATCGGTGTTTAACAGCTGACAATAATTTACATATTGATTATTTTTGTCTACAATTAGTAAAAATAACAAAACAATTTTCTAAATGCTGCTAAAGAAAAGAGGATCAGTCAGTCTCTCATGATTACATGAAACAATTTGAAATAAAAAACTCAAATCATGACGATGTTTGCCTACATGGCTGATTACTTAGCTGTAGTGCCAGGCCTTGATGTGTTGTTCGACACGTGCTTTCACTCAGCTAACAGATCTGAAATATAAACATTATCTACATTAACAAGTAGGACACTATTAGTATGAAGTTTCTTTGGAACAAAACTGAACTAAGAGATGCCTTGAATAAAAAATGATGGTGTTTAAGCCACACGGTCACTTGGTCTTTCAAAACAATATCAGGCATGTGATGCTGCGACTATACTCGGACAACATCGGTAATATATACAGCAGCCAGCGTGGCGCTAGGTCAGGTAAGTTTGGACTACTGCAGAAGTAACTTCGAGCGAATACCGAGTGATAACCTGCGAGTACCTACGACGTCTTACGACTTCGACAATATCTACTTTTTATCTCTTACATCTTGGCATTAATGTCCCGGTTGTGATCTAGGGTTTGACAGATAAGGTAATTACAATTGAGCGACTGCCAACTGACCACCGTGGCACTGCTACCAGGGGAATTTGACCAGATTGGATCACGGCCACACATTCAGTTGCCTGAATGTGCATGCTGAATTGCTGATGTTTTTCCTCATCGAAAGACTCAGTTCGCCATGAGTCACCGAGACGAGTTCACTCAAATTTACGCCTAGATGTCGACTATCTCTAACCGCGCGCATTGACCTATAAGCTGTACTCAAACTGTACACTCATGATTGTTCCTTATTAGTTGGACTGACTGTTACATCCAGCGCGAAAACCCATTATAGTATGCAGGGTCCCACCACATGACGATTACTAAACTTATTTTAGATAAAAAGAAAAAATATGTTATGTCTTTATTTGTCACTGAAACGATTAAATTTGAAAGAGAGTGACAAATCATATTTTAGCTAAAATGGGTTTAAAAAACGTCAAATAATTATTATGAATAATACTATTAGTGTATTGTTGCTCCAAATTGACTGACGTACCGTGTCGTGTCCGACAAAGTAGATCAGCACCAACCCCTTACACGTGGGTATCGGTATCGCACAAGGCGACTAATGTTTTCGAGGCAAAAGATCAATAGGTAGTCTCCGTATATGGAAATCTCTGGAAAATGGGCAGCAACGTTTTCCTTTCTTATATTTACAACACTGCGATCTCCAATCCGCCTGCCAAGCGTGAAGATTATAACAATAGGCTCCCCTTATCTGCGAGCGGTCGCCTCGGGCGGACCCCTAACGGCGACAGCCTCCCCTTTCATTAGAAGACGCCCCCTTTGTTTGTATTTGTAAATTTGTATTTGTACTATTACGAGGTGTGACGACGGTGATGGTCGACGTGCATGCGAGCGGGCGCCTCGGGCGGACCCCGGACGGCTGCCCGATTGCGGGGTGTGTACGACCACGAAGCCGAGCCACGTACCTGCGAGCGGGCGCCTCGGGCGGAAGCCGCGGCTGCCGTCGGGCCCGCGCGGCGTGCGCGCCACCACCACCCGCGGCGCGCCGGCCTCCTCCAGCGACGCGGTCCGCAGCCGCAGCCCCAGCAGCCGCTCCGGACGCTCCGACCGGGCCTTCGCGCTCGCCGGCTTGCTGCACACGGAACGGGGGGTCCATCGATAAGGCTACACAGTGGATACCTGCGAGCGGGCGCGTGCGCTACCAATCGCTTTCATACTCGTGGTCAGTTGCCGAGATGGAAATGACAAGCGTAGGAGGCAAACGCCCGCGTGAATGCGAGCGGCGCGTTACCAACCGCGGCCGTGTAGGCTCCGGCAGATGAAGCGTTCGATTGATCAAAAGGCCGCACCCCAAACGGTAGGTATCCAGACGTTTTGAGGTCGTTTCAACTAGACGTCTCGTGGCGTTTGGATAACAAGTAAATCAATAATAAATACACAGTCGCTGTACCACAACGCGGCATTTTATTTGAGCCTCTATGTAGTTTTCTTTGTTCGACTATACCAACGGCGTAACCAGAAAATGGGTAGGCATCTTCTATTGTGTGTTTTCTGCTATCTCCAATCCGCTTTGCTAAGGGCACATTATAGCATAGCCCTTCACTGATGCAGAGGAGGCTCAAGTCTAGCAGTGACTTGTTATGGGCTGTGGATAATCATGTGGGGCGGTTGACAGTAACCAATTATATTTAGGAACGCGCTCGCCAGCGGTACGTAGGTGCTCAGTTGCACTCAGTTGCCTGCCGACACTGGAGCTGCAGTAACGTACGTAAATGTCAACATAAGTGGCTCGTGTCGCTGACATAACGCCTACTTGCAATGAGGTGAAGCCGACAACATCGGCGGCGGGCTGTGCCCTATAAAATGGCGCACCGACATGATAGGGGCCTGAAAATTGTATATTACAAAGTGGCTATAATGTTCGTTAGCTTTAGCAGCGTGAGACCTCCCACAAGGTGGACAGACGACCTGGGAAAGGTCGCAGGTACCGGCTGGATGCAGAAGGCACAGGACCGGTCTTCGTGGAGATCTCTGGGGGAAGCCTATGCCCACCAGTGGGCGTCTTTCGATGATAATAATGATGACTTAGTCCTATTGCTTACTGGACTTTGACGACATTGCAAGCGGAGCATTTCCCGTTGCGTGGGTTGGTCAGCATGACGAACTCCACCGTGTCTCCGGATTGCAGCTCGGCGGGGTGGCCGCGGACCTCCGACATGTGAAAGAAGAGACGCCGGTTGTCTTCGCCCTCCACAGACAAGAAACCGAAGCCACCTAAAAGACCAAATGTACGTTATTGGCTTGAAGCGTTGCATAATAGTATGTGGGGTAGAACAAATTCTGTAAGTCTTGAAACTTTTTTATACATTTACTAGCCGTTCCACTTTCTTTATTTAATAAACATCTACATTTGGATCATTCATAATTAGGTAAACATAAGTGTGGCCCTGTACCAATGACTCTTTTGTGAGTTATGTACATTAGTTGTATGCTAATGCCGATGCTCTTACAGTGAAGGAAAACATCGTGATGAAACCTGCACATTCAGGCGACTGAATGTGTAACCATGGCACGAAACTGGTCAGGTTCCCCTGGTAGCAGGGTCACGGAGTTCAGATGGCAGTCTCTCCACTGTAATTACCTGATCTGCTAAATCCTGGATCATGGTCAAGGCGGATCCCGGGCCCTCTTGTGCGAGAGCACAACCGGGACATTAATACTAAGATGATTTCAACCGCGCAGTTCGAATCTTAGTAAACATTCAACCATCCCGCGGGTTCCTAATATTTTTCCGTGATGATATGTACCCCATGACACTCAGGAATTATGTAGCGTACTATTAGTGAAAGAATTTTCAAAATCGGTTTAGTAGAATTTGTTTCAACCTAAACTCGCGTTCTTTACACATATTAATATATTAGACGGGACTTGCACGCGACGTACCTTTTCGATTTGTTTACCCGACGTTTCCACGTTCGTAACCACGGTGGGTGTAACCCTACCGAAAGTCGGGGAAAACAAATCGAAAAGGTACGGTTTAGTAGTTTCGGAGATCACATCCAACATACAAACACAAACACGTACAAACACAAAAACATACAAGCACAAAAACATACAAACTTTTCCCCTTCATTAAATTAGTATAGGTGACCTGATGAATATCAGGACCTAACTACTAAATGCCCTTAACATCTACAATTCATGCACTTTGGTTTCAAGTAACAAAACTGTTGAACCGGAGGTCTCAAGTCCGCTAATTTACGAATACCTAGATTGAACTGTAAATGGATCGCATTCGCACCTCTATGGCAATTTGACACGTTTTTGGTATTCTGCTACCGTAACTAATGGCTCGTTTAAATTGTAATTGGATTGCAGTCGCAGTCAATGGCAGTTTTACGCGTTGTTATTATTCCGCTACAATTAAAACTGCCATTGCGCTTCTATTGCGCTCCAATTGCAATTCAAGCGGCGCAAGTAATAACAGACTCAAGGCCCAGGTGTGTTGTCACTATGAGGACTAAGCAGACATTCCTTATGCTTGTAAATACGCTGGTTACGTAATTGGGGCTGCCCTTTTTTGTTCACCAGTAGGCGCTACTGACGAGAGATGCCACAATTCAACCGTTTTATTGGCTATTGTCCAATTTATCTCTGGCCAATTAGCACGACGCTACAAGCTACAATTACTGCCAAATTCCATCAGAATCCGTTCATTAGTTTTTGCGTGAAATCCCAACAAACCCACCCATCCATTCATCCTCACAAACATTCGCCTTATAAAACTAGAAGGATATAATTTAAAAAATTCCTACATGGTGTACCTCCGCAAATAGCGTCCACGACAGCGCGGCGTTTCTTGCGGATGGGCACGATGTTGGTGGCGTGGCCCTCCACGTCGGCCTGGAAAGTGACCGGGTCTCCGACCTGAAGGATCTCCCGCTTGCAGGCTAGCCCCATGATACCAAACTCGTACGAGGTTCCGCTCTCCACTTGAATGAGCCCTGGCGACAAGTGTTTATAATTTAGCGAGTCGCATTAGATCATTCGATTCGCAGATTTGTAAAGGAAACGGCGTTCGTTGCTCTATATTGTGTAAATATAAACCAAATAAATGAATCATATACACGTCAAAATGGACCGATAAAAATCGGAAGTAATAAATAATCCTCGACCGAGGACAAGCAAAGCGACTATTTTATTTATTTTAATATATATAACAAAGGGAGGCGAATGAGCAATGGCGTCATCTAGTGGAAAGTGATCGAATACGTTGCCGGCCTTTCAGACAGTTTCGTTACTTGAAGGTTTCCATGTCATCACGGTCTGGAGACACACACTAGTGCAAGACATCGTTCCATAGCGTGGTCGTACAAGGCAGGAAGTTTCGTGAATATCGTCCGGTGGACCGCCACTCATCTAGGTGCCACGGATGGAATTTCAATTTGCGACGAGTTGTACGGTGTGGTAAAATTCTGCAGCTGGTATTGGTCCAAACAATTCCTCAGAGCATTCAGACGGTAGAAGATGCACAATGAGACAACTTCTCTCCGCAAAGCCAGATTGTCAAGCCGACAGGTGAAACTCGTCGTCGACGTGTCACCTGACCTTGAATGTTATCTAATGGAAGAAGCTGATGGTGCCCTGGCCCATAGATATGATCAGTACTCAATATGGGGCCACACTTGAGATTTATATAAATGAAGAGGATGTGACGGGGTGAAGTGGTGCGGGGCTTCCTAGAGGGCCACCTTTGGCTTCTAGAACAGTGCCCATAAACGTGAGAGATACGACCACGCTACGATACTTTTTGGGAAGAAATTGAACTAAGTCAACAGAAACTTGCTCTAAAGTAGTTTCCATTTCTGACACAAGTTTGGTGACACTCGTTGACGTGTGTCAGAGAATTCCTTGCATGGCCGGGATAAGATACATCCACCGTACTGTCATCTGCATTGCCGTGAATGTCACTAGATTGCAACATATCATTGATATACATAAGAATCAGCATTGGTGATAAGACGCAGCCATGCAGGACCCCATCGTTCACGGGCTTAGAGTCAGAGCATGAACTTGAGAGAATGAACTTGTAAGAAAGTAGGTGGTGCCTTACAAAAGGTATAACAAATAGACACGTAAATCAATTCAATTTGAAAAAACAACTGACAAACGTTTTCATTCCGCCACTAAACATTGCATGGCCTATTGTCACATAAAGATAAATTACACGCCTCGATGGGAACATTTGGGGTTTATAGTTAATTGAACAACACGAAGAGGTGTTTATATTTCGAGTCAGTGAAATGACAGGACTGCACAGTTCGTCAAGTAAAGTAGGCTCCCGTCAGGAAATCAAACTAATCTTCGCTACTAGAGATGTGACAACATAAAACGCTAGCAACTATACTGGACATGCTGGCATTTTAACGACTCATAGACCAAAAGTATTGCCGTGTGGTATCCGGCAGAGTAGAGAATAGCACCAACCCCTTACACTCGTGGGTGTCGTACAAGGCGACTAATGTTTTCGAGGCAAAAGATCTAGAGTCTCCGTTGGCTGGAGAAAATGGGCAGCAGCGTTTTCCGTTGTTATATTTACAGCACTCCCCTTTTGTGAAAGCGGTAAATCCTGCAGTGGCCTGTCGTATGCTGTTATTATAAGACCAAAGTGGCGGTATAATCACCTGAGTACTGAGGCTGGTCGGGGTTGAGTGCGCGCAGCGTGCGAGTAACGGTCCCGTTGAGGGAGGGCTCCAGCGGCTTCGCGATCGGGATGGTGCCCCGCGCGAGGGGCCGCACAAACTCCGCGCTCGCGCAGCCGCCGCCCGAACCGTTCAAGCGCCCCAGCATGTACTCCACCTCGGAACCCAACTCCAGCGTGTCAGCGTTCCCTTCCAAGTTGCTGCGAGCGAAACAAACACAAAACAATATTGTCATTTCCTTGTTCCAATACGATAACTTATACACAGGTGGGCGTCGTACAAGACGATAAATGTTTTCGAGGCAAACGATTTTGAGCCCCCACAGGCTGGAAAATGGCAGCAACATTTTCCATTTCTATATTTACAACACTGCGATCTCCAACCCGCCTGCCAAGTGTGGGGATTATGGCAATAACCTCCCCTCTCATGAGGACCTAAGTCCTGCAGTGGACTGTTATGGGCTGTGATGATGATACACAGGGGTAAAGTACGTAGAATTAATATTTTAATGTCGATTTTAGGCTAATGGAATAATCTAAAAGATATCCTGATACGATATAGATCCAATAGTTAATTGTTGTCAAATCGCAAAGAGCAAGAAATAAAACTTAGAAACGGTCATTTGCTGAATTCTATAAAATAACAATAACTAAAAATGTAAATTTAGTTACGGTTTCGGTAAGAGGTTGCTTCTGTACCAATATTATTAATTGTATCAGCCCATATCATTCCACTGCTGTATAATATTAATATACGTATAGAAAACAAGTTAGGCATATAAAATCTTTATGAGAATCTGTCCGTATGCTCGCAAAGGTAAATATTGACTTCGTAATATTATGTTTGACTGTCTCAAAAACAAATATACAAGCCTAACAATTGGGTGTAAAATCTTAAAGAAAGGCCCATTGAACTATAATTAAATGAATTATGTTTTGCGAACAAAATTATTTGCGTCCTTATAAAATGGAAACAATGCGCTGGTGTCGTAGTATCGTACTACGACCTCCTTTTCTTTGGAATGTTATTGAGTGGCGAAAATTAATTATAATTACAAGTAGAGCACACACCCGAACACTAAATTATATGAAACTGTCAGCTAAGTTTGTAGTATATTACAAGAAACTTTCAAACTTTCCCGTGCGTAAAACAAAACATTGATTAACTAAATATCGATGTAACTCATGCGGGCCACAGGCGCCTTAATTGCCCGGATTACAATGGCAACTTCTCTACTATGGGCGTTGACCCTCTGTTGTACGTAGTATTTTTTTTCTCTATGGTATAACTAATTTCTCTTGTTTTATTTTCTTTCACAATCACTCCAGCATGACACAGTCACACAACTAGATGCAGCACACCCTAAATCGCGTTTTTTATAATTTTACCGTTATATAATTGTCTTTATTGACACAAGAACAACAGTTTACTCTATAGACACTGCATATTAGACTACAGTTCAGAGAAATACAATACGAAGTTACTGGTTATGCTAAGAATCACTTCTTTCAAGTACCTACTTCTTACGTTTACGTACGTAAGTACTAACTTCGTACGTTTTCAAGATGATTCTTCTTGCTAAGATCTCAGGAGATCAGATATTGGGCAGGACGATTAAATAAATACAAAATGCCCATTCTACGTTTCGAATACTTCTAATCATCATCATCATCTTGGCGCCAATGTCACGACCGCGCTCCTGCGAACGAGTGCCCGAAGTCCGCCCCGATCGTGACCTTGCTACCAGGAGATCCCGACAAGATTGGATCATGGTTACACATTCTGTAGCCCGAACGCGCAGGCCTCACTACGATGCATTCCCTCCCCGTAAGAGCGTCGGTTAGTATTCAATTGATGTACTTAACTCAGAAAAGAGTCATTGGTACATGGTCGCAGTGGGATTCGAACCCGGTGCTTCTTGCTTACGAGCCGGATACCTTAACCACTTGGCCACCGATGCTCCTGACGCTCCTGTTGCGAATATGTCGAATATAACAGCGAGCGACACTGCATCGAAATATCGCGCTACTTGTATGATAAAGCAATCGATAAGAAACTCAGAAATTGCTTACAAAATCATCGTCAGTTTCTCAAAACCATAGTAGATTCACCAGAGCACTGAAAATTTAACTATATCTGTGTTCGCCGAGATACACATAATATATTATATACACAAACAGGCATCAGAGAGCTTATAATATCACAAAAACAACTAACTTATGCTACTACATAAAAGAGTCCCACTAATTTCCTGGTCACGGTACGTTTTCTTACAATTTCATATTTTGGGACTCATAAGATATCCGTAAAGATGAGCATTACACAGTCATTCTAAAATCAGGCCACCTATACTACTATCCAGTCCTCATTAACAAAGTCGATCGATGAAGTCGAGGCTAAGTACGGAGACGTGGCTAAAGCTTTAAATAATATATCAAAAGCATACTTCGACGTTACAAAGGGGGGACTTCGGTATAAAAGCGAGAGTAAACTGCATAGAATTTAAAGTAGGACACCTTTGAGTTTCGAATCGTGGCACAGCGTGCGATGAGGCGAGCATTACTCCGTGTTATTTTACGCTTATGATGAAGACTAGAGACATTTTTTATTTATTTAAATGCGCGCTTTTGTGCGGCGATGTAGTCGCACTGTATTTACGCGCTGTGACTCAATTGGTTGACCCATTACAATTGCGGCTATCGATCAATGTAAAAAACAATGTATGGAAACTGTTTTACACGCATACCCCACAAAATAACGTGAGCAAATGGTTATATTCAAATTATCCAAATAAAATGCTTTAATACGAAAGTTAATTTATAAATCGCTTTCGCTAAAATTCGCTTGCGACATCTAGTAGTTAGTGTACTAATTATTGACAAGAATATTAAGATATTTTTTAAAGTAATTATAAAAGCCAGTTTAACCATAATTTGTTAACACAGTGAGACGCTTACTAACAAACTAATGGAAAAATGGTGATGAAAATATTGCGAACTGTAATGTAATGTAGGTGAAGTTTTCGCATAGCTTAGACAATTCTAAAAATTCAGATCGCTTATTATACTTTTAGACAATCTGGCACGAGCTTATCACTAGTGATTTTCTCTTTAATTTTATGTTATTGAGTTGCAAGTGGTATCTCGATCCGACTTGGTCGGACCAATCTTCCGGTTATCCTGTGACACTCTACCTTGTACGCTATTTACGGACAATACGGTGGACACATCGCAAGTTGTGAAACAAAAATCGCACGCCTTAATTAATAAATTACATAATTATTGAGGTTTACCTGAAGTGAAAGAACACTTCTTTGTTGTGATCTGATGTCTCGATAAAGCCAAAGCCATCCTTGAGCGCAGCTATGAAGCCCTGCATAAGGGCACGCGTGTTGCTGCTAGCACCGTTGCTGGCGGTGCCGTTGGTCAAGCTGTGTTGGATCTGGACCGCCATGGCGACCAACTCCTTAGTCCTCTTTAACTGAAATACAATCCACAAACATTATTAATTTTATTAATTTCATGACTATCGTTTTCGAATACGATGAAAGATTTCACTATTACCTGGTATATATCAAAGATAACTTTATCACCAACGCGAGGTAGCATCTTAGACTGGCACTTCTTCGCCATAAATGACAAGGTCTTCTTCGCTCCATTTATTTGACAGGTAATCACGCCATTAGCATCCTAAGTGAACGAGAAAGTGTTAAAAATGAAGATATACTATGCCGCTAGACGATGATGATGACTATGCTGCTAGTGTTATGGGCCTTTGCGGCCCTTGCGCCGGGAATGGCAAACAGTGGGACCTCTAGCTTAAGTTAAGACGAAATAATGTACTAGCAGATGTTTAGTTTTAGTTATAACTTAGGCATTTACTTATTTGTATACTGTTTTGACAATAAGATGAAAGTGTCATCTATCTAAATAATTATTATAATAAAATTCAAAATGAAAAAACCTTAATAATAAAAACATTATAAATATACCATATTTATATGTATACACAACGGGCTTAGCATCCTAATACTATTTAAAATTGCATACTTTCTGAACAGTGACCTGTATACACAATTGATCCCCTTGCAGTGAACCAATTACTTGAGTGAGCGACTCCAAAGTCTGAGAGGATATCATAATTGAATGCGACGCGGAGCTGTGCAACTCGCAGTCGCGTAGTTACTTGGAAAATAACTACGCGACTCACTGAATATACAACCGGAGCACATCTCTGTAGCTATGCAAACGCCCGCTATGTAATCAAATGTTTGATAGGAATGTGTTGGATGTATTGAAATATATTTTAAACTACATTTGATTAAAATATTGCCTGTACATTTGAGATGCGCTTACATATAAATGGGACTATACTTTTAATAAAAATTCAGAGACAAAACTCTTGAAGTCGAAATAGGCTGCGTGCATGCTGCGGCTTCTCGAATTTTCGCAATAATTATCTCAAGCCACGAATTTCTGTTAAAATGCCTCTGAAAACCGATCTTTGATTTTAGAGGATTGTCGAATGCAATAGTGACCTTTTTATTAGAGATTTGTGGCTAGAAATAATAATGTCGAATTCGACACGTCGCAGCGGGGGTATAGATCAGGTGTACGGCCTTGTCGATACGTACAGGCGGCGGCATGCGCATGGGGCTCGAGTTTGACGAGAAGAGCTGCGCCTCCTTGGTGACGACGCCGCGCACGCCGCGCTCGATCAGCGTCTCGAACTGCACCGTGCTCGGGGGAAGGTGCTTTATGCGGATCGCCGACTGGCGCGTGTTCATGTTCGCGAAAGTCGTCACGGGGTCCACCGTGAACTCAACCTGGGAACGACAACCGTCGGTCATACCATACTGTACCCCTACCATTAGATAGGTATAGGTCCTCGTCAGCGCTTATCGATCGACGCAGCACTGCGAACGAACGATGAAGCTGGCCAAACGCAGAACGTAGCCGACAAGGTCATATAGTCAGACGCAGTGGTTTATCACACAGTCCTAAATTATGCAAAACAACAAGGTGGATTTACATTGAATATTTACAAATATTCAGGGCTGAACCTTGGGGACATTAACTTTGGGTTTGATGGTGTCATAAATCAAGTTGGATAATTTATATACAAAACATAAATAGCATTAATAGGTTTATAGCTTTTTATTATTATTTTATTTGGTTACCGTATTGGAATGCCCAAATGCGTTTTTCAGATCAGACAGCGTTTTTCTAAATGACTGTATATTAGACAGGTCGTTTGTGGTTTTTAGGTATAGTGGAAGGGGCAAAAGAGGTAGAGACTCGTAGATTGTGGCACTCGATTTCCTCAGACCACCCTTGAGAATTGCAAGCATGGGAGTGTGTGCATGTATGTATGTGGACATTACACAACTTGAGCTCTTAGAAATAAAATGAAATTTTATGGAATATGGAGTTCGGGTTTCGTAATTTTGCAGTTCCAGATGCAGTAGCTTCCTCTCAGGCGTATATCCATAATTGATCAAGATATGAAAATAATAACTTATTAAAGTAAGAAAATATTAAAAAAATGTTATAAAAGCAGGTATCATTAAACAAAGACACAAAAAAAAATTAAAAGCGTCAACATTGAATCTTAAATTCTAACTTGAAAATTACAATTGGATTGGAAATTGTCATTGAATTAAAGTATTATTAAATAATGTCACAAAAAATTATAAATGTCAAATTGAACGAAAAATACGATGTCTACGATAGAAGATAAAAAACAGGAATCTCAACTCACCTCATCTTTGATGCTCAGTTTTTGTCCGAGGCGTAATACCTCAGCGAAATGGAAGAACATAGTTTGATCTCGTTCAACACAACGAATGAAACCGAATCCCTCTCTCAAGGAACAAACCACGCCTTGCTCCCGCCTAAAATGCGAAATATTACTTAAAGAAAACACAAAAGGAATTTTGGTCAAAGAGAATTTTGGTCCAGCTTATTTAATAGTTTTAAAAACCATGTCATATTATGATATACTGGGGTAACTCTTATTTCATTACTTCGCAATCTGTCATTCCAAATTATATAGCTACGTTACATAACATTAGAACTGTTGTCGACCAAGCGACCGACGATATGCGCTAACATCGACCTAAGAGATAAGTTTAAAAAATTTAGAAATGAAAGACGTAAACAAAGGAGCAGTGTTAGCAAGACTCTTATTTATATTTTAGATTACTGGAGCCATTTATTCAAAATTTAAACAGACAAAAAGTAAATGACTAAAGTTATTAAGAACGAACTATTTTATATCTAAATTCAATCATATGCTAAGAGCGTCGGTGGCCGAGCGGTTAGAGTATGCAACTCGTAAACCAGAGGTCCCGGGTTCGAATCCCGCTCCGGCCATGTACCAATGACTGTTTTCTGAGTTATGTACATTAATTGAATACTTACCGATGCTCTTACGGTGAGGGAAAACATCGTAATGAAACCTGCAAATTCAGGCGACTGGAAGTGTAACCATTGTAGCAGGGTCATGGAGGTCAAATGGCAATCGTTCCACTGTAATTACCTGACCTGCCGAATCCTGGATCATGGTCAAGGCGGACCCCGGGCCCTCGTGCGCGAGAGCACAACCGGGACATTAACGCCAAGATGATATTTTTAAATCATATGCAGGAGTTATGCCCAAGTTATAACATTTCGTTGGTAGTTAAAGCGTCTATGTTCATGTTCGCTTACACGGCGACTTAGCTCAATTAATATTGACGTTATGTCAAAATGAGTCGGTGGCTTGTGTCGGCTTAGGTGTGTATTGCGCTTTACGATTACAACGCCGTACAACAAGCCGTTTTAAAAGTAAGAGACGGAATACTGGCTTTTAAATGCTATAACTTTTATTTATAAAAGCCTATCATTCTTATCATAAACATATTTCCTAGGGAATAACAAAGTTTACATACCGTTCGCCAGAAACATTAAATGATTCATCAAGCAATGATATATTTGTAGCTCGCTTTAACTGGTCCCTCCTGTCTGTGGCTACTTGGAATTGAACCCAGTCACCGTGGCGGAGAGTAAATTCACCAGACTGGTCCTTGTCGCCAAATGGTACCTATACGCAAAAGAATAATTTACATTAGCATCAAAGATTTTGATAGATATACATTTATGATATGTTATTTTTATTTGTTAGTAGGTAAGGATCAAACAATATGGTAAGGTAAGGATTAACTAGATGTTACTATACACAACTATGTTGAGACCAAGGTAAACACGTGGAATGAAGTGCTAGAAATCTGTTATAGACCCATATATCTGCACCCGCCGAATGACAGCTCACGGCAACTACATATGGATCCCAAAACCCTGACAAAAGCATCATTGGACCTGTGAAGCTATTCTTATAAATAAACTGCGAGACGTCATGAAAATGCTGCTGCGGATATGTGGCGTCAAATAAGTCGACCGAATCCATAACAAGTAGGTAAGTACCTACATCCAAGACAGCCATGATGTGAGAGATACCGTGGATAAGATTGAAGAGACTCGCCAGCGCTAGTATGGTCTTGCGCTGTGTAGGGCCTAGGATAAAGATCAGTAGCCGTATTCACAATGGCTCGGAAATCGGATTCGGATACGGAATCGACAAAGAACCCTGCAAAAGACCTCAGGGAAATGTGGTTTCAGTTTATTTTGATGAAATTTTCATATGTCATAGAGAGTAGAGTTTCCGTGGAATCTATCGGGATTCTGAATAACAGTTTTCGAATGGATCAACACGGATTCGCCGCTCACGAATTTCGTGTCGAATCGTTCGGAAACGGTTTCGAATCATTGTGAATACGGCTACAGGAAAAAGGTACCGCGGGAGACCCAACAACGCCAGAATGTGCTTCCATCAAACCATCAAAGCGATAGATTGACATAACAAAGTCGTATGCAAGATACATCAGATTTCATACAGAGTAAGAAAACGGCCCTGAAGCAGAGATGACCGAGCCAGACCACTAGGATGAAAACAATCAGAAAATACTGATTTATGACATCTAAATATATTACATAAACAAACATGTAACATTTCTTTATTTAAGCTTATTTTATAAACATCTACATTTCGGTCATTCATAATCAGGTAAACATGACTCTGTTGCGAGTTTTGTACATTAGTTGCATGCTAACCGATGTTCATAAACATCATGATGAAACCTACACATTTAATCATCTGAATGTGTAACCATGATCCAATCAGGTTGGGTTCCCCTGCTAGCAGGGTCACAGAGATCCGATGGCAGTCGCCCCACTGTAATGATCTGATCTGCCAAATCCTGGATCATGGTCCAGGCTGACCGCGGGCCCTCGTATGCGAGAACACAAGCGGGACATTAACGCCAAGATGAGTTAAAAATAAAATAAAACGCATATTGAATTTCACTAACTTACTATTGATTATAAAGGCATTGGTAAATGTATATTTTATTAAAGTGATACAGACCTCAACTTCAGAGTGGTCAGCAGCACGGTATCTGATCCTGCCAGGCAGGGGATCATTCTGAGCTGCACGAACCATATTGCCCCGTTCCAATGGTTTCAGTACCTGCCCACGCATTATTTCAGGGCTGACATCTTCAAATACAACCGAACCACTTGGCAACTTTGTTATATTACAGGCTACCTCTTTGCCCTACAAATACAAAAAAAAATTTAAAATTTCATTGACATTTCTATCCCAACACTATTTCAATTCAAAATTAATTTCATATTTACATTTCTAGTCTGAATGATAAATTCCACATCATCGCCTAATAACAATTCTTCCTTTGTTTTCGCTTCAGAATAGTGAAAGAATATTTCCTTTACAACATCCGCTCTCTCAATGAATCCAAAATTTTCTTTCATGGAGCATACCACACCATGATATTTGACTGGGTGTACAGGATTCTCAAAACGAACATGACAAGCTCCCAAAGTTCCCCTGAAATCAATGCAGGTTTGAAGGAAGGAACACAGTTTATAATAAAGCTCTTAAAAATTTAAGTCCTAAATACCTTTGGTTTGTTGCAATCTGGAAGCTAACTGCATCTCCAGTATGCAGAGTGACATTGCCCTCAACATCATCCTTTGTGTATGGCAAAAAGAAACACTCTCCACGATTTTCATATGAAATTCTTCCCGTATTGTCCCCTGATCCTTCACCCTTCACTTCAGTTGTTACTGTACCAGTCACTCTTGCTTCACTTAATACCTGATAGAAGATAAATACATATTATTTGTTTACACTTCCAGTAACACTTGTGCAACATGTTGAGAAAACCACAAAAATATTACTCACCACTTCTGGAGCAATTTTAGTGACAGTTGAAGCAATGGGTTTGCCTGTGCGTCTATCATATGTCATCTCAAATTCTACAGGATCACCAATTTTCAAATGTTCAATATTACCAGTAAATTGACTAAAATGAAAAAACAAACGTGCCTGGCGTTCGCAACATTGGATGAACCCATAAGAATGCTAAAACAAAACAGTATTGATTAAATCAATTAAATAAAAAATAAGTTTGAAAGCATTGGTATTGGCAATAATTATGCAAGGAAAAGAGAAATGACATTTATGTTTAAAAACATTTTTACTTTTTTACATAATAGCCCATAATTGACACATCTTCTTTGCAAACAACTCACATCCCAATATAGTATAACCATATAGTTACGAAGACTTACCAGCAATTTTTCAATTATTCCAGTCTCTCTTATAGGTGGGTGGTTCATTGAATCATATTGCGCAGAATTATTAGTAGATCCTGATGAAAAGACCCCTGCCGAATCCCCCATTGGACATCCATCTAAGTTATAATTCCCAAGTGCAAAACGATTTCCACCATTACCTGTCTTACTCATGTTATTATAGTTATCTCTTGGGGAGCTTGGATACTCACTGCTGTAAGTACCTTTTAAAACAAAAAATAATTAGTAATCTTTGTTAACACCTTGTAAATTACTAAAGACATTACAGTAATAATTACCATTTCGATAAGCCTGTTTAGCTTGCATATTAGAATGCTGTAAATCTAAAATATCATGCAATGGTGATGAAAGTGAATCTGGCGGTTGGAACATTTTCCACTGAGGATTACTGGACATTATTTGTTGATCGTTGCTTTTCCTTGTATATAGGTCAAAAATCCAAAGTATTTATGTACCAATATATCACAGAAAATTATGTGGTGATTAAAAGTCTTTTATATAAATAATATAGGTTGGTAGGTGTTAATTTCCAAATAAATTCACATTTTCTTCAGTTTGCAATTAAGACACCATAAGTTTTTAAAATCACAATTTAAAACCACCAAAACCACTAAATGTGAAAATAAACTAGTTTATGTTATACTAGATCCTCAGATGTCTTCAATGCTTGCTGAATCGGAGCTCTGTAGTACATTTACTTAGTTGGAGGTAATCGTATTTTTATGTAGGTGTCCTTCCTTTGCCAATAATCAAAAGCTGGAATAGACACTCAAATTAGACCAAAAACATATGCCAATACTATCTCACATCTCTATATTGTAAAAACATCAGAAACATCGTTTTACAACAAAGCGTCGCCTTGTAATATATTCAATTCTACTTTTTAATGCTAGCTATCTAGGTACATAGATATCGGCCGTCCGATCAGACCGACGATGTGCACAAATTACCTACTATGCGCTGCGAACCTTCTCCACTATTCCCGTTGTAACAAACCGCATATCACATACAATACTTAACACTGGTTACCAATTTTGCAAACATACTAAACATGTGTAACAATTAGAGAAGGTGAACACAAAACCATGAAAATATTAAATCTCACCACGACACAGCACAGCACTGACGACATACCGCCATATTGAATGTCAACATAATCACGACTTGGATCCAGCCATACGAATAATTTCAACTCGACTAATCATTTACTTTATTATTGTAACTTCTCGGGATCTAAGAACAGGAAAGGATCTAATATAAGTTTTTAAAATTTTGTGCTTATTTTTTTGTCTGAAGGCGAAAATCAATCATAAAGATTTGATTTTCTTCTGTTTTATATGGCAATGAAATGAAAACTTGGAAAACTTGTGATCAAAGAGAATTGCTACTCTACATTTTCATCATAGTGTCATCTTCTTCGTATAAACTTCACAAATATTTTAACTATTTTTTTGGATTTTACAAGATTACGGAATAAAACTTTGAGAATAAGGATCATTACACATGCACCTTAGAAACAACCATTTAGAAACTTTTGTAATACCTAGCAACACATTTTTATGCTGGAATGGCGGAAACGCGGTAATCCATGAAATGCAATCGAACTACGAAACAATCTTTACAGAAATTGTTTATTTCTACATAAAGAAACACATTTTGATTTCACAACACATTGATTAAGTCTGCAGAGTGGATCTTGACAATGTAGGATTTAGATACTGATTATGGCAACACATTGTTACAACTTGTCAAAGTCAGAAAGCTCGAGTCACAACGAACAAGTACAATGACTAAAACATTTTGATCTTTACTCATTTGTTTCTACCTCAATAAACAAGTTTGGTATTAATGTGTATATAATTAATAATTTATATTCATTTTAGTCCAAATGTAGTAGGTACTTAAACATCGTTTGATATTTAAAATGTTCAACTACAATGTATAATAATTGTTGATAATTGCGTATTTGTGGCAATTTTGTGGCCGTGGGGAGCCCACGCCCTAGTGGAAAATTTCACCCATTTTCTTTGGTACAGTATTTGTTAAAATTTCCAATTAAATCCACTAAACTAAAGCATTTCAGCCCTCAAAACGAGGAATTTCCAAAAATCCCTACTTGGCGGGTATCTACGTCATATAACAAATCAATGTGCATAATTTGGACCCAGCGGTTTTGGCTCTGCGTTGTAATCAGTCGGTATACGATTTTATATTTGTTGACCACCTTCTTTACCACGATTTACTTAAAGGATCAAATTACACAAAAAAAAAACAAAAAAAATCTAGCATTAACTCAACAAATTTTTATTGTTTTACTAGTTTAGATACGATTTCCGTTCAAGCTAGTGTATCCTACTGATACGCGTTTTGGCCTAGCTAGGACAGACTAATTTGAGCACGTAACAAACATGTTGAGATTTCTACCTTGCTACATACTATAAATAATAGTATCAAAATTGTTTAGGTCCGCGTATACTCAATGTTACTAGCTTACAGAAATTTTAAAATTACCGCGGTTTTCCAGTATATTTAGTGCTGCCATAGATAATACAGACTGATATGGAACGAACAAGTCGGGAACAAACTATTCTACCGTATCGTGTCGTCTACGAACGTGACGCCATCGAAATAATATGTACTATGTACAACTGGAATGCGTACTGAGCCGATTAAAGCATTATAACCATAATGAGCAGTTTTCCAATAGGTATCTAAAGCATTCCTAACCACAAACTAGATGGCGCCCCGACAATTTTGGTAATTGATAATCGCTTGAAATAGGTTCTTAGCAAATAGGATATAAACACTGGGTTCGTTATATTGGATAATATTGTATTTGTCAATCGTTTTTAACCATTTTAGAGGTTGTAATAATAATGGAACATAGTGCCAACTGAGATAAATATTTCTTTTTACATTTCGTTCACCCTTTACAGTTATGTTTATATTAATAAACATTATATTTTTAAGTTTAGTATTAGTTGGCTGCATGAAATCACTGCCACCATCATACAGATTAAAAAAGGATTACCAAAATTGTAGGAGCGCCATCTATTGATGCTTTTTGAAACCAGCTATCAATACCTACTGGAAAACTCCTCATTTGTTTTCGCTTTAACGCATGTGTATGAATGAGACAACTGACGTGATGTCTGATACTGACAATATGTTTATTAATAAAATAATTATTTTTGATGGTTTTTTATGTGTAAATCGCTATATATATGCATGATAAGATGTATAATGAGTTTATTCACGCAAAATATGAAATCCCAACCTTTTTTCGTCGTATAAGGCTATTGTTTCGACCATTTTTGAACGTGCACTTGGGCATGCTTACGCGTCGACGGCTGATGACGGACTACGGAGAAGGACTGCTTGAACGCCAGTCAGCCAGCTCCTCGGCCCACTTTTCAAGCGTTCATGCGCTATCTACGGTTAGTAATAAATCAATGATTTTCTTTCTCAAAATGGATGTAAGGAGCTTGTATAGCGTAGGCAAGCACGTGATGGGTCTATAGTTTTTCGCTTCTGTGGTACTACCAGACTTATAGAGCAGAAAGGTAATACCGGTTGTAAATAAAGTTGGTAGGGAACCATGCTCAAGGGCTTCTTGAAATTGTGTTGCCAAGCGTTCATGTGAGCATCGAAACCATTTTATCCAGAAGTTGTGCAATCCATCCGGCCCAGGACATTCCCAGTTCTGAGCCGTATCAATCGCACAACTTACATCCTCTGGGCAGATGGAAACCGCTGCCATAGGCTCGAAGATCTCACATTCGCGCTTGACAACATTCATCCAGTCGCCCTCCGAGTGTTCGACAGGAACCGACCAAATACTACGCCAAAAATTATTTGAGGCAGAAGCATCGGGCAGGCTCCCGTCGGAACCACTTTGATTGGTTCCCTCCCACTTGCGGTATACCTTTCTCTGGTCACTTTGAAAGAGATGATTGAGCCGGAATCGATCCACACGCTCTCTGTAGCGACGAATGCGATTTGCCCACGCACAAACTTTCTGCTTCAAAAAATCAATGCGCTCTGTAGCACAGGCCATATAGTCGCGTGAACTGATTCCAGTCCCAGCGAAGGCCTGGTCGACAAAGCGCATGACTCGAGGACGATTGTTGCCCTCTTTGAAGCAGATAAGCTTCGCAATGAGAGTCCTAAACGTGTTGATACGCCGCTCGATCCGCTTTTGCCATGCAGGTGCGCCCCCGGCGACCCGCGGAGCTCGGTCAGCGTCCGAAAACTTGACGCGAGCAACGCGGCACGCCGTGATAGCACCACAATACATGATCGAGTGCGTATCAACTAAATTATCACTTGCCCGTATGTATGAGTCTAGCAATACGTTTATGGCTCCCATTAACGCAAGGTTGCGTCTATTAGTGGGCAAACGAGGCAATCGTGGCCTGGAGTTGGGTGCGAAGCCATACCGTGCAATCGTCACCTCCAAAGTCCTCCTCACATACTCATTGGTTTCAGTGCTTACGCTACTCACGTTCGTACAGTCCTCTACGCCGACAGTGGCATCAGTCCGCGGTACCCGCGGTGCCGGGCTAGGTGGCGACACCTGAGGCGGTGACGTAGCTGGCAGACTCATGGTCGAAATGGGAACTGCACGAACTGGTAGCGATTCCAAGCGCAGCCGATCAAGTACACTGTTTGTCTGGAACACTGTTTGTCTGGAACACTTTTCTCTGCGGTGCCGCTAGGGGGCGCTAGGGGGGCTCAACTTTTTTTCTAGGCGGCGCAAAAGAAAAGACGACTGAACCGATTGCTTTCAAAATCGATATCTGAGCGTCCTTTGGGACTCCTGACATGAATCTGGTGCCAAAATTGAACAAAATGGTCGCCATTTTGAACTTTTTTGTTACTAAACCGAATGCTTTCAAAATGAATATCTGAGCGTCCCTTGGGACTCCTGACATGAATCTGGTGCCAAAATTGTCTTTTTCTCTCAGTGCCCCCTTTGCTACACATCAACCCGCGCGGTTCGAAATTTTACAAGTCTTTTTCCTCAGCGCCCCTTTGCTACACTTCAACCAACCCTCCAAACAAACTTTTCGTTGAGTTTCACCCTTTGGTATCCTCTAACCAAATTGCTGACTTGGTCATGTAGAAAAGATGGGAGAAGATAAGGGAGTGACGAAAGTGTAGGTACTTTAAATAACCTAGTGGTTGGTGACTAGTCAGACATCCCAGGTCAAGTTCCCTACACAAATGTATATCTTCTATTTTACCTCGATTGTCCTTCAAAGGTGGGCTATGCCCTTCTCCAGGTTGCAATCTCCATCAAATCTGTTCAGCAGTTTAGATGTGGTTTGATACAAGACGGAGCAACTTTTGAATTCCCGCCATTCTGTTTGACTTTTTATTTAGATGTTGCGTTCGAAAACTGTACTGCTTGACATTTATATAAAAACCAAACATGATTCTGAAAAGTAAGCGATCATCTTGGGGTTAATGACGCTCTCGAATAATGTTTAGTAAGATTTATTTTAAATATGATTTCTCTAAAAAAGCTTAATGTTACAAGATTAAACTCACACAATTAAATAACCAGACAAAAATTAGTTTCTGAACGTACATCTGAATTAAGTAAGTCACTAAATGCTTCTGAATTCAGAAACCATATGTTCTTCTCAATTTGGCATTCTAACTTGCTAAATGCGATTACATTTGACTGAATTCAGTAACTGAATCATTTAGTCTACTGGATTTAGGCATGTGTAATAGGCGCATAAAGTCGGCTAGGAGTCTAGGACCAAAAATCTAATTCCTGATTCTTGTTCCGCCGGGTGTGAATTTGACGGGATGGCAAAATAGCGATTTACCGAACCCGGCGGCCACTGGAACTAAGTGACTACATTTTGAAATTGAAATAAAAGCGACACTTGCATTAGATCAATATAACTTTGTTTGTACTACTGTCACCGAGTCGAGTTTGGTGTCACTTGTCATCCGCAGTAGCTCAGCTGGTTGCACCCACACCTAACCTCTTTGCAACTCGATCGAGACCTTCAACGACGCCGACAACGAGCACCACCGACTTGAGACGTGCAATGTAGGTAACCGCATCCAGCCATCAATGCCTTCCGTGGCATCTCCAGTTCCACTAGGCTGCTGCTGCGTCGCCCTAGAACAGGGCGCAGACGCGCGCCAGTTGTTTACAAAGGGCATTGAAGCCTGATGCCCAGGAGGAAGACAACTCACCATATGGCACTGAAGAACTAGTGCATTCAGGAGCTCGGATCGCTAGTTTGAAGTGTGTTTATATCAGTTAGTTACCTGTAGATAACAATCCTTGTGATAAACAGATACTACGAACTACGTTAAAGACACATTATTCATAATGCTCATTGTTGATTATCAATAAATAAGTTTTTGAAGAATATTGTGTTTTTGAGCCTAGTTTCCTCCTGACTAAAGTTTTTACACTTACCAGGTGGGTTGGAGATTGCCATATGGAAAAGTCAACAGAAAATACAACTGCTAATTTCTGGTTTAAGGAGCTCCGTAAATCCATGATTAGACTAGCCTGCACTAGCAACATCCTATTCTTGAATATGGAGGTATTTAGTAGGTAATCTTCAATAAGTCTCCGATGACTTGAAGACCACACCAATGTCTTTCTTATTGTAGTCTCATATATAAAGTACAACAGAGCACATAGTGGAAACCGTAACTATTCCTAGAACACTTTTGAACAGAAAGGGCTCGTCTAAAAAGTCATGGTCAATAAACCTAGAATCGCCAGCAACAAAATTAATAAATTTGGGTTCACTATA
This sequence comes from Blastobasis lacticolella, assembly GCA_905147135.1. Classification (NCBI taxonomy): domain Eukaryota; kingdom Metazoa; phylum Arthropoda; class Insecta; order Lepidoptera; family Blastobasidae; genus Blastobasis; species Blastobasis lacticolella. Next base: position 22,852,318 of record LR990039.1, read on the forward strand.
GTAAACTCATTATGTATTTGAAAAGTCAGCCTCCTATACAATGTAATATAGAAGTTTTTATTAGAATCATACTTATATTTATTTTTCTTGACGTTTGTTTTATCACTATCACTTTATTAAATAATAATACCAATTTAAAAAAAAATTAAGATATTATACCCTTTAATACATATTTTAATACTTTGTCATAATATCTCTATTCAATAAATAAATACAAAATTAAAATCAATTGCTATGCATTAGTCTCACTAAATCTCGAAAACGACGAATATAGGGATAATTTGAGAGAGTCGGTGGCTGAGCAGTTAGAATATCCGACTCGTAAGCCAGAGCTTCCAGGTTCGAATCTCGCTCCGGCCATGTACCAATGACTGTTGTCTGAGTTATGTACATTAGTTGAATACTAACCGATGCTGTTACGGTGAGGGAAAACATCGTAATGAAACCTGCACATTCATGCGACTGGATGTGTTACCATGATCCAATCTGGTCAAGTTCCCCTGGTAGCAGGGTCATGGAGGTCAGATGGCAGTCGCTCCACTGTAATTACCTAACCTGCCAAATCCTGGATAATGTGAATTCCGGGCCCTCGTGCGCGAGAGCTCAACCAGGACATTAACGCCAAGATGATGATGAATAGAGGGATTGTTTAAACTCAAAGAAAGAAAGGTATGTAGGGGCAGAATAGTAGGCTACTTTACCCCCATCTACCCTTTTTTATCTTTCGTACAAAAAACCTTTGTATTATAATCAACAAAACAAAAAAATAATTATTCAAATCGGCCCAGCCGTTTTTGAGTTATAGCGAGACTAACAAAGAGCAATTGATTTTTATGTAAATTCCTTATATACCATATAGCTTTTGCAGTCAATTATTGTTTGATGTACAAATTATGAATATGAAAATGGCATATTTGAAATTTCTGGCGACTGGGATTTTTTTAGTCATCTTACCAAACAACAAGGTTGACATGGCCCGGCTCCCACATACAGGTCCTGGGTACGATTTCCGGCCAGGCAAAATTTAAGTTTAAATTTAATTTTAAATTTAAATTATCTATTTTAATTTTTGTTACGGGTCTGGGTATCATATGTATAATAAGAAAATATATTTTTAAAAATATTTAAGTAGTTTATTAATTCTCTGGCACCCACAACATAAGCTTTGCTTACTTTGTGGCCAGATGGTGCTGTGTGAATTGTCCAAGTATATTTATTTATAATTATATATTATAGACCAGAGTTTATAAAATACTACTGGACTTTTCTTAATAATTTTTTATTTATTAAATTTCTATTTACTTTGTAAGTACATTAGAAATGTTGTAGAAAATTAATAGCTTTAATAATTTTTTATAATTCAATTAAAATTTATTGCGCATTCTATATCTTACATATCAATTAGATTAAGAATCAACATGGACCCATGTTGGGTACAGCAAATTGGTAGTGAGGAGTCACTGGTTTGGTTTAGTTAATCAAAGAAAAGCTTGTGTTTGTCACAAGCTTATTTCGAGCTGGTCTGCATCTTAAGTGATTCACCTTGTCTTGTACAGCAGTATTCATTCCGAATATTAGATTCATGTTTTTAAAAATTTCTAGAATCCAATTATTGTTGGCTAAACTAAGCATCCCTTGTTTCCTTCCATCTATTCCTTATCAATTTATCCTTGTATCCTATTTGTAGCCTGGAGGTTCCATATTCTATTTTATTGTGGTTGCCGAGTATAGGATGGTACCATACTATAACATTAGTAGAACACAAACTAATGCTTTACATTGAGGGAAAACATTGTTATGAAACCAGAGCATTCAGGCAAATTAATAGGGTCATGGAGGTTAGATGGATGAAGTACTCTGCAATTACCTGATTTGCTAAATCCTGGATCACGGTCAAGGCACATCTGTGGCACTGACACTGAGATGAGTAGTATTATTTATAAAAGACTCTGTGAGTTTTAGCTTCTTATTAAATCAGCTTAGAAATTTAGAGATTATTAATAATATGAAAATTTATTAATAATCTCTATGTATACTGATAGTAATTAAAGAGGTATACTGATAATTAAACATAATTATTTAAAAAAACATCTTGTGCCGTGGTTAGCCGTGGAGTGGGATAAGGGCAGGGCAGAACATCTAAGTAGTATTGGCTAGATTGCCTTCCTTATTTCCTTCAAAGCTTCCCTCCCTATCCCAATCTTCCTTAAGTTTCCCTTTTCCGGCTTTCTAAAATATTCTATTTCTGTAATGCCTTACACATTGTTTGGAGAATAGGTATGCCATAAAAAACAAGTACTATAATTTGTTACTATTTTAGTTTGCTATCTGAAATAACAATCACTACACCTTATGTCAATCTTTATGGCAGCTCGGAACACTTTTATACTCTCTTTAGTTTATCCCTCATTCCTGAAAATCATGATCACTTCTCACTCTGGTCCACCATTTTACGATACGTAGCATTAGCACAAACAGAGAGATTTTCTTTTATTGTTGAGAGAATGTTTCTTCTGTCGACCAGCCAGTAGGCATAAGTATTCACATCAGACTTGTTGTGATGTTTAACGGTTTGGTTTCGTTTGGTCCAAGAGGTGGAGGTCTTCGTGTAGCCCGCAGACGCGAGTCCACGGGCGCGCAATCACCAGCGGCGACTTGGCTTCTGCCTTGACAAGGTCGAGCCAGCTAGGTGGAAAAGGCCTCGCAAGGGCCTTTCAGCCGCCGGCACGGGCAGTGGAGTCTTGACGGGTTGGGGCTGTCCACGGCTCATACTATTCTCTGAAGAGAGTTACCCTGGTTAGTGTCAGGATAGTTGGTACTGGAGTCTGAACTTAAGGACAGACAGTCAGTATCACAGATTACACGAACCACGTGAACCCCGAAACACACCGATTACAAATACAATACTAAAAATGAATTTCCAATATCTAAACACCTTTTTCACATCCACATTATAAGTGAATGTGGATGTGATAAACCACTTTTAACCTGATTTTAACTAAAGTCTTTGTTTACTTGGCTTAAAAGACTAGTATCCAGGCCTGTAAAAGTATTTATAAAACTAAATGGCTATTTTGCCATCGATGCTATTTTGACCATTCGGAATCGTTCTGAATGAATGAAATGAACAAGGTGTAGGATGACAAAATAGCCAGTTCGTTATTATTTAGGCGAAACGCACACTGGAACGCAGCACCGTACAGTTGTACGTGACGTGTGTTAGTGCGCATAAAGTTATTTGAGCTGTTATCGGTTTCTATGGAAATTACTTATAGTCGAACACACTGGAAACGTATCCACGCGCGTTCGTGCGGATCCGTAGTTTTTTTTCATTGACACATTTGACACGGGCTGCGGGTCAGATACGTTTTTGGCGCTGTACTTTCTACATAAAAAGGCGTCAAATAGGCCGCTGCTGTGAAGTGAGGTCTCCAGGATTGTCAAATAGGTATTCCGTTACTCAGTTCTCTAATAATATTTCGCCTAAATAATATATTTTTATGAAAAGATTATAACAATTTGGAGAATTCCTAAATTTTTTATTGTATATAAAACAATATCAAAATGAATGCTGCGCTCTAATGTGCCAATCGCCTCAACAATGTTTTCCAAATCAGTCAAATTCTTTGTTATGACTTTTATGAATGACGTTCTATGGCGGATAAAAGACATGGCATTAGTTGCCATACAGACATTTTTTTTTTAAAGCGATTCGGACTTGGAGTGGTCCTAGCAGATGGCGGATGATGCCGGCAGATGGCGCTCGCGTCATGTAAACAAGTAGCTCCCATAAATAAATTCATTTTAAATAGTAAATTAAGCTTTAAAGTGATTAAATTCCATTAAATGTAATTATAATAACTTAAATTACAAGTGTAAAGTGTTATCCAAACATATCAACGACAAAATGTGCCACATTTATACATGAAAATATAAGCCTGGACAGTTGGTAAATCTCGGCTTGATTAATAACAATCTATTATTGATTTCCAATTATTATAACAAGAAAAACAAGTGGTGCAGTGTCAGCATTACTATAACATTTATACCTACATAAACTCATAAACTCTATAGTGATATAATAACAATCAGAAAGAGTTCAAAACTAACAACATTTCGCGCCAAAAACTTTGAATACCTACCTATATTACAAACCCTGATTTTGAATACTAGTATGATACTTAATTTGGTGAGACTTTTATGCATAAATATCCAGAACTAACGTGTAATAGTGAAAAACAAGTGAAAATCGTGAAAAATTTTCAACGGTTTTTAAAAAGGACGCCGAATTTGAAATTGGTTGATTTTCATTTTCTCTGCTTTCAAAAATAAGAGACCTTAAATTTCGCATTGGCGTAAAGCAGTAGCCAAAAGGTTTCAAGTCGTAGTTTTGGGCAAAAGGGACTTGTCCTCCAAGTGAGGGTTTGAAACTCGACCGTGTAGATTAAATATAGTTTTTTCTTTTGTTTATTTCACAAAACCCACAAATATTGTATTTTTCTTTTTTTTCTTTCTAAATCATAAAAACGATATAATTAACTGTCTTTGTCCTCTGTGCGTGTCTGTTCAAGAACTTGTGACATACTTAAAAACATTCTACAAGATTTATTGTTGTATATGTAGGAAATTTGGGTATAATTTTAGATTCTTCTCTTCTTTTAGTAAGTAAATTACCTAAAAATGTGTTAATTTGTATCCTGTGATTCAGGAACTTGTATGTATGAAAAGTTCGTCTCTTCGTGACTAGATGTCGCTAAATTCCTGATTAAATTAAACTTTGTATAAAAACTAGGCGATTTTGTTGTTTTTTAGTATTTGTTATTATTTTCAATTCGCCATAAGTATTATACCTATAACTACTGTTGAGAATACCAAATTGTGTTTTCTACTATCAGCCATTAACGTTGGTTTACCTAGTATTAGTATTGATTTCGTGTGTGTGGGTGAAAATTTCAGAGAAGGCGATCTTATTCTTTCCTTATTTTGTAAAAACATACAGATTTAAATTCTGTTGACGTCATCGTCGTGAATATTGATGTAAGCTGTGAAAAGCCATAGTTCATCTATTCGTTAATAGATGTCGCTAGACACCCGATACATATCTAGTTGTAATTTCGAAGTGTATACTATATATACAGGCAATAAATAAATAAGTATTCATATAATATACTATTTTCCTAGTAGGAAACTATGTAAATAAAACTATATTAATTAGGTATATATTTCTGTGATACAGGAATCTAGACGTTACGTGCTAAATACGTTCAGAAAACTAAATCTGTTCGTGACTTGTTTTTTGTATTATTTTACTAACGAAAATAAACTGTAGTCTAATAAAGTAGGTATACCTACATACACCTGAATAACTACTGCGATAATGGCAAACTGCAAGAAAAAGTGTGACATTTGTTAAAAACCAATTACAAGACGAGCGTATGTGAAATGCGCATCCTGCAATGTTACGTATGATCTTTCATGTGCCATAGTTTCAATTAAAAGATTCCTATTGATGACAAATGAAAACAAATTAGCATGGACATGTCGTCCATGCAAGGCAAAAAAAAATAAACCATCGCCTACAAAACCAGGTTGTAGTACCGATAACAAGTCACCTACCAAATCTGGACACCTCTGTATGTCCTCTAGAACTTCTGATCCAGATGTAACTTTGAGTAAACAAGGCACTCGCATCAAAACAGCTGAAAAGACAAAATTTACCAAGTCAAACTCTATTGATGAATTATTATCAAATACCACACTCAACGAAGAAAATGGTTTCCACCACTCTACGATAATTAATTCTCCTTCAAATTTTTCTCCGGCCGATGAAACACAATATCAGCAAGAAATAAATGATTTAACTACGCAGTTAATACAAGCGAAAATGGAAATAAATAATCTATTGACGGACAACATGACATTAAAGGAAATGATTGAAGCGCAAAACATTAAGATAAAAAAATTGAGCACATCTTCCATCACAAAATGTTATACGAATCAAGAAATACCTTTAGAACATACTTCAAATAAAACTGAGAAAAGGAGAAGAAATAGTCAATTGTACAAAAAGTCTAAAATCGATACACCTAAACAGGACAATAAACCGAAAATATTTATTGTAGGCGATCAACAAGCCGTAGGAGTTGCTTCATTCCTCATCACCACTAGATCCGGCGAAAAAGATCTAAAAGATTACCGCATTACCGGCACTACGTTTAATGGAGCAAAAACTGACTACATTCTGTACTCCTCCAAAATAGAAAACCTAGAACTAAATGAACATGACTGGGTGGTATTATCAATTGGTTCAAATGACGCAAACCCTTCACGACTTAGTAATAGTCTCACATCATTATTTCAAAAAGTTACTAAGCCTATAATACTCCTACTTGAAACACTAGAAAACCGGCACTTAAATGAGGATAAACTAAACCTAAACTTAAAAACTATATCAGAACGTTTTGAAAACTGTGAATATATACAAATAACTTCAAACTACACACGAAACAGACGTGCTAAGTACAACACGCGCAAAATATCTCACATAATAAATAATCTCATAAATCAACATGACTCTACCAGCTCTTACTATCCTACCGAAAATAACAATACAACATTACCTAAAAACCCGAAGCATATATTTCGAGGCACTATTCCTTACTATTTTGAAAAAAATAAACAAAACAATGACCGCGAAAGTAATGTCGTCGATGTAAACAAAAATAAAACACACTCTTTCAAACCTGGGACTATACCCTATTACTTTAAAACAAAAGTGGTAATTCCACCAAATTCTAATGAAAGCGAAAATCCTGACACCTCGCCTAAAAACAACAAGTTTTTTCGCATATAAATACAAAAACTCGTTTAGTATTATGCACCAAAACATTCAAAGTCTCAAACCTAAAGTAGATCTTATAGAAGTTATAGCTGACGATCATAATTTTGATGTCCTATGTTTCACAGAAACTTTTCTAAATTCAAATCATGTGCACAACTTACACATAGATGGATATCAAAATGGTGCAAACTATTCATGAAAATCACAGTCAAGAGGAGGAGTTTGTATTTACGTAAAAAATTCTATTAGATTTCATAATTTGGAATGGATATCTAAGCTGTCAATAGAAAGACATTTTGAATGTTGTGGTATAAAGATACCCGAGCTAAACTACGTCGTTATAGGTATATATCGAACTCCGGATAGCAATTTTGAGTTATTTATAAAATGCCTTGAACACTTATGCCACAAGTTAACGCTAAAATGAAGAAACAATAATAATAAAAAAGTATTTGTAGTAGGCGATTTCAACATTAATTTACTAGATAAAAACAATAAAACTGAAACATTTTTAAATACACTTAAGGCTTATAATTTACATCCTACTATATCGATGCCTACTAGGATCACAAATAATTCAGAAACCTGCATTGATAATATAGTGACTAATTTAAACTCAAACAAATATGAATCAGAGGTGTTAAATATTGGATTATCAGATCATACAGCGCAGTCCATAAAAGTTCCTTGTAACCTAAGCTTTACTGAACGGTACTGGTACATTTACAGAAGAAATGTTACTCCTTACCTTGAAATATTTATGAAATATCTCAGCCAAATCGACTTCTCTGATGTTTATTGCCAAACTGATGCCAACACAGCATATAATAATATTATTGAAAAATTTTGCCTTGTTTATGACCTTTGTGTACCAGTCCAAAAAGTTAAATTAACATATAGAAAAAATCCAATTTGGAAAACAAAAGGCATTATAGTAGCTTGCAGGGAAAAACGAAAAATGCATTTAAAAACTCAAAAAAGCAATGAGGAGTTTTCCAATAGGTATCTAAAGCATTCATAACCACTCACTAGATGGCGCCCCGACAATTTTGGTAATTGATAATCGCTTGAAATAGGTTCTTAGCAAACAGGATATAAACACTGGGTACGTTGTATTGTATTTGTCAATAGTTTTCAACCATTTTAGAGGTTGTAATAATAATGCAACATAGTGCCAACTTCTATAAATAATTCTTTTTACATTTCGTTCAACCTTTAACAGTTATGTTTATATTAATAAACATTTTATTTTTAAGTTTAGTATTAGTTGGTTGCATGAAATCACTGCCACCATCATACAGATTAAAAAAAGATTACCAAAATTGTAGGAGCGCCATCTATTGATACTTTTTGAAACCAACTATCAATACCTACTGGAAAACTCCTCATTGCCGTGAAACTTCAAATAAATATAAAAAATATTGTAATATATTAAAGAAAGTCATTAAATCGTATAGTCAGTAAATTCGGCTATTTTTGCAATAAAAAGAATTCGCAGAATCACTGACGTGGAAACTGCTCGGATGGTATATTATAGTTATTTCCACAGCATTATGTCTTATGGTTTAATGCTATGGGGTTCCGCAGCCGACATACAGGATATATTTATTCTGCAAAAAAGAGCCATACGTACAATTTATAAATTAAGTCCCCGGGTCTCGCTGAGGGATCTATTTAAGGAAATAAATATTCTTACAGTGACCTCACAATACATATATTGCAATCTTATTTATATGTATAAAAGGCAATATGATCGCTTAAGAGTGGCAAACACTCACCATTATAACACAAGAAATGGAAATATGCTGGTAACTGACTGCTTTAGATTGCAGAGAGTGCAGTCATCCTGGGTGGGGAACAGTGTGTTGTTTTTCAACAAAGTTCCTGAGGATATTCAGAAGCTTCCCTTCGACAAGTTTAAAAACTTCATTAAAAGTAGACTTTTAAATAAAGCATATTATTGTGTAAAAGACTATATTAATGACAAAAATCCATGGCTATGAAATAATTCATAATTATTTATTATTATTATAGTTTTCGACATTGTTTATATTATTATGTATATTAATATGATGAAGATAAATTCTGACATTATTTATTACAAATATTATTTTTATATTGACATTATTATTGTGTGATTATGAATTATTGTTATGATAATTATTATCATTTTTTAATTTTATTGACATGGATTATTATTATATTTAAATTTGTATGTAGAAATTAGTATTTAAGATCTTCATTTAAGTGTTTTTACTGTTATGTTGTGACGTTCATAAGTGTTTCGTCGAAACCTAATTTAAATAAATGATTTATGATATTTTTTGAATTTTTGAATTAAATGTTCCAAAAGAAAGGCGAATATAAATTACATAAATAAGAGTACTAACAATACTAAAGCAACATGGGGCATTATAAAACACAATACATCCGGAAATAACTTAAAAACTACAGTCGAATGTCTAACTGAAGGTGATAACAAAGTTACTGATCCGTATAAGCTAGCAGAAATATTCAACAACTTTTACATAAATGAAAACCAAAATAAACAACAACAACCCTCAAAATATGAACCATCATTTAGTAAAAACTGTAAAAGCATGTTTATGACGCCTATTAATGAACTCGAATTAACAAATATAATTAAGCAGCTCAAAAATAAAAAAGTACTGGTCATGATCATATACCTATAGAGCTAATCAAATCATCCATAAAGTATATTGTAGGCCCTCTCACACACATAATAAATTTGACAATAGAAACCGCTTGCTTTCCAAATGACTTAAAAAAGGCTATAATCAAACCATTATATAAAAAAGGTAAAAAAACTGACGTTAACAATTATAGACCCATAGCCTTACTTCCGAACTTCTCAAAACTATTCGAAAAAGTCATACACATAAAATTAATCTCATTCCTAGAAAAAAATAATATCTTAAACAGTCACCAATACGGATTCCTAAAGGGTAAAAATACGTCAGCAATCTTTAAAATTTTGAAACAAGTTTGGGAGGAAGTGAACAACAACAAAAAATACTGCGCTGGCTTATTTTTAGACCTGTCAAAAGCCTTTGACTGTGTCCAACATGACATTCTTCAAAAAAAGTTAGACCACATAGGTATAAGAGGCAATGTGTATAAATTACTTAACTCGTATTTGTCAAACAGGGTACAAAACACAGCGATAGAATCCTATAATAAAGAGACAAAAACTATAGAACTAGTTTATTCAAAAAGTGAAAAAGTCAGTCAGGGAGTTCCCCAAGGTAGCATATTAGGTCCCCTTCTATTTTTAATCTACGTAAATGAACTACCTACTCTCGTCGATCATACATGTGTCATGTTCGCAGATGATGCCACAATCTTCATATCCCACGACTCTGAAATAGACTTTCCAAATGAAATAAATAAGACACTAGACAAAGTTAAAAACTGGCTTCATTCTATAAATCTCACAGTAAACCTGGATAAAACCAAAGTTGTACAGTTTAAAAACAAAAAATCACCTCAAAAACTTATAGTCATTAACTCTGGGCAAGTCATTGAAGATATAAACGAAACTAAATTTTTGGGCATAACTATTGATACCCATTTAAACTGGAAGCCTCATATAACTAATCTAACTAACAAAATTTCCAGCTTTTGTTATGCTCTCTCAATACTTTCGGTAATAACATCTGAATCGATTGCTATAAATGCCTATTATGGTTACGTTTATCCTCATCTAAGTTACGGCATCATTTTCTGGGGCAACTCTGTAAATGTTCAATCAAATTTTGTAGCTCAAAAAAGATGTTTAAGGAATATATTTAAAATGAGCCAAATGCAAACATTGCGTAACAAATTTAAAGAAAAGAATATACTTACTGTAACTGGTATTTATATCTTAGAAATAAGTCTCTTTGTAAAGTCAAACCACAACACATTCCTTCGAAATACCAGCAGATTACTTAGACCGAACTATGAACATAATATAGTTACACCCCAAACTAATAACAACTTATTTCTTAAAAGCACATACCTGAGTGGTATTAAAATATTTAATCATTTACCTTGTGAAATAAAAAAGTTGGATGGTATCAAATTTAAATCGATACTTAAAGATTGGCTGTTACAAAAGTCATTCTACAGTCTATCTCAATTCTATAATTATAGAAATGATACTTATTGTTAATTTCTAAAAAAAATAGGCTTTGTTTTAGATTTAGATTGTTTTTATGTTAAAACTTCTACGTGCTTTTAAAAATGTTAAAATGACAGCTACTTGTCTATTTTAGTCTCAGCTTATTTATAATAGGTACTATACTATCATGTAGAATATTGTACGTCCGAAATGGACAACACTACTTAATAAGAAATTATTGTCAGTGTCACACAATAAAAAATATTTCTATTTCTACTATAACACTTTCTATAAACGAACTTCAAACGTAAACAAACGAAATGTGGAGACAGTTTCTAGGCGCGTCACTCCTCGGCGGCGGTCGGGCCAAGAATATGCACAAGAATGCCCGCCACTCCGCCCGAGTCGTGCCGTCGAGACTCTGCCAGCAAGCCCCACCGGGCGGCGCACTCCCACTTACGTTTTCTTCGTCATGAGTCCGTACTAATGACCACATGATTCCATACTATTGACCGCATCCGTCATATATACAGGGTTACAGGAATAGTCGACCTAGATCCGTTAAGGGCGTGTAGTACACATCATTTCTGAATGATTTCACTATGGAACCCCCCATCCTAAACTTAACCGTTTTCGAGATATTCGAGTTTTAATTTTTTTTATGAAAATGCCCAATTTTTCGGCTATTCAATTGAATATTCTGAATTTTTTTGACTCTTATGATTATTTTTTTGGTTTTTTACATGAAGAATGAGATGCTTAATGACCTCAATGACTAAAATTGCACGTAAGTTAACTACATAGGTCATTGTAGACGATCGAAACTTAAGAAAATAAGTACAAATTATAAAAAAATATTTGTCTTTTCTGGATATCTCAAAAAATTATTATGGCACTTGCTCTGCAGATGTGCTTAAAACATCTACATTTTATCAGCTATCCAACGAGGTATAACAACCTAGGGTTGTATTTAAACTCATTGAAAAAAACATAGTTGAAAAGGTTCAGGTCTAAGCGAGCGGCCACACAGAAAAGAAGTAAGACGCAGACACGTCGCAGACGCGGCGCCCGTTCAATTTATTTTCATAGTAACGGTATAGAAACGTCGAGACACAAAACAAACAGAAAAGACAGGGCTAGGACAGGGCGAGGACGCGTCGCAGACACGACTTGAAACATACAGAAAAGACGAGGCAAGGGCGCGCCGCGGGCGAGAGCGGGGGTGCGGGCGGGGCGCGGGAGCCGGGCCTCGCCCGCAGCGCTTGCTGTCCTTGTCTTGCCTACGCTCTTGACTGATCCGCGACGGCGCACAGTGGGCTGAAAATCGAGCTTCATAGACATAGGCAACTCAACTTTTAATGTGTCGTTTTTTTGGCGGGAATTGCTTCCATGAGCTATAACTATACATAAAAATGTTATCCGAGTTAACTCTGCGCAAAAACAAATGAATTATATTTTTTTTACGAAAAAAATGTATGGAGCCAATATGAAAAATCCAATTATCTCTGAAACCGCTAGGAAAACCGTAATATCCTTACAGATGGTTATAAAACTAATTATTCATGATTTTTTGACATACTCCATATAACGGTTACTGCTGCAGAATTTTTTTTTAAAATCGTCGAAATATTTTATTTATTTATTTATACACGGTTCCTTTCGGTGAGAATTTAGCAACACGTTAAATCATATAGTATTAGGCTTGGTTCCTAGAAATAGTAGGTAGATGTAGGTAGGGTAAATTCTCACCGAAAGGAACCGTTTATAAATAAATAAATAAAATATTTCGAAGATTTAAAAAAAAATATTTTGCTTGGTTATAAAACTAATTATTCATGATTTTTTGACATACTCCATATAACGGTTACAGCTGCAGATTTTTTTTTTAAATTATTGAAAAAAAGTATTTTCAAATTTTAAATGGTAGGCAAATATATTTGCTCAAATGTTTAGTAGGTGACTAAACGTACATGATGGATGGAGGATGGAGTGCTAAACGTATTAAAACGATAGGTACAATTATTTTTTTCGTGCTTGGAATAGTTACCGAGAAAATGACTATCGAACTTTTTCTTTTTCAATGTCGATAATCACATTTTGAAAACGAAAGACCGCATCTCTAGAAATCAGTTGTAATAGATCACTCAAGTTCATAATCAGGTCAATCAACTGAATAATACAATTTTACCAGTTACAGATAGGATATAGGTTTTGTCCCTCTAAGTCTTTTCTACCTACCGTTTCATATGAGTTTTAAAATTCAATCTAAAGATCACTGCGATCAATACCTCAAGTGGCTGGTTAATAACATTATTATTACAAGCAGCTCGTGAGCAGTCCGGCACAAAAACAAGACATTTCGATGTTTGTTTCTACTTTAATTTATTTGTTTTCTTTTTGCCTTCAACACAATGTTGCACCTAGGTACATAGTCTTCAAACTAATTGCGAAAACACAATAAACATTAATAGGCAAAAAAGTTACAGCTTGATTTCGCGTCTGCGCCATATCTTCTATTGTACTAGGCAGTCATGACTGAAGCAGGTGGACCTTGTACGGGATACTGATATCACAGGGTGTCCATAAAGTACATTCACTAGATTTTAATATTTTTGGGAAGTGTTGTTACACTTTATTGACTATTTTTTCACTCAGCCTACATCCTGTTGAATGCATGTGGTGAGCCTTTTCACAACTTTATGCACTTCTCGTTAAACTTTTCCGCCAGCTCCGAAATAAGGAAAGACGTCATTTTAGTACCTATCTAATAGTAATTATTAAATTCTACTCATGTATGAATTCAAGAAGGTGAATATTAAATTTGAAAAGCTGAAAAAATACCTAGCAACACTATTTACGTACTAGGTACGGTCAGGAGACCCGGTTTTACCATTTGGTCAATTTACTAGTCACAGACGCTACGATTTGCCTTGAGCCGACCAACCATCAGTTGCAGTCGATACTAATCCTTACGAAGTACAAAATAAAGCAGCTTTTGGGTTAATACGGATGCGCGGGAATGCCGTCCTAGGTCGGACGTCCGACCACGTATTCCGCACTCAAATGCGACTATTTTATCCTGCGTAAGGATTAGTATCAACTGCAACTAACGGTTGGTTGGCTCCAGAAAAAGGGGAACGTCTGTTACTAGTTTTTAGTGTCAACAACGCTTAAGAAACAAATATGTACCTAGTGGCCTAGTGGCAGTACAATTACTTGTTTTGTTCTACGCAGTGATAGTCCACCTGAAGGCAAGCGGTAACCGTCGCCCATTATATCTACGATTTAAGCATTTAGGTTGCAGGCAACAAAAATGCAGAACAGCAGCTGCGTTGTCACTGTGAGGACTAAGATGAAATGCGTCATGCCTGTATTTGCACTGGCTTATTTTATGGACACCCCACGTACTAGGCGCAATATTAAGGAGGTCTAAATTATCCGTTTTGTATTTTTTGGTTTGAGGGTTCTGTACAAAAAAATATTGTAATCAATTATGATTTTAATTCAAAAGGTTCACTCATAGTTTTTACGAAAGTGCACCACCACCTAACTAATAGCAAAGTAGTCTTATTCAAATTACTGTAGCATATTAATGTAGCAAACTCTAATTAATGTAACATCTTTGTCTGTCAGTCATGTTTCAGTGTCGCGTAGGTAATCGTACCTATCGTTTTCACGAACATTTCTCATCAACTAAAATTAACTAAATTATTCTTAGTTGATGGAGCTATACCTGTAAATATCCCATGCTTCACCCAATTGGAGAACCTAGGTCACCTAGGTGGAGCACGGACCCAAACACAATTTTAGAAATTACTGTCTAGGTTACTGTCATTGTACCAAACTACCCGATAAAATAGTGATAAGCAAATGTAGGCCATCACCGTCATCATAAAGATTATTATTAAGCCCACAGTTGGACTCACTTTATCATATAAAAAAAATTAACATTATGGTGCAACTACCAGGAGAACATAAAACGAGAGAACATAAAAGGCGAAATAAGTAAGACCCCTAAAACACGGATCCCTAAGTAGGAATCCTTTTGCACGTGCCATCAAGGTCAAGGTCGGCGCCGGAGCTGTGGCGGCGCCTTTGACATCAAAATAGACACAGAAAACTAAAAAATCTAAAAATAGAATACTTTGGCGGACCGTTCTTTATTTTGTTGTTTGACCCACGATTCTCATTCAGTTTTTAGCTTTTCGCGTGACCGAAATGATTGTTGCGTTGTAGTTGTAGGATACCTAAGTACCTATTGTGAAGATAACTGTGATAAGAGTGTTAACGATGTGAACGAATGATTTATAGCTTCAGGTACCAGTATTAACGTAGTCTTGTCTGTGTTTAGCGTTCAACGTTTAAGTATTGTGATAATCATTATTCTGTGCATAAATGCAAGCTAGCAAGGCAACCAGAGCCTGCGTAGTGTTGTGTATTTGTGTGTGTGTACCTACCTAGCTACGCTATGATACGAGTGCAAGCTTACTTGATAGTTAATACCTATCAGTCATCCGAGCCACAAGAAAGCAAAAAAGTATGGCACCTGACGCTGTTTGTTTTCATAAAATAACTTTAAAAAGGTACGTACCTACATGCTTTAAAGGTCTAAGTTCTAGCTAGAATTTAAGATATGCTACCTAGCTAGTAACTAATCGTGACGTTAGGAGGTTCTTTTCCGACGGTTAGGTAGAAAAGACAACGCTTTTATCTGTTCATGAAAACATGTAGGTATTTAGAAAAACCTGACTGTAATCTGTTTCAACAAAACTAAGTGATTCCCTACGCTACGTAGGTCCCTAGATGAGTGAACCATTTTAGTAGGACATAGTACCTACTTATCTATGTAGAACGATTTTATCAATTGAACGAATTCTGTTTTGGTTATGTTAAGTATGTTTTTCAAGAACGTTGGTGGCTGGGCGGTTGAGTATCCGACTTGTAAGCGAGAGAGGTGCCGGGTTCGAATCCCGCAGTGGCAATGTACCAATGACTCTTTTCTGAGTTATGTACATTAGTTGAATTCTAACCGATGCTCTTATGGTGAAGGAAACATCATGATGAAATCTGCAAAAGTTTTTTTTATGTAGTATGTAAGTAATTTTTACTTACGTAGGTACCTACCTACCTACCTATGTTATGCTGAGGTGGTTTGTCTTGTTAGGTAAGTACCTAGTAAAAATAATTTTGTGCACGAAGCCCGTGCACAAAATTATTTTCCGTGCCCGTGATCCGCCTTGAATATGCTCCATGATCTAGGATTTAGCAGATTAGGTAATTAATTGCAGTGGAATGTGTAAGTTTCATCACGATGATTTCCCTCACCGTAAAAGCATCGGTTAGTATTCAGCTAATGTGCATAACTTAGAAAAGAGTTATTGGTACATGGCGGCAGTGGGATTCGAACCCAGTACCTCTCGCGTACGAGTCGGATACCGCAACCTTAGGCCACCGACGCTCCGACTATTTAAGCATACCTACCTATCGAAAATAATTAGTGTAGGCAAGTTCCTAGTTAATTTGGTAGAGCCTATTCATGTAGATAAGTAGGTAACATTTAGTTCGACGCCTGGTAGTAAGATGTAGGAGGTTGGTTTGTTTTGATATGAATGGCACGAGGTTATTACTCGTCCTTATGGTGTGTACACACTCAACGTACGCCAACGAAGGGCTGTCGGCCGTATTATTTGGACTTCTAACGTCTAATACTTGCATTTCGTGGTCAAGCAAACGATCTTTGGAAGTTTTGGGAACCGATTCGGGCTCGTATTTGCACGTTTGTTTGTTGGCCTTCGGTATCCGCCCAAACTGCGATTGGATGATTACTTCTAGCCGTTTGATGTTACCGCCACGTTGCACTGCGGATTGCCGGCCGGCACACGCCAACGGACAATCGTTGGCCGAAACGGGTGCGCGTTACACATCGCCCGGTGTGTACGCAGCATTAGGCTCCTGGTAGTAGGCTTGAGGAGGTTGCTTTGTTTCGATAGGGGTCGCACGAGGTTGTTAACCTGTTTTTTGTATGATCATCAACTTGAAATAGAGCTGCGCTTCAACGTAGTCGATATGGTTATTTAATGTCCGGATAAAATGAAGTCGCCAGTGCACTCTTTGAAAGCTCTACTTTAACACCCTTTCGGCTTTATACATGTATTATGAAACACCCTGTATAATAGGTATATGTATATAAAAACCGTTTAATCAAATTGATAATTGTTTATATTGATAATTTACATTTATATAAAATGGTGGGTTACAAAAATGTGGTTTTTATTAATATAATATGTATTGATAATAAAAAGATAGTAATTTATAATATCTTACAAACTATTGATAAGAAGAAACTTAAAATCTTCACTTTTTATTATTATGTACAAGTAATAAGAAATAAGGAATAACAATAGCATGCAATAATATTATTGAAATAAAAAAAATAACAAAAAATAATTAAATATGACTTAATCTAAAACACATTATTCAGTTTATTCATTTTCCTTATCACTCTCGTCGTCTTGGGTATCCATTTCTGAGTCATAATGCACATTGGAAACATCTAGAAATAGGCCAGTCAAATCTTACATCTAAAACGCAAAGCGCGATGTAACGCTGCATTTTTGGTATGTTATTTGGACCCCTTAAGAGTGTGTGAAACTACATTTTGCAAGCAAAAAAAAATTGTGCTTCCTGCGTAATACGTGAAAAACTGCGAAATTTGGGGACTTTTTTCACTTTCTGGTCTAAAAATCAAAAACTATGCATTTTTCGTCAAACAAAGCTTAATAGCTTTTAAAATTGATTAAATTTGCAAGGATTTAAGTTTAAACACAGCTCTATAAAGCGTATAGCAACCAAGTTATGACTTTTTAAAGATGGTATATTTTTCCCGAAAAACTTCAATTTTAGGTTTTGCTCCCGTCCGGAGCAAATTATTGGTAAAATTGCTAGTTCTATGATCAAAAATATGAAAAGGGAGTTGTAGTACATTAAATTTGCTTTAAATTATGTACAGAACGAACTATGTGAGACTAATGGTACATTCACAATCTTAAAAAAACGAGGAGAACGTAAAAATGTTTTTTGAAGAATAAAGTATTTATTAAGGTAGGAATAACAATTATACATATTATGAATACTAATCTGACATAATACAAATTGCAAATAACAACTAACTTAATAAATTTGTATAGTTGTTAATAAAGGCCCACTTAATAAAACAATCACTAATTTTGTCCAAGGCTGAATGCTGCTCAGAAGGCTGGCCGCATTGTTCCCCGTTCGAAGTGGAACCCATAGGGCTGGCCCCTATGGGTCTTTAGTAATATCGACCAAGCGTTTAGCTAGCTCCCGAAATATGGAGTGTGCACATGGACACTAGAATTCAAGGGTTTCCATACCAAACGGCGTAAATATGTGGCTTTCACCAACACTTGCGCCGTTTGACACTTTTAGTTGAGGCGGCATCGGACCCAGCATAACACGCCGTTACTGAAAGATGTAACTGTGCAAAGGTATCGCTACATGTGGCGTCCCTGACCAAACGTCGTCCCAGCTCCCAGGGCGGGAGCGTCATCCCTTCGGGCCTCTAACCGTCATCACGGGCTAAACCACCTGGCTCAAGCTTAGCGGGTGCTCCAGCGGAGGTGAAGGTCCGGCGGATGATATAGTGCGTAACGCGGTCGAGAAGTGTCCCAATATTTTTAGAAGACATTGCCTGAAGTTAGAGACCCGATTTACACTCGCCAGCAGCCAGCAAACGGGCTCTCTCTGCAGAGTTGGTTAGTGCGCTTAAAATATTGTTTCGCACCAATCTGCAGCGAGGCTCGCCCCATAGCCGCTGGGAACAGGAATTTTTCGGGAGCTCGGACTCCGGAAAAACCTCGTGCCAAAGGCATTTGGCCTCGATAGAATACGCCGTTATAAAAGATAATAACTTCTGCACTGGATACTGTGAATTATGCACCGGAACAGAAAAGCTAACAAGGACACATCTGAAACTTTCCTAACGCCTAGACCTCCATATCAATCTGTTTCCAAGATGAATTATCGAGATAATAGAGCAAGAGCCCATGAGGGCCAGACCTTCCTATTGTCCGTAAGTATGAAAGTTTTTCCATGTGTGTCCCCAACACAGGTAAGAATGATCCCCACCCATGAAACCTGGATCGTGGTTCCTTTGGCAGGTAACAGGTAACAAAGGTGTATAAAATCTTATCTCCAATTTCTTAAGTTAGCAAGCTCAATTTTTTTGTATGTTATTCGTAACAGCATTAATACTCACGATGCTCATTGCCAGACACATAGTATGGTTACAACCCTCCGCCGGACACCCCTAAACTATAATTCTCTGTAATTATACTTACCTTATATTAGGAAAGCTGAATTTTATAAATGTTATTCAGAGAATTATTAAACTGAGTTTTCTCAGTAGCCAGACAGTTTTTTGGGTTCTATAATCCTGCCAGACGCATTAAAAGTGTAATAGTTGCGAGAGCGGGGCTCATATACAACAACTGGTGCGAGTGAGACAGAGCGCTCGGTTCGGTGCGATCTTTTACTGCGCATCAGCTGTCGTCTATACTAATATTATAAAAAGGAAATGTTTGACTTTTTGTTTGTTTGTTTTTATTGAATAGCCTTCGAAACTACTGGTCCTATTTCAAAAATTCTTTCACCGTTGGGAAGCTACACTATCCCCGGGTGACCATCTTGGCGTTAATGTCCCGGTTGTGCTCTCGCGCACGAGGGCCCGGGGTCCGCCTTGACCATGATCCAGGATTTGGCATGTAAGGTAATTACAGTGGATCGACTGCAGTCTGACCTCCATGACCCTGCTAACAAGGGAAACTGACCAGGTTGGATCATGGTTACACATCCAGTCGCCTGAATGTGCAGGTTTCATCACGATGTTTTCCCTCACCGTAAGAGCATCGGTTAGTATTCAACTAATGTACATAACTCAAAAAACAGTCATTGGTACATGGCCGGAGCGGGAGCGTAATTTTCTAAAAAATTACGGTTCATTAATAAAACTCCAATAATGTAACCCAAGGTGTAAAAAAATACCCAAAAAATTCCTTACATCGCGTGTGCTGCGAAAACTATTGATGATAGAACAAAATAATGTACTACGACTTTGCAGAACACATCATTATCTATAAAAAGTGTCACGACAGTATATGTCTAACTATTATAGTTATGTCACATGTATGCATGTTCTTTTATTTTCAAAATTTAATTGAAATGCCGCCGCTAAAAAACGCTATTTATTGGTACTTTGCTATTAATCCTTATCAAAATCAATTACTTCATATTCACGACTGCTTCAATACCTTTATATAACTTTTTTAATTATGCAATTCAGACTTTCCATTCGAGAGATATCACGAGTTTAAAAATGTGAATATTAGAAAAAATTTACTGATTAAATGTGAATATTAGAAAATTTTTACTGATTATAGATTAAAAAATTTATTATTCTGACTGTAATAATTTTATTTTATTAAATTTTTTTATGAATTATAAAAAAAATCACTAAACAATTTGGAATAAACGATAGTATATGTTTAGCATAACATTGCAATGAACTGAGCGCTCTGTCTCACTCGCACCAGTTGTTGCATATGAGACACTTTTTATGCGTCTGGCAGGATTATAGAACCCAAAAAACTGTCTGGCTACTAAGAAAACTCAGTTTAATAATTCTCTGAATAACATTTATAAAATTCAGCTTTCCTAATATAAGGTAAGTATAATTACAGAGAATTATAGTTTAGGGGTGTCCGGCGGAGGGTTGTAACCATACTATGTGTCTGGCAATGAGCATCGTGAGTATTAATGCTGTTACGAATAACATACAAAAAAATTGAGCTTGCTAACTTAAGAAATTGGAGATAAGATTTTATACACCTTTGTTACCTGTTACCTGCCAAAGGAACCACGATCCAGGTTTCATGGGTGGGGATCATTCTTACCTGTGTTGGGGACACACATGGACAAACTTTCATACTTACGGACAATAGGAAGGTCTGGCCCTCATGGGCTCTTAGACTATAAGAATTAAAATATAAGAATATGTTTCACTGTGTTGTTGACAACACCGCAAAACACAAGAATAGAATTGGAATTTTTTCTTTAACGACGTCCGAGAGGGCTTCATCAAAACTACCTAGAAGGTGATGAAGTCACGCCTTGTCGACGACATTGTGATAGATAGCGTCAAAAGCTGCAGAAATGGTACCAGCCCTCGGACTGCACACCAATCACCCTGAACTCGCGCATGAGGAGCTGTAAATACTATAAAACCGTGTTCGCATCACCTTGTAGGATCCCGTATTCTAAGTAGGTCGTATTACCACACGTTAAATTTAGAATTTAGCTTCTCGAGAGTCGCCTACTGATTGCAAGAGGTAGCCTTTGTATATAAGATTGTTCGGCTTTTTGTAGCATTGCCGCATAAACTTATAAGCGGCCGGCAGCTTAGATCGTGTTTGACCAAGCAAAGCGCCTCTATCGACGGAGTTGAATCCATTTTTACGTCACCCTTCAGTACGACTTCAACACTATTACTTGGAGGAAAGTTCTCATGGCGTGGACGGCGGCTTCGCAGTCACCTTTAGATCCAAAGTCGAGCTGGATATGCTGGAAGTAATTTGCTGGGCTGGGGGGTGGAAAACCGGCGTCGGTAGGTAGTCCCTACCGCAATAGGACGAATGAAACTATCATTTTTTTAGTTTTAGGCGCCATAAAGAGTACTTACTAAGGACTGCTTTACCGAGCCTGCCAGTGGTGTCGAGAATTCGTTTATAGAGGCTTGCTCCTTGAAAGCCCTAATGTCGTCGTCGTATGAATGTAGATACAACATTAAAGCCAATGTCAAAAAAATACATTATTACAATTTCCATAGAACTCGGTAGAATTTCAGAAACCCATGGTAAAAACTAAGCATCTTCAAACTAACATACAAACGGCCCTGGGTTCCGTTGTTGAATCGCTCGCATCTATGCGAACGATTTACAATATTGAATTTCGAAAAAATAAAAAACATTTCCGTTGGTAACATTCACACAAATAAGTATTCACAGAATTCTTCAAAAAACCATTTTCAAGATTGTAAGTAAACTATTAGTCTCACTTAGTTAGTTTTCTACTTTAATGAAAGTAAATTAAATGTACTACAACTTTCTTTTAGTTACTTTTATCATAGGACTAGCGATTTTATCAATAATTTGCTCCGGACGGGAGCAAAACTTAAAATTGTAAATTTTCCGGTAAAATTGACCATATTTGGAGAGTCATAACTTGGTCGCTGTACATTTTGTAGAGCTGTGTTTGTGCTTAAATCGTGGCAAATATAATGGACTTTAAAAGCCATTAAGCTTTATTGGTCGAAAAATGCATAGTTTTTAATTTTTAGACCAGAAAGTGAAAAAAGTCCCAAAATTTCGCAGTTTTTCACGTATTACGCAGGAAGCACAATTTTTTTTTGCTTGCAAAATGTAGTTTTACACTCTCTTAAGGGGTCCAAATAACATACCAAAAATGCAGCGTTACATCGCGCTTTGCGTTTTAGGGCCATTTTTTTGTAAGATTTGACTGGCCTAAAACTCAAAGTCAGTTTCTCGAAACTGAATTATCTCGAGAGTTTCAGAAAAATACTGCTGCCTTTTCTTGGTATCTAACTTGGGCCTTTGTGCACTTATTATAGGATCTGAAGAAATAATAAGCATATTAAGGATATCTTGATTACTATCTTGCCTGTTCTTTTTCCGCGAATGATGTTCTCGAAACCTTCTAAAATCTTTATTTCGAGCTTCTGATGCTTCTTCTGAGAGACTTCCAATCGGTACAATATCATTATTTTGGATTATATCTGCCCCGTGTATAAGTATTTTATGGACGGTTGAAGACATATAATACCAGTCATATAACTCCACGTACTTTTCTGCGGTTTGGCGAGCATAATCTTTGAACTTACTGACATCGATGTTCTCACCCGAAGTGATTGTTTGCAAAATTACAGCAAATCTTCTTACAAGTTCTTCATCCAACCCGGTAATGGCTGCAGTTTTATTTGGGAATTCAAAGAACCTTCTTGCTGTATTTCCGTCATTGGTAGTTCCCGAGCCTTGTTTTACGATGTCAATCAAAAGATTGAGTTCATTTTTGAACTTATCCTGGATAATCTTTTTTCTTCTTTTTAACATTTCTTTGTGCTCATTTCCTCTCGCTGCCCACTCTTTGAAATCAAGTCTGTACGAAATATGTAACAAACATTCCATACAATTAATACGGGCGTGTAGAGATGACAACCCAAATTCGTAAACGGCAGCGGACACGGTCTTTGACGTCACAGCATCCAAACGGTTCATTTCAGTTGGTTTTGCTAAACACAGATAGCATGATGAATTTGATCTGGCATCAGATAGGTACGTGCAGACTTTAGCATCGATCATTGTCATCATCAGTTGATGGTTCACCTTATTTCCATTATTGCACTCTGTGGGAATAAGAGCCTTGATTTCATCATCCATGTGTCTTTTATTATCAATGACGACTGCTTCGCTCTCCTTCACAAAAGTAAACTGAACTGGGCGACAATACACCGCTGAGCACGGTTTCGGGTTCGTCCATAAAGTGTTGTCTCCATCAGTCAGTTTAAGTGGCACTAAGGACGTCATAAAAATGCTGGAATCATCTTGCTCACCCTCCATTTTCTGCTTGTATCGGCTTTGGTTTGAAGCACCATCAAATCCCCACTTTGATATCAGTTTCAAATGTTTATTTTGCACATTGTTAGAAAGAGTGTGGAGGATTCTCTTCACTGTGATGTCAAGTAAACTTTGAAGTGTAATCCTGGCTGATGAATCCGTCACCGACACTGCTTGCTTTGGCGGATAGCATTCAAGCTTCGCTTGTTGCACTTTATAGTACGATGGATAAATGTCCTTAGCACCTTCTCTAATGGCCGTCTCTCGCAATGTGATATATTGCCACTTCGATAGTTTTAAAGAGAGCAATAATCCAAGCGCTTTTTCTGGGGTAAATATATCAGTTTTCACAGTTTTTTTTATTGATTCCTTAATTTGACCAGCTGCTTCAGGATTTTTTAATATATATTCGATGACAGATGCGATATCCTCGTGGCCTTTCTCTTTTAAACGTAGTGCAGCTGTATATGCCAATTCACTTGGGTCTTCGTCTTTATGATCATCAGATCTTCTCTTTTTCTGTTTGCTTCCTAGATCTTCAAAAGGTTTTCGAAGTATCTTGGTCATTGTTCCAACAGAGGATGATGTCGATGGCTCTGGTGAGACTGGTCGTTCATCAACAGTTGCTTCTTGAGTGTTTAACATTGTTTGTACGCAACTTGGCCAATCGATATTTGCTTGTAGCCAATTATCGTACTGTTTTCTGAATGTATCTTTAATTCGGTGAGATCTCTGCCATCTCTGTGATGCAGCTCGTGTGAATTTCCGACAAAATTCTTTTAAAGTCACACAATCTTCGGCACCAATGCAATCGCCTAAGCGAGACATAACTGCACCAAACAATACTTTATAGTCAAATGAAGTACTTTCACTTTTTAGAAGAACAAACAAGTCTAAATTAGTTATTAAACTTTCCATTCTAACACTTTTCAGTCGCAGGACAAATGTAATGTTAACGGTTACAAAGTTTTGTAAATACTAAATTATAACACAAAATTTTAGTCCTTTTATTGTAGTGGTCGCTCATTAGTTAATTACTACCCTCATTAAGGGTAGTTACCTAATGATCATTAGTTAACTACCCTTAATGATGATCATTAGTTAACTACCCTTAATGAGGGTAGTTAAGTAATGATCATCATTTAACTACCCTTAATGAGGGTAGTAATTAACTAATGAGCGACCACTACAATAAAAGGACTAAAATTTTGTGTTATAATTTAGTATTTACAAAACTTTGTAACCGTTAACATTACATTTGTCCTGCGACTGAAAAGTGTTAGAATGGAAAGTTTAATAACTAATTTAGACTTGTTTGTTCTTCTAAAAAGTGAAAGTACTTCATTTGACTATAAAGTATTGTTTGGTGCAGTTATGTCTCGCTTAGGCGATTGCATTGGTGCCGAAGATTGTGTGACTTTAAAAGAATTTTGTCGGAAATTCACACGAGCTGCATCACAGAGATGGCAGAGATCTCACCGAATTAAAGATACATTCAGAAAACAGTACGATTATTGGCTACAAGTTTTATAAGGCCTGCCGTACAAACAGAACAAACAAAATCTCTGACGATACCCTCAAACTCATCGAAGAAAGACGCGGAATGACTCTGCAATCCCCTGATGATGTCACTCAATTTAGGCGACTTAATCGACAGATCTCCAAGTCTCTGACTCGCGACATACGCCGCTTCAATACTACCAATATTGAGGCGGCGATCGAGCGGAACAAAGGCTCTAAAGTCTTTGCGAGAGATCTGTCGATTGGACAGAGCCAGTTGACGAGACTGAAAACGGATGACGGCAGAGTTGTTTCGACCAAGTCCGAGGTTTTGAGGGAAGTCGAGAGGTTCTATGGACAGTTATACACGACAACACGGACACCTGTTACCAGTATGGCAAAAGACCCCAGAGCCAAGTTGACCCGACACTACACCGAAGATATCCCGGACATCAGCCTGTACGAGTTTAGTATGGCTCTCAAACAGCTTAAGAACAACAAGGCGCCGGGTGATGATGGAATTACGGCTGAGCTTCTGAAAGCTGGTGGCAAACCTGTGCTTAAGACCCTTCAGAAGCTGTTCAATTCCGTCATCCTCGAGGGCAAAACGCCGGAAGCATGGCACAGAAGCATAGTCATATTGTTCTTCAAGAAAGGTGATAAGGCTCTCTTGAAGAACTTCAGACCAATATCGCTGCTGACCCATGTCTATAAGCTGTTTTCGAGAGTCATTACGAATCGTCTCGCACGCAGGTTTGATGACTTCCAGCCTCCCGAACAAGCCGGATTCCGAAAAGGTTTTAGTACCATAGACCACATACATACGCTGCGTCAGGTTGTACAGAAGACCGAAGAGTATAACCGGCCATTATGCTTGGCGTTTGTGGACTATGAGAAAGCCTTCGATTCGATCGAAACTTGGGCGGTGCTCCAGTCTCTACAGCGGTGCCAAATTGACTATCGATATATCGAAGCACTGAAGTGTTTGTACGAAAACGCCACTATGTCAGTTCGTCTCCAGGACAAGACCACAGAACCTATTCAGCTGCAGCGAGGTGTTAGACAAGGTGATATCATATCACCGAAGTTGTTCACCGCTGCACTGGAGGATATCTTTAGGCTTCTGGACTGGGACGGACTTGGCATCAATATTAACGGCGAGTACCTCACGCACCTCAGATTTGCTGACGATATCGTAGTCATGGCTGAAACCCTGGAAGACTTGGGCAAAATGCTCGATGACCTCTGTAGTGCCTCTCAACAAGTAGGTCTTAAAATGAACATGGACAAGACGAAAATTATGTCGAATGTCCATGTTGTGCCTACTCCAGTGACAGTTGGAGGCACTCCACTTGAAGTTGTTGACGACTATACATACCTAGGACAAATAGTCCGGCTAGGTAGGTTCAATTTCGAGAAAGAGGTCAATCGACGAATCCAACTCGGTTGGGCAGCGTTCGGGAAGCTACGCCACATATTTTCGTCCCAATTACCGCAGTGTCTCAAGACGAAGGTCTTTGACCAATGTGTGTTGCCAGTGATGACTTACGGATCTGAAACGTGGCCACTCACTATGGGCCTTATAAGAAAGCTCACTGTTGCCCAAAGGGCAATGGAAAGAGCTATGCTCGGAGTTTCTTTGCGCGATCGAGTCAGAAATGAGGAGATCCGCAAGCGAACCAAGGTCACCGACATAGCTCTAAGGATTGCCAGACTGAATTGGCAGTGGGCAGGGCACATAGCTCGAAGAACAGATGGCCGATGGGGCAGTAAAGTTCTCGAGTGGCGACCACGTACCGGTAGACGCAGCGGGGGTAGGCCTCCTACAAGGTGGACCGACGACCTGGTAAGGATCGCAGGTACCAGCTGGATGCGGAAAGCACAGGACCGGTCTTTGTGGAGATCTCTGGGGGAGGCCTATGCCCAGCAGTGGGCGTCTTCTGGCTGATATGATGATGATGATGAATTGGCTACAAGCAAATATCGATTGGCCAAGTTGCGTACAAACAATGTTAAACACTCAAGAAGCAACTGTTGATGAACGACCAGTCTCACCAGAGCCATCGACATCATCCTCTGTTGGAACAATGACCAAGATACTTCGAAAACCTTTTGAAGATCTAGGAAGCAAACAGAAAAAGAGAAGATCTGATGATCATAAAGACGAAGACCCAAGTGAATTGGCATATACAGCTGCACTACGTTTAAAAGAGAAAGGCCACGAGGATATCGCATCTGTCATCGAATATATATTAAAAAATCCTGAAGCAGCTGGTCAAATTAAGGAATCAATAAAAAAAACTGTGAAAACTGATATATTTACCCCAGAAAAAGCGCTTGGATTATTGCTCTCTTTAAAACTATCGAAGTGGCAATATATCACATTGCGAGAGACGGCCATTAGAGAAGGTGCTAAGGACATTTATCCATCGTACTATAAAGTGCAACAAGCGAAGCTTGAATGCTATCCGCCAAAGCAAGCAGTGTCGGTGACGGATTCATCAGCCAGGATTACACTTCAAAGTTTACTTGACATCACAGTGAAGAGAATCCTCCACACTCTTTCTAACAATGTGCAAAATAAACATTTGAAACTGATATCAAAGTGGGGATTTGATGGTGCTTCAAACCAAAGCCGATACAAGCAGAAAATGGAGGGTGAGCAAGATGATTCCAGCATTTTTATGACGTCCTTAGTGCCACTTAAACTGACTGATGGAGACAACACTTTATGGACGAACCCGAAACCGTGCTCAGCGGTGTATTGTCGCCCAGTTCAGTTTACTTTTGTGAAGGAGAGCGAAGCAGTCGTCATTGATAATAAAAGACACATGGATGATGAAATCAAGGCTCTTATTCCCACAGAGTGCAATAATGGAAATAAGGTGAACCATCAACTGATGATGACAATGATCGATGCTAAAGTCTGCACGTACCTATCTGATGCCAGATCAAATTCATCATGCTATCTGTGTTTAGCAAAACCAACTGAAATGAACCGTTTGGATGCTGTGACGTCAAAGACCGTGTCCGCTGCCGTTTACGAATTTGGGTTGTCATCTCTACACGCCCGTATTAATTGTATGGAATGTTTGTTACATATTTCGTACAGACTTGATTTCAAAGAGTGGGCAGCGAGAGGAAATGAGCACAAAGAAATGTTAAAAAGAAGAAAAAAGATTATCCAGGATAAGTTCAAAAATGAACTCAATCTTTTGATTGACATAGTAAAACAAGGCTCGGGAACTACCAATGACGGAAATACAGCAAGAAGGTTCTTTGAATTCCCAAATAAAACTGCAGCCATTACCGGGTTGGATGAAGAACTTGTAAGAAGATTTGCTGTAATTTTGCAAACAATCACTTCGGGTGAGAACATCGATGTCAGTAAGTTCAAAGATTATGCTCGCCAAACCGCAGAAAAGTACGTGGAGTTATATGACTGGTATTATATGTCTTCAACCGTCCATAAAATACTTATACACGGTGTCGTCCCTTTCCATGAATTATCTTTATACTAATAGTGCCGTAGGTTCATAATCATGAATCAGTATAAATTGTATACAATTAGGACAACAAATAATAACATACACATGGTGTAATAAGATGAATCAACTGCAGTATAAGCCAATGCATGTACGGTAATGAATTGACGGTATTACATTCACGTCGTACGTACTGTTATCAAGTAAGCTGAGCAAACACAGTCGACTCGCTCCGGTCTAAGCGTAACAAATCGCCCGGGTACTTTCCATCTTCTTGGTCTCCGTGATTCTGGGAGGCGGGCTACCCGCCTTCCCAGTACACTCGCTGATCATAGGTGCCTGGTCTGAGCAGTTTACCTAGATCTTGACCTAGCCAGTACCCGCCGGACGTGGAAGCTTTGCCTCCACGAGGACCTCCACCTTCCCCATAGTCCTGCCACGGTTGCTCCAACTATGAGTCGACTGTCTTTGAGCGAGAGGAACTCGCTGCAGTCCAATTTCTACGCACCATGTCTATGACACTACTCAGAGTATATTATACTAGCGTTTATTGGATTCAAATGGAAAGCTACTGTGCTAGATCCATACGTACAGGCTCATCATCTTTCCACACCATATAATGACAGTCGTATAATATATATATGAACACTTACCAGGGTTACAGGTCGCTGCGTCGTACTGCGCACTCCTTTTGCCCTGATCTCCGTTCACGTCCCTTGGGTTTTAGTGCACACACCAACAAAGCGTCGTCTTCTGTCCTCGTGCCAACATACAGAACCGTTATATTCGAAAGCATAGCCAAAGCGGGGTTACCACATTACAAAAAAGAATGACATAAAACGGTTTGACACTTACCGACTATTTTACGACGTCTCGCGTATTAAATGCGCGACACTCCCAACAGCGAAGAAGGTTAGGGCAGCAAGGCGAGTAAGTGACGCGTCCATTCCATGATTTTCTCTCTTGCGCGAATGGCTGCTAATCGCTTACTCCTCACTTCTTGTTCTACCTCTCGCTGGTCACCGGGTGGCAGGGCTTCATTCTGACCTGTTACTTCGTGGTCATCCGGGTTATCCGGCTCGACATCCACTCGAACTTCGAGTGCTGGGGGATCAGTGACACCTGGTAAATTAACTTCTGGTACGCTAGGTAGGTCCTCGGATATAGTC
Organism: Blastobasis lacticolella; assembly: GCA_905147135.1. Classification (NCBI taxonomy): domain Eukaryota; kingdom Metazoa; phylum Arthropoda; class Insecta; order Lepidoptera; family Blastobasidae; genus Blastobasis; species Blastobasis lacticolella. Next base: position 22,882,143 of record LR990039.1, read on the forward strand.
TCTGCTTCTGGTGGTTCCTCGTCTTCAACCTCTAAAGGATAGAGGTGTCCGATAGAGCGCGTTAATGTCGAATCGTCTACTTTAACTCGCGCGACTCTACACTGACCGTCGTGCCCCTGAATCAATGTGTCAATCTTGCCCACCTTCCATTGACTCCTATTTTTATGGTCAGACTTAATCTGCACGAGATCACCGACTCGTGGTGCTTGATGGCACTTCACTCTGGGTTGCTTGAGTGCGTGATTGTACCTTTCCCTGAGTGCCACCAAATACTGACCGATGAACATCCTTTTAAATTCTTCTAGGATTTTTAGCCCCCTCTTCCAGCTCTCTATCAATTCAGTCTTTGCAGTTGTGCTATTTGCTGGAGCTTCTGCTAATACTGGTTTCATGGTCAGGCATTTACCCAGACTTAAAAAATCTGCCGGTCGTAAGACGTGCTCCACTTCCGTACCGGCCTTTGTCAGTGGCCTTGTATTGAGTACTGCCTCTATTTCTTTCACAACTGTTAATAGTCCGCTATCGTTGAGAAGGTGTTTATCTAGTGTTCGTTTAAGGCAGTGTTTTACTAACGCTACCAGGCGTTCATAGAACGCTCCATGCCAAGGGGCTAATTGTGGTGTAAATTTCCATTGTATATTATTTTTTACGCAGTATGGCTGCTGTACCACTTCAGATACCAATTTAAAGTATGTCGCATTATCTGAGTACATCCTTTTTGGTATATTCCTAGTTGCTGTAAACCTTCGCAGTGCTAGAAGGCACTCTTCAGCGGAAAGGTCATTCACGACTTCTAAGTGAATAGCTCGAACCGTTAGACAAGTGAACAAAGCTATCCACCTCTTCGCCTTTCCCGTTGGTGTGTTCACAAATAGATGACCTAAGTAGTCAACGCCTGTATACGTGTAAACCCCTTCGTAGTTCACTCTCTCCGATGGTAATGCAGGTGCACCTGGTAAGCGGTATGGACCACCGCCATGTTTGATACATTGCAAACACTTCCGAATTATCCTTGTAACCTGAGGTTTTCCTTGAGGTATCCAATATTTCTCCCTGATTATTGTCAACGTGTGTGGAGCACCAACATGGTAATTATTCTCATGTGTGTCCTTTATAATTTTGTCGGTGAACTCACTGTTTTTAGGTAGCAATATTGGATACTTCATGTCGTAATTCCAATTTGTGTTTGCCATACGTCCTCGGCACCTTAGAACGCCATTCACATCCACGAACAGATCCAGATTCCTAGCTAGATGTGTAACTTTACCAACCAGTTCTTCTTTGAAGTGTTCTTTCTGAATTTTCTTTATTTCCAGCAACAACTTGTCCGTGTTGTCTTGGTGACTCTGGGTCTCTACTGACTCAGTGTCTAAGTTATCAAGTTCCATGGGCCCATCGGTAGGATATTCCCCATACTCCATGGGCTCGCCTATTCTTTCAGATTCCCGAGGTCCTTCTTCAAGCTTACTCAAGATTCTAGATGTCTTTACGGATTCATCCCCACCATTGGGTGTATCCTGTGTTGACTCACCTAGGCTTTCGCCTAGGACCTCCCCGAAAGAAAAAAGGTTGTGATGTGTCTCATAGAGTCGATTCTCGGGCCAATAGGACTCGTCCTTAGCGAGAAACTCAGGTCCATTATACCAGACGTCTTTCTTCTCTGTAAACAATTCTGGTCGGGTGGCAATATCAGCAGGGTTCAATTTTGTGTTGATGTAACACATCTCAGTGTTTGGATGATTTTGTTTTATCTCTCTGACCCTGTTAGCAACGAAAGGCGGAAGTAGCTTCCTCGACCTTATCCAACTAAGTACTACTAGGCTGTCTGACCATATATACTCTTTGTGTATCTTCAGCTCCAAGTTATTCCTCACATATTTCAGTAGTCTGCTCCCTATCAAAAATCCAAGGAGTTCTAATCTGGGCTATTTTTAGCTCATCTTTATCCTTAGCTTGGGATACATGTGATTTTGCTATGAGGAAGGATACGGAGCTTTTGTTCTCATCAAATACTTTAATGTATATGACAGCAGCGTAGGCGTCCTTTGATGCGTCCGTGAAACAATGTAGCTGGTACTTGAGGCCAGCATTAGATGTGTCTGATCCTAGAAATCTGGGTATCTCAATGTCCAGTATTATCTTTAGACGGTCCATCGCTTCTTTTACTGACAGAATCAACTCAGTTGATAGTTCAGTGTCCCATTTAAATTTCTTCTCACAGATTTGTTGAAAGATGAGCTTCAATGACAGCACGAGTGGACACGCAACACCACAAGGATCATACACGCGCGCTAAAGCTCGAAGGACCTTTCTCTTCGTGCTTGGAGGAGGTTCCGTGCTGAAGTGACTCTCTGTCAGATTTAAGGACAGCTTATCTTCAGGTACATTCCAATTTAGGCCCAGCACTTTAACATTACCCTTGTTTATTGATTGATATGTCTTTGGTATAATTTCCATGAAAGTTTGATTATTGGAAATCCAGTCTCTGATATTCATGGATAGTTGCTTGAAAGCGGACCTTGTCTGGGTATATACATCCTCAGCCTCTTTCAATGTATCCGCACCCGTTACTAAGTTGTCAACATAGCATTTATCTGCTACTGACTTTAGTAATGCCTCATTTGTCTGGCCCATATGGTGTCGGATCGTGGCGGTAAGCAGGAATGGACTTGATATTACCCCAAATGGAATTCTGCAGAATCTCAGATGCAGTAGGTTATCTTCGGTTGTTTCCCCATTGATATCCTTTAGCCACAAAAACCTTGTCACATCACGATCTTCCTCTTGAAGTGCTACCTGTAGAAAAGCTTTCTCCACATCAGCCAGTATGCCAAACCTTTTCGTCCGGAATTTCAGAAGTAACGCTGTCATATCTTCAAGCATGGAGGGGCCGCTGTATAGACACTCATTAAGGCTCTTCTGCCCAGTCGTCTTAGCAGATGCGTCATATACGATCCTCCCAGGCTTCCCCTTTTGCTTGACCATATGATGGGGCAGATAATGATGTGTGTGGTCTCTGTTTTCCACTTGTTCTTGACTGATGATCTCTATAATGCCAAGTTCTAGTTGTTCCTTTAAAATGCGATCATATTCATTTAGAGAACTTGAGTCGAGTCTTCTCAGGACACTTCTTAACCGACCCAGAGCCATGCCAAAGTTCGACAGCAGTTCCGGAGGATGCTGTATCCATGGCCACTTGACTAAATATCGACCATTTTGATACTGTACTGTCTCATTGAAGTGACGGACCGCCTCTTCCTGTCTTGTAGCTTTGGGCGAGTCAGTGATTCCTACGCTCTCTAACGACCATAAGAAGTTCATATCTACAGTTTTTAAGGGTAGATCCGGCTCTGAGAAATATGGGCAATTTGGTGTATGACATTCACAGTAAGTTGTCACTGATAAAATCTCATCCTCTTCGTTTAAGGGGACTTTCCCTGACAAAATGTATCCAAAATCAGTGTCGATGAGGTATAGATTGTCATCTACTTTGATTTTCCTATCTCGTATGAATGTCCAATAAAAGTCGTTTCCTATGAGCAGGTCGATGCCCTCGCCGACAGTATCGTCATCAGCGTATAAATCAACATCACTGACATCAAACTTCGGCACCGCAACCCGGTCTGTAATATGTGGCACAACATTTACATTCACTTTGCGGCTAACATCTCGCTTGGTTTGTATTATGATCTCAGTGCATGGGCTTGAAGTTTCTCGTGGAGTTGAAGCTCCAAACGTGTATATCAACAAAAGGTCAGTTTTCACTATTTGGAGTTTGAGAGCATCAGCTAGTTTATTTGTAATATAGCTTCTCTGACTACCTGAGTCTAATAAAATTCTGCTGACGCTGCTAGATCCTGTTTCATTGTTTTGAACTCTTGCTACTGCTGTCTGTAAAAATGTATAATTATTTAACGCGTTACATACAGTCTTAGTAGTTAGAGTGTCAATATGTTTCACTGTACCTTTTGGTGTCGGACATATCAATTGAAAATGCGGGCCATTACATCGGTAACAGGACACTCTACGCTGGCACTCCTCGGTCTTATGATTTTTTCGAAGACACTTCAGGCATCGTCCATGAAGTTTTTGCTTTCGGGCTTCAACGCTCGTGACCTTCCTACAGCTGTCACTGGTGTGATTGGTCAACTTGCAGAAAAGGCACGAACGTCGAGGTTTTTTCGGCATAGAGTTGCTCTTAAATCTATCTCCTATCCTCTTTAAATTTATGTTTCTTCTTGGACGATCGACTCGTGCTTGTAGTGCTTCAGTGGTAGACCCCAATGGAAGTACAGCACCTAAAGGAGTTGCTGTTCTTGATAGTATTGCTGCCGATTTCTCTTTAGCCATAATAATTTTGTTTAAATGATGTCTAATAGACACCATTGTATTTTCCGTATCAATTAGATGTAGTTCATGAATAACCTGAGTAGGGAATTTACGTAGGACCATGGCTCTTAGATGGTTACCATTTGCAGGTTCGCCTAGTTTTTCTAAAACTCTTAGATTTCGCTCTACCTCATTAAGCGTGGCTCTGCAGCTTTTGCTGTCCTCTGTGGCGTTCTTCAGGTTACACAATTCAGTGTAATGGGCATCCACAATTGTGTCTTTCGAACCGAATCTGCGCTCCAGTGTCTCCACTGCTATGACATAGTTTTCATTTGTTGTTGTTAACCCAGAAATTGCTTCCAAAGCTTCACCTTCTAAACAATTGATAAGGTACGACAACTTGTCAGCATTTATCAGGTTTCTGTCATGTATATTGGCTTTGAACCGATCCCAAAACTCTGTATATTTGAGACGATCTCCAGAGAACTTTGGTAAATCTAATTTTGGAAGTCTTGTCGTTGTGAAGACATCTTCTACCTGTATAGGCTTCTGTTGTACCTCATTTAAGCTATGTTCAATATTAGAGGACAAGCCCTCTGCGCTGATCTGAATGCTCAATGCACTCACAACCACCTCGACTGCAGGTGCTACTGATTTATCTTGATATTCTCTTATTTCACGGTCCAATACTGTAATCAACTCTCTGAGCTGTTTTAATAATCGGGCCCCTTCGATGATATCAATACCCTGCTGCTCATATGCAGCCTTTGCTGCATTGTGAACTTCTTCTAATGCAGCCCTTCTTAATTCCACTCTTTTAGATAGAACTTCATCCATTGTTACAGCTGAAATTCACATTTCCACAAATTACTTGAATAAACGTCTGTGACTATGTGAGTGACCAGATCATCAACGGTGCATAGGCATACATGTATGTATTTAATATACTTCTCTTTATAGGACTTATATTACTCTTTGGGTAATTTCAGTATACAGTGAATGAGAACCCCCTTACTTCAAACCCTAGTTACAATTCACTTGAACTACCTGTACTAGACCTTTTATAATTTATTATCACTGAATATAAGTTCTATAATGCGGAATAAGCCAAAAAAAAACCTTTTACTTACTCACCACTTCATGTAGTATACGTATTATACACTTCACGTATTATAATTAAAATTTCAATTATATGTGGCTTTGGCGTTAGTCGTTAGATTAATCTTATTCTGTCCGGCTGACCGCGCAAACAGGTAGGTACGTACTTGCGTACTCTCAAGTCTCAACTCTGCGGTTGAAATATCGTAATGGTTACTACCGGATATGTTTCCTACTACTTTCAGGCTGAAACGAGCATAAACGTAATGCGATTAGGTATTATCCACTATGGGTTTGAGTTGAATTCAAAGAGCACTTCATCAGGTGCACAAGTAGGTACTCACCTGGCTACAAACAGCAAATCGCCTGAGAAAATGTTTTTTTGTTCTCGTTCAAGCAAATATAATAACTCACTTCAATACCTAAGAAGTTTCTTTTGTGATTTCAATGTAAACTCGTGAATTCTCGACCAAAATTCTAAAATCTTCGTATAAAAGCTACCTTTTCCAACAATTAAAAAAAACGGAAAGAAAGACGGTGCGAGAAAAAAAAGTTACGAGCCTCGGCGTTCCGTTTCACATAGCAATTTTGTTTGTAAAAAAAAAACGTTGTAGTTTTTTATGGACATAGTGCCGCGAACGGACTCTTCATTTAGTGGCGAAATCGAACCTAGTCTTCCTCGCTTTCCTTAAAACATTGTACGATTAATAATTATTCTAACACGGTGACATAACATGTATTCGAACCTATTATTTGAACGTACCTTTATACCATAGACTAAAAAAACTAGAGCAACTCGGAAATTGACTTTGTCTCCAAGTGGGCCGAACTGATTTTATTTTAAAAATAAATCCGATGGTACTAGGTACTTATTTATTAGCTGTTAAAGAAATAATAGTGGTATGAGCAATTAACATAATATTTTAATTATACGTATTATTAACTTATGGTGCATCCATTGTTTATACGCGTACACAATAATATGGAAATGTAATTAAAACAACGTAGGATCAGTAAAAAAATGTATTTAAACTTTCCGTAGGTAAGCTGTAAAAAGAATTAACGAAACGAACATACATAAGTCTGAAGAAAATGAAATGAAATTCTCCATAGTTAAAGTTGCTTCAAATATGAGGAAACCTAACCCGGAGTAACCAGATGTGAATCTGGCTTTCGGGATCCCAGCACCTCCACCATTTTGTCGTCCCTTTCCATGAATTATCTTTATACTAATAGTGCCGTAGGTTCATAATCATGAATCAGTATAAATTGTATACAATTAGGACAACAAATAATAACATACACATGGTGTAATAAGATGAATCAACTGCAGTATAAGCCAATGCATGTACGGTAATGAATTGACGGTATTACATTCACGTCGTACGTACTGTTATCAAGTAAGCTGAGCAAACACAGTCGACTCGCTCCGGTCTAAGCGTAACAAATCGCCCGGGTACTTTCCATCTTCTTGGTCTCCGTGATTCTGGGAGGCGGGCTACCCGCCTTCCCAGTACACTCGCTGATCATAGGTGCCTGGTCTGAGCAGTTTACCTAGATCTTGACCTAGCCAGTACCCGCCGGACGTGGAAGCTTTGCCTCCACGAGGACCTCCACCTTCCCCATAGTCCTGCCACGGTTGCTCCAACTATGAGTCGACTGTCTTTGAGCGAGAGGAACTCGCTGCAGTCCAATTTCTACGCACCATGTCTATGACACTACTCAGAGTATATTATACTAGCGTTTATTGGATTCAAATGGAAAGCTACTGTGCTAGATCCATACGTACAGGCTCATCATCTTTCCACACCATATAATGACAGTCGTATAATATATATATGAACACTTACCAGGGTTACAGGTCGCTGCGTCGTACTGCGCACTCCTTTTGCCCTGATCTCCGTTCACGTCCCTTGGGTTTTAGTGCACACACCAACAAAGCGTCGTCTTCTGTCCTCGTGCCAACATACAGAACCGTTATATTCGAAAGCATAGCCAAAGCGGGGTTACCACATTACAAAAAAGAATGACATAAAACGGTTTGACACTTACCGACTATTTTACGACGTCTCGCGTATTAAATGCGCGACACACGGGGCAGATATAATCCAAAATAATGATATTGTACCGATTGGAAGTCTCTCAGAAGAAGCATCAGAAGCTCGAAATAAAGATTTTAGAAGGTTTCGAGAACATCATTCGCGGAAAAAGAACAGGCAAGATAGTAATCAAGATATCCTTAATATGCTTATTATTTCTTCAGATCCTATAATAAGTGCACAAAGGCCCAAGTTAGATACCAAGAAAAGGCAGCAGTATTTTTCTGAAACTCTCGAGATAATTCAGTTTCGAGAAACTGACTTTGAGTTTCTAGATGTTTCCAATGTGCATTATGACTCAGAAATGGATACCCAAGACGACGAGAGTGATAAGGAAAATGAATAAACTGAATAATGTGTTTTAGATTAAGTCATATTTAATTATTTTTTGTTATTTTTTTTATTTCAATAATATTATTACATGCTATTGTTATTCCTTATTTCTTATTACTTGTACATAATAATAAAAAGTGAAGAAGTTAAGTTTCTTCTTATCAATAGTTTGTAAGATATTATAAATTACTATCTTTTTATTATCAATACATATTATATTAATAAAAACCACATTTTTGTAACCCACCATTTTATATAAATGTAAATTATCAATATAAACAATTATCAATTTGATTAAACGGTTTTTATATACATATACCTATTATATATATACCTACTAAACATTTGAGCAAATATATTTGCCTACCATTTAAAATTTGAAAATACTTTTTTTCAATAATTTAAAAAAAAAATCTGCAGCTGTAACCGTTATATGGAGTATGTCAAAAAATCATGAATAATTAGTTTTATAACCAAGCAAAATATTTTAAACAGCAAGGAAAACCGTAATACGGTTTTCCTTGCTGTTTCAGAGATAATTTGATTTTTCATATTGGCTCCATACATTTTTTTCGTAATATTCTTACAGATGGTTATAAAACTAATTATTCATGATTTTTTGACATACTCCATATAACGGTTACTGCTGCAGATTTTTTTTTTAAATCTTCGAAATATTTTATTTATTTATTTATAAACGGTTCCTTTCGGTGAGAATTTACCCTACCTACATCTACCTACTATTTCTAGGAACCAAGCCTAATACTATATGATTTAACGTGTTGCTAAATTCTCACCGAAAGGAATCGTGTATAAATAAATAAATAAAATATTTCGACGATTTTTAAAAAAAATTCTGCAGCAGTAACCGTTATATGGAGTATGTCAAAAAATCATGAATAATTAGTTTTATAACCATCTGTAAGGATATTACGGTTTTCCTAGCGGTTTCAGAGATAATTGGATTTTTCATATTGGCTCCATACATTTTTTTCGTAAAAAAAATATAATTCATTTGTTTTTGCGCAGAGTTAACTCGGATAACATTTTTATGTATAGTTATAGCTCATGGAAGCAATTCCCGCCAAAAAAACGACACATTAAAAGTTGAGTTGCCTATGTCTATGAAGCTCGATTTTCAGCCCACTGTGCGGCGCCGCGTCCTTGCCCTGTCTTTTCTGTATGTTTTAAGTCGCGTCCGCGTCCCGTCTGCGCTCTGTCCGCGACTTGTCTGAGTCTTTTCTGTGTGGCCGCTCGCTAACGGGTCCCTCGGCTATTGTCCTTCAAGTTAATCCGGTGCGTGTGAGCGAGACAACTTACGATTTATGCAGGTGAGAGTGAGAAAAATAATGTGCAAAAACAAGTTTGGGGATACAACATGCCCATTGTTTTGTATTTGGTCGTTTGTTTGCTTGCCATCCATTTTAGTCTGCTCATGCGATTCGTCCATGGTAGATGCGAATTATTGTGCTTTCGGATTCCCACACGACTTGGCTTTGTTTCTGGACTGATTTTTCTAACTGTGACTACTGTGCTTGTTTACTGGACTCTGATTTGTGCTTGTGATACTGGACTGTTGAAAATGGCAACATACTCGAACGAAGAATATGCGGATATGCTTATCTGCTACGGATACTGCAATAGCGTGTCCGCACAAGCTCGGACTGAGTACATACGACGCTATCCCGACCGTCGAGTACCGCGTTTTCGACGGAGTTTACCGACGACTTCGTGAAAATGGCTCTGTTTCGCGACGACGTACGGACTTAGGAAGACCACGAAATAGAGGTGGACACGTAGAACATGAACTATAAAATTTTATTCAAAAACATTAGGTGAATAAATGTTATTTTGAACTGATTTATTGTTTCATTTAGCTTACTACAATCACCGACGATCTGTACGCCAACTATGAGTTGAGCGTGAGTGACTTTGTATGCGAACTAGCGTTACCAACGCACCGATTACGTTATTTTCCAAACAAAAGCCAGTAACTAGTCACTTACGCTCAACTAATAGTTGGCGTAAGGTCATTATTTGTACGATCGACGATCTGAACAAAAAAAATTGCTATAAAAACTGAATGATCTCCTAGGTCAGGATAGCGGGACATCGATGGATGCATGAAGGTTGTACCTAGCCGAGGGAGGCCTATGTTCAGTAGTGGAAGCCAGTAGGCTGAAATGATGATGCTAAACTTAAGTCAATTTAATTAGATTAAATAAGCGCTATTTATTCTGACTGCCATGTAGCCTTAGAAACTAAGTTTCACCTTTGAGGTTAATAAATACCCTAGAGTGTTATACCTCGTTGGATAGCTGATAAAATGTAGATGTTTTTAAGCACATTTGCAGAGCAAGTGCCATAATAATTTTTTGAGATATCCAGAAAATATTTTTTTTTTTTATAATTTGTACTTTTTTTCTTAAGTTTCTATCGTCTACAATGACCTATTTAGTTAACTTACGTGCAATTTTAGTCATTGAGGTCATTAAGCATCTCATTCTTCATGTAAAAAATCAAAAAAAATAATCATAAGAGTCAAAAAAATTCAAAATATTCAATTGAATAGCCGAAAAATTGGGCATTTTCATAAAAAAAATTAAAACTCGAATATATCGAAAACGGTTAAGCTTAGGATGGGGGGTTCCATAGTGAAATCATTCAGAAATGATGTGTACTACACGCCCTTAACGGATCCAGGTCGACTTTTCCTGTAACCCTGTATATATAGATAAATAGAAAAGAAAAATAATAAAATAACAAAACAACGCCAATAACAAGCGGCGAATTGTCGTTTTTGGATTTAACGGCTTTATATCATTATCATTACCCGACTATACTAGAAACCAATTTTGCGCATTTAATACATTAAAATTTACGTATTAAAAGTACCTGATGAGTAGTTTTCAATTAAGAAAAACCACATCGAAATCGGTATATCAGTTCGGGAGCTACGATGACAGATACACGTCGAACTAACTTCATCCTTTTTTGCGTCGGGGGTTAAAAGGAAGAATAATGAAACAAGAACTATAGACAAAATTTAATTCATAGTTATTCATTATCATCTATCTACACCGATATCTTAAGCTGAAGAATTTTTATTAAAACACTCATATTTTTTATACTGACCAGATCTTCTTTCACAAATATAATGCTCCTGTATAACAGAGTAATATCACCTTCTATTTCCTAGTTTAGGTTTCCGAAAGAAATTAAAATTTGCAGAGGTGGTCACTGTGCTGACATCCGCTAGGGCATGGCACCTAAGATAGTTCTCCAGGGGAAGAAGTTAAGGTTCAACGAGTGAAATTCCAAGCTAAAGATAATGCTTGCTAAGTCTATCAAACTAGAACATTATAATAGTATCTTTCCTCAAACAAATGGTTTTTTACATTGGTGAAATGCAGATTTCTGTGTACAAACTGATACATCAGCTTGAAGTAATGTAAGATTATCAAAACTCTCTTCATGTTCCTGCATCAAAGGTTTCTTAACAGGTGTGATTTCTCGATGGTTATGTTTCATTACAATAGCTTTTGGTATTGATGAAACAACTTGCTTTGACCATTGACTTTGTAATTTATGTTGCTCCGGTACTTTAATCTGGAAATAAAGAGATTCTAATAAGATTTGCTGACTATTGATAATATTATTGGGTAAAAGTGATCAAACTTGCATACATACCACTTTAGTTTCTTTAGCAGTTTTATATGCAATCTGAGGCAAATTGAAATTTTCTTTATTTTGCCCCACAGATGATACTTGTTTTACAGGTTTTGGTATAGATGACTTCGCTGATATTGGCTTTCTCGGTTGCACATTTTTTATTAATCTAGGAACAGGGCTATTTTTTATGTAATGTGCCACTGGACTAACAACATCATGAAATAGCTTTTTAGAAGATGCAGGTGTATTTTTTTTTAAATATAATGGAGGATTAGCTGGTGTTTTAAACACCTCAGACTGATGAGTTGTTGCCCCAATGGACAATGGAGTTTTCGAAGAGCTGTTATAACCATATCTATTTTTGTTTAATTTTAGGGGTGTATTCACAGGTTGATTTTTATTTGTTTTGGGCATGGAATTAGCTTGTAAATTGCTTTCAGATTGTACTTGTACTTCATTATTATTATCTTGATGTTCTTGATTATCAAAATAACTTTCTTCACTCAATTGTAGCTCTGGCTGGTTATCAGCATCTTTCTTATAATTTTGACTATTTAAAACATATTCTACCACTCTTTCTGTTGTGTTAAGTTTCTCAGTTTCTGGTGATGTACAAAGATTTGAATCCATTTTTTCTATTTTTAGGAAACTATCATTTGCATCATCTATATCCCAGTTGGGACCCAAATGATTAATCGCTGATTTTGGGGTAGTTTCCATATGAGTCTTTATAGGAGATGTTGGGTTTTCAACTTCATTGATATTAGGAGAAGAGTGTGTTACTCTAATCCTTAAACTTGTGTTGCTCTCGTCTCTCTCAGAATGATGTGGAATGCATCTGAAACAAAATAGGTCAGGTATTACTTCAATTTGACAATTACAACTATTATTTATTTTGTATCCTGGTCAAAAATAAAATACTCTTGTTTGTAACAACAGATATTTGGTGCCTTTACAGATTTGTCAGTCATTCATTGGTCTCATCTAAAAATATATGCATATCACTTGTCCATCATGTTTGTAGACCTTATTATTACTATTTAATTACCCCTTCTGTACTTGTACTCTAACAAAAATTGTCTTCGTATCTTTGGCCGCCGAGAAATATATCAGGACAAACTTCATTTTTTCGACAAACATACTTCTACCTACCTCTCTTGAAAGCCTGTGCGGTTCGACTGGCAAATTTTACTAATGTAGTAGGTGTGCACTTACGCTATTGTTTGTCGTGTCGGCAGTGAAATATGCTTCTTTACTTCTTGAAGAGTTAATTTTCCTATAAATACTTCTTCATCCGTTTGATCATCCATTGCAAACGATATTTATTGCCTTCGTCGAATTAATTGCCTTGCCGGATCTTATTAAAAACACAAAAGTACTGCGAAATGGGCGGCACAATAAAATTACTAAGTTCTGTACTAGGTTTTTCAGTTCAATTAGTCCTATTTAAGTAAATAAAGTTATTTGCGAACTAATTTCCGTCCGAAATTCGTTACACAGTTACATTACACATCAATCACATTTGAAAAAACAACAAGAATTAGGGATGCGGAAAAATCGAAGTTCTTAGGTGATATTAATTATTTCGATATATCGATACTTGGGTACAGGATGGAACCTTCCCAATAAGCAAATGCTTAACGAAGTGTGTGAAGCCCCAAACTTTGATACAAGTACAGTATTAAATAAATATGACAAATTGACATTAAATGACATTGTCTGGAATAGCTGGGAGGGCCTAGCTGTCGGCCCTGTTTGGCGGAAGTCTAGGTTTTACCACAGAGTACTTTGTATAATAATGTGTCGCAGGTTTATGATGATATCAGGTTTTGTTGAATATCCTAGGCTTTTGATCAAGAACCGGAAGAAGACAAAATTATTACGGAATCTTATCATAAACCTGAGAAAATCCAGTTTTTTTGATAATTAATACTTAAACTTCTTTAGATATTTGATAAAATATAAGCTCGCACGCGATCGAATTTAAGATTTTAGTTAATGAGGACTTTCTGCGGTCTCGCTTCGCTTGCGCCCACGCGTGTCTCACGCCGCAGTCTCTTGTTTAGTCTCAGTTGTAGCACTAATATCAAATTCATCATCATCATCCAAGGTATTACAGCCACGGGTAGGATTTAACCTCGTCCAGTAAATTGCTCCAGTCCGATCTGAGGGCCTATCGGCTATCTCAGTGGACAACTGAATTTGACATAAAAAAATCTGACACTACTCTAATTTGGTAGACAATATTGCCAGTTTTGTAGAATTATCAAAAATTATTACGTGGTGTAGAATTATCTAGTGTCAAATACAGTTATCAACTGAGTTAGCCAATAGCCCCGCTGGTCGTTTCTAAGATACACTAATACACTACTAACGCTGGTAAAGGTATTGCTGCTTACCACAATGTCAGGTTGCTGTGCTTGCTCGTCCTTTGAAACCTGCCTGAAGCCGTCTATATTGAATACAGAAGTCTTTTCAAAGATCTCATTTGCAGTCTCTGAGAGGAGATTTGGTTGATGGTAGACCAATTTGTCCAGAAACCACATTGATACTTCCTCAGGGAAGGTTTGATATTCGTTTTTACTTTGTAGAAGATGATCTTTTCTTTATGCAGAAGGCAAATAACAGAGGAACACATAAAAATACCTCATTCTCGAACAGTGCTCCAGTATATTTTATAAGGAGTGTGTAAAATTACTAACACCCGATATTGATCCAGACGAAACTAATCCAGACTAGGCTTTTTATAAAAAACAATGCATTGCATCCACATGATGTGTGATTACATGTTAAAGGAATCGCGGTAAATTCCTCGTCAGGACAAGCTATTAAGTATCTAGCCAACCAACACGTGACACGACACCAACGCGCTGACAACCCCTTATCGTACAGGACGAATTCTCATGTCTATTCACTGTGTACCAAATCTATCCATCCCCAGTTGGCCTTTATAGCCACCAGAGAAACAGTAACAGGACAATAGTCGATAGTCTCTGCCTAGTACCTACCCCTTTGGGATACGGGCGCGAGTGTGTATTAATTAATTATTCCCGTTGCGGAGCCCTAAAATATTCAACAGTTTTAGGTCCCCAGCGAAAGAACTTGGTCAATCTCACTTCGCCGACGGTATTAGGAGGTACACTTAACGAGTGGTGAGCACGTCGCTGTGCCAAAGTTCGACTAGCCTCGAAGTACGAAACGGTCACCCATCCAGTTCTAAGTCATTGCAAGCATTACTTAACCTTGGTTATCGGTCTCGCAAGCACGCTGCCACTAGTATACTATTATCACGAAAAATTGAGCTGAATCGACCCTCCGAGATTGACATTAGTTTCTTTTCGTCATCGAATTCACGTCAAAAACTGACAGTAGTATTTTTTTGTCGAAATTGAAATTATATGAACTACTTTTTATTTAGGAAATCACACCGATATATGGATATTTTCTATATGCTTTTAAAAATGTCGATATTTCTTTCTCTTCCGACATCCCTAACAACCACTAACAACAGACAGCTGTCAAGTACTTTTTTTTAATTTGTTTTATGGCTATAGATTCGAATTCTTTCGAGAGACCTTTATAATAAACACTGCTTGGTTAAGGCTTGATTAAAAAGTGGTCATGATCGCCGTGATCCATAAAGAAAATTTTGATCTACAGAAGCCGCGATCATGGCTTACTTTCTACCAAAGAACTTATGTCTACACAATCGTGACTGTTCCTTTCCTCCACGATTTACCCATTGTCGTCTGTTAAAGAAAGACTTCGAAGTGATAGCGACTGCTGATATAGAAATGTAAAGAAATTGACATGCAAAATTGACTGAGTTAACTATTCATCGTTACTTGCATAACATTCTTAAGCGTACTCCATATGTTCGCCGAAACTTTCGCCGAAACTTTTGCCGGGACTTTAGTGGACCATCTACATTCTCGCCTATTAGGGATCTGAGGGCTTACCATGAACTCTTATAGCAGGACCTTAACAGAATTGCTTTCGGTTTGAACGAGACAAGCTTTTGTGATACGTATAGCGCTGTCTCGTTCTAAGCAGGGCCGTTCTGTTTAGGTCCTGCTATAAGAGTTCATGGTAAGGCCCCTGGTAGGTAGGTGTCAAATGCGTCGATATTATATCGATACATCGGTGTAATATCGCTAATCTGGTACCTTCTGCTGTAAACAGGGTCACAGAGGTGATGGCAGCTGCTCTACTGTCATTTCCTGATCTACTAGTATCCTGGCTCATGGTCAAGTGTACCCCGAACCTATTACGGGAAAAAGCGCTAGGAATCTCTACTTAGTCTATGAAATAGGCAAGACATGCCAAACATGCACGAGACTACACGAATATAGGCGAATACTCCCTCTACACTCGTGATCCCGCGGAATGACGAACATGCATAAAGAAAAAATTGTATCTACAGAAGCAGAAAGTACATACCGAGTTTAAATTCGAGACAAAATGTCACACATATCTATAACACACACACTAAGGTAAATGCAAGGACGAAACAAGGCAGCCCATCTGCAGATAAGTTATCTTATACTACCAACTTCTATTCCGTAACGAACACAAACAAATCTGACTTGTGGGCATATCTATATTGTCATTATAATAAAAGTGCAATGGAGGTGCCGACCTAATCAGGCAGACTTCACAATTCGAATTAATCTCTAACATGCAAGATTTTCACGATATTTTCCTTCACTAAAAAGCCAAATAAATTATTTGAATCCATATGTTTATCCAATCCACGCCTTGATACCTACCACCGTCTTTTCGATCTCTCGATCCTACATACAGTAAATACTGTGTCCTATAGAGGACATCGTCATGATAAAAAAAAGTGTGAAAAGGTACATAATTATATCAAACAGGCAGCAAATTATTAATTTTCAGTAAAAAATCTGGTAAGTTCGGCACCAGGACAGAAGAGACTTGCATACCTACACTTATTATCTTATTCTTCAAAATGTTTACAATACAGCACTTCCAATGAGCTGTTTTCCAATAGGTATCTAAAGCATTCCTAACCACACACTAGATGGCCCCGACAATTTTGGTAATTGATAATCGCTTGAAATAGGTTCTTAGCAAACAGGATATAAACACTGGGTACGTTGTATTGGATAATATTGTATTTGTCAACAGTTTTCAACCATTTTAGAGGTTGTAATAATAATGGAACATAGTGCCAACTTCTATAAATATTTCTTGTTTCACTTCGTTCAACCTTTAACAGTTATGTTTATATTAATAAACATTTTATTTTAAAGTTTAGTATTAGTTGACTGCATGAAATTACTGCTTCCCTCATACAGATTATAAAAAGATTACCAAAATTGTAGGAGCGCCATCTATTGATGCTTTTTGAAACCGACCTACTGGAAAACTCCTCATTTGCACCCCATACATCACCATGTCTGGTCTTCAGGAAACCTAGAAGAATACATAAATGAAAATAAACGTAAATTTGCGATCAATCCGTTTTTTTTAATTGTCTGATCATTTAAAATATCATTTAAACCCTCTCGTGGCGATTTAAGCTTCGCCACAAAAACAAACGCGCTCTACCCACCCTACTGTCGTCTTTCCCACCACAGCCTTTCTAGCCT
Organism: Blastobasis lacticolella; assembly: GCA_905147135.1. Classification (NCBI taxonomy): domain Eukaryota; kingdom Metazoa; phylum Arthropoda; class Insecta; order Lepidoptera; family Blastobasidae; genus Blastobasis; species Blastobasis lacticolella. The sequence continues at coordinate 22,899,289 of LR990039.1, forward strand.
TTGGTCGTTATCATCATCCATCCCGGCTTCTGTGCGCTTTCCCGGAGTCTGCTTTTTCACTCTTTTCCGTCAAATTATCCGGTTTTAAGCGTACCTAATAGTCTGGGGGCATACCGCAGCTTCACTTGATTGTTTTCCTTGTAAGGCGCCTTTCAGCGATCGCTTCGCTATAGATACCTATCTAAATGCAATTATGAAACTTTTTATTTCTTATTGAAAGCAATCAAGTTAGGTGGTATGGCCTTCTGATGTTTCTGTAAATAATACAGGTGATCAATCTAATATTCTATCTATATCTCCGATTTTAGAATAATGAATAATCGTCTTATTTTTTTTGTAACTTACACAACTGTAAGTCGATCCCGGTCCTCGAATTATCGAAAGTTGTTTGATTTATTACAGTAGTTAGTGTAGGTAGGTAGATCATTAGGAGGAACATGTTTCACTTTGTTAGTGAAACACCTTGTTCAAATATTCGACAGAAAATATGAAAATTCAAAACATATTGTCATCAATGCCTTGAATATATACATACTTTTAGTACAAATTTATAATTTTGCAATTGGTCTCGTGGTTCCTAAGGACAAATTACGCAGTCTACATATGCCTATAATGAGCAAACTTAAATGCTGCTCGTTAGTCTCGCTAAAACTCGAGAACGGCTAGACCGATTTGAATAGTTTTTATTTTGTTTTGTTCACTAGGTGTTAGTGGTAATTTGTATGCAAGTAAAAAAAGGGTAGAGTAGATGTATGTGTAGGGAAGCGAAGGGGTAGGACACCACGTGAACGAAGTGGCGCCGGGCCAGCTAGTCTCTTTTAGTTTCGGATTTCTCTTCACTGACCCATTTAGATTGCTAATACAATGAAATAATAAATATAAATAAATATACTTAGACAAATACATACAGCGCCATCTAGCCCCAAAGTAAGAACAGTTTGTGTTATGGATGTTAGATAACTGATAAACTATTGATAAACTTTTTTTAATACAAACTTATTTTACACAGTACACCCACAACAACAACAGAAATTAAAATTCATCATTTCAATTTCTGCTCGACCAGGAATCAAATCCGGGACCTCTGAGTGGCGACCGGCATGTTAACCACTTGAATCAGGTCGTAAAATTAACCCATTAATGAATAAAAGCTTGTAAAGAAGGCATTATTTTCGAATATCTACTTAGGATCATAAAAACATAGGATAATGTACCTATGTTTTAATTCGTTTTAACAGTTCAGCTGCTTCTTTATTTGCATTGTGATCATCATTTGTTTTAGCTGGATAGAGTGCTGCTTTCTTCAAATAATATTTTGCTTGGTCTTTCTTGCGTAGTTTTAAATAACAAAAACCAATTCTAAGTAGATTAAGACTATAAAATCGAGGTTGAGCAGCTTCTGCTCTGAGGAAATATTCCAAAGCATCTTCATATGTCGACTGTGGTGGTGAGGCAAACAATGTCTCGGCTATTTTACGTTGGTGCCAAGGCATTAATGTCAAGTTCAAAAAGTAAGTTAGTATTTAATGCCTGATCGACCATGGCCAGTGATAAGGAACTTTTGCATAGTAAGTAGTGTGAACTTACATCCATATGTTTCATTACATTTTCGAGTTGTTCTATTCTTTGCTTTATACCATCATAGTTACTTTTAGCATCTAATAGCAAAGCAAACCATTTATGAACAGCAAAATATTCATCATGTTTTTTTAACTGCTCAGATATTATTGTATATGCTTGTAATATCATTTCCTTTTTACATTTTACATCACATTTTGAATCTTTCGACATATTGTACAGCACTCTACATACTCGCCATTGTACTTCGACATCTTTTTCTTTATGAAGTTCCTGAAAGAGACATGTTCTGATTTATATGAATATTTTAGTACATACCTAATATACATATTTGCTTTATGTACTACCTATATCCACTCAAATCTTCAGATAGGCCTATTTGGTTTATTACTTTTCAATTGGTTATATAAAAAGAAAAAAAATTTGGTAGGGTAGAGTAAACACAGGGGTAGCGTGGGTTAATGGTAAGACACCACATGAATGACATCATTCATGTGGTATCTTACCCTTAACCCACTTAGGTACATCATCATCATCATATCAGCCAGAAGACGCCCACTGCTGGGCATAGGCCTCTCCCAGAGATCACCATAAAGGCCGGTCCTGTGCTTTCCGCATCCAGCTGGTACCTGCGATCCTTACCAGGTCGTCGGTCCACCTTTCAGGAGGCCTACCCACGCTGCGTCTACCGGTACGTGGTCGCCACTCAAGAACTTTACTGCCCCATCGGTTATCTGTTCTTCGTGCTATGTGCCCTGCACACTGACACTTCAGTCTGGCAATCCTTAGAGCTATGTCAGTGACCTTGGTTCGCTTGTGGATCTCCTCATTTCTGATTCGATCGTGCAAAGAAACTCCGAGCATAGCTCTCTATATTTTGATACATGAGCTGGGTTGGCTTAAGGAACATTCGCGTTACCAGACGTAAAAAAGGTGCTTTTTTGAATAATGGGCAATTTTGAGAACTTGATTTGAGTACTCACTTCTGTAGTAGTTAAATAGTTATAACATTCCGAATACTGTACATTTTCAAATAAAGAGTCTGCATTAGACAAAAATGAGGAATCTATTCCTGTTTTGAGCTCTGTTTCTGAACATTCTTCATTCTTTTTGGTAGACCACAAAAAAGCTAAACCTATATAAAAATTTACATTGTTCACAGGTCTAAAGGTGTTCAACTGTAAAGATAGACAAATTATAAAAAAGGGACATTCAGTCTTGAGAACCTTCTTCTTTTTTGAAGTAGGTTAATAATCATCTTGACTTCCTAATAGAGTTGACAAATCAATTTGAGGCTAAACTTTAGTATATAAACAGTTGAGTTGGGCGACTGCGGCAGCAGCCAGCGAATGCCAGAATAAAATCTAAATTTTTTTGGACTGGCATTCTACAAACTGACATGCATTGTTCGAGAATTTTTGAGTACCAGTGGTCTTAGATCATATAGTAATCTAAGACCAGAGCAGTGGAATTACTTGTGTGATTGTAAACAAATATCCAAATCTGATAAAAGTCATAGGGGGGTTCCCCACATCCCCTCCCCCGGTTGGAGTGTAGCAAAGGGGGCATTGAGGAAAAAAAAGACTTGTAAAATTTCGGTCTTCTTGAGTTGCACCCTTTGGTATCCATGCCTCTAACCCTTCCCCCTCTCCTACCCCATTAATTGGACAGTCCACTAAAGTTTTACCAACATTTTAACAAAATTGCCTAACATTGTCGGAGTAATATTAAAATAAGTAATTTATCATACAAAACATGTAGGTAACAAAATTACCGAACAATTTTTTAATATCTTTTTTTGTTTTAATAAAAACAAAAAAAAATTCATACAAACAATTGTTTGGAAGTAGGTACTTAAAAACTATGTTAAAGACTAGTAGGTAATTTTTACAGCCATAATATAGATTAACTTACAAAATTAGAAAACAAACCTTTGTTATTAGATTTTGCTAGACAACACGTTGTTTACAAAAATACCTAGAAATCTGATACAGTCTCAGTCCTATCCCTGTAAATATATTCACGTTTAAATGCATGGCTTTAACGCAAGTTCTTGTGGCTTACTAATAGAAAACTTACAGATATAACACTTTGATTACAATAACATTAAAAGTTACTTATAGAAAACTTATGGAAACTATTCTAAAACCCTCACATGAAAAGCATGTTTTAAATTCATAAACACAAAATTGAATTAACTTTTTTTAATTGAACTGCGTATTTAGTTAACACGAAAGTAAATATAAATATATATATTTTTTATAATATCAATCAATCTTCGATAAAGATTAGATATCATGTGTGTAAGTGAAATGTAACTCAAGTGAATGCCACTTGATAATGAGGGAGGAGTTTTCCAGTAGGTATTGATAGTTGGTTTCAAAAAGCATCAATAGATAGCGCTCCTACAATTTTGGTAATATTTTTTTAATCTGTATGATGGTGGCAGTGATTTCATGCAACCAACTAATACTAACCTTAAAAATAAAATGTTTATTAATATAAACATTACTGTTAAAGGTTGAACGAAATGTAAAAAGAAATATTTATAGAAGTTGGCACGGCACTATGTTGCATTATTATAATTACTTTTCCCCAAACAGATACCTTTTTCAGAAAAAAACCCCAAACTTGATTTGGTGGAATTAACAAATAAATATGTACCCAATAAATACATGATTTCTTAGTTTTTTTAATAAATGAAAGGTACTTAAACTTCACTAAACAAATTTAACAATTCAATGTCTTCGTCAACAGTTGTGTAGACGTTTTCGCTATTAAACTTATTTTTACTTGCATGGGACTTAACATTTCCCTAAAACTTTTTTCCCCAAAAGATTCCCAAAAGATTCTGTCTCCCCCAGTTTTTCCCCAGGAGTAAATTTTTTCCCCAGAATTGCGAAATAAACCCCCAATCTGGCAAGCCTGCTTGAACTTGAACGTCAGACTGACAGATTACAACTGACAACCGGTGTTGCCCGATGAGTTCAGAAGAAAAGAAAGCTGTAAAAATCTACTGCAAACCATCAGTAGATTTTTAAATTCATTACTACGTAACTGATGTTGACAATTGATAATAGTACACTACGTCATCTAAGTTGGCTACTGGCCCTAATGGATACTAAATTAGAGTAATGTAGAATACCAAATTATCAAATGTCAAATTCAGTTATACACTGAGGTAGCCAATAGCACCCCAATAAGCACGCGTTCATGTCGGCTATAGCCAAGAAGCTGTGACTGCTTGAAGTGACGTTGTGCTGCTCCGTGATATTAAGATCTTGGAGCTCGTCGTTAATCACGTCGAGGTCACCAATTTGGTGGTATAGGCGAGGAAAAGAATCCAGCCGCCACGGAAGCAAGTGAGAAGGGAAAAGGGTAATTATCCGTCTGGCCTAGTTGCTGGGGCCAAGGAACTGACTTCCAATGGATGCTTCTTGGATCTTGTATTTTATGCGCAGTAGATGGACACTTCCTTAACGCGATACATGTAAGATGACAGTTGTTGTCATGATGATGCCTTGCCAACTTGTTTGTCGTGCTCCATGGTTGGACTGTCGAGAACGCTACAATATGTTTATAAAAATCTGCTATTTTAGTTAATCTCAATCACGCCATTTTAGTACCAACCTATTCAAAATAACAAAAATTTGGAGCCAGTTATGCGCTTATTAGATGCATTCAGTTGATACAAAAACTTACTCTTCAGAACAAGATTAAGCTCACTCTTCAGCTCTGAAAGCTGGCGCGAGAAGTTAATGCGCTTAATTTCTAAAAGTTGGATTGTTTATGTTAATGTTATTTATTATTTTTAGATTGTTTATTTTAATAAACGTTTGTAACGTTTTAAGTAAGTAGCCCAAAAAAAAAAATGTTATACGCTGGAAAGTGGCCATCGCCCGCTGCCTAAAGACAATAGTAGCACCAGAAATATCGCTTATGTGTTGCTTGCAATGAGCAGTTTTCCAATAGGTATCTAAAGCATTCCTAACCACTCCCTAGATGGCGCCCCGACAATTTTGGTAAATGATAATCGCTTGAAATAGGTTCTTAGCAAATAAGATATAAACACTGGGTACGTTGTATTGGATAATATTGTATTTATCAATAGTTTTTAACCATTTTAGAGGTTGTTATAAATTATTGCAAACAAAACAAACATCAATTTGACTGAGTCAATTCGTTTCATGGACACTAGGATCAAGAATGGACGCAATACAAATCATAGATAATATGAAAGGTTTGTATTAAAATACATTTCGTTGAACCTTTTGGTAAAAAATTACCAAAATTGTAGGAGCGCTATCTATTGATGCTTTTTGAAACCAATTGACAATACCTACTGGAAAACTCCTCATTCTCGAAATTTTTAAAATAAATAAGTAGGTATATTAGAAGGCCGTCGCTATTTTGCCATGCAATTCATTCGTTCAGAACGAATGGAGAATGAATGAAAGAGTGGAAATAGCCGCTGCTACGGTGAAAATAGGCTCGAGGGGAATGTACAGATACACAAGCACTACATAGATTTAAGTTTGTGTGAGTGAAAACGAGATGGCAAAATAGACAGTATTTTGGTGTTGGATTGAAGCCATGACTAGGATCAATAATCAAAGACGACAGATAGCCGTGTCAGTCTGTACCAGACCTACTCTGTATCTGGATACGTAGGTTCGTCTAGTTAGTCTGTGATATCTGGTATTCAGTTTTACTTCAAAACGCGAAAGTGAGTCTATCCTCGGCCCTTCTCTTTGCGCTGGCCGAACATCTCCTAGGTTACTGCTTAGCAGATAACCGTTGACATGGATACTATTTCTTTATGCCTTATTACTTGCAAATTCTTTAGTTAAAAACTGGTATAACTAATTTTATTTGCAATATTGTACATTTTTCGATTGTGGTATAAATGTGAAAAGGTGTAGCCATTATGTAGAGGGATAAATAGAGTCGGCTAGGACCAAGAATCTAATTTCAGATTCTTGGTCCGCCGGGTGAGAATTTGACGGGATGGCAAAATAGCGATTTACCGAACCCCGGCGGCCACTGGAACTAAGTAACTGCATTTTGAAATTGAAATAACAGCGACACTTGCATTAGATCAAGATAACTTGGTTTGTACTACTGTCACCGAGCCGAGTTTGGTGTCACTTGTCATCCGCAGTAGCTCAGCTGGTTGCACCCACACCTAACCTCTTTGCACAGGCTAAGCAACTCGATCAAAACCTTCAACGACGTCGACAATGAGCACCATCGACTGGGTAACCGCACCGTGGCATCTAGAGTTCCACTAGGCTGCTACTGCGTCGACAGGGCAAGTTTGGTTGGAGTGTAGCAAAGGGGGCGCTGAGGAAAACGACTTGTAAAATTTCGAACCGCCCTGGTTGATGTGTAGCAAAGGGGGCACTGAGAGAAAAAGACTTAAATTAATTTTGCGAATAAAACACTTTTCAATTTTCAACTTTTAATAATGGGACGTGATAGGGGAGACCCTCAGGACGTAAAATGTCCAAGTCACCTGGACATTTTGAGACTAAATGTAACAAAATGGCCGCCATTTTGAACGTTTTTGTTCCTGGACCGATTGCTTTCAAAACCGATATCGGAGCGTCCCTTGGGACTCCTGACATGAATCTGGTTCCAAAATTGGAAAAAATTGCCATTTTGAACTTTTTTGTTACTGGACCGATTGCTTTCAAAACCGATATATGTGCGTCCCTTGGGACTCCTGACATGAATCTGGTGCCAAAATGTAACAGAATGGCCGCCATTTTGAACTTTTTTATTACTGGACCGTTTGCTTTCAAAACCGATATCTGAGCGTCCCTTGGGACTCCTGACATAAATCTTGTGCCAAAATTGAAAAAAATTGCCGCCATTTTGAACTTTTTTGTTACTGGACCGATTGCTTTCAAAACCGATATCTGAGCGTCCCTTGGGACTCCTTACATGAATCTGGTGCCAAAATTGAAAAAAATGGCCGCCATTTTAATCTTTTTTGTTACTTAACCGATTGCATTCAAAATGAATATCTGAGCGTGTCTTGGGACTCCTGACATGAATCTGGTGCCAAAATTGGAAAACATGGCCGACATTTAGAACTTTTTTGTTACTGGACCGATTGCTTTCAAAACCGATATCTGAGCCCAGATTTATGTCAGGAGTCCCAAGGGACGCTCATTCATTTTGAAAGCAATCGGTTCAGTAGTATTTTTTTTGCGCCGCCTAGAAAAAAAGTTGAGCCCCCCTAGCGCCCCCTAGCGGCACCGCAGAGAAAAGTGTTCCATACAAACGGTGCCCTCTATCACATCCCACCATCAAAAGTATACGTTATAATAGGATCGCAACCCGTCGAAATTTTCTAAGTGTTAAAATACGGTCGATTTACTCAAATTTGGACTTGGAATGCCTTACGCCCCCTTTGAGAGATGGATATTTCAGATACTTAGTCTGGCTTGCACCAACTTGTTAAATGTGTTTAAGCATCACACATTACCATCCAGGATTTGGCAGGTCAGGTAATTACAGTGGAGCGACTGCCATCCGACCTCCATGACCCTGCTATCAGGGGAACCCGACCAGATTGGATCATGGTTACACATCCAGTCGCCCAGGTTTCATCACAATGTTTTCCCTCACTGTAAGAGCATTAGTAGTAGGTTAGTATACAACTAATGTAAATAAATGAAAGCCTTAAAGAGCATAATTTATTTACTAATAGTACTCTACGGTCATTAGGCCCAGCCTAATAAGCTTGGAGAAGGAGGTAAAAAACTTTCTTGTGGTGGAGAAGAAGTTGCTTCTAAGATCTGTGGCCCAATGCAGGGAGACGATGGGAATATAGGGTCCAGAAGAATAAGAAGATGGATACAAGGAGAGAACAGGAATTGGAGGGTTGGTTGAAGTGTAGCAAAGGGGCGGTGAGGAAAAAAAGATTTGTAAAATTTCGTTGAGTTTCACCCTTTGGTATCCTCTAACCAAATTGCTGACTTGGTCATGTAGAAAAGATGGGAGAAGATAAGGGAGTGACGAAAGTGTAGGTACTTTAAATAACCTAGTGGTTGGTGACTAGTCAGATATCCCAGGTTAAGTTCCCTACACAAATGTATATCTTCTATTTTACCTCGATTGTCCTCCAAGGTGGGCTATGCCCTTCTACAGGTTGCAATCTCCATCAAATCTGTTCAGCAGTTTAGATGTGGTTTGATACAAGACGGAGCAACTTTTGAATTCCCGCCATTCTGTTTGACTTTTTATTTAGATGTTGCGTTCGAAAACTGCACTGCTTGACATTTATATAAAAACCAAACATGATTCTTAAAAGTAAGCGATCATCTTTGCGTTAATGACGCTCTCGAATAATGTTTAGTAATATTTATTTTAAATATGATTTCTCTAAAAAAGCTTAATGTTACAAGATTAAACTCACACAATTAAATAACCAGGCAAAAATGAGTTTCTGAACGTACATCTGAATTAAGTAAGTCACTAAATGCTTCTGAATTCAGAAACCATATGTTCTTCTCAATTTGGCATTCTAACTTGCTAAATGCGATTACATTTGACTGAATTCAGTAACTGAATCATTTAGTCTACTGGATTTAGGCATGTGTAATAGGCGCATAAAGTCGGCTAGGACCAAAAATCTAATTCCTGATTCTTGTTCCGCCGGGTGAGAATTTGACGGGATGGCAAAATAGCGATTTACCGAACCCGGCGGCCACTGGAACTAAGTGACAACAATTTGAAATTGAAATAAAAGCGTAACTTGCATTAGATCAATATAACTTTGTTTGTACTACTGTCACCGAGTCGACTTTGGTGTCACTTGTCATCCGCAGTAGCTCAGCTGGTTGCACCCACACCTAACCTCTTTGCAACTCGATCGAGACCTTCAACGACGCCGACAACGAGCACCACCGACTTGAGACGTGCAATGTAGGTAACCGCATCCAGCCATCAATGCCTTCCGTGGCATTTCCAGTTCCACTAGGCTGCTGCTGCGTCGCCCTAGAACAGGGCGCAGACGCGCGCCAGTTGTTTACAAAGGGCATTGAAGCCTGATGTCCAGGAGGAAGACAACTCACCATATGGCACTGAAGAACTAGTGCATTCAGGAGCTCGGATCGCTAGTTTGAAGTGTGTTTATATCAGTTAGTTACCTGTAGATAACAATCCTTGTTATAAACAGATACTACGAACTACGTTAAAGACACATTATTCATAATGCTCATTGTTGATTATCAATAAATAAGTTTTTGAGCCTAGTTTCCTCCTGACTAAAGTTTTTACACTTACCAGGTGGGTTGGAGATTGTCATATGGAAAAGTCAACAGAAAATACAACTGCTAATTTCTGGTTTAAGGAGCTCCGTAAATCCATGATTAGACTAGCTTGCACTAGCAACATTCTATTCTTGAATATGGAGGTATTTAGTAGGTAATCTTCAACAAGTCTCCGATGACTTGAAGACCACACCAATGTCTTTCTTATTGTAGTCTCATATATAAAGTACAACAGAGCACATAGTGGAAACCGTTACTATTCCTAGAACACTTTTGAACAGAAAGGGCTCGTCTAAAAAGTCATGGTCAATAAACCTAGAATCGCCAGCAACAAAATTAATAAATTTGGGTTCACTATAGTAAACAGATTATGTATTTGAAAAATCAGCCTCCTATACAATGTAATATAGAAGTTTTTATTAGAATCATACTTATATTGATTTTTCTTGACTTTTGTTTTATCACTATCACTTTATTAAATAAAAATACCAAAATAAAAAAAAAATTAAGATATTATACCCTTTAATACATATTTTAATACTTTGTCATAATATCTCTATTCAATAAATAAATACAAAATTAAAATCAATTGTTATGCATTAGTCTCACTAAATCTCGAAAACGACGAATATAGGGATAATTTGAGAGAGTCGGTGGCTGAGCAGTTAGAATATCCGACTCGTAAGCCAGAGCTTCCAGGTTCGAATCTCGCTCCGGCCATGTACCAATGACTGTTTTCTGAGTTATGTACATTAGTTGAATACTAACCGATGCTGTTACGGTAAGGGGAAACATCGTGATGAAACCTGCACATTCAGGCGACTGGATGTGTTACCATGATCCAATCTGGTCAAGTTCCCCTGGTAGCAGGGTCATGGAGGTCAGATGGCAGTCGCTCCACTGTAATTACCTAACCTGCCAAATCCTGGATAAGGTGAATCCTGGGCCCTCGTGTGCGAGAGCTCAACCAGGACATTAACGCCAAGATGATGATGAATAGAGGGATTGTTTAAACTCAAAGAAAGAAAGGTATGTAGGGGCAGAATAGTAGGCTACGTTACCCCCCTCTACCCTTTTCTATATTTCGTACAAAAAACCTTTGTATTAAAATCAACAAAACAAAAAAATAATTATTCAAATCGGCCAAGCCGTTTTTGAGTTATAGCGAGACTAACAAAGAGCAATTGATTTTTATGTAAATTCCTCATATACCATATAGCTTTTGCAGTCAATTATTGTTTGATGTACAAATTATGAATATGAAAATGGCATATTTGAAATTTCTGGCGACTGGGATTTTTTTAGTCATCTTACCAAACAACAAGGTTGACATGGCCCGGCTCCCACATACAGGTCCAGGGTACGATTTCCGGCCAGGCAAAATTTAAATTATCTATTTTAATTTTTGTTACAGGTCTGGGTATCATATGTAAAATAAGAAAATATATATTTAAAAATATTTAAGTAGTTTATCAATTCTCTGGCACCCACAACACAAGCTTTGCTTACTTTGTGGCCAGATGGTGCTGTGTGAATTGTCCAAGAATATTTATTTATAATTATACAGGGTGTTTCATAATACATGTATAAAGCCGAAAGGGTGTTAAAGTAGAGCTTTCAAAGAGTGCACTGGCGACTTCATTTTATCCGGACATTGAATTTTAATTTTAATAAAAAAAAAAATTTTTAAAGATAAATAACCATATCGACTACGTTGAAGCGCAGCTCTATTTCAAGTTGATGATCATATAAAAAACAGGTTAATAACCTCGTGCGACCCCTATCGAAACAAAGCAACCTCCTCAAGCCTACTACCAGGAGCCTAATGCTGCGTACACACCGGGCGATGTGTGACGCGCACCCGTTTCGGCTAACGATTGTCCGTTGGCGTGTGCCGGCCGGCAATCCGCAGTGCAGCGTGGCGGTAACATCAAACGGATAGAAGTAATCATCCAATCGCAGTTTGGGCGGATACCGAAGGCCAACAAACAAACGTGCAAATACGAGCCCGAATCGGTTCCCAAAACTCCCAAAGATCGTTTGCTTGACCACGAAATGCAAGTATTAGACCTTAGAAGTCCAAATAATTCGGCCGACAGCCCTTCGTTGGCGTACGTTGAGTGTGTACACACCATAAGGACGAGTAATAACCTCGTGCCATTCATATCAAAACAAACCAACCTCCTTCATCTTACTACCAGGCGTCGTACTAAATGTTACCTACTTATGAATAGGCTCTACCAAATTAACTAGGAACTTGCCTACACTAATTATTTTCGATAGGTAGGTATGCTTAAATAGTCGGAGCGTCGGTGGCCTAAGGTTGCGGTATCCGACTCGTACGCGTGAGGTACCGGGTTCGAATCCCACTGCCGCCATGTACCACTAACTCTTTTCTAAGTTATGGACAGTAGCTGAATACTAACCGATGCTTTTACGGTGAGGGAAATCATCGTGATGAAACTTACACATTCAGTTCAGACGACTGAATGTGTAAGTAACCATGATCCAATCTGGTCAGGTTCCCTTGGTAGCAGGGTTAGGAGCCAGGAATGTCAGATGGCAGTCGCTCCACTGCAATTAATTACCTAATCTGCCAAATCCTAGATCATGGACCATAGTCTAATAATTTTGTGGAGAGAAAAGAATTTGTTACAGTGGAGCGACTACCATCTGACCTCCATGACCCTGGTACCAGGGGAACCTGACTCGATTGGATCATGGTTACAATTTCAGTTGCCAGAATTTGCAGATTTCATCATGATGTTTCCCTCACCATAGGAGCATCGGTTAATTTCAACTAATGTACATAACTCAGACAGTGGCGTGCCTAGGGGTTCAGAGTAAGGCAAGCCGAGAGATGAAGTTTGTGTAGTTTTTACGGTTATTAAAAATAAATCCATCCCCTTGCCACATTACGGAAATAATTTGTTATTTTCTGAGAAATGATTATAAACTTTACCTTTTCCATGCAAATCAAAACTTGTGCACATTTTAAACCATCACAAGGGACTCTACTTCGTCTATTGTTAATCAATCTAATTAAATCACTTTTACTACAAAACACAACACAAACACAACAAAAAACTAATTACTTATCCGCCCAAACGGCTCAAAGAAAACAATAGTAAAGTTGGTACGTATTACAGCATTCAACAAACGTACCTACTGCGCATGCGCGAAGTTGCCAATTTCAAAGATCCGTGTACAACTTCATACGCATGCAGGGCTTAAAGTCTCGTACAATTTACCATATAAACAAACGTATAGTTATATCTCATTATAGGACAGTTTTCATATGTAAGAAAGAGACATACCGGCCGGAATCAAAGCCCGCTTACAAGCCAGCGCGTGCGAGCGAGATGACTGACCGAGTCTCAATTTCCTCAACTTGCGTGTGCGTTCGGATCGTGTTTCGTAACCTGGGCGCACGATGGCGCTGCTTTGCGGCGCGGCAGTTTGAAATGCATTAGGAGCGCGAACTTTAAATAGTTCGCGCTCGCATTATCTTTGATTTTTTATCGATAATTATTTTTATAAGGCAAGCCCGGCTTTTGGGCTTCTATGACAGTAACGCCACTGAACTCAGAAAAGAGTCATTGGTACATTGCCACAGCGGGATTCGAACCCGGCACCTCTCTCGCTTACGTCGGATACTCAACCGCCCAGCCACCAACGTTCTTGAAAAACATACTAAAGATAGCTACATAACTAAAACAGAATTCGTTCAATTGATAAATCGTTCTACACAAATAAGTAGGTACTATGTCCTACTAAAATGGTTCACTCATCTAGGGACCTACGTAGCGTAGGGAACCACTTATGAGACTAGTTTTGTTGAAACAGATTACAGACAGGTTTTACTAAATACCTACATGTTTTCATGAACAGATAAAAGCGTTGTCTTTTCTGCCTATTTCCCGTCGGAAAAGAACCTCCTAACGTTACGATTAGGTACTAGCTAGGTAGCATATCTTAAAGTCTAGCTAGAACCTAGACCTTTAAAGCATGTAGGTACGTACCTTTTTAAAGTTATTTTATGAAAACAAACAGCGTCAGGTGCCATACTTTCTTGCTTTCTTGTGGCTCGGATGACTGATAGGTATTAACTATCAAGTAAGCTTGCACTCGTATCGTAGCGTAGCTAGGTAGGTACACTCCATACACACAGATACACAACACTACGCAGGCTCTGGTTGCTATGCAATACGTAAATAGGTAGGTACCATGGTGTTTGGCCTACTGCTAGCTTGCATTCATACACAGAATAATGATTATCACAATACTTAAACGTTGAACGCTGAACACAGACAAGACTACGTTAATACTGGTACCTGAAGCTATAAATCATTCGTTCACATCGTTAACACTCTTATCACAGTTATCTTCACAATAGGTACTTAGGTATCCTACAACTACAACGCAACAATCATTTCGGTCACGCGAAAAGCTAAAAACTGAATGAACGAATACGACGCGAAAGTAGGCAAATTTCGTCAATGGAAGTCGCGCCGTGGGTCAAACCACAAAATAAAGAACGGCCCGCCAAAGTATTCTATTTTTAGATTTTGTAGCTTTCAGTTTCTATTTTGATGTCAAAAGCGCCGCCACAGCTCCGGCGCCGGCCTTGACCTTGACGGCACGTGCAAAAGGATTCGTACTTAGGGATCCGTGTTTTAGGGGTCTAACTTATTTCGCCTTTTATGTTCTCTCGTTTTATGTTCTCCTGGTAGTTGCACCATAATGTTGATTTTTTTTTATTTGTTAAAGTGAGTCTCAAGCGAATCCAACTGTGGGCTTAATAATAATCCTTATGGCGATGGCCTACATTTGCTTATCACGATTTTATCGGGTAGTTTGGTACAATGACAGTAACCTAGACAGTAATTTCTAAAATTGTGTTTGGGTCCGTGCTCCACCTAGGTGACCTAGGTTCTCCAATTGGGTGAAGTATGGGATATTTACAGGTAAAGCTCCATCAACTAAGAATCATTAAGTTAATTTTAGTTGAAAAGAAATGTTCGTGAAAACGATAGGTACGATTACCTACGCGACACTGAAACATGACTGACAGACATGACATGAGAAAGCAAACTCGTAAAAAGACAAAGATGTTACATTAATTAGAGTTTGCTACATTAATATGCTACAGTAATTTGAATAAGACTACTTTGCTATTAGTTAGGTGGTGGTGCACTTTCGTAAAAACTATGAATGAACCTTTTGAATTAAAATCATAATTGATTACAATATTTTTTTGTACAGAACCCTCGAAACCAAAAAATACAAAACGGATTATTTAGACCTCCTTAATATTGCGCCTAGTACGTGGGGTGTCCATAAAATAAGCCAGTGCAAATACAGGCATGACGCATTTCATTTTAGTCCTCACAGTGACAACGCATCTGCTGTTCTGCATGTTTGTTGCCTGCAACCTAAATGCTTAAATCCTAGTACGTAAATA
Organism: Blastobasis lacticolella; assembly: GCA_905147135.1. Classification (NCBI taxonomy): domain Eukaryota; kingdom Metazoa; phylum Arthropoda; class Insecta; order Lepidoptera; family Blastobasidae; genus Blastobasis; species Blastobasis lacticolella. The sequence continues at coordinate 22,914,613 of LR990039.1, forward strand.
GTGTTGCTAGGTATTTTTTCAGCTATTCAAATTTAATATTCACCTTCTTGAATTCAAACATGAGTAGAATTTAATAATTACTATTAGATAGGTACTAAAATGACATCTTTCCTTATTTCGGAGCTGGCGGAAAAGTTCAACGAGAAATGCATAAACTTGTGCCAAGACTCATCACATGCATTCAACAGGATGTAAACTGAGTGAAAAAATAGACAAAAAAGTATAACAACAATATCGTGTAGTTTTGCTGCACTTTCCAAAAATATTAAAATCTAGTGAATGTACTTTATGGACACCCTGTGATATCAGTATCCCGTACATAGTCCACCTGCTTCAGTCATGACTGCCTAGTACAATAGAAGATATGGCGCAGACGCGAAATCAAGCTGTAACTTTTTGCCTATTAATGTTTATTGTGTTTTCGCAATTAGTTTGAAGACTATGTACCTAGGTGCAACATTGTGTTGAAGGCAACAAAAAACAAATAAATTAAAGTAGAAACAAACATCGAAATGTCTTGTTTTTGTGCCGGACTGCTCACGAGCTGCTTGTAATAATAATTTTATTAACCAGCCACTTGAGGTATTGATCGTAGTGATCTTTAGATTGAATTTTAAAACTCATATGAAACGGTAGGTAGAGAAGACTTAAAGGCACAAAACCTATATCCTATCTGTAACTGGTAAAATTGTATTATTCAGTTGATTGACCTGATTATGAACTTGAGTGATCTATTACAACTGATTTCTAGAGATGCGGTCTTTCGTTTTCAAAATGTGATTATCGACATTGAAAAAGAAAAAGTTCGATAGTCATTTTCTCGGTAACTATTCCACGCACGAAAAAAATAATTGTACCTATCGTTTTAATACGTTTAGCACTCCATCCAGTTCACGGCTTTATACATGTATTATGAAACACCCTGTATATTATAGACCAGAGTTTATAAAATACTACTGGACTTTTCTTAATAATTTTTTATTTATTAAATTTCTATTTACTTTGTAAGTACATTAGAAATGTTGTAGAAAATTAATAGCTTTAATAATTTTTAATAATTCAATTTAAATTTATTGCGCATTCTATATCTTACATATCAATTGGATTAAGAATCAACATGGACCCATGTTGGGTACAGCAAATCGGTAGTGAGGAGTCACTGGTTTGGTTTAGTTAATCAAGGAAAACCTTGTGTTTGTCACAAGCTTATTTCTAGCTGGTCTGCATCTTAAGTGATCCACCTTGTCTTGTACAGCAGTATACATTCCAAATATTAGGTTCATGTTTCTAAAAATATCTAGAATCTAATTATTATTGGCTAAACTAAGCATCTTTTGTTTCCTTCTATCTATTCCTTCCCAATTTATCCTTGTATCCTATTTGTAGCCTGGAGGATCCATATTCTATTTTATTGTGGTTGCCAAGTATAGGATGGTACCATACTATAACATTAGTAGAACACAAACTAATGCTTTACATTGAGGGAAAACATTGTTATGAAACCAGAGCATTCAGGCAAATTAATAGGGTAATGGGGGTTAGATGGCTGTAGTTCTCTGCAATTACCTGATTTGCTAAATTCTGGATCACGGTCAAGGCACATCTATGGCACTGACACTAAGATGAGTAGTATTATTTATAAAAGTACTCTTTAGCTTCTTATTAAATCAGCTTAGAAATTCAGAGATTATTAATAATATGAAAATGTTACCTCTATAAAGTGTTAGTAAAGAAGTATACTGATAATTAAACATAATTATTTAAAAAATCATCTTGTGCTGGGGTTAGCCGTGGAGTGGGATAAGGGCAGGGCAAAATATCTAAGTAGTATTGGTTAAATTGCCTTTGGATATAGGCCTTCCTTATTTCCTTCAAAGCTTCCCTCCCTATCCCAATCTTCCTTAAGTTTCCTTTTTCCGGCTTTTTAAAATATTCTATTTCTTTAATGCCTTACACATTGTTTGGAGAACAGGTATGCCAAAAAAAACAAGTACCATAATTTGTTACTATTTTAGTTTGCTATCTGAAGTAACAATCACTACACTATATGTCAATCTTTATGGCAGCTCGGAAGCTAGTTGCGAGTGCTATTGTTTGTAGGAATGCACATTGTAGTGCTTTTTGGTGGTTAATAACTTCACAGGAACATTATCACAATTTTTAAAAATGCATATGTAATTATTATTTATTGTGTTTACAATGTCCTTATAGCTCTTGTAACTAACTTACAAGCTGCCATATGGGTTGACGCGAAGTACACTTTTATACTCTCTTCAGTTTATCCCTCATTCCTGAAAATCATGATCACTTCTCAGCCTTGGACACCATTTAACGATACGTAGCATTAGCACAAACAGAGAGATTTTCTTTTATTGTTGAAAGAATGTTTCTTCTGTCGACCAGCCAGTAGGCATAAGTATTCACATCAGACTTGTTGTGATGTTTAACGGTTTGGTTTCGTTTGGTCCAAGAGGTGGAGGTCTTCGTGTAGCCCGCAGACTTGGCTTCTGCCTTGACAAGGTCGAGCCAGCTAGGTGGAAAAGGCCTCGCAAGGGCCTTTCAGCCGCCGGCACGGGCAGTGGAGTCTTGACGGGTTGGGGCTGTCCACGGCTCATACTATTCTCTGAAGAGAGTTACCCTGGTTAGTGTCAGGATAGTTGGTACTGGAGTCTGAACTTAAGGACAGACAGTCAGTATCACAGATTACACGAACCACGTGAACCCCGAAACACACCGATTACAATTACTAAAAATGAATTTCCAATATCTAAACACCTTTTTCACATCCACATTATAAGTGAATGTGGATTTGATAAACCAGATTTTAACTAAAGACTTTGTTTACTTGGCTTAAAAGACTAGTATCCAGGCCTGTAAAAGTATTTAAAAAATCTAAATGGCTATTTTGCCATCGATGCTATTTTGACCATTCGGAATCGTTCTGAATGAATGAAATGAACAATGAGTAGGATGGCAAAATAGCCAGTCCGTTTCATTAAAAAATTGATTGATTGATTGATTTGACATAAATCGTCATGATTCTTTGGAACTCGAAAAGTGAGATTCGCAAGAGTTCGCCAGCTCTTTATTTGTAGGGAAGGTTGAGATAATCAGCAACCTGGGTCAATCCTGCTTGTTTATTTCGTTCGGTCTTCGGCATTCTTGGTAAGTAGGTACCTCCCTAGTGAGATTATTGGCATCATTCATTCTTACGAATACAATGAAATGAAAGGTACCTGAATGTGGACGTTTTAGACGCCGTCTTATAGTGTAACCCCACACACACCACACATCCACCCATCATTTTCAAATCCGTGATGCGCAGATCCTGCTTGTGCCACTCTATACCTCTCTCTTTAGCTTTATCTTGGGGACACCCGTCATCTCCTGCTATTTGGCCTGTCGATGTCGGATATTGACAATCGGCAGCATAATAAATTATTAGTGGACGTTATCCTGTTTTTATAAATAAAGACATGTTGGTTATTTTCTTAATTTATTGTAAGTATATATCTAAAAAACTTACAATATAAATAAATAGCCAGTTGGTGATTAATATAATGTTAATATAGGTACAAAAAGAAAACGTTATCAAAGCAAATAGGTATTGTCTAATATAAAAACTTGTTGATACAACAACTTGATTCTTCCTTACTTCAATGGTAAAACCGTTATAAAGAAATAACATTCTCTATCCATTTTCTGAAATACACTATATCAAGTATAATATAAGGAAATCCTCTGGCCGTTTTCTCTCCCCACGAGAAGAAGCCTAGAAGCTGGGTATCCATAGCGAAAACTGCTCCGTGATCTAGAAAAAAAGTTAAAAAGATAATTAATAATAAGAAAATATTAATAGAGGGTTTCCCTCGACGTCTCTGAAATTTCGTGATCACATCCTGATCTGGAGAAAATGAGACCTCCTCAAGAGTAGGTAAGTATACTCTTTTAAGCATCACGTTACCCCTAGCTCTAGATACTACTAAGTGGTTCCTGTCGACCAACTGTAGTACTAATGTGCTTATTACACATGCCTAAATTCAGTTACTAAATTCAGAAGCAAAAAGCGTGAGACCAAATCAAAGTGGAATGTATTGTTCATTAAATAAGGTTCATTTTTGTATCACGGCTTTTGTAAAGCGGAGCAACACGTAACATAATATGAGTGATACAAAAATTTACCTTATTTAATGAGCAATACATTTCACTTTGATTTGCTCTCACGATTTTTGCTTTTGAATTTAGTCAAATGTAATAAGCGCATATCCCCTTACTCATAATCGTAATTGAGTTCTGTGGGTACAACAAGAACGCATTAGGTAGCATCAGATAAGAGTTAGATATAATATAGTTGATAACGTAAGAAGCACACCATACGTGCCTATAATTTTCGAGATTTGCTTTCAGCGAATTTTGATTTTATCAAGATTATTGTGATTGATTTGATTTTATAAGGACAAGGTTAAAAAACGGATGACTTCGTCAGATTTGTTCGTGTTCGTTAAGAGTAGAAATGGGCTGCCTTGTTCCGTCCCTGCATTTGCATTTGTGTGTGTGTTATAGAGATGTGTGACATTTTGTCTCGAATTGAAACTCGGTATGTACTCTCTGCTTCTGTAGATAATTTTTTTTCTCTATTAGTACAGTACGATAAATAAAAAATTCTAAATATCGAACTTACTAAAAAATAAAAATAAATTGTAATTGTGAATTTTTTTTAATGGCGTTTTTATGTTTGATATTAAGAGATATTAGGCGTATGTTTTATAAAAGTTTACTACGCAGTCTCCTACCTGGAGGAACTCATACTTGGCATGTTTTGAAAATTTTTCATTGATTTTTTGAAAACAGGTGGCTGATTGTTATTGTTATATTATATTTTTGGAACCGGCTCGTGATGCCTTTTTATTTGATACCAAACCCGATATGTTTCTGAAAAAAAAGTTCGTATACCATACAAAAAATTGATGATGTCATTACTGCGCCTCCATCGGAATATTTTTAAGATCTACCGCTTTTAACCTAAAGTAGCCGTGAACCAAACTGCTATCCTGTGCATCGATGTGCAGTTTTTTTTATCACATCCCGACCACTACTGCGGACGACCAGACTGGCACTTTCCTTCTCGGCAGGCGAAGGCCAGGCCGGTTTAGAGCCCGTCAGCACACGCGCAGCTGGTGGATACAGCTCTAATTTACACATGATAGTAACGGGCTGTCTGAAACCTATAGAGAATTTCTGTGTCCTCTAGTGTTGCTGCGTTGGTCGTTCGCAGAGACGTGGCCGGATCTCTGGAACGGGCCAAAACAAGAGACCGATAGGAGACACCCCCTACATCACCAAGTGCCGGTTCCTCAATGTTGGCCGACTTGGAAGTCTCTGAACAGACTCCGGACCAATGTGACCAATAAAGATTGCTTCCTTCCGAAGCAGGGAAAACATATGTCGTTGGGGCTACGGCACGGAGATAGTTAGCCTGTGTGGTGTCTCCCCCCAGACACACACACATTTATTCATTTATCCTGCGTGCACACGGATTTATATGTGGCCACAACAAGAAGAAGACTTACCAGTTGTTTTTTAACCAACGACGAAAAAAGAGGGGTGTTATAAGTTTGACGTGTATCTGTGGCTTTGTGTATATGACTGTGATATCGTAGCTTCTGAACGGGCTGACCGATTTGGATGCGGTTTTCCCCATTTGAAAGCCAGTTTAATCGAGATGGTTATAAGCTTTGTTTCATTAAATTCGGATCATTTTTTAAGGTAATATTTGAATTTAAGTAAATTTGGTCGGAGAAAATAATCCGACTTTTTCTGTCGGTTAGGTTATTATATGGATTATTAGTTGAAAGCTAGCCTATACCTCGTACGAAACGGACGGCAGTCGCTCTCCTGTAATTACCTGATCTGCCAAATCCTGGATCATTTTCAAGTTGACGCCACGAAGATTATTTTTATGAGTATATGGGAGGTTCATCTGGGATGGTTCCTCAGAGCCCGTGTACCTATCCTATACAGTTCACAAGTATAATGCCCACATATCTGGTAACTCTACGTTACCAAAGTAGTATTTCTTGCTGACTTATAAATGGGAGTAAAAAAGTATGTAGTAGATGTAGATGTACACCTATACAGTAAATTTAAGATATATACAAACTGGGATAGGAAGTACTCCTCACGCGAACCAACATACAAAATTCATAGCTTCTCAAATCTACTATCGCTGAGACGAAATGAATACATTTCTCTAGAGGGACGGGAATTACTTGATGCTTAATAATATCTTCTTCCCCTGAAAATGTAAAGATAGTAATAAATAACCATGATCAAATCCTTACATATCTTGCAGTCAGCACAACAGAAGTAGTTTCAGCCGGTGGCATTATATATTATTAAACAAATTAATTACCTAATTCTATGTCATTCCATTCCCAACCAATTAGGACTGACATGTTTGGATTTTCAAAATTCATTGCGAATTTATCCGGAACTAGAAAGAATAAACCTACTTATATACCAATATCGTGGCATTCAAAGAAGTAGACTTAAGCAAAAGTCTTAAAATGATCATCTGCACGCAAATATACAGTATAAATATAAGGCAAATAAAAGTAGGTACTTAAGTTTTAGTACGCTCTGGGACGTTTAGCTAGTAGAGTAAGGACCAGTTTCTGAAACGCTTCACAATGTTAATCAACGATCAAAATTTCACTGCTAACTCAAATACCAAAGAAGCTACAGTAGTGCTAAGAATCGTTGTGCGCGTATTAAATGTACCGGCCAGGAGCATTGTGCGCACACGCGTATCGCTGATTTCGGATACAATGAGGAGTTTTCCAGTAGGTATTGATAGTTGGTTTCAAGAAGCATCAATAGATGGCGCTCCTACAATTTTGGTAATCTTTTTTTAATCGTTATGATGGTGGCAGTGATTTCATGCAGCCGATTAATACGTAACTTAAAAATAAAACGTTTATTAACATAAACATAACTGTTAAAGGTTGAACGATAGGTAAAAAGAAATATTTATAGAAGTTGGCACTATGCTCCATTATTATTACAACCTCTAAAATGGTTGAAAACTATTGACAAATACAATATTATCCAATACAACGTACCTAGTGTTTATATCGTGTTTGCTAAGAATCTATTTCAAGCGATTATCAATTACCAAAATTGTCGGGGCGCCATCTAGTGAGTGGTTAGGAATGCTTTAGATACCTATTGGAAAACTCCTCATTGTTGCGTCTCTGCGTGTCAGAACTAGAAACGCTTAAAACGCTTTTAAAACGCTTTCCGTCTCTGTCTACAACTCACCATAGCCATAGATAAGGGTGGCGAATTTCAATTGATGATTAACAATAGATTAACGTACTGGAAACTGACCGTAAGTGTCTAGATGCAAGTAATCTACTTACTATTAGGTTTGGGCACATCATACCCGAAATCGTGCGAAATGGAACCTATTATGGTATGGTTTACAACTGGATACACCTATGCCTTTAGATTGTCACTGTGAGGAATCACATGGTACCTATGCCTCGTTAATGCCTGTGATTACACTGGCAAGTAGGTAGGTACACCAAATTCTTTAAACCGCAATATAAAGTAACGCAAATCCAAAAGCCACAAGTACCATGAATGTTAACTAAGGCTGAGGAAGAGTCCTAACGGCAAGGACCAAAGGGCTTGTATACACTTTAAGAATAACGGTAACAAAATTTTACAGTAGGTACCTTACTAAGCTTATTAGGGAAATTAATACTTACAAACGTAATCCTTGAAATCATTAACTGGAGTTACATGTTGAAGAACCCCAATATTATAACTGAAATCATCCCTATTGAACTTGGGATGTGGAATGCTTCGCTTAATCTGAATTTCTAAATAGTATATAGAAATTAAATGTAAATTATTCGTATGGTGAATTAATTTATTATACACATAAAATATTTACAGTTACAATACAAATATATCTATGTACATATATTTACTACATATACCTATTCGCTATTATTATATGAATTATATTAAATTAAATAATCGGCAAAATAATTCGCTAAAACATATAAAATATATACTAAAAAATAAAAAAGTCGTTTACACCGCTTTCCCCCGGAACGGTGCCCAGAAAGCTGGCTGCGTTACCTCGTTAAATAGCGATGCTAATCCGTTGCCCGAGGAACGGGGCAGCTCTCTGGTCACCAGTGGTGTCATTCAATTTTTTTTAAAGTTCTGTATAGAACTCTCTCGCACCAGGGCCTCACGGTCCCAACGTTTCCACACCTCACGGCTGAAATACGAAGTCTTGCGTACTAGACTTTCGTATTTCCTCCGCTTGAGGTCTTCCGCAGCTGAGACCGCAGCCCCAGCGCAGCTGGCAGTGGAGGCCACATACGAAGGCGCCAGAGTGTCCACACAGGTAGCGTACCACACCAGCGCCTTCCCACGCTGCCACCCAATGAGCGTCATGCCGTCGGGCCTCTTGCCATCGTCACGTACGGTACCTTTCGGCTCTAATACGGCCGGTACGTTGACGGTGACAAGTGCCCTACGAATGACGTCAATGATTGCCGCGTACCTGGAGTTTCGGCCTGCGCTGCGGGTACATGAAAGACCGTGGTGCCCTAGGGGGTCTACAGATGCACCACAAGGACAGTAGTGTGGACGAACCAGATTGACCCCCAATCTTAAACCCAAACATATGGACAACGACAAGTTGTCGGTGTCAAGGACGGTGCCGATATTCGAGGAGGGGACTGCTTGCAGCCGGAACCCTGACTCTCGCTCTGTCACGGCTTGGAGACGAGCCCGTTCCGAAATATTGGCCGAAGAAACTAATAAATCTTTTAGATTTTTTTGCATAAAGGCTCGTCCATAGCCGTTGATGCATCGGAGACTCTGGGGGAGACTCATTCAGACATATACTCATCCAGGCTTTTTCAGCATCTGTGCAGCAAGGACTGTAAATAAAACTTGTGTGTGGTCCTAGGATTTTGCTGACTAAAGTTTCGGTGCTATAGACAGATGATAAAAAAGCCGGGAGAGAAATACTTGAAATTTTGCGCACTCCTATTCCGCCTAAACGGTACGTTCGTATGGTTATGTACGATAATTATGTTTTAATAATATTAAAATGATCCTTACGATGGTTGTGGTCGCAAAACTCTATAATCCTGAGGAATAGGCCTGGAAGGATCGCCTTATCTATTTCTCCTACCAGTGTTTGCATTGTTGTGTTACGGTTTGAAGGATAAGATAGCCTCTTTAGTCATCACAGTGACAATGAACATATTGTGCATGTAGATGTAATGGGCGACAGTTATCACTTTCAATTAGGTGGGTTGTCGGCTCATTTGTCACTGATTTGTTACATTACACCGACCATTATTTTATTGCAGGAAGAGAAATCGTGTTTATGATGACATCAGTACAAGGTGGGAAATAATGCACATCTGCTAGTTTCGGTTTCGTTCGTATTTACCTACTTACATGCATGCGACTGAAATTAATCTCTTTGCAGTGTATTTCAGTCGCATGCGTTTAATTTAATTTAAAATTTATTATTATAGTCTCCCGTGCCAAGCAACCGTGGGACGTTACGCGATTATACTATATACAGTATAGGTATTATACATACAGTAACCAATAAACTCACTAGAATCCCCCGTGCTTCTTCTGTATTTTATCCGCCAGTCTGTTAAAAGTGCTACCATGTCTGGATCCGACCGCATCGCGACGCAGTGCCCTGGCGCTAGGGACCAGAATTTGTTTAGCAATAATGTATTACAAATAAATTTCGGTTTGGGTGTGTTTAGATAAACTATCCCAATCGGTGTACTCTCGAAACCTAAAAAGAAACAAATATATATAGTAAATTCAAATGCACTAATTTTGAGTCCTATAACATTATTGATATCTACGAGTAACTTACGAATTTGTCCTCTCCGACTTATTTTAAGAGCACTCAATGTAGTGTGATCGACGATACATAAATGCACAAAGTAGATAATTATAAGAAGAACGATTAGTGTAAAGGTTACTATCAAATGGACAAAAATGCATTTTTCCCCTCTTGTGAATTTTGATTCGCTTTGATATACATTTGGATTCGGCATGATTGATCGAATGACAAGGAAGCCATAGCACACTAGATTTAAGACAGCAAGTTAGAGGTTACAACAAAGCAATTAGTAGGGTAAGTAAGTAGGTACTTATCAAAACCTAATAGTATCGTTAGAACACCTACCGCTCGGTCTGGCTGGGATGCTGCGTGCATCAACGGGCGTTCCATCTTCAAGCTACCGCGTGTGAAGCAGGGGCTGGTGGCGCCTCTGCTGAATAATGAAAATGTCTCGATGACGACTATGTACCTATTATTTGCAAATTCCTTGTATCGGGAACTAACCAAACGATATTAGCAGGTAAATAATGTGACCAGAAGACTGACCTCTATTTGTGTCAGCGTATAAGCTTCGCCATCAAGCGGAGCAATGCGGCCAGCCTTCTAGGCACATTTCCGTAACTTGGGATGTTTTATGTAGTTAAGTACCCAAGTAATATCACGAACTTCACTCGAAATAAGTGCTAGCGAGAACGTCACGGTAGATCACTGTGTTTTCATAAAGGAACTATGTTACAAAATCAAATCATAACATACCGTGAAGGGCGTCAATGTCTTTTCATCAGTAGTTTCCCAATCGTCAGCATGTTATCTAGCTAGGACAATAATAAATGTGGCGAAAAATGTACTAACGTACCGCCGATACTAGTGACGTTATTTCACCTATTTCTAGCACTACATTCGAGTGCAGTACCTGAAGCCGTCCTATTAGCAAAAAATTTGATAAAATTTTTTAACCGATTGAATCGATATTTAACCTTCGGGCTGTCGTTTAGTTGTTTAACTATGGTTATGGTTTGCCAAGCATAAGTGGCAGTGGGCAGGGCACATAGCTCGCAGGCAAGCAGGAAAGTTCTCGAGTGGCGACCACCGGAAGACAAAGCGTGGGTAGGCCTTCCACTTGGTGGACCGACGATCTGGTAAAGCTCGCTGATACCAGCTGGATGCACAAGACCCGCCTTTGTGGAGATCTCCGAGGGAGGCCTATGCCAGTTGACGTCTTCCGGCTCATATGATGATGATGAAGTAATTTAGAATAAGGTATTTTTTTATTTGTACTAATTTGATTAATAAACTTGTATGCCGCTGCGGCCATGTACCAATGACTCTTTTCTGAGTTATGTACATTAGTTGAATTCTAACCGATGCTCTTACGGTGAGGGAAAACATCGTGATGCAACCTGCAAATTCAGGTAACTGAATTTGTAACCATGATCCAATCTGGTCAGGTTCCCCTGGTAACAGGGTCACGGAGGCCAGATGGTAGTCGATCCACTGTAATTACCTGATCGCCAAATCCTTGATCATGGTCAAGGCGGACCCCGGGCCCTCGTCGGGCATTCAAGCATTAACTGTTTCAACTCACCTCGAACTCCGGTTTCAAGTTACCTCGACATGAGGGAAGATAAAACAAACTGACTTGTTACACTAAAGTTGATATTTGGCGACAGAATTCATAGTTATAGTTTATTTGCGTAAGTAATTTGAAAGTGTAAGTGCACTCTACTCAACTAACTTCTACTACTGATTGATACTTTTACGATTAGTATTTATATATTTATTCTATGAAGCAAAATGTAAAAAGTGTTACAACTCTCCTCGGTCTCCCCTACTTAGAGATTATCCCGTAAATATTTCAAGGTGATCAATATTAATACCAATAAAGTACACTTGTATCACAATGTACTATTGTAGCTGTATATTCTGAGCAGTAGCGGCGTCAATAATATTGTCCTTCTGGTCCCGGGGTCTTCCGCGGCAGCACGTCGTCGTCGGCAAATTTAGGGATACCAATACCATCGCCATCGGCGTTCCCTAATTTTCTCGGGAACAGGTGTCACTTTGGAACTTCCACGAGCGTGGACAATACGTACTTTGCCTAACAGGGTGACCAGCGTGAATGCGCATTTCTTTCGTGTGTAGTTTTGACAAGTTTTGTATGTAATATTTTGTATTAGTGTAATATGTTTTCCAAAGTAAATAAAGGTAAATTATCTATATTTAGGTAATGTTAGTATACGATTAGTAAAAAAATTAAGTAACCTATTTTATCATTGAGACGATATATACGATGTCGTTTGTCCTCCACGATGCTGGGCGCTACGAATCCGTCCGAGGTCGGAAGAATTGTTCAGTTCAACGTTAAAATTAGCCACATTGAAATCACGTAAATACAAGCAGTTGTCTAAAGCCCCACCACGCGATCACAGCTTGCACAAACTTGTTCAGAGATTATCCGGCCGCCGGATATCCGGCACGTAGGTTGGCCGGATACCCGGTATCCGGCTAAACAACTATCCGTTTCATCTCTACTTCAGTTATATCAAGCACTAGTCACTAGTCAGTAAATATCTCTATTAAAAATTAAACCTAACAATAAAGACTTAGCGAAAAAAGTTAAGTATAAGATTTTTGCTTGCAATAGAGATTCAGTGGCTTTTTAAAAGATATTTGTGGCTAGAGAAAATATCGAATTCTAATATCGAAAGCGCGAGAATCGCCCCCCAGGCTCGGGCTGATGAGATTGGCCTTGAGTGGTGGATGGTTTTACAAATAGCCCACGGACTTAATTTGACAATACATTCTTGAAACACTGTAGAGACCCTTTATTGCTACGTAATCTCTTATAGTGTTTCAAAAATGTATTGTCAAATTAAGTCGCAATTATGATTTTACATCTACAGCCCAAACAAACCCGTGGGTTATTTTCAAAACCCTCTACCGCCCATGGCCAATCTCATCTGGCCGATCCGCGGGGGATGCGCCGGCCATCTTGCTAGTTACCACAAACGCACAGGGTGACTCCCTACACATTTTTTACAGTACATTCTGTACTCATTCGTGTATAAGCTAAGTCCGAATCGCTTATTAAAAAAAAAGTTATGCCAAGTTTTTTAAACGTCATAGAACGTCATTCATAAGAGTCATAAAAAACAGTTTGATTTCTATAGTATTGTTTATTTTCGTGAGTTATGATAAATATGATTAAATAATGGGAAAACAATTAAAAAGGAAGTGCGGGAGATAGTTTAAACACACTAAAAGTGCAAGTTCAAGCGAATAGTGACAAAATAACTGAATGTTTACAAGAACTGACAAGGACAGATTACCCCCAGATTATTGCCATATCCACATTTATAATGTATAATAGGCTACCGACTACTGTCGGTCAATACGGACTTATCGTGGTCCTATTATACTAGTTTCTACTTTCTGGAGCTTTTACGCAGCGTTTCAATGCAGTAGGATCTACACTGCTTCGCTCTCGATTGGATAGGTCAAATGTCCTCCCGGCCGCAGGCCATCCGCAGATTCCTCGTAGTTACAGCCATCCGCAAAGTGGCGCTCCGATTGACGTTCCGTTTTTAATTCAAAATTAGTCTAGGTTATAGATATTGTCTAACAGGCTCATGACCGTCTCCGACATAAATAATTTTAAAAACATATTATTATGGTAAGGTGGCCCGCCTAAAACGTCAATGTCAATAAGTAGTGCATGTTCCGAGAGTAGCCGAATATTGACGAGATTCGATCCATTTTGCTTGGACACCGGAGCCGCTTAATGGCGGGTCTACGTTTAACGAAAGTTTTAGTGCATTTCTAAAAAAAAATTAAGGTATGTGTTCCTTGATTGGTCGAAAACCATTATAATTAACACATTGTTAATAATGCGCTTATATTTTAGTGCTTGAATCTAACTTTGAATGAAGACAAAGATTTACCTCGGATTACCTTTCATTTTGAAGTCTTTAAATACTATACAAAAATATGTGCTATTGGGCAAAACGGGTATGGTTTTGTAGGAAAAATTGTAATTTAAATAAAAAAATGTAAAAACACCTCAAAGGAGTATGAGTATTTCGATCTACAACACCTGTAGCTAAAAATAAAGGTTGGTTTGTTAGATAGTTAAGGTTTTTAAGTTTGAACATTTTAACAGTAAACATAGATAATGTTATATGCTTACTGTCGAAATGATAAACTATAGTTGGTAGGTACAGTGTTTTTTCCTACTTGTTTAATTTATCTATGCTAAAAATTATGACGTCTACCCGTTTTGTCCAAATCAGATACACATTTTAGGCTCATATGCGGCCAAAATGGGTTTTTGTAGAGGTTTTTAATTTTTTTTATTTATAAAATATTTGATATAAAATGCTATAAAATAGTGTTTCATTTTCAAGTTTAATAAACATCCTATCTTATAAACTAAATCAAGCTAAGATATTCATCACATTTCTAGTTTTTTTTATCCTCGCGGGAAACTTACCCGTCATAGGCCGCCTTCCCCAATACATACAACACCCAGACCCGTAACAGAAATTAAAATTGATCATTTCAATTACTGCCGAGCTGAGAATAAAATCCTGGTACCTCTGCATGGCAGACATGTTAACCAACTGAACCACTCAGGTCGTCAATATTCAGTCTGTAAGATTACTCGTAAGAAACTGCTACTCTCCTAGCGCTGGACACGTGCTCTTGGAACCAACTTTATTTTGAGAAATTACTTTTGATAGTTTAGTGTAGAAGTTAGTTTTGAGATGTTAACCAGCTGTAAAACTCAGTTAAACAATACTTCTTTTACTCATTTATTTGAAGTTTCGTAAAAAGTATCTTTGCATATAAGAGTACCAATGACTCTTTGGTACATGTCAACACTGTTATTACACCGTATTATTCCTTACTTTGTTGTTCGCAAGATATGGCACCGCAGTGTCAAAACGGCACATGAAGCTCTATCTAATCTCAATGCAGATTTCCGGGTGCTGCATAGAGATTGCATATCAGGAGAGCATAGCAAACGAGGAAAAAGTGATGCTTGTAAGGGACAGATAGGAGATTTGAGCAGATACGAGATGTCTCCCGCTACTAAATACTTATGATCTTGTAGCCATTATTAGGGTAACGACGCGCTAAGGTGTGGAAGGTTAATTTTACACAATAAACTGATTTGATTCTGATTCATGATGGCCGATTTTATATAAATTCATATTTCACCATAACATTCATATTATACAATAACATTAAATTTTAATCTATTTAATGTATGACCTCTTATTTCAATTTAAAATGTATAAGAACCATAGAGAAAAAAATGTATCTACAGAAGATAAGAACAAAAAGGTCCCTTGGAAGACTCGTCAATAAATGTATGAAGAAATAATATTATGTGGTCTAAAAAATCTGTCGGTCCCTTTTTTTATGTTATAGGTTAAGCTAACAGGCAAGCGGGTCACCTGCTGTAAAGTGGTCACCGCAGACATTAGTAACTTTACTTAGGCTCCATTTCGAACAGGATTCCTCGCTATGCCCTACCTCTCTTAAAATGTACCACAATATGGGGTATAGTTTTCAATATGTGACCGTTTCATGCCATCTCTCCCCTATATCGAGGACGTCATATCAATATTAGTTTCCGATTCCTCGCTCGCGCGCGCATGTTTTCGTATCTTGCTGTTTCATCAGTTTTCACTTTCGACCGTAATCAATAGTTACGGTGCACATACATGCACATTGCACTGCACCATACTAGAAAGAGGTAGTACCGGTACCCCGTCACTTTCATGATGTCTTAATACTCGATGTGCTAAATCGATGCGCGTGGAATTCGTGAATGTCCCCTGGTTCCATGATACGCGTATGTGATAGCATGATATATAAATGGTAGTAGGTTCTTCGAGCAGACTGCGACAAAGATAACATGGCTTGAAAAAAGAACTAACATGCCGACAGTGGCGAGACTACTGAAGAAAAGACATTAACGGTCCCCCTTTCATGGTCATTATTAATTATCATCACAGCCCATAAAAGATTCCTGCAGGACTTAGGGCCACTCCCACGAAAGGGAGAGGTATATAAAAGCCTGTCCCACGTGGAAATGCATTAGATCATAGCTTTTCTAGTTTCTCGGAAGCAGGTTGGCAGCCCGGTATTATTATTACGTATAATCATATTGATATTGTCTGTCATTTTATGTTGACGACCTGATTGGTTCAGTTGGTTACTTGTTGGTTACAGTTGGTTGGAGGTCCCGGGTTCGATTCCCGGCCGAGCAGAAATTGAAATGATGAATTTTATTTTCTGTTACGTGTCTGGGTGTAATATGTAAAGTACGTATTCTATAAAGAAAAAAGAAAATAAGTAGTTTATCAGTTTTCTAACACCCATCACACAAGCTTTGCTTACTTTGGGGCTGTAGATGGCGCTGTGTGAATTTGTCCAAGCAATCATTTTGAATTTAACCACGTCATTGGCTCGTTGTAAGAGTGATGCTTATGTGTATGATGCACCCTTTTTTCCTAACTCGGTGGGTGTTTGTTGGCCAGCACGATCTGACGAATGCAAACGAACTAAAGTTTGTTATTTTTCATAATTAGTTAGGATGTGATCGATCCAGAAAATAAGTAATGAGTCGCCTGTGTGAAACCACGCTGTGTCAAAACGGCACATGTAGCTCTATCGATCGCAATGCAAATTCCCGGGACTGCTACTAGGAGAGCATATCAAGCGAGGACAAGTGATAATAGTAGATTTGAGCGGATTTTAAATAATTTTATCCTATTTATTAATTAAAAATATAAAACAGCCATGATAACACTATAAAAAATTTAATACGAAAAAAAATTGGTTAAAAAATAAAGCAGTTCAGCTTTTAAAGATTATTGGACGTCTTTTTCTCTCGAAACAGAGCTAAACCGTTTACGTAGTCTCTCTAGTGTTTCAAGAATGTATTGTCAAATTAAACCATATTTACGATTTTAGAATTGCAGCCCTAACAACCCGTGGGTATATTGCATCAGGCCGAACCGCGTGATTTGCGCCTGGGATACAACAGAAATATACATCTAGAAGCGGTTGAACAAACAAATAACTCTGACGGTTACCATGTTAAATAAAACTGCGCCGTCTACAGTGCCACAAACATGTCTGACAAGTCTGTCTGTCTGACAAGTGATAATAGTAGATTTGAGCGGATTTTAAATAATTTTATCCTATATATTAATTAAAAATATAAAACAGCCATGATAGAACTATAAAAAATTTAATACGAAAAAGAAATGGTTAAAAAATACAGCAGTTCAGCTTTTAAATATTATTGGACGTCTTAATCTCTGGAAACAGAGCTAAACCGTTTACGTAGTCTCTCTAGTGTTTCAAGAATGTATTGTCAAATTAAACCATATTTACGATTTTAGAATTGCAGCCCTAACAACCCGTGGGTATATTGCATCAGGCCGAACCGCGTGATTTGCGCCTGGGATATCACAGAAATATACATCTAGAAGCGGTTGAACAAACAAATAACTCTGACGGTTACCATGTTAAATAAAACTGCGCCGTCTACAGTGCCACAAACATGTCTGACCGGGTGACAGCGTCGCTGTTGTTGGCATTGACATTACATTTAAAAACGGCAACACTTAGTTCCAGGTTTGGCCACCGGGTCGAATAGGTTTTTCAACAATCTTGTCAAGCCAAGACAAGATTGTTGAAAAACCTATTCCCTGTTCAACAACATTATCAACGCGTACAAGAATTTGTATGGACAGTGGTAACCATTTCAATAGCTATGTTTAATACGTCGTTGGATAGCTATTTTCGAGCTGAACAAAAGTAACTATGGCGCTAGTTCCAAATATTAGTCCGTTCCGGGTAATGCTGTACTAAACATATCAGTCAAGTATTTTTTCTGTTACAGTGTTATACCGCCAGTGCAAAGCACATCGTGCGCATGTATGCAGGGTGTCCCAGAAAGCGACGTCCAAACGATAACCATTAATAGGCCAAGTAATGACAGTAATCAAAAAAATTAAATAAAAAATCAACCCTAAGTACTTACAAAGTTGTAGGTATTTAAATATTTTTTTAAAATTTAACAGCCTTTGTAGTACTTTTGATCACTGTGACCACAAATATTAACAGATTTAATTTTTTTTAATTTTGCGTTACTGTATAAGACGGCAAAATCAAAAACATAGCATTTGATTGAACATACCAACTAATCATGGCCGGTTAATAATTTAGCAATAAACGCTGAAATATTTATTGTAAATGCTAAAAACATAATTTACATCACAACACTTTTGGTCCGGGGCCAGGACCAGGTACTGGTTCAGGTCCAGGTCCTGGACCCGGACTAGTTCGTGGTTCAGGTCCAGATCCTGGCCCCGGTTCAGGTCTAGGTCTTGGAAACGGACCAGTTGGTGGTTCAGATCCAAATCCTGGCCCCGGATCAGGTCCAGGACCTAGATCCAGACCAGTTCGTTGTTCAGGTCCATGTCCTGGCTTCGGACCAGGTCCTGGCCCCAAACCAGGTCCTGGTCCAGCAAATGTTTATGGTCTATATGCTGGCACTGGTCTAGGCCCTGGTTCTGGTTCAAGCTCAAAATGTGATCAAGGTTCCAGTTTTGGTCATGGCCCTGGACCCTAGACGTGGACTTTACGTCCTAACTAGGACCTGGACCAGGGCTAAGACCTATCCCAAGAAAATCGGATATAATTTCTTTTGACAATCGGTTAATTGGTCGATTTTCGCTCATTAAAATAACAAGACGATAAACTATAGTTAACATGAGAAAAGCTTTCCGGAAACCCAAACCTGCATTAATCAGCCGTTAATTGGAGATTTAACAATTCGTTGACAAACTGTTAACAAACTGTCAATTGGCCTTTTCAGAAACCCAAACTGCATTTAATCAGAGATTAACAAGTTGATAAGCGTTTCAGAAACCGGGTGATAGATTGTAAAGTAACGACCATTCGTATACATGGCCGAAACGTCTCTGCGACGACGTTGGAGTTCGTTTTAGCTCCAATGAAGAGGTCTCATTGCCTTTGTACAATGAACCGGTCCATATTTATAGAAGTATTTGCTAAACCTGACCAGATTTGATCATCGTTTCAAATTCAGTTGCCTGAATTTGCAGGTTTCATCACGATGTTCATCCTCACCGTAAGAGCACGAGAGGCCATGGTTGATAGTTTGGACAAAACTCTTAAGGCAGTCTCTGATTGGGGCGAAGTCAATTTGGTGGCGTTCAACGCAACCAAAACTCAGGCGTCTTGGTTTTCCGCCAAAAGAAGTCCATTCCATCTAACTCCAAGTTTCCGGGATGGTCCTGTGGAAATTAATGACAACCTACAGCTTCTTGGTGTTGAGCTATCTACAAATCCGGTCAAGTCCGAACACACAACCAACAAGGACCAAGTCCGATCCTGCATGGAGTACTGCTGCCACCTCTGGAATGGATCAGCCAAATATCAACTAGCGGCTTTGGATTCGTCGTGATTCGGTGGAAAAACGTATACCTAAAGAAGATAATTTGTGACCTGCAGTTGATTGAAGCTAGAGTGCAGAGCCTCGAGCATTGGCGTCAGATTGCGCGTCTGTAGGTCTTCTACAGGTTGCATTTCGGAGTGCGCGAAGCAGCTGCACGACCTCATTCCGCCGGCCCCGCGCCGTCATCGGGAGACGCGATCCGGGCGAGCACTTCATCCTTATGTCGTGGATCTTAAAGCTATCCACACGAGCCGCATTGGCTCGACCTTTATAATGCGTCCGTATAAGGAATGGAACGCGTTGCCTGCGAGTTCGTTCCCTGATCAATATAAAATGGATGCCTTCAAAGCTACAGTAAATAGGCTGTTCCAAGACGGGCCTTCTCTATCTTCGGCCGTCGTCACTTACCAGCAGGTGAGATGGCGGTCAAATGCCTGTCTTGTCATATATATAAAAAAAGGTAGAGCTACTTACCCATCATGCACATTGTTCAGTTCTGGCACCATGCGATTTCTTTATTTTCCCAAAAATCAAAGATTTGATAAGGTTTGAAATTTACGAGGCCGGAAGAGGCCGTGACCAATGGTCTTTATGTTTTCAAAAATGGTTTGACTGAATGTAAAAGTGTGTAAAATATAATGAAGAATACTTCGAAATGTAGTAAATATATTACATTACATGCAAATTGTTTTATTAATGAGTTGCGTAAATCTTTCTTATCGGCCTCTGCCAGGGTCTGTTTTTTGAAAAAAATAACTTTTTATATTTAATTATATGTGACTTTTTGCTATATCAATTTCAGCCGTATATTATTAGCCGTAGCAATAAGTCTTATGCGATCGCTCTCGCCCTACAAGGACAATGGGAATATATGAAGGGGCTGCATGGCACTAGATTTTCCTGACCCATTGTCATAATAGATGGCGTGGTGCAAATAACACCCAGTGCGAGTATTCCCCTCACAGCCTAAAAATTAGAAGCACAGCAATAAACAATTCGCAGGGTAAGCACAAATGCAAAATACAAATTATCGGATGCAATAAAAAACTGATATTCAATAATAACTCTTTATCAGCTATCCAAATACAATTAATAATCGTACAAAATTATTCAAGTATAATAATAATATCTAACGTTTCTGTATTTCAAGTGAAACTATAAAATCTGGATGTCAATACATATCATTCGCGTTCATTTATCTATAAACACACACACACGCAGATACCACATTGGTACGTAATGATAACAATGATTTTTTACTAAAGAGTACTCAAAAATATTAAATTATGTATTAAATAATGTTTGCAACATTATGTAGTCAGTAAAAAACGGTGGTCCAACGGTGACTGTGCACCCATTATTTTATAAATCATGTGGTGATTGTAACGACGAGAAAATATACCAGCACTGCTAGCACAAGTGTGCTCGCTGTGACACAGTTCGCGCCGCGCGAGAGCTTCTGTTTCCCTTTCTCAATACTAAGACGAAAGAGATAGCACTATCTATGTCGCGCCTTTTCTCGCTTATCGCGCGCGAAAGCACACTTGTGTTCGCCGTTCTGAGCAACGTAATCGGAATCTTGTGTGTTAGCACCCTTTTAATCGATGGTAAAGCGCACAACATAAGCTACCAATTTGTAAAATTTTGGATGCACAGGCAACGATACGTAAAAAAGTAGTAACTCATTCAACCAACATACTTTAATTTAAATCAAGTATAATCTCAACATACGTTGATTCGTTGTTATTGTACACATGTTAATTATTACAGTTTTGACAGTTGCATCGCACAAACATGTACTGAAAAGGTTGTTTTGGTATATACAATTCATATAATTATGTTTTATTAGCAGAGATGTATGGATTAAATAAATGACACAAGGTTACACATTGCAAACATTGAATCGCTAATATATGTTCATTATTTTCACATTATTGACCTCATTGGTACCACACAGTTATTTCTTGTGATATGCTGTTACTCAACAGTAATATTGTGTTGTGTTTACGGTTATCTACTGTGGTATTGACTCAATGGATAGCTGGATATTATTAGTTTGTCGCCTGATATAAATATCGAGGGTCGATCGTATATTCAGCCTTCACAGTAGCGCGGCCGCGAACGAGTACACTGTTCCTACAGAAACTGCCGTCAGCGTGTATTTGGTGTACTAATCTAACGATTGAGTTTTATTGCAGTTACAATACAATGTAGTTGGACAAACTGGATGGAATAGATTGCATGTAACAGTAATAGAACTAATATTCTATGAATTCTAGAGGCTTAGAGCCAGCGCTGGATTTGGAACACCTATACGTGATTTAGGGAAGTCAATTACTAAGCAGTGGTAGACTTGCAGAGCGGGAAAGAAGTCGTGGGTGATATGATTGTCATTACGCTTTTACTTGACACGCTATTCGCACTATTCTCAGCATTCCACTTCAAATGACCGAATCGAAATAGAGTAACTTGATGTGCTGTAAATTGTATCTGACGGAAATAACGCTAAGATCACACGACGAGTCTTTGACCAGCATGGGCCAAATAGTTGACTCTTTGGGTCCGCCCGACAATCGCTAGCGTGACAGGCGCACAGCACGCTAGCTGGAAGACGTGCTGTTCAAATGCTGTCCATCTGCTTAGACCTTTATACGATCGACCAACGATGTATTCCATTCGTAATCTAAGAAGTATTATCCTTGGCGACTCACAGTTCTTCCAGAATGTGATAACCTAATTAAAAATAAATTATAATAACATGTATTCATTAAGACTTTTAGAAAACATCTAAAATACGACGATATCTAATTTATCGCTTTGCCTTCTACGTAGTTGAATAAAATTATGTCATTAATAATGTTATAAATCATCGAAGTTTCCGAAGAAATTAACGACTTTCATCTTATAAACTACTTAAATCTGTTACAATAATAGAGATATAGAAAATATATACAACATCCTCTAAAAGTGATAGGTCATTGGAGATTATTTATTTAAAGGAAATTAACCAGTTATTAGTTAGGTATATATTTTATAGGTCTTTGGGATTGTGTCACAATAGGACCATTACATATCAGGAAAAAAAAATAGATGCTCTCCATATGTAATGAATGAATTATTTATGTACTTTTGGTAGGCTATCTATGACGGTATGAGGGTCACCGTCACATAAGTCAATCACAAAGCACGCCTGTCCCACCGAGCAATCTATAGCGAATAAAAGGCATAGTAGAGGCTTGAGGTATAGTAGGAGCAATAACCGATCACTTTGCATATAAAACCTGTAACTATTACACTTATTATTGTAACGTTAATCTTAAACATATGCTTATCCATCGTAGTTATGTCTATTTTGATAATGAAATCATTTAAAAATATATACAACATGCATTATATTATGAAACCACACTTATTTAAATAGACGTAGTAAGTGTCATGACTTAACGCGACTAATAGCAATTGTGACCACGAAACAATATATTGTACTAAAGGCTTGCACTCGAATGCTGGAAATCGCGATCGCCGGAAGGCGTAATGGTGAAAGTGCTGTGTTATATTATATTACTTTAAGTTATTCTAATAGTATAATCCTTTATGTAAATTGTCTTCCACATCAGCAAATGTGGGTTGGATATCGCAAGCAAGGCTTTAGGCTATCTTGGCTTATTACGGTGGTTATCTCTCGCGGCGCAATGTGTTAAGCATTTATCGGCGATTAACACTTACCTAAGTATTATGACTAACTAGTTACAATATTCTAGAACTACATATTCGTACTAAGTGCTGACTAAAATATGCCTTAAGCTCCTTTTAAAGAAAATAAGCACTAATCAGTAGTGCTTTATTAATTTTCCTCCGGCAATAATGAGATTCGGAGCACAAATGGTAGTACAAATCAACTTTATCAAAACCTAAAGGGTACTTTTTCATAACATAATATAATTTTGAAATTTGGCAAAAAGCAAGGTCTTCTAGCACAAGGGGAAAAAACAAAATTGGTAATTCGTAAATAGCATGTAACATAAAAATACATGGATATTTTTTCATACAATTTCCAAAGAAAAGGACATTTTTCCTGCTGCCACAATCGAGACTGCTTTGCTCGTAAACGGTTAGGAATTTGAAAAAGTGTATAAAGCAAACGTTGTAGAGAATTTTTTGTAGAATTATTACCTTAGCGGCATAAGCAAAATAACTGGAAAACGTCCACAAATTTCCAGGTAAAACCTATAAAAACTTTTGTTATATGGTGTATGTTGTTTGGTATTACTAAAAGCACTTATCTTATTTAAATAGTTCGTCATATTATAAACAATATCTATATCTGATAAAAACTATGAAATCATCGGCTAAAATCTTATAAACATATTAGACAAAGTCAATCGTAATTTTAACACTTTTTTATATATTGGGTAATTATTTTTGGAAGCCCTAACTGACAGAACAAGTTAAAGTGTAGAAAAATGAGCAGCACGTGCGTCAAGCATGTGTCACAATATGTAGTATTTGCATAAGACATACATTATCAAGGCATAAACATATTTTTTGTTAATTTAACTTGCCTTGTGTTAAGCCAGCAGCCGTACCGCCGATCTTCGATAGCACGTCGCCATTTGATGCAATTGAGTGTGGTTCAATTGCAGCAAGCTAGAGCCAGAGCTATCTTGCTGTGATTGGTTTAAACTCAATAGCATCAAAATGGCGGCGCACAATCGGAGAAAGGCGGTACCACTGCGGATTATGGTTCATGGTTGTCTCTTTATTCGGTTTTCCTCGGTTCGAAGCTTTTTAAATCTGGATCACTATTAGATATTCCAGTTAGAATTGCAAATCTTTTCCCATGCCAGTGTCTAATAAAATGGAAACTACAGGGAAGACAAGAATATTTGAAAAAATTAAAGAAAACGCATACGATCAAAATAGCTGTAAGCTGACGAGTTGTGGAGCTTTGCCGTTTTAGCGAACAGACACGGTGGCGGATTTGTGAAATAATAGATTTAGATTGACAATATTGTAAAAATACATACAAATGTTCACGTACGCCATTTAAACTGCACAAAAAAATCGTTTTGTAAACCGATTATTTGAAAAACTTCAATATGGCGGCGGTTTTTATAAAAATACGGATGTTCCCCAGGATAGGTTTTTTGGAACTTTTGGGATATCAGTCAGGACACTATTTTCTACATTTCCACAAATTTTTATTATTGTCTGACATACGAATTTAATGTAAATCTATTTATTATAAAGTGCTGATGCTGACGGCATACCATATCATACAGTGCCACAAACAGTGATGCCTGATGTGACGTAATATTGAAAGGAGGTCCGGACAACTCAGCCAATATGACTAATAACGTTGAGCGACGCATTGGAAAGGTTTTTTCATTTCCTAAAACTTTTACTATGGATGCAACTACCGTATCACTGTGGGAAAAAAGTTATGGTCAAATAAAATAAACTTAGTTTTGTATTGGAAAATTCAGCCTATAATTATGATCAATCGCGCGACGTAATAATTGACCATAACTTTTTTCCGACAGCGATTCCAGAGCAGTCGCCTTAGTAAAGGTTGTAGAAAATGAAAAAACGTTATTGGTCATATAGGCTATGGTCGATCCTCCTTTCATGTCAATGAAAACAACAGTAACGCTGTCACTGGGTTCGAAAAGTTTGTGGCATTATACTATACTTTGTCAGGTTCAAATTGATTTAGTAACCAGAGATCTACATCATTGCCTAACACAACTTATCTCAAATTTGGCGAGAAAAGTAGTTGAATCCGTGGCATTGTTGATGGCACGATGGTTCTCTTACGAAAGAGAGAGATGGAGATAATGAAATAATAATGCAGCACCTAACGAAAGATAACAATACCACAGAATAACTCGTCAACTTGTCAAAATTTTTGCGATGGCGATATATATTGAGGTAGGTCCCATTCATGTAAATCATCGGCGTCGATTGACGCGCTGGATACTGGCTCAACAGAAACCGGTCATTACAGACAAATTACACAAAGTTCTACAAACTTGTTGGTGATTTCTAGTAACTATTATAACAGAACACGAAACAAATGTCCCACACAACGCTTTTGCAGTTAACCGTCACGTTTTACACTTACTAATGTTGTCTCATGTGATTTCGTGAAATTAAGTTTCTCTAGCAGCGTCTGAAGAAAGCGCCTGCTCACCGCCCATATAAAATCCAATTTTTGCCATCAAATTGGAAATGTTCACTCCATGCAAGTTCTGCAAATAGAAATCATACGACAATCAGGCTACAGTTCACACCAACAGTCATCTAGTCGCCTAGGCCCTGGGGGGTAGCGAAGTAAAACGTACGCTTGGCGGCGTCGTTAATCACTAGGCAAGCCATCTCTAACTGTAACTTTATGTAATGAATGAATGGAAGAAACTTTTATGACGGCCTTATGTCCTCATGGCTATGGACTTATCATCGGGCCAATGGTAAGCAAACTTTTTGACAGAGCGTTGTCCCCACAGTGGCAATGACAATGAGGACAACAGGATATGCATCGCCATGCACTCCTGCAGCGACAGCCGCATCCGAGATTATGTAATTTTGAACTAGAGCAAAAGACGTTGGCTCACTGTCGTTTTACATGGTACAGTACTTCTATTTTTAAGTCACTCGACAAACTTCGTGTCTTGCATTTACTCCCACACGTGCGACAGCAACGACGCGCTTTCTTATTTTGATTTTTATTCCAGATGGCAACCTATATAATTATAATAATCAAGCGCCATACTTTTCCATTTATATAGCAGCACGCAGTTATATTGCGCAGCTGGCACTCAATGTGTTAGCTCTCACTCAATTAAAGAAGCACTATATAGGCCAGTCTTTTTAAGTTATTTTTCTCCTTTCGTTGGTTTTTCCTGAAGGACAGCAGTCCCCGTTGTACCAAATAAATTGTTAAATAAAGAATAACATGATTATTTACCTCGGAGCTTTTGTCATTTATAACAGACGACAGCTTGCTGGCATTGATAATACTGCTGAGTTGTTCTGCCATAAACTGAAATAAATAACAAGATATGTTAGTTATATCCCATTACCGAGGTAAGGTTACTACACCCGCGCTTGTGGTAGTACGATTTAAAATAAATTAACAGCTGGAATCCTAATGTACACTAAAGTGCGTTCTTGTATATCTCATGAATTCCTTAATGTGCGGCTCGTTAGCGCTCGTCAATCAAGTTGATTCGGGGCCGCGACAAGTTTTGCAAAAAAATTACGTCGTCAGACAAACAAGTGCGCCTATCGGTACATGCCATTAGTTCACTACTAAAATAATATATACACAGTTTATAAAAACCCCATATTATGTGCCATAATCCCACCAACTTATCTGCCTATGCCTAACTATGGCCGCCACGTTGAGATGTCATTGGACTTCGACATGAATTCGTCAGAATGGTCTGTTGCCCACCCCAGGATGGAGTGCTCACTGGCTGTACATTGGCGATTGACTCGGCTTTATCGGCCACCTCAGGGGCTAGGCCCCCCTGGAAAATAGCCCTAGATGCACCAATGTGTGTAACTATGATACAATCTGGTCAGGTTCCCCTGTTAATAGGGTTACGGAGGTTAGATGACAGTCGCTCCGCCCCTGTAATTACCTGATCTGTGAAATCCGGGTTCATGTTCAGGATAGACCTCGCGCGCGCGAGAGCATAACCGGGTTAAAAATTGTAAATGCCTTGTTTTGGATAAACTTACCTTCTCCTTCTCGTTCGTGTTTGGGACACATTTGTTCTGTAAAAGAAACAGGGAGATGTTAATACATTTGATAACAAATACATACTATTTGTTAACATACATACATACAAGTGTATTTTTTGCTAATAGGGAGGCTTCGCAGCATCTTCACTCGAATGAAATGCTACGAGATGGGTGATAAATAACGTCACTAGTATCGACGGCAATTTAGTATATTTTACGCCACAATCATTATTGTCGTAACAAGCCGTCGATGGGGAAATACTGATGAAAAGATCGCCCCCTCACGGTCCTGATTATCGTAAGTCCTTTAAGTTATAGATTGACTTTGGAGTTGAATAAATTACCCGAGAACATGTTATAAGTGCTCAATCAGTGAACTCTTTTAATAATTGACTGGACAAGTTTATCAATAATGATTAAAAGCGCAGTGATATATACGTATCAGCATTAGCTGCTAGTGTATATATATATATATATATAATAATAATGATATGACGAGATTTTGTAACATAGTTCCTTCGTGAAAAGACAGTGTCTTTGACGTTTTTATCACCCTATATCTATGTATCTAGTACTTAATTCGAGTGAAGTTCCCGAGAGGCTGAAGCAAAAAATTAGGCAATACAGTAACTCAAAATTTGAATACGTCTGAGTTTCAAACACTATTTTTTATGTAAAATACTTACTGTATTCTTCATTATAGTCTGAAGCACAAGGCTGAGCTTGCTAGATTTCTTTACCAGTAAATTCATTTTATTATTCATTTCTTCACTTTGTTCAATCATATTGTCAATCTTCTCCTTGTTATATTGTAACCTAAAATAAAATGTTATCTGGTGTTATAATAATAGTCAACTATAAGGTGATAATGAATCTGTCATAAATGCACATAATTGAAATATTTTACTCTAAGTTAAAGTAATAATTTGTTTCGCCACAAATAATATAGGATAGAACATAAAATAATAGGCGCATCGACACATATATTTTTGTGTGATTGGCAAAATAATCGATGTATAAATAGAGGTGATAGGGTGAATGATATGTATACCAACTTATGGTAGGAATAATTAGTCAAAATTAAGTACAATTGATGACACTCTCTGTTATTAATTCTTATTTGCTGCGTTAATTATTCGCACATAGCACTAAGGCCTTTTTCACATGCACACATTTTCCATTTACAAGGAATGGAACCACATCCATAATTACAGATATGGTTTTGATTTTTCGGTTCTGTGGGTAAAATGTGCACGTAAAAGGACCCCAAATAAAAGATTTTATAACTGAGTCTGATTGATTGTTAACTATTACGAAAATACACTGCCGTATTTTCATAATATTAAGCTTTTTTGTTTGATTCACTCATTTAATTTTTTAAGGAACAGCAGCAACATAATATAAACAAAATATAGGCATTCGTTACACCGACGCGCAGGCGCGTTACTTCGTAGGTCTGCGCCTAGCTGTGGCGTGTCACACTTTAATTCTAATAATGGAATAAAATATATAAACTTAAAAGCACAATTGTAAATTACCATAGTTACTCGCATAATACAAATTATAGAACATCAGTACAAAAATATAATAAATATAAGTATCTCTAATAAATATGATACCTGAATTCTAGGATTCCGCAATTTTTGCATTTTTTCGCAGAATGGTCATTGTCGCCCGGCGAGCTGCTGACTGGAGACAAAACATTTTAGGCTATAATGCGACCATCGCAAAGCATTCACCGAAATTAAGTAAACAATGAAAAATAAAAACAAAAATTTTTGAAACATCATTATATCATGCTTTGATGAGTTTCACCGATTTTTTTTTAAGATTGTAACATTGTACTTCGTATTGTACTCGTATGTGTAATATTATTTATAAATAGGTATATCGACAGAACATGCAAAATAATATATATTGGTCAATAGAAGGTGCCCATCAGTCATGTAGCTGCTTAACCTCTGTATTTTTTATGCTCTAAATAGAACACAAATAAACACAGTAAACAGAATCACATAAATAATAAACAGAGTTTGACTGTTAGACATACCCCTAGGCATTTCTATGTTAAAACAAAGTAACTGTGCCAGCAGATACAGTGAGAGAATAGAGAACTAGTTTAATAAATTATTAAGATGTAGGTATAAAGATTTTTATTTAGTAAGATTTATATATGGTATTTTTAATCTCTAAACTCTACTAAATATCTCATGATGCAGCTAAACATACTTATGGCAATTTTAAACTATAATAAAAACATGATTTGCAATATACTACCACCACACATTAATATGAAATCAAAAACATTTGCAGCCAAGAGAAATAATCATTATAATAATTATACGTACAGTCACCAACTACTTCATTCCATTCTCTCTTCAAAGGAGATGAGTTGCGAGTGAAAGTTTCCTCAGCTTTTTGCTCCATGGGTGGCAAAATTACCCCGATTTTGTTAATCCTATAAATGAGAAATAAAAATCATACTACTTTTATATTGTTAATAATATTTATGCATTCGTCTTTAGGACTATAGGAAATTATATTTATTGTCGTAATTTTCCGGTACCTATAATTATTAAGACAATGAGACTGTCAAGTCAATTAGCAGAGTGGGTTGTTGTCTGCAAGAATATGGATTGGTGGGCGTGGCGCTATTCAAATAGTTATCGTCTTTATTTGATAATTGGTGGTTTCTTTTTCCATTTCTTTGAAGTTCATTGATTGTGAATTACTTTCCGAGACTGTTAGAACAGTCTCAGTAGCTAATCAGCACCATTAGTATAATGTTTTATTATTATTAGAACATTCAGTTAAAATAATTTGTTGACCTCCATAACACCCACCCACTGAGTGACAGAGGTGTCAGATATCACATAATCATTCCAGCCCATAACAGTCCATTGCAGGAGTAAAAGCCTCTCCCACGAAAGGGGAGGTTATTGCCATAATCTCCATGCTTGGCTGGTGGGTTGGAGATTGCAGTGATATCAAAATAATAATGGAAAATGCTGCTACCCATTTGCTAGCCTACAGAGACTAGATCTTTTGCCTCGAATACATTAGCCTTATACGACACCCACGAGTGTAAGGGGTTGGTGCTATTCTACTCTGCCGGACACCACATGGCCAATTACTCTTTTATAAAAACAAATGTGACTTACCCAGTGTGTCCAATAGGTGGTGGATTTGTGTAATTTGACTGTACATTGCTATGGATTTCTGAAATGTTAAAACATTAACAGTTTAGGGATGAAAGTTATCTGCGTCTGTAGACATTTTTATCTCAAAATAAGTTAAGTTTGTCTTTGTCACAAAGACTAATAAAAACAAAACACTACTCCTATAGTAAGTTAGGTTTAGTAGTGTTTTATTATTATATATAATATATAATAGGACCAGCAGATGTATTAAGTATGGGTACTTAGATAATAACTATTTATTGTAAGACGCAGCGTGGGTAGGCCTCCTATAAGGTAGACCTATGACCTGGTAAGGATTGCAGGTACCAGCTGGATGCGGAAAGCACAGGACCAGCCTTTGTGGAGATCTCTGGGGGAGGCCTATGCCCAGCAGTGGGCGTCTTCTCGCTGATATGATGATGTTGATTGTAAGTTGAGGGTAATAATGGTTAACTCTTAATATTACATTAACAAATTAGCTTACCTTCAAGTGGCTGTGGTGCGGATGGCTTTTTAAGATGTGTTCTAGCATGGGCTGGTAAACTCCCAGTTCTATAAAATTCTGCTTCTTCGAATATTGATGCATGAACAAATTTACAATGTGGGTAGGAGCACTTATCATTTTGGTAATTCCAACAGAAAGTGTACACTCCTCTTAATTGAGTTAAATCTAATTCATGTGAAAATCTACAAATAGGTCGTTTACAATCTCCTCGTACCCATTCCTTGCACATAGTTCTTTTAGGGCCATTGCATTCATATTTCTGTGGCTCCACATGTAACTGTTTAGTAGGTACCTGTTCTTCATTATTTACAGAGTCAATTATTCCATCTTCAGATTTTGGGCTTTGTGTTTCTATGTCCTCTTTCTCTTGTTTTATGACTATGTTCAAGTTAGGAGGGCTGTCAGGTGGAGGTGGATATGTTGGTAAAGGTGGTTGGAAAACGGGTTTCGCTTCAATCTGCTCATTTTGTTGAGGAGATACTTCTAACAATGGAGCAACATAACTTGCTGTAGTCATTGTTTCAGTATTCCGGTTTCTTAAGAACTTTTTCATATTATTTAAGTTTGATGGCAGTTGAAAATTTATTAATTCTTTGTTAACACCAACTCTTGTTTTATTACCTGCAGTTACAAAAAATGTTAATTAATTTTAAGCAAAATTAAAATGTAGGTATACGTAAAAGGAACCATATTATACTTTATAATGTAATATGTGAAATGAAATAATATCTAAATTTTCATGCAACTACCCGGCATTTGCATTACTGGATTAAAAAATCCACAGAGGTAATATATAAATGTATATATTTTTTCTGTATTATTACATATATCTTGTTATACTATCTGACCTAGTTTTGCAGAACCAATAATTGTTAAGATTTCAAGAATATAAAGAAAAGTTTAATATTTTCGGTTCTCTTTAATGTGCCTTAAATATTAATAAATTCATGTTTCATTATAAAAGCTACTTCTTATTTATAGGTTACAGTACAAAGTAACCAAATAAAACAAAAAAAATTGATATAAATATCCACGTGTTTTAAAAGGGTATGTTGTATAATGTGGTAATTTTTACCAGGTAGCGACCGTTTGTGTTCGCAATTGCCTAGCTACGAACCCCGGGTTAAACAAGGATATTTTACCTACGTAACACACTGAAATTAAATCAAAGAAATTTACCAAAATATAAAAGGTGTAGAAGAAAATAGCATGACATACCTGCGTCTGTAACCTGCATCTAAAATATGTTTTTCGTATTCAAATTTCCTGCAACAGCGATTATATTGCGCATTGGGAGCGACGATGGCAAATGGTAAACATATGATTAACTTGCCGTACGTATTTCTGTAATTAATCAGTTAATCAGGGAGTTAACAACCACCAGTCACTTCACTAGACTACATTAATTACAATAATGTACGTTCAATCGCCAACAGATACTTTTTAATGCAAAGCAGTCAATCATCCATTCGTGTCACACGAAAAGAAAGTGGACCAATGAAGAAGAGTGAAGTGGCGTCTCGCTCCAAAAGTCCAAAACAAACTCATGCATGAACAAAATGGCGGACGGCCTGGGTTGCCAGATGCGAATATGCGATTTCGTTGTAAAGGCCCAAATTGGGCATCATACATAAAGCCCGGGCATTATGAAAAAAATACCAATTTGAGAAGGCAATGTGATAACAACTATTGAAATACCTAATAAAATTGCCCAGGCTAAATAATGTCAGTCTCTTATTGGGCAGCGTCAAATGACGATCTGTCACAGACGGTTAGGTTGCGAGGTGCGAAGCGACGAGAGTGTTATTCGTTATGAACCACTATACACAAGCCGAGCGGGCGAAGCGAGCGTGCCGCAGCAGCGACCGGCGAGTGGCAGAACCAAGACTACAAATTTTCGGAGAGGCATTTTAAAAACTGGTGCCATATTTTTAAAATGAGTCTTGCGGCTACAACTTCAGTATTTTTTTGAGCGCTGGTCAAGTGGAATTTTTGCGTGTTATTCCATAACCTCAAAACATACATTTCCTGCTACTATTTAAGAATTGCGTACAATGCCTAGGAAATACATAAACGTCCTAGGAAATATAGGTTGATAGATAGATATTAAAAAGTTTGTAGTTCAAAGGAAGTAGAGCCTAGCTTGCTTCTTTCACCATGCAAGCATTGTGGAAAAGCAAGTAGGAAAAATGTCCTTTTCTTTGGACCTATGTAGCCTGGTCGGCAGGTACTTTCGACCTAGACACAATTCCGATTTTAAATAAATTTAGGAAGTTGGTTCGGGAGTAGTGTGCGGTGTGTAATTTAAGTTTTCGATCTCGAGGAGCCTGTGCTACTTTGAGTGTGGCCAAAAACCTCGAAATTTCTGGACATTTTCCAGTATTTAAAATTGCTGTTACGCTAAGGTAATCTACATAATATTCTCTAGAACGTTTGCTTTATACACTTTTCAAATTCCTAACCGTTTACGAGCAAAATAGTCTCGATTGTGGCAATAGGCAATTTGTTCTTAATTTGGGAATTGTATGAAAAAATATACATGTATTGTTATGTGATAAATGTACAAATTACCCATGTTGTTTTATTCTCTTTGCTTGTGCTGTAAGACCTTACTTCTAACTAAATTTCAATCATGAATAAGTAACCTATACGTTTTGATAAAGTTGATTTGTAAGTAAGTATCAACTGTATGTCGGCTTTATCATAACTTCTGGGGCGGTTACAGATGACCTTTAATCATGAAATTTAGCAAGAAGCAAGGTCTTACAGCACAAGCAAAGAGAATAAAACAACATGGGTAATTTGTACAAATATCATATAACAATACATCGCGCACCCAGATAAAAACTGTCATAACACAGCTTATGACAAAAATGAGTTAAGTATACCAAAAACCGAACTTTACCTGATGAAAAATTTTAATATTTATAGTGCAGTTCGTTACCGAAATATGGTGCAAGTGTCAATTTTGCACTAAGCGGGTTGGCGCATATCGCCGGCAACAACAGTGTCACATCGCACGTTAGAAGGTACAGAGTGGACGTAAAAATGAGTTATAAGCTGTGTTAAAACTCTATTGTGTTAAATTATGTTCTCTAATTTCCATGAATTTCAGCAAAATACAGTATACATAGTGTGACAGTTTTTCAGACGAATTCTGTTCAAGTATTGACTAGATAGGGAATTATAGTGTTATAACCTGAGATGTGACGACTTTTTACACGTTTAATTGGTTGGATAGAACAGTTTTATTTAAAGAATAAAATACATCAATCCTACTATCTACAATATAATGTACTATTTCCAAGCTCAGCTTGCATATAGGTACACTATAGTGGTTCACTGAAGTCTAAGACGGTTCACCACAAAGGTATATTAGTTGAGAGTCTTAAGTCATCATCATCATCTTGGCGGCCAATCCCGATTGTGCTCATGCGAGGGTCCGGAGCCGGCTTCCGACTCCTCTTGGTATACGTCGCCCAGTCTTGACTTCCCTAAATCACGTAGGTAGGTGTTCCACATCCAGCGCTGACTCCTAAGTAGAAGCCTCTAAAATTCATAGAATATGAGTTTTATTACAGTTAAATGCAATCTTCTCCATCCAGTTTGTCCAACTACATTTCATTGTAACTGCAATAAAACATAATTGTTAGATTAGTACTCCAACTACACGCTGACGGCAGTTTCTGTGGGAACAGTAATTTTGCTGCTGGAGTGCAGTTTACTCGCTACTTGTAAGGCCGAATATACTATCGATCCTCGATATTTATATTAGGCGACAAACTAATAATATCCATATATATATTGAGTCAATACCACAGTATATGTATAACCGTAAACACAACATAATATTACTATTGCGTAACAGTATATCAGAATAAAGAAACAATGACGTGAATAATGCGATGAGATACATGGATTAATTATATGAATTGTCTATAGCTAATCAACTATTTCACTACAAGTTTGTGCGATGCAACTGGCAAAACTGTAATAATTAACACATGTACCTACAATAACAACGAATCAACTTGATTTAAATTAAAGTATTTGGTTGAATGCGTGACTACATTTTTACGTTACCTGTGCATCCATATTTTACAAATTAGTAGCTTATGTGCTAACACACAAGATTCCAATTATGTTGTTCAGCTGGTAGATTTTTTCGTCGTTACAATCACCACAAGGTTTATAAAATAATGCGTGCACAGTCATCGTTGGACCACCATTCTTTACTTACTATTTAGTGTTGCATACATTATGATTACTTACATTATATTATTACACAAAAATATTAAATTACGACGGACGTGAGTAGGCATCCCACATGGTGGACTGACGACCTGGTAAAGATAGCAGGTACAGCTGGATGCGGAAGGCACAGGACCGGTCTTTGTGGAGATCTCTGGGGGAGGTATATGCCCAGTAGTAGGCGTCTTACGGATGATATGATGATGATAATTCATTATGACCGGGCAATGTGATAAATAATAAACTTTAAATAAGCAATAATTTCATTGCCCGATTTGACTTGCCTTTATTCATATTGCCCGGGCATTATGCTCTAGGAGGCTAGATGGCTATTCCAGGCATCGCACCTAAAAACGGCTGAGCCGCTTTACGACGCATTAGCCTGGAAAGGGGCGTCCAGCTGTGGCCGAGACCTACCACAGAAGAGTGTGCTGTCTATTTGGCATTACCCGGGGGTCACGTGTAGGTTATCTGGAGTCCAAAGTGGGCTTCACCTACGACGCTTACGAACGCGGATAGCATTGATTGTCAATAGAAATACTTACATTATTCACTTGACTATTGTAGTAACCTGCATATATACAATTTGTAGCTATCATAATAATCGATCCATCGTCATCTTGATATAGTCAGTGTTTATAACGTCCCCGCTCCTAAAAAAAGAAAAAAAAATTGCAACCCCCACGCGGTGTATATGCGTAGGTAGCTATTTGATACCGTCGTGTTGAGTCACGGCCAACCCCCAGGTTTTGTATTAAAACACTCAATGCATAGAATATAAAAGTAACTACATTCTGCGAATTGTAGGTTCATGATTTTTTATCGGAATCTGATGTGGAATCCGAGAATATCGCCACTTTGTGACATCGTAGCTTTTTTGCTTCTTCTTTTAAAATACCGAATTTTGTTTTCGGCGTTGCGTTTCTACTTTTGAAATGAAATTTTAACAATGTGTTGTGCACCACGTGTGCACGATGTGCTTGCTACCTCGCACGAATGTCGTTAAAATGGCGGTTGGCTGTATCGATACGAAGGATAAAAAAATAATTAATCAATTGTAAACAAATCGATTTTACTTTATATAAACGTGCGATGCTACCTTGTAGGCTAAAGGGACTACGTTGTGAATTATCTTATATATAATAATGTTGTTAACTAAAAATCCGTGACATCACTCTGTCATGTCAATATTTTTATATAGGTTGTCGAACTTTGGGCTATCTTAGCCATATTTTTTGAATGCGTAAAACCCATCCTTCTCTTTTACTGCTTGTTTTACGTGTAGGATTGCAGAAACTTGTTCATATTTAAATCTGTTCCGTTGGTCCGTTTTTATATTATTTACCTAAAAAATATTCACTCACAAGCAGTATTTGACATAGGTAAAATCATCATTGCCTTTGCAAAATTGGAAATGGTAGATTTTTTAAATGTTTCTTGCACAACTATTCAAATAAAAATCAGTTAACTTATATTTTTTTTAAGATTTCCTTTAAAAGCTGCCAACTTTTTCTAATCTGCGACATAATATGCTATGACCTAAACGGTGAGTAATATTCTGCTAAAATCGCAGAATTCTGCTAAATCTGGTCACACTGATCTTCGAATGTAGCGGTAGCGACGAAATATAATTATAAAACAATCGAGATATTTTTTACAAATACCTTCATTTCACCACACTAAATAAGCCTTTCTAGAAACATCTATCGCCTCTGACGTCACTTTTTGTCTTAGAAAGAAAGAAAGAAGACATTTATTGCACGTAGACACCACGACACGTAAATTATATATGTATAAAAAAATCGTCATCTTGGCGTTTACATTCCGGTAGTGCTTAGTTGTCGACTCCGCAGACAAATAGGTACTTACTTATTACTTGCGTACTCTCAAGTCTCAACTCAGCGGTTGACATAAGAAAAAATCATCTTAACGTTAATGTCCCTGTTGTGCTCTCGAGAAGGAGGGCCCGGGGTCCACCTTGACTGTGATCCAGGACTTGGCGATCAGGTTATTGCAGAGGAGCGACTACCATCTGACCTCCGTGACCCTGCTACCAGGGGAACCTTACCAGATTGGATCATGGTTACAAATTCAGTTGCCTGAATTTGCAGGTTTCATCACGATGTTTTCCCTCACCGTAAGAGCATCGGTTAGAATTCAACTAATGTACATAACTCAAATAGGAGTCATTGGTACATGGCCGCAGCGGGATTCGAGCCCGGTACCTCTCGCTTACGAGTCGGATACTCAACTGCCCGCCCGGCCACTGAACTCTGCGGTTGATATATGGTGATTACTAACGGGTACCTACGTTTCCTACTACTTTCAGGCTGAAACGAGCATAAACGTAACGCGGTTAGGTGTTATCTACTATGGATTTGAGTTCAACCCAAAGAAAAACTTCGTCAGTTACACAACTACTCACCTGGCTACAAACAGCAATCGCCTAAGAGACGTTTCCCGGCACATGTTAAAGCAAATACAACCACTAATATTTAACACCTAAGGAGGAAACTTCTAAAATCTGTTTTACCAACAATTTAAAAAACGCAAGGAAAGACGGTGTGAGAAAAAAGTTACGAGCCTTTCCGCGTTCCGCTCTCATAGCAGTTTTGTTAGGCAATTGTAGTTCTTGTACATCGTGTCACTAAAGGAACTCTTAATTTAGTGACGAAATCAAACCTAATCTTTCTGGATTTAAAAAAAAACCTTTGTGCAATTAATCTAGCTTAGCAATTAGCCCGTAATATTCTGATAACAACATGTATTCGAACCTAGTATTCGTACGTACATCGTAACTCGGACGTTGATTCGTCTCCAAGTTGGCCAACCTGATTTTATCTTAAAAATAAATCCGATGATAAAAAGATTGGAAAGAGCTACCATCTTGGTTTGTCCACGGCGTCCGTTATCTGAGAAAAATCCGGACCGAAGAAGCGGCCTTTATATTTAAACGTTTGACCACGCGACGCCCGGCGTCAGAGATCCGTAATCCGTTCTTTTGATGGGCTCGCGTGGACAAACATTCATATCCTGAAACTAGAGCAATAAATTAAAATATAGACCCTTTAACTAATTAATAACTAACTCCATGTGGTTTAAGGCCGTGTACATTAGGGTGTCCCGTCCATGTATGAGAAAAAAAATATTTCAAGCTACACAATCGCAAGAGGTATCAAAATTTGCGTAATTTAACACAGATTATGAAAAAAGTAAAAATATTTGAATTATGTGTAATCTTGAGGGCTCTACCGAACGTTGAAAATTTGGGAATTTTAAATTTTTACAGAATTTTTCCGCTGACTTAAAATAATACAAATTCAAGCTTATTTTATACTAAAATATAAAAATTAAAGAAATATAGCATAAAAAACAGAATAATCAAAATAGAGCATATAATCAATAGAACATTTTTTATTTTAGTTTTCTTGTTATTGAGTCAAAAATTATGGATTTTGTCCGTGATTGCATATTCCAATGAAGCCATCTCAAGCATTAGCGTCAGTAACACAGTAACACTATGAGAGGCCTTTGTTACCACAGATTGTGTATAACAAGGATAGTCAACAATTTTCAAGCTTTTATCTTTTGCCATGATTTAAAAGTCGTCATTAGAAAGATGCTGAAGAATCGGCGGTGCAGTGAATAACCGGCGTTGCGGATTTCCCTGTCACACAATAATTTATGTGTAATCTTCAACAGATAAGTTAATTTTAAAAGTTTTTATTCTGATTTTAGTGCTACTAGCTTTTCTAGCTTTTACTATTATTAAGTTAAATCTTTAGTAGAAACCAAGAGGATGTCAGGCAAAACAGCAGCAGCAAATCGCATCGATAAACATTATCTGTCACAGAGCTTAGCTACTTTGTTAGTTGACTTTGCTTAATGTTTTTCTATTCGCTGTTGAAGTCAGTGGTGTCTCTCTCGAGGTCGTTTATGTCGGGGATGCCTTTGGAACATACTTCTGAGAAAGATTCAAGCACTAATCACAATTTGCAGAAACAGAATCGGTTTCTTAAGAGGCTTAAATTTTCCTATGCTGTCTTTTTATCAATCTAGTCCTTTATTTCTAATCAATACTACTCTTTACCATTTTCCTAACATTAAACTTCTCTTATTGATGAGAACTTCCTTAGGTTTCAAGCTCAAATACAAACAAGATTCATATGAAGTACACTTAAGAAGAAGTCTAAAAGCTTCTTAGATAACTCTAACTACACTCGTTACGTCATTCGTTTTTGAAACTAGACATAATTTCTTTAGCTTTTGCGGTATCTTTTCAAATTGAGGTAGGAATCCATCCACTTTTCGTGGTCAAATGATTTCAGGAATTAGATAATTTGGCCATACTTTCGACTAGCTTTTTTGCCCGCATCTTCGTCTGCGCAAAATTAGATTAGAACGTTCCGGACCCGTTCCCGTGGCAACCACATTGAATGTCGGGAAGAACTATAGCCTATGTAACCCCCTGATAATGCAGCTTTCTATAGTTGAAAGAATTTTTAAATAGTAGTAAGTAGTAATTGTTGAGCGTATCAATACAAACAAACAATCAAACCTTTTCTCTTTATTATATTAGTATAGATTAGAATGGAAGCTTTGGGTCCAAATATTGTTGATATTTTCTGAAACAGTCCCATATAAGTATTACTGAATTGGGTATATTCTTTCTATTACCGGTACTTCCATTTCAAGTCGTTCTTGACTAATAAAATAGCGCTACCGATCGTCAAATTCTAAGTATGTTCTCAATATAGCGGAAGTGCCTCACGACGTCTCGAACTTATTATTCAAATAAAGTCACAAAATCTACTTTTACACTGTATCGCAACTACAGTGTAAAAGTAGTACTTTGAATTCGAAAAAACATTAGCGAGTAAAGTCCAAAAGCCACAAAGTCCTCGAAACAAGTTGAAACGTACCAAGTTACCTGCGACTTTGAATTTGCAAGTCCCAATCTGCTAATTCGAGGTTGCCGATAACATATTGTTGCATAAAAATCTAAATATCGTATTCGTATTACAACTTAATAAAATAATAACTAAATATTTTTCATATTTACGTTTAAAATAGGATAGCGAAATATTACCTTAAATTTGTAAATTTTTCAAAACTTTGTCGATCTGTAGAACCCTAAAGGTATAGTTTTATTTGGTTTTTAGAGTTATTTGAGTAATCTACGATTAATTACGCAACTATTGACAGGTCTTGAGTTAAGAAAAACAAGAAAGAGATATAATATAAAGCTGAAATCTGGAGTAGCGAAATATCATAATTTTTCAGAACTTCAAAGATAGGTAGAACCCTGAAGATCAAATTTTATTTTATTATTTTTATTATTATGGTAATCTGCTATCAATAACGCAAATTTTAAGAGGTCTTGCGTTAAGAAAATCCAAGAAAAAAATTCTCGGGACACCCTAGTGTACATGGCATTTCCTTCATTCTGGGGCGACGTAAACAATCATAATGTCAATGTACATTGCTGGCTCGATTAATTTTGTTTGAAAATAATAATATATTTATTTACTTTTATAAAATTAAAACCACATCATCATCACAACCCACAACAGTCCACTGCAGGACTTAGGGCCTCTCCCATGAGAGGGGAGGTTATTGCCATAATCTCCACGCTTGGCATGCGGGTTGGAGATCGCAGTGTTGTAAACATAGAAATGGAAAACGCTGTTGCTAATTTTTACAACTACAGAGACTCCAGAACATTTGCCTCGAAAACGTTAGTCACCTTGTACGACACCCACGAATGTAAGGGGTTGGTGCTTTTTTACGAGTACTCTGCCGGACACCACACGGCCTTAAACCACATGGAGTTAGTTATTAATTAGTTAAAGGGTCTATATTTTAATTTATTGCTCTAGTTTCAGGATATGAATGTTTGTCCACGCGAGCCCATCAAAAAAACGGATTACGGATCTCTGACGCCGGTCGTCGCGTGGACAAACGTTTAAATATAAAGGCCGCTTCTTCAATGCATGTGTAAGATATGGTAATTTTTTTTTATAACTTTCTGTAGGTACCTACGCTGTACAAAAATGACGAAGTTCATAACGAAAGGAAATTCTTTGTACCATAACATAGATAAAATTCTCCATAATTAATAATACTGCACATATGAGGAAACCCAACCTGAACTACCAAGAAATGAATCTGGCTTCCGAATTTCAGATATCCCAGCACCACCACCATATTGGACGCCCCTTTTCATGATTAATCTTTATACTAATAACGCCTTATAGTGGTCGGGCTACGATAAAAATAACCGCAAATCGATGTACAGGATAGCCGTTTTGTACACCAGTACTTTGGGTTAAAAAAATATTCCCATGGTTAGAAGAAGCAGTAATGACGTCATCGTTAAGGTAGAGGATCGTTAGAGGTAGCCCTACCCATGCAGCATCCCCATGCTGGGATATCCCACTCGAATCGGAGCTGCCCGGCTGGGGAAGTACCTCCACCTTACAGAATACAGCAGTCAAACTGCCGGTGAGTAAGGTTACCAGCGCTTCATGGGGAACCATCGCTTTGGAAGTGGAGGGGCCCAGCTGTCATATTCGCTATTACGTGGCTGAACGGGGGCGGTATGTTGGCGCGGCGGTCAGGGTGACCTAATGAAACGGTTGTCCGCTGGCCGCCCGCAGACTGAACGGGCTCCCGAACCCAGGGAATATATAATCTCCGCCCTGGGAGGCTGAGCTGCCAGTCTCGCGAAAAGTCCCTGGCATAATGTTCGTGCTGGAGGAGGAGACCGGAGTGGACTCGGATGTTACGTCAGACTCCGTGGCAGTTATGACAGCCCCTTTGCCTATTTGTTGCCAGAGCAACGTTTCCCCTTTAAAACTTTTAATTACCACCTCCCCCAACAGTTTTAACAGCAGCAACTCCGTCCACTCTGAAGGTGGACTTTTGCAATATAAGGGTCTTCATAGCAATGTCAACGCAGTCCATGAACACATTGAGTCTGCGCAGCCGGCCCTTCTTTTCCTGACGGAGACAAATCTTACCCCGGGTACAAGCTTGAGCATAATAGTGGTCTAGCTACGTGAAAAAAACCGCAAATCGATGTACACAGGTACTTTAGATTAAAACAATCATTTTGAGCGGTAGTTCTTAAAAATATTTCCATGGGAGGAGCAGTAGTGACGTCATCAATTTTTATATGGAAATAAAAAAAAAATTAGAATTCTATCGTGTTTGGTATCAAATGAAAGGGCATCATGAGGTGGTTCTAAAAAGATACTACACCATCACCTTTGCGCCAGTGTAAGTATCAATTTAACAAAGATAATACCATAAAACACAATAATAGTACAGTACTATAAAAAAAACGGAAGATCAAACTTTTTAAAAAAAATTAAAAAATTAATTGTAAATATTTTTTAAATTTTTTTTTTGGCCTTATATATTAGTTTATTCAGAGACGTTCTCGCTCAAAATGATTGTTGTAACCTAAAGTACCAGTGTACCAAACGGCTGTACTGTAGGTACATCAATTTGCGGTTATTTATAAATATTTGTCGTGGACACCGTCCACCGTTTGTTGTTGTCGCCATTTACACGGCCTTGAAGACAGGGACCTGTCGATTATGTGGGTTCGTGTGGATTACGGTGGCCACACCCGTATCTACGCAGCCCTATACAGGTCTTATGGCGGTGACTCGGACACAATGCGACTTTTTGAGCACCTAAAAGTGTCGACTTATAAAGTCTTTGAGCAGTATCCTTCCGCTGAGTTAGTGGTTTTAAAAGATTTACATACTCCATCTCCGTGGATGCGCCTCTTGGCTCGTCGGATCATTGCCTTATGCGCACACAAGTGCCCTGTACACTATCCGACTCTCCCGGGCCCACTGGATGGCGTCGTGTCTGGCACTATAACTCAGACTGGGATGGATTGCGTGAATTTTACGCGTCGTACCCGTGGAGGCAGCTCTACTTTGCATCGGATGATCTTGATACCCTGTGCCACCGCTGTCGCCGAAAACATCTTAGCGGGTATGGACTAGAGATGAAACGGATAGTTGTTTGGCCAGATACCGGATATCCGGTCATCCCATGAGCCGGAGAGCCGGATATTTGGCAGGACCTAGTCTCTGAACAAGTCTGTGCAAGCTATGAGCGTGGGTGGGAAATTAGACAACTGCATAAATCACTACTCAAAACAATTTTCGTTCAATACAAATAATTTGAACTTTATTCTGAACAATTCTTTCTTCCTCGGGCGGTACCCTCGATTCAAAATACGTGTAATTAGCCCCAGCATCGTGGACCAGAGTGTAGTGAAAAGATTCTCTTAAGCTCGCATAAGAAGACAAAATAAACCGCATGCTACCTCTCAATGTAGCAATTCGTATTTTGATCCAATTTATAATAATTTATCTTTATCTACCTTAGATTAACTTAGCGAAAATTATTTTTTTGCTAACATAGGTACCTACTAAATGAACAACGGGTAAGAACCTGATAAACAGTGCTTTGATAAAGGAATATTTATAATTTTTGAGACTACTTTTATTCTATGAGTAAAATCTCTATTATATCCTTTTATATTTTTTTTTACTTTTTGGTATCCGGCCGGATATTAACACACTATCTGGTATCCGGCCGTATAGTAAATTATCGCCGGATAGGCCGGATACCGGATAGTAACCGGATATCCGATTCAACTCTAGTATGGACTACTTCATTAATAACCCGCTAGTGGCTGCTAGGGCACGGAGACGACCGTGGTTTCATCGGCCATGCAGAGAGGCTCGACGAGCGAAGCAATCTGCGTACGAAGCTTGTACCAATGCTCGTCTCAAACGGGACCCGAATATTGCTGATGCAAAGCGGAAGTTAAATGCTGCCTCGAGGAACAGCAAGATAGCGATCGCTAGAGCAAAGTTCGCCTTCGTTAGCAGAATTGGCGAGCTACTCACGAGCTACCCCTCTGGTAGCCGGGCTTTCTGATCGCGCGCCAAAGCTGCCGAAGGAAACTTTATTCAGTCGTCCTTTCCACCACTGCGTAAACCTGACGGTATCCTGGCCCACAGTGCAAAAGAGAAAGCCAATTTACTGTGTGCTCTCTTTACCTCAAACTCAACACTG
Source organism: Blastobasis lacticolella (assembly GCA_905147135.1). Classification (NCBI taxonomy): domain Eukaryota; kingdom Metazoa; phylum Arthropoda; class Insecta; order Lepidoptera; family Blastobasidae; genus Blastobasis; species Blastobasis lacticolella. Next base: position 22,958,814 of record LR990039.1, read on the forward strand.
AATGACGGAGGCGCCGACCCGCCTACCATCCCGTGGTGTGGCAAATCAATGCCGGAAATATCTATTTCTCAGCGAAAGGTACGGCGGGCTCTGCTCACTCTAGATGTTCGAAATTCGAATGGGCCTGATAGTATTCCCGGCGGTGGTGCCTGAAGTGTGCTCCCGAATTGTGTCCGGTACTAACGCGCCTCTTTGCACTCTTTATACTCCACTGGGATCGTCCCGTCTTCATGGAAGACTGCCCACGTGCACCCTGTGCCCAAAAAGGACAACAGATCACACCCATCGAATTACAGGCCCATCGCTATTACCTCCCTTCTCTCTAAGGTGATGGAGCGAGTTATAAACGCACAGCTCCTTGGTTACCTAGAAGAACACGATATCTTGAGCGACCGTCAATATGGTTTCCGACATTGTCCCTCAACAGGTGATCTTCTAGTGTACCTAACACACCGTTGGGCTTTAGCTGTTGAGAGTCAAGGTGAGGCACTGGCTGTTGGCCTAGATATAATGAAGGCGTTCGATCGGGTCTGGCATAGGTGTCTTCTATTAAAGTTACCATCATACGGGCTTCCCGAGGGATTGTGCAAGTGGGTAACTAGCTTTTTGTTTAGCAGATGCTTAAAGCCGTAGTTGACGGCTGTTGCTCCGATAGCTAGGACATTAAAGGCCTTGCCACACACAAAGCTCGGCGCGAGCGTGGCACTGGCGCGGAGCGATGCTGGCGCGTTGCCTAGATAAATAAAAACACTTAAACATACAAATGTGAACTGAATAAAAAGCTTGTAAAATTACATCAAACTTTTTAAACTATCCTCCAGGGCCTCATTCAGCTTTACCGCCCCGGGCCTCTGATGGACTTAGTCCGACACTGCCGGCGTCGCGCCAACAAAGTGTTGCCAATGTAGGCCATTAATCGACATTTGGGGTATTCGAGATTAGAATTAGCCACGAAAATTTTTATTGTCTTTGATCTAGATAATGCCAGAAAGCTGAAGTTCTCAGAATAATATATACGTCTCAAACATATAAAATACGTTAAGTTAACATTGAGTAGCTTATACTTTGGATTTCATTAGGACCTAAAATACGGCGACTTCGACACTGACTCACTGACTAACATCTCATCAAAACCTCTAGGGCATTCCCCGAAGTCCTAGGAAGCTGAAATTTGGTACATAGGCTAGGATTTGCACACAAATGACAAGTAAATTAAAAAATCATCGATACTTAACCTTCAACCCCCATTAAGAGAAAATAAAATCTAAAGGACAGTTTGCAAAGTGCTAGAAAGCTGAAATCCATCACCCATAAACGGGGGTGCAAGCAGGTCTGTCTGTGCATAAAATTACTCAATTTCTTATTAAATAATAATAATCTTGACGTTAGTGTCCCGGTCTCGCACACGACCGGTTGTGACCTAGGACTTGGCAGATCAGGTAATTACAATGGAGCGACTGCTGTCAGACCAGATTGGATCATAGCTACAGTCAATCGCCTGAATGTGTAGGTTTCATCACGATGTTTTCACCTCATCGTAAGAGCCACGGTTAGTGATTAACGAATGTACATAACTCAGAAAAGAGTCATTGGTAAATGGCGGCACTGGCGTTTGAACACAGGAGCGAAGGAGCGAAGCGAGAAGTCGCTTACGAGTCGGACCCCTTAACAACTAAGCCACCGACGCTCCCTTATTCTAAAATTTATCTATTCCATACTTACTACATAAAGTTATGAAATCCCATCAAAAACATTTCATTGTAAGCTCTCAACAGTTTCAAAAAAGGTCATCAGATCTCATGAAGATAATATAGCTATAGAATATGACTAACGACATCAGCCCTAACCGTCGCGTCGGTCAAACTCTGAATTCAGCCTGCGTGTCATTCAATAGTTCTATAAAACGGCCAAACCATACTTTCTGACAATAATGTAGGGTTTGTAGAGTTTAAGAAGCTTGGCAGTTTATGAGATCTGGTAACCTTTTCTCAGTGAAACTATTATGACCTTACGAGGCTTTGTCACCAATTTTACAAGTTCATCCCAACTCTTCTTAGGCAATATTCGAAAATAAATCGTTCTACTACAAAAGTTTGTGATCAGCATATTTTCACCATTGGTCAGTTTAAAAATCTCATATTTTAAAATGAACGCGATGGAGAGGACGCGAGATAAATAGGAATGTTTAGTTTCACCGAAAAAGGTTGAATGCAGAGCCCTCTGGCGACTTATCACTATGAAAACCATCTAAGAATCAGCGCTGATCAGATGAATCATAAATTCTTTATTGAAAGTCGCATTTAAATCAGTTAAAGCGTTCCGTCGTTAGTAAAAAAAGTATAGTACCTTAGTTCAAACCGAATAAGGGATAGGTACACATGAACTAAGAGCGTCGGTGGCCTAATGGCAAGTGGGTCCGACTCGTATGCGAGAGATACCGAGTTCGAACCCCAATGCGGCCATGTAAATAAAAGTAAAGTAATAATTTAAACAAGTATCAAAACTATGGAGTTATACTAACTTATGAAAGCTAACACAATACGTAAACAAATTGAAATGAAATTCTTGTATATTGAGCGTCTCTCTCCAGTTCTTTTCCCTGTCAAAATGAATCAATAGAACATCTTCCGCGCTCTCCAAATGTTATATTACCGACGAGGCTCCATCGGTGGATCTATGGATAGTTTTCCTTTTGGGGCAGTAACTGCCAGGAAAACTTTTCTTACAATGTCGAGTGAATCCAGTGAATCAGACGTCGAGGAGCTACTTCTCTTGATTGCTGTATCATAAAATAAAACCAGAAAAAGAAAATGGGTTCATTAAATAAATACTGATGCAAAGAGAATCTCTTTAAGTGGGGATATACAAATGACAGTTCTCAGTGCGACTGTGGGATATCTCCGCAAACTATGGACCACCTCGTTTCATGCTCGGCGTGCCCTAAAACTTGTACCATGGAGGACTTGTTCGAGGCCAGTTCAAACGCTGTTTCCGTCGCCGAATACTGGGCGAATAAAGTATAAGTGAGAGTTTAGTCCATCGACTCGATAAGAAGAAGAAGAATAAATACTACCAGGGAACAGCACGGAGAATACCATCGGTTGTGTATAGAGCTCGAGTCCTACGAAGATAGGTTCTTTACTTATTTTCGAGCCAAAAATAGAATAACTTGACACGAACTGGAGACGGGCTATAGGTCCAAGAGAAAGACTTGCTATTTTTTAAGGTAAGTAGATATTTGGCCGTGTGGTGTCCGGCAGAGTAAAATAGCACAAACCCCTTACACTCATGGTTGCCATACAAGGCGACTAATGTTTTCGAGGCAAAAGATCAAGAGTCTCCGTAGTCTGGAAAATGGGCAGGAGCATTTTCCATTGTTATATTTAATCACTGCGATCTCCAACCCGCCAAGCGTGGAGAGTTGGCAATAACCTCCCCTTTCGTGGGTGAGGCCTTAAGTCCTGCAAAGGACTGTTAGGGGCTGTGATGATCAAGTAGATATTTATATAACAAAGTTTTTACAAAGTTTTATCTACATATATAAGTATAACTTCTATGCTATACTAGTATAGCTTTTTTTAAGTTTGTACTTAAATTTCTAATAATTATGAAGTTTTTTGTAAACAGTCTTTGAGGAGGAGGTACATATTCATAATACAACATGGTAATATATAACCCTGTATACTTATGTACTAAATACGAAAATCATAGATGTCTCCAATTTACTTAAATAATAACTATTAAAATAATTCACTTCACCTCTTAAATAAATTAAAAACGATTGTACTCCTCTTCTAACTCAAAATATAGCGCCCCTTAAGGAAAACATTACCTGCTTAATAACATACGTGAAATAGTACAGTTTATTTTCTTTATTTATAACTTATAGTTTACAAATTGAAATAACACCCATAGCACAAGCTTTGCTTAGTTTGGGGCTAGATGGCGCTGTGTGAATTTGTCCACGAATATTTAATTTAACATTACATGGTCATTCTAAAATTAGAGTGCAAAATCTGTGCCCGAGGCATACATTTGTATTATAGAGGACATATATACCAATCGTCAAAACCATCGTAGGCCATACTAAACCCTTCCCGATTACTGTAGGTGTTCACTAAAGTAAAGGTTCTAAGAGACAACACCTATATTTTTTTAACCAAAGCATGAAACTTTGTACAGTTGTTCCTTTCCCATTTTCGAATAAATCAATAACGTAGGATTCATATCTGACATAAAAAATCGACACACTTTTTTTAAATTAAGTCACCGTAAATATTAAACTGGTGTTTCTATTTTCACACAAAAAATATGGTAACAAAGCCGATTTAATGCAGATTTGAAAAAATATAACTTTGTGGTACCTTTCCCATGTGGACCCAGAATATCGCCAAAACAGTATATGGTACAGCTTGAGCAGAGGTTTTGCAACCATGCAGCATCTTTAGTCACGTTTTTGCAATCGCGCCTTAATTTTGTAGAAAGAAAGTAAAAATGTTTGATTTTATAAAGTCTCTTTACAAAGCCCGTGGGTTTTTATACGAATTTTAAAATTAGAAATTCAAATTACTTTATTCCCTTTGGAAGTTTCATACAATGTTATTTCCCTGTGCGTAACAAGGCCATGCTTTACGGTGACATTTCTAAATATATAATTGGACATTGTCGAGCAAAACTCATAAACTTGTGGTAGCTAACAAGCCACGATTTCATGGGACAGTGACGCAGCATCATTGCCATTTCCGCTTCTTTTTAGACATCCTTCGCCACTACCAGTGGCTGTTTCTCGGTAGGGGAAGGTGGCCTAAAATAGGTAGGCTGCCTAAAACGGGTGAGCGCTCGTACGCTGCCATGTCAATAAGTAGTGCCGACGGCTGCATTTTCCAATAGTAGCCGAATGATGACGAGTTTCTATCCATTTTACTCGGGCACAGGAGCCGCTTAATGGCGGACGTACGAGTATGTTTAACGAAAGTTTTTTAGTGCTTTTCTTATAAAATATTAAGATATATGTTCCTTTATTAGTCGAAATCCTTTATAATTAGCACATTGTTTATATTGCGCTTATATTTTAGCGCTATCTATCTTTAAATTAAGACAAAGAATTATATCAGATTACCTTTCATTTTGAAATCTTTAATTACTTTCCAAAAATTATTGGGCAAAACGGGTAGGGGCAAAACGGGTATGGTTTTGTATGAAAAATTTAATACAGGATGGATCACATAAAGAACTTGTTATTTCAATCTATATTGTAAAAATACCTCAAAGGCGTATAGGTATTTTGATCTACAACACCTGTAGCTATTAATATTACATCAATACAAAGGCTGGTTTTGTTAGGTGGTTGAGGTTTTTAAGTTTGCATTTTAACAGTAAACAAAATGTTAAATCCTTACAGTCGACATTATAAACTATAGTCGGTAGGTAAAGTATTTATCCTAGTTAGATTTACCTATCCTAAAAATTATGACGTGTACCCGTTTTGCCCTAATCAGATACCCGTTTTAGGCTTATATGCGGGCAAAACGGTTTTTTAGTGGTTCCTTATTTATTCTCTTTATAAAATATTTGATAGAAAATGCTGTAAAATAGTGTTTTATTTTCAAGTTTAATAAACATCCTATCTTATAAACTAAATCAAGCAAAGATATTGACCACATTTCTAGATTTTTTTTATCCTCGCGCGAAGTTACCTGTTCTACGACTACGACCTTCCTCTACACAAGTACCGGATTTGCCTGCACAAACGCTAACTTCCACAATTTCATCTTCGTCACCACCTTCTACATTGTTAGATTACTCAAGTCTATATAGTCAATATAAAGTCCTCAATTACAAGACAGACTAAACATCTTTCGTTCTTTGTTTTTGTTACCAGGAACATCAATGGATTAATAGTATCTAGATGATATGCCCATATCATCGCCCGACAGTTACCGCTTACCATCAGGTGGGCTGTCTGTTCGTTGGACACTGCGTGTTTAAAATAAATCACTACAACACATCTTCAAATTCTGGTATGATCACATTGTCATATCTGGTATCTGAATTACTTGCTGTGTCGTAAGGCATGTGGTTCGGTTATGAAGTCTGTACAAGCTGAAGTTGATGGAGGAGAATTGTAATTTATTAGCGAACTTGGTCGAATGCATGTCATATTAATGGGTGTTAATTGTGGATTCGAGTTTGCTATTACAGAATCATTGCAGGTGGTCGTGGTCCGTAACTCCTTCAACTCTGCTTCTGCAAATAGCTTTGCCAGCTCTATCTTTAATTCGGCTTTTTTTTATAGGCGATAACTTTTTAAATGTATCTGAATAACTTTTAAATAAGTAATCAGTAGCATTTTATTCTGTTAAGGAATATTTTTTTTTCTATTATTAAGATAGTGGAGTATTCTATCCAGTTCATTGGGTTCTTCATCTCCATTTTTCTTGCATCGAATTTGTTGTTGCCTTTGAGAAGGTGGTTCACGGGGAGAGATTGTAGAAGACAACGTTCGTGCCGGCAAATCCGGCACTTGTGTTGATGAAACATTCACTGGTGGCGAAGGAGGCCTAGAAAGAGGGTGAGACAGCAACGATGCTGCGACACTATCCCTTGAAGTCGAGGCTTCACATCTTATATTTGATGTCGTTTTACGATTAACATTTACATTATCTAAAAATTGCAATTGTTTGCTCCATACGTAATCGTAAGCAATTCTTCCTGAACCTGTAGTTCCTTTAATATGTTTTTTGTTTTTATAGTAACCATTTCTAATGGTTTTCCATTTCTGTTTTATGACATCACCTGAAATTGTTACAAATAGAGTATAAATTAAAATATACATAATAAGGCTGTAAGCTTGTTTGACACCTTAGTGGTATAAATATATATATAACGGGTGGGCCATTTAAAATTTGGAATTTGAATCGGTTAAAAAAAACTAATGAATATTTTCTCAAAGTTATGATTTTATTAGAAAGATTGAATCTTTCCATTTAAGAATAGAATACAACATCAATCAAATAACTGCCACGGCTTGCCTTACAATACCTAATTCGATCAATCCAATTTTACAGTACGTTTTCGATTGTTTGGTCTCCTATTTCGTTAAGGGCAACTTCGATTTCATGTTTCAAGTCATCAATCGTCTCTGGATGGTTAGCGTAACACTTGTCCATAACTGTTCCCCATAAAAAAAGTCCAACGGACTCAAATCGCAGCTACGAGTTGGTCAATTGACATCACCATTTCGGCTGATTAGGTGATTTTCGAAAACAGTGCGCAAAAGATCGATGGTTACGTTGGCTGTGTGACATGTTGCGCCGTCCTGTTGAACGCAGCATGGCGCGGTAGCGATCGCCATTCACTGTAACGGCGTTTCCCTGCTAATTTTCAAAGAAAAATGTCCTAATAATGCCGCCAGACCAAAAACCGCACCAGACAGTCACTCGTTGTGGATGCATTGGTTTCTCCACGATGAGGTGTGAATTTTTTGAGCCCCAGATACGACAATTTTGCTTATTGACGTATCCTCCAACGTGGATATGAGCATCATCTGAAAATATGATTTTTCGTTTAAAATGCTCATCTTCGATCAAGCGGTCTTCGGCCCATTGAGCAAATCGAAAGCACATCGGATGGTCATGCGGCTTCAGCTCTTGCAAAAATTGAACTTTGTACGCATTTTTACGCATAATTCATACAATAGTCTCCGCGCGAACGCAACAGCGGCCGGGTGCAGAAAAAATGGCTAACGAAACTTTAAAGTGCATACAGTGTAATATTGTAATAAATGAGCTATTATGTTTTGTTCAGAACAAGATTGATATGATGGACGAAGAAAGTTTAATTAGACTGTGCATAAGTGCCTTTTCTTCTGAGGAAATTAGTACAGCAAAGGAATTGTTGTTCACGTCTATATCTACCTCCGTCCGAAATGTGTCACGGCGTAAGAATAAGGAGCAAAAGGAGTCGGAAGACATCATTACTGCTTTCAAGAACACGGATCCGGATAAAACCCCCATATTTGTGGCGAGAGAACTGCATAAATTGCCGCCGATCACTTTTGATCACATAGATGTCACTAGGTTATTGAAAGAAATGGTTGTATTGCAGTCGCAAGTAAAAGACATTAGAAGCACCTACGTAACTAAAGATCAATTAGATAGTGTCATATCAGAAATTAATAAAATGAAATATGTTTCTTTAGTGAATATGGACCAAAGAATAAATAAAGTAAAGGGTGGAGGTAGTTGCCTATTGGATAGCGGACCGATCGGAATTTTAAATATCTCTAACACCAGTGCAAATACGCCTGACAAAGCAGTAGTGCGCGATTTGCGACCTTCGCCCTTGAGCCCAGCAAATGATTTGCGGCGGGGAGGACGCGTCGAGTTTTTGCTTGGCGATAAGTGCAAGTTGTCAGCGGCACACGATCAGCTGTGTTATATGCCTACTGATGACGCGGTCGCGGCACCGACACCTACCGAGCGGCCGAGCCGGGTAACAAAAGAACAGCTTAGTGACTCGCGTGCCTACTGTATGGACAATGTAAATAAAAGTACTACATCCATAGAAATACTACATCTATGGCGGAGATAATTGCCCGAGGAGGCGAGTGGAAGACGGAAGATTCTAAGCGAGAATGGACTATAGTGCATAAGAAAAATAAAAACAGAATAGAGAGTGTGCGCGGAAAATCTATAGTTTCGGAAGGTGATCGATTTAGGCCAGCTGATTCGAGAGTAGCTTTGTTTGTGTCGAATGTTCATACGGATACATCTGAAAAAGACATATTAGAATACATATACGCTAAAACGAATGAAGAAGTTCTGCTTCAGAAAATACGTATGAAATCACAGAAAAAATACAATGCATATAAAATTATGATACAAAAGCATAAACTTGAACTGTTCCTAAGTGATAAGCTTTGGCCAGATGGTGTGACGTGCAGACGCTTTATGCGTTATCGACACCTGGAAAGCCAGAATAAAACAGAACAGTCACCACAACATATTTGTTACATACAATTGCAAAAATATAAAGCGCGCTGTGGATGGAGTTGCACTACTGTGCGAAACAGCGGACATCGTCGCCGAGACGAGCTGCCGTTCCTGGACGGCGTGCACGAGGAGTTGGGAGCATGGGCACGTCCGCGGTGAACACCGGCGCGGGTATACTTAGGGGCAGACCCTTCGGTGGTGTCGCGTTGCTGTGGCGGAAATCTATCTTTCCTCACGTATCAGTGATACAGTGTAACAATCCACGGATAGCGGCAATACGCGTCGTAACAAGTGACCGCCCGTTTGTGGTGTTCAGTGTCTACATACCGACTGACTGTGCAGATAATCTAACAGAGTTTACTAACTGTCTGAGTGCAATATCTGCTATTGTTGAAGAACAAAATATAGAATCTGCTTTCATCTTGGGAGACTTTAATGCCCATCCGGGTGAACGTTTTTATCCCGAACTTTTAGAATTTTCGTCGGAGCAAAGATGGTTATGTCAAGACCTAAAAATATTACCTATAAGTACATTTACGTTTGTCAGCGAAGCACACGGATGTCGGAGGTGGTTAGACCATTGCATTGCTACTAATGCGGCGGGCCACTGTGTTATAAATGCGTATGTAAAATATGATGTCTGTTGGTCCGACCTTTTCCCACTAGTTATTAAGTGCAATTTGAATGTAATTGAGAGTAAAATAATTTTGCAACAACCTAAATGTAATAAAATAAAGTGGGGAGAAAGAGATAGCGAACAGATTAGTGAATACAATAATATATGAGTTGAAAAGTGTTGATTTTAATTCAGAATTTCAATATTGTTGTGAAAATAGTTGCAATAGTTCTAGTCATAAACAAATTGTAAATAGTTTATATTGTAAAATTGTCGGAATTTTGAGTCAGGCTGCTGCTGCCACTTATAAATTTAAATCTACGAGGCCTGTTGGGAGAAGGCCGTTGGTTGGGTGGAATAAGCATGTCTGCGAGGCTCATAGGAATGCTAGGCTAAAATTCGCTACTTGGCTATGGTACAGTAAACCATCCACGGGAGTTGTGTATACCGAGATGGTCGAATCGCGAAAAATGTTTAAAGGGAAGCTTAGGTGGTGTCAGAACCATCAGGAACAGTTAAAAATGGACTTGTTGGCGAAACATCACTCACAGGCAGACTTTAGAACTTTCTGGAAGTGTACGCGGAACCTGAGTAATAAGTCCAGCATTCCTATGAGTGTCGAGGGTGCTTCTAACCCCAGTGACATTGCCAACATATTTCGGGATATTTTCTCGGTGCATTCGCCTCTGGGGCCACCATGCCGGGGGCACGATGCTGATACCCTGAATGTCAAAATGTCCACTATTATTCTGGCTAGAAAGGTTAGAGTGACGATTAACAGAATGACTGGAGGCAAATCGCCTGGGCATGATGGGCTCAGCGTCGAACACCTGAGGCATGCGGGCTCCCACTTACCACGGGTGCTCGCAATGTTATTTAATTTATACCATTCGTACCTACCTCCGGATCTGATGGATACTCTGGTGGTGCCTATTATTAAATGCAAGACTGGTGACCCGTCGGACAAAACAAATTATAAACCGATTTCCTTGGCCACTAGAGACTAGCTCCACTCATGCAGTGCAGTGCATTGCGCGGCGCACCGCGCAGTGCCACGTCACGGTGACAACAAAGAAAACGGTGGTGTTATTCTGGTTTTTCAAGTTAGGCAACGTTTGCACGAGAGATTTACGAATGATTGTGAGTTAGGCAACGTTTGCACAAGAGCTTTTACGACGCTTTTACGCGCGTTATTTTAAACGACTCGCATGATTATTGACCTTATGTCGACCTTATGTATGGAGGTCAGTTGGCAGTCGTTCCACTGTAATTGCCTGATCTGCTAAATCTTGGATCATAGTCAAAGCGGACCCCGGGTCCTCGCGTGCGAGAGCACAAACAGGACTTGACGCCAAGATCATCATTATCATCGTCTTGGTGTTAAATTTCGGTTGCCAGTAGTCCGCCTTCCTACTCCTCTTGGTCCACTTCGCTCGGTCTTCGGTATCCTTGGTGGTGAGTTTGTTGGCACGCATGTCGTTCTTATCGACGTCTAGCCATCGCTTCGTGGGTTGAACTCTCCTTCCCGTGCCTAGCGGGCTGGCATGGTCAGACATTATTGTCCCCACGTAATTAATTTGCCGTTTAATTTCCTTACTATCATTATCCGCATCTTATGTCTCACGTTCCGTTTAGAGTAATCTGATCGATTATAATCGTATGGTGCAGGATGTTTTTCAACAAGCTCATAAAACATTATATTGAAGTCAACATCATCATAATGACGCCACGATGATTATTTAATTTATATTATTGTCAATGCTACATTGACATTACAATTTGTGTGCCGTTTTTGTAACCTTGATCTGGCTCGGGTTAATATTTGATTATAACATAATGGTGATGTCCTGAAAACCTGCTGAAAACGGTCCGGATACATTTCCAGGTTTACCATCAACTGGTAAGTCTATTTTTACACCGGTATTCCATATAGGGTGCACCCAATATATACGTCGGGGTCGTCTACATTTTTGCATATTAACCATCTGCAGTACGGCCAACATGTCTTCATCCTCGGAAGAAGACATAATTTTACTTTAAAATCTTTGAAAACGAATTTTTTCTTTGGATGTTTACTTCTGACAGGTGTCCATAGATTCACCATCTGTAGACCGTGGTAAGTCATTCCATATTTTAACTAAAAAGTATAACATCAGTAATATCTAAAGAAATTGAACCATGCAACTTCCGCGAATACTATACTCCCAAGTAGCACAAGTAGCATTATAAGAGACCACGTTCGGTGTAACACGGAAACTAAAAGCTGTACAAGACAGTGTAACAAGGGTGTTGACAGCGCTGCTAACACTAATATAATGCTTAAATGGGCACAAATTATTCAGCCTTTGGTTCTAATTTAGTTCACATTTCTGTATAACAGCATTATAATAGCAGTATATTGGAATTACTATGGGTCACTAGGCTGTTTATCAGCTGTTTAATAGAACACGAGTGTCCTGTTATACAGGCTAAGTACTAAGGAATGGTAACTGATAGTCTTAAATAACGCTTTAGGTTCACGATTACCCTTTGATGATGTTCTTAAACTTATTTTGTCAAAGCCCTAACGAAATAAATAAGATACAGCCGACCTGTGACATATTAATTTAGCTAAGTGACGATAAAGTGATTATGGTGAAGGTGTAATAATTGTGTTATTTTAGTAAGTACACTTTTAACATTATAACCTGTGAAAATAACTGGGAATGCAAGTTCACTGTGAATGTTCATATGGTTTTATAGCAAAACTTTTACGCGCCTCGAAAATATTTCGTTTTTAATCAGAAATACAGTATTTAATACAGAAAAAAAAACACGACAAAAAATATATGTATGCCTTTTTGTGTGACTAACATAAAATTAAACAAAGTTTTTATTTTATATTAGAACTAGTGTATTTTTAACGTGAAATTAAAGTCAGAATTCAGTAATATAAGATAAAAAGACATTCTTTATTAGTGATAAGGTAGTAATAAAATGGCGACATTCGTATGAAACGTATGTGAACTGTTTTAATGCTAATTTAATTCCCGTAGCTGTACAAGAGTTCACCCTGGTTCCTCAGTAATGCATATTCTAGTAAATAATAGTTCAAGTGAACCAAAATGCAGCCTGACGGCTCTTAATAGCATTATTATTATTCACATCAATGCTAAAACCATTTATGTGAACTACTTTAACGCATTACTTTTTAATATGAATTTTATAGTTTTAGGGATCCTCTGTAAAACATCAACCACTTACAATTCAGTAATTTTAATATACGTAAAATTACTGTATTGTTAGAGTCCTCGTTATGTAACTCGCTTTTGGCTCTTTTTATATACATACTAGTGTTTTAATACTACTATCTATTAATTATGTCTTTTTTTGTCTGTTTACAGTTACAATTTAAAAAAAGCTTACATATCGTGAACTAACATGGGTGCTTCTTTTACTGGTTCCTGCAGAAGATCAGCGTGTGCGATAAGGTTTCGCCCCCATAATTTAGAGTGTTTCAAACGTATCATAGTTGTAGCCGCCTCATGCCTTATGTGCAGATGTAGTGGTGTAAGATTAAGCATGACTTCCGTTGCTGTAGCAATAACTAAACTTACTTTGTGAATTTTCCAAGCATATATATTACAAGTAACTTTTTTTAAATTGATAAATAAAATAATATAAAAAATTTAAGTCTTTTCATTCATAATGTATGTAACAAGGGTATGAAATATTGGAAATTCTTATGTTCAACGCATATCTACTAATTTACATTTTATTTCTACTGGGTGTAACACATCTGCACTGCGGCGTCTGCTGTACGTGGTGCATTACGGAACTGACTTCAGAAAATTATGTATTATGTATTTTGTTTATCTTCACTGGAATATCTAGATTAATTTTAATATTCGTCTTCCTCCACATTTATACAACTCATCACTTAATTTATACTATGTACGGAACCGTGTTCTGAAATATGTACTGTCGCAGTTTGATTACCTTCGCAAGAACTTATGGCCTCTCGAAATGACCGTTGAAGTGATAAATTATTAATTAATGTGAACCTGATTGCAGCTTTAGGTGTTATAATATACGGAAATAATTCAAATATTACTCAATGTGCCCTAGAATAGGTAACACAGGTTTTATTATGCGGACTATAACAGTATAGTTATATTTTTATGTAGCCAATTTACATCCAAATGCTGTATTTCAGAGTTAGACGAGTATCTCACAACACCTTTGGTGTTCACGTGTGTTCATACAACACTTTTAACCAGCTTTGCAAATGATGTTAGAAAGCTGTATAACAGAGTTGAGGTGAACCGATGTGTAACTTTATGCGATAAATCACTCTATTTGTACACCACTCTAAAACTGATGGCTGCATGGCAGTTCCCAGTGACTCTCATTAGATGCTAGCATTTCAGTGGTATAAGTCTACACCTTTATGCAGCAATTATCATATTTTACTACCATTAAAATGCTATTAAGCAACCAATGCCATATAGAAATGCTAGTAGCTGTAAGACAGTATTTTTGACATCTACACTAACTCTGAGCCCGTAACAATAGTATCCGTTCCTGCTTTTATGATGCTATTATACAGACAAAAGCGTAATGCGCAGCCCTAAGTTCACGGTTGAACAATTATAAATCTTTATTAACTCATATTGTTCTGAGTTACACCAAAAGTGATATTTTGTACTGCTACTTGTGCTTGTTGGGCTATAACTGATACTTTTTACCCGACTACGATGGAGCTAAGGGAGGGTAATGAAGTTAACAATCTATGTATGTAAAGTTGATAAACGTGGAAGAATCGACAGAGATTTGTCAGGACCATAGCAAGTGGAACAATGTCGTCTCTGTCGTATGTCGCCAATGTCGTACTCTTGCGGGAGAAAGGGGTTTGTGTGTATGTATGTTGATATGAATGTTTGTATGGATGTTTATTCTAGCTCATAAACTACTTGGCCGATTTTTGTTAAAAGCGTATTGATTGTCCGATGGTTACAGGCTCTATGATAATACATTCAATTAAATTATCTTGAGGATATAAGAACATAAAAACTTCAAAATTTTTAAATTCAGTAGATTGATTCGGTCATGTTAGGAATTTTTATTCACATTGATTGATTCTGTTGTAGGATAAACCGCACTGCTTAAATTTGTCTTCAACTGGTTGAAGACATGATTTTGGGACAATATTACGACAAAATGTTTTAAAACGTAGTTATTTCTGTCCTTTACGAATGTTTTCTTAAACTGAGTGTATACCATGGTGACTCATTCAAAACTATAACTACAAAGTATAACATCAGTAGTAAGTATAAAGAGAGTGTATATAACTTAAATTACTCGGAAACCATTGCTCTTAGAAAACTAGATCCTAAAAAGAAATTATAGTACCCGTCGATATTTATAAGTATTTGCTGTTCTGGAACAAGCGTTTTAAGGCAAATAGTTTCAGAGTTTTTACAGTTTTAAGATTGACAGCTGTCATCCTGAATGTAGATCTCGACTATCATTTCTCTTCAGGAACTAGTGTTCAAGGAGCGATAGTTTCAGAGTTATTACAGTATTAAGTTTGACAGCTATCATCCGGAATGTAGATATCGACGAGTACTATCAGTTCTCTTTAGGAACTAGTATTCTAGCACCAATAGTTTCAGAGTTATTAGTTTTAAGTTTGACAGGTGCCATCCAAAATGTAGATTTCTACGAGTACCATCATTTCTTTTTAGAAACTAGTGTTCTAGAACCAAACATGCCTTATTTATAATTCGGGATGAACTGAGAAGAGAATGACGACAGGATCACGAAAGCGAAACAACTTCGATAATGTTAAAGAATCAGAAAAAGGGGAGGGGCTTACGCATCAGCGGTCAAACTTTCTTTGACAAGGTCGGTTTCCTATTTCATTCACACGCGTTGTATCTGTACTAAAAAAAGTAGACAGATATATGTGTGTGAACTGTGTCACATAAAGAGGAAAGATTCGAACTGTTGGTAAAAAGAAACAGTCAGATGTGACGTTTCATGTTGACATCTACTGACATCGCACCGCACGCTGCACGATGGGGCCAAATTGAAAAACGTAGACAAAATTCATACAGAACTGACATTTCGGGCTTCAATTGCGGGTGTTGCCCCATCATGCAGTGCGCCGCGCGGCGCGCTGCACAGTGGGACATTCCGCCATCTGTCAATGTACTTGCATACAAATTGCTCAGTGTGTAACAAGTTTTGCCACATCGTGCA
Organism: Blastobasis lacticolella; assembly: GCA_905147135.1. Classification (NCBI taxonomy): domain Eukaryota; kingdom Metazoa; phylum Arthropoda; class Insecta; order Lepidoptera; family Blastobasidae; genus Blastobasis; species Blastobasis lacticolella. The sequence continues at coordinate 22,974,666 of LR990039.1, forward strand.
GTGCACTATGCAGCGCACTGCATGAGTGTGCGTTCAAGATTTTATAGCGAAAGTGCTTGACAGTGTGCTTAACACCTCTCTGGGAAAGCGGATCAAGCTGCATGATGCCCAGTTTGGATTCCGAACTGGGTTATCAACTGAAACTGCCATATTGAGTTTGAAGCATACTGTCAAGTACTACGCACATAGACGGACACCAGTCTATGCATGTTTTATGGACCTTTCAAAAGCATTCGACTTGGTGTCTTACGACGTACTATGTTCGAAACTTAAAGACGAGAAAGTGCCGCTGGAGTTGATATCGATTCTGCGGTTTTGGTATCTTAATCAAGAGAACCGTGTGAAGTGGGGAGGCGTCTTTTCGGACCCCTACAGGCTGGAAAGTGGGGTGAGACAGGGTGTGTTGAGCTCACCTCTGCTTTTCAGTCTGTATGTAAATGCACTGATTGAGCAGCTCAGTGGCATGCATGTCGGATGCTATGTTGATGGAGTTTGTTTTAGCAATATCAGCTACCTACGCAGATGACATGGTTCTGCTGGCTCCCTCAATAAGTGCACTCAGGCAGCTTATCCGGGTCTGTGAGTTGTATGCGGCCGGGAACGGTCTTATTTATAACACCAAAAAGACCGAGTTTATGATTTTTAAAGCTGGGACCAAAAGCCCAACTTATATACCTCCCATCGTTCTAAATGGACAGCCCATCAAACGGGTTTATAAATTTAAATATCTGGGCCATCTGTTAACGGACGACTTGAAGGATGAGGAGGATATGGAGAGGGAACGCAGGGCGTTGTCGGTCCGGGCGAACATGCTGGCTCGTAGGTTCGCACGATGTACAGACACAGTCAAAGTATTGCTATTTAAAGCATACAGCACATCACTGTACTCTGCGAGTCTATGGGTCCGGTATACGCAACGGTCCTATAACGCGCTGCGGGTCCAGTACAACAATGCATTCAGGGCGCTGTTACGGCTGCCGCGTTTCTGCAGTGCGTCTGCTATGTTTGCCGAGGCGCGCACAGACGGTTTAGATGCAATCTGGCGCAAGAAAACTGCCTCGCTAGTAAGCAGAGTGCCCGCCAGCAGTAACAGCCTCCTGAAATGCATAGCTGACAAATTTGAGAATCCTGTCATGTGGGTACTCACGCAGCGGACGCTATCTAGGCTTAAAATATTATACTAGAAAATAATTAAAGTAATAATTTTATGACATAGTTATTATAAATTTTGCTAACATAGACTAAGATTTACTAACAACAAATGGACCACTGTTGTCTTGTCAATAAAGATATCATTATTATAAAGATATTATTATACCGAGATCTTTATGCAAAATTCTTGTCAAAGAAGTGCGTGAAATGTTCAATTGTTCAACGCACACTCTGAGCAACAGCAGCGATGTTTTCGGTTGACCGCACTGGACGAATACATACACGAGTTGTTTTATCTAACAACGGTCCAGTTTCACGAACTCGGTTCACAAATTGATCCACAAACTGCGTTTTTGGCACATCCTTTTTGTCATATTTTATTCGTAAATTTCTTACAGTTTGAGTAGAAGACTCGCCACTTTGGAAATAAGTTTTTAATTTTTCCCAACTTTGTTCAAGCAAAAAGCGACCTATTTTATATACTCACTTCAAACATAAAACTAACTTTCTGTCACATCGGAAATATCATCAAACCTTCTAATCTCAAAATAACCTATAGTTTCAATTCCAAACGTTAGATGGCCCCCCATACATAATCAAAAAGGCTCACGGATTTAATTTTACTACTTACTTATAAAGTACTAGCGGCCCGCCCCGGCTTCGCACGGGTAGTAAACCTTAACAAATTATACACCTGAACCTTCGTCATGAATCACGTTGTCTAAAACCGCACTATGTAGTCTGTGTGTGAATACCGCATGAAAATCCGTTTAGTAGTTCTTGAGTTTATCGCGTACAGACTGACAGTAAGACACGCCGTGGGACTTCGTGTTTATAATATGAAGTAATTATATTATACTTAAGTATGTACTGAGTAGTGTCCCGTTACAAACAGGACACCATATTACGATCACAAAAGTTCCAACCGTCTCCTCAACCATTTTAGAGGGAAGGGGGCGACCCGGCTCCTGACGGCCGTATTTCTTGACATTGACTCCCATCCCGTACGTATCCCGTGCTGCCTAGATAGCCGAGCGGACTGAGCGGCGAACACGCGACTTTTTTCTAATATTCACATTTTTAAACTCGTGATATCTTTCGAATGGAATGTCTGAATTGAATAATTCAAAAAGTTATATAAAGGTATTGAAGTAGTCGTGAATATGAAGTAATTGATTTTGATAAGTATTAATACCAAGGTACAAATAAAGAGCGTTTTTTAGCGGCGGCATTTCAATTAAATTTTCAAAATAAAAGAACACTTATTGTGACATAACTATAATAGTTAGACATATACTGTTGCAACACTTTTTGTAGATAATGATGTGTTCTGCAAAGTCGTAGTACATTATTTTGTTCTATCATCAATAGTTTTCGCAGCGCACGCGATGTAAGGAATTTTTTGGGTATTTTTCTACACCTTCGGTTACATTGTTCAAATTTTACCAAGGATCCCTAATTTTTTTCAAAATGAAATGTAGCCTATGTCAAATTGGAAGAATGTAGCATTCTATTGGTGAAAGAATTTTTTAAATCGGCCCAGTACTTTTTGAGCCTATTCATTACAAACATACAAACATACAAAAATAGGTACAAATCTTTCCTCTTTATAATATTAGTGTATAGTGTATGTAGATGTAGAAATAAATAAACCTCTGGGACCTCTGCGTGGCAGACCAGCCACCATCAACCAACCAACCGATCAACTGAACCACTCAGGTCTCAACAAAGAATACATCTACCTTTACAATTATAAATATATGTATCTTGTTTTACAGATTCTTGGCTACTGGAGATTCCTACCAGACTATATCGTTTTCTTATCGCATAGGGCGTTCTACAGTGGGCTTAATTGGTAAAAATGTTTGTACAAAAATTTGGAGTTCTTTGCTACCCATTTATATGCCTACACCAATTGAAAGTATTAGGAGGCAAGCGGAAATTGGTTACAGAGAAATATGGAATTTCCCTAATTGTGTCGGCAACATTGACGGCAAGCACGTCGCAGTCAAGCAAAGAGATTGGAATGCTAGCGACCTACTTGCCAAACCATGAAGGTCGCTAGCATTCCAATCTCTTTGCAGTCAAGTTTCCTCGTAACAGTGGATCGAATTTGTACTGTTATAAGAATTTCTTTTCTATTGTTCTGCTGGCAGTTGTTGATATAGGAAGCTGTGGTTAGTGACAGTGGAATATTTGAGAAGTCAACTTTTTATAAAGAGTTTATAGATGGAAAAACTCGACTACCACCAAAACCTTTACCAGACATGAATGAGCCTATACCGCACGTATTAATTGGTGACGAAGGTTTCGCTTTAAAACCATACTTAATGCGACCTTTTCCAAGGCCTGCAGCGTTACAAGACGAAAGAAAGAGAAATTTTAATAAGAGACTGTGCACAATGCGACGTGTAGTAGAAAATGCATTCGGATGTTGGGAGAAAAATGGCGCGTATTTCAGAGGCCTATAGATTACTCTGTTGAGACTGCAGACGACATAGTTAAAGCAACTTGCTGCTTCGTAACTTCATAACTACGTGAGAACGAAAGATGAAAGATTTACTACCGAAGAAAAGATTGTAATGACGTCCGCAGTGCCCGCTCCCGCTTTACTTTCAAACAAAGATCTCCTTATGAAGCTTTCCAAATCCGAGAAAAATTTGTGTCCTACTTTAATCAGTCTTAACGTTTTTTTTAATATTCTACAAGACAGGCATTTGACCGCCGGCTCACCTGTTGGTAAGTGACGATGCGACGATGATGGAGCATACCCGTCTTGGAACAACCTATTTACTCTATCCTTGAAGGCATCCAGACTGTATTGATCAGGGAGCACGCTCGCAGGCACCGCGTTCCACTCCTTAGCCGTACGCATTATAAAAGTCGAGCCAAAGCGGCTCGTGTGGATAACTGGAAGATCCACTACATCAGGATGAAGCGCTCGCCCAGGTTGCGTTTCCCGATGGTGGAAAGGGGGCACGGTCGTGCAACTGCTTCGCACTGTCTCCTAAATGTAACCTGTAGAAGACCGACAGATGCGCAACCCTACGCCGATGCTTGAGGCTCTGCAGCCTAGCATCAATCAACGAAGGTCACTAATTAGATAATTTATATTTAAGAGAAATTTTAAGAAAGAAGATTCTATTCACGTTTTCCCACCGAATCCAAAGCCGCCAGTTGATGTTACTACTAAACTCTTAATAATAGAAAATATTATACACTTTGTAAGTACTTACAATTGCTATTCATTTCTTTAGCAATCCTTTCCCAAACCAGCGCTTTTAAAGTTAAATATTTATAATCTTTATTACTTAAATCGTAGAGAAGTGAATTCTGCCGTACGCAATTAATTAATTTCTCAACGTCAATTTTTGAATTTTTTAAAATTTCCGAAAATTTTACAACGTACTGCTCCACAGCTCACGTCAAGCTGTTTGCCGAATGTCATAGAAACGCTAGCACTACAGTGCCACAACGTTATCTGGCCCGGTGCCCAAAACTGGAACTGTGGAAATATAGCGGCACTTACTTTAGAAATATATTTGAACCGACATGTCAAACCAAAAACAGCGGGGCCCGTCACCTGGTGAGGCACTGTACAGAGCGGGCCCCGCGCCCAGATCACATCACGTCGCGCTCACGACAAGGGTTGTGATACTCCTGCCCCTACCCTACCTAACATAACCTACCTGGTGTACCTGCGTTCCAGGTACCCAGCCCCTCCGCGGTGAAGAGCTGAATTATGTACGACTTCTACCCACTAAAAACTCCACGGTGGTCCACCTCTGTCCAGTTCGATAGTCTCCGGGATCTCAATAGAACGCAACCGGAACCCTTCTAACTCCGGGCCCGAAAGACCCATTGCGAGGCAGGTTGTAGACTTTCCAAACCTGCCTCTACACCGTTCCGATGTGTATCAGCTTAATGACCTGCGGTCCCCAATGATTCGCTTGCAGATCGCGATATGACCGTACATGTTATTACCAAGTTTTGCAGTGTAAAAGTTTGTATAAATATCCAGAGTTTATATTACCTTTGTCAGTCTCTCCTGGCAGTCAGACTATATAAATTTCTAAAAAACTAGATGCCTATGCATGCTTTATTACATAAAAATACAATAATTTCAACTCGCCTTCTGACAAATGTCAAAGACACAAATACAGTAAGAGCCGGTTACTTAAGCACGCGAGGACTATTCTAGTGACAAAACCCGGTTCGGCCGCTATTGGTAAATCTGTTAGAAATATGTTGAATTGGATTCGGTTATCAATGGTATAGCGGTACGCGAAGTCCTTTATGGACACGAAGAACTACGCTCTATGTCTATGAAGTAAGCTTTGGAAATTGTAAGTATTGTAAGCCCTCATACTGAGGGCTAGAAGTTGACCGAATCTTATGTACATTGGAGGGATTGAAATCTTAATATAATGGCAATACTTGCTTACCATTACATATATTACCATGTATTTTATTTTATTTGCATACAAAACCAACAGCTTGTCATACATACAATACAAAACTTAAATAAATACAGAAAGCCAATTACAGGTTTTCACTGAAAGCAATAGCATAAATTAATTAAATCCCAAAACACTAGTCTACGATATAAACATATAAAAGCACGCCATATCTAGTAAACTCAATATAACTTATTAGCAAATACAATCTGTAAGATGCATTATGTTTATAAATAAAATAAATAATCGTGAACAAATTCACACAACGCAACCTAGCCCCAAAGTAAGCAAAGCTTGTGTTATCGGTGATATCAGACTAGTTATATAACTGATAAACTACTTATATTACTTTTTAAATACATTCTTATTATACATAGAACACCCGGACCCGTAACAGAAATTAAAATTCATCATTTCAATTTCTGCCCGGCCGGGAATCGTCAAGTATTATTGAAAAACACCCGACTAAGCAGTCCGATAGCCTGTATTGAACAGACCGAGATCCTCGTCCTTGTTTAACTTGTTGAAATTGTCGCAGCTACGCCACAGAAAAGTATTACGCTATAGTTGGTAGACGCTTTATGTAACGATACGATGTAATTAGTACATAATGTTCTGTTGGGCGGTCTGAGTGGTATTTGTTCCAAAAGCTGAGGACAATCAACTAAGTTAGAAGTTATCTTCAGTAGAAAGACCAAGTCAGCTATTTCGCGCCTCACGACCAACTGAAGCAGATGATGTTTTCTAATTACCATCAGGCAGGCCGAAAGCTTGTTGAATGAAATGTGATTTGGAATCAATGTATTTTGAACCATGTGGTGGATAGGATTGAGCGCAATGTTCTGTGCACTGTGGCGGGTACTTGAACAGAACATCGATATCGTTAGACTCTAGCCACTGAATTTTTGCACTGTAGAATTTGGGCTCTCTATGTTACGGTATCATTAACAGTTTGTCTAATTCAACAAGTAAGTCGGACTGAAATGTTTTGATTCTGATGTAGGAGAGCTACCAACCTTAGGGGGGCTACCTAGGGAGCAACAGTTGCAGTGTGGTGTCCAACAGAGTAAAATAGCATCGCCGTCCACACGAGGTGTCGTAAAAGGCGACATATTTCAGAGGTATGGCGTTACTTTTCCAAGCTTAAGGTTTTTACTTACCTTATACGAGTATATACTCTTGCAAGCTAGCGAGTGGAGGGGAATAAAAAGTAGCCTATATCCGTCCTCAGGTTCTAAATTATCTGCGTAATGCACCAGTCAAATTAGGAGGAAAGATTCGGACTGTTGGTAAAAAGAAACGAGTAATTAACCCGCTATTAAGAACTGTGGGAGTATTACCATCCTAAAAATTCAATTCCTCGAATAATTTAGCAGCAACTCTATGTGTGCCGATTGCCTTGAAACGCTTGCACTGCCACAAATTTATCTGACCCGGTGGCCAAAACTGGAACTGCGGAAAAATAACGACACTTACTTTTGAAATGTATTTGAACTTAGAGCCGCCCCGGTACCAGGTCAGATAAGTTTGTGGCACTGCACAGCGCAGGCGCGGCGCTCCGCTTTGTGTGTGGCAAGGCCTTAACGCTGGTGTCCCGCAAGGCTCGGTGCTGTCTCCAACTCTGTTCCTTCATATCAATGATATGCTGTCCATTGACGGCATTCATTGCTATGCGGATGACAGTACTGGAGACGCCTTTTATACGGGTCGTGCGAATGACGTCCGCAGTGAGTGAGGTCCAGTTTCGCAGTCATTTGGAAGAAAAGGTCAAGCTCGCATCTATAAAACTGGGTGTGCTTAACAGATCAAAGCAATTCTTTACGCCGGGCAACGACTTCTCCTATACAAGGCTCAAGTCAGACCCCATTTGGAGTATTGCTCCCATCTATGGGCGGGAGCACCGGCATATCAATAAAAGCATAAAATATCGGCATAAAAGCGCGCTGTAAGAATTGTCGATGATACCATGCTCACAAGTGGTATTGAGCCGCTGAACCAGCGGGGGGATTTCGCCTCCCTTTGTCTGTTCTACCGCTTGTACAACAGTGTTTGTTCTGAAGAACTATTTGACATGATGCCTACAGCTACATTCTATCATCGCACCGCTCGCCATTAACAGGGAGTTCATCCTCACACCTTGCAAGCCAAATTGGCCGCGAACTGTGCGGTTCCAAAGGAAGTTCCTCCCACGCACCCTAAGGTTGTGGAATGAACTACCTGAAGATGTTTCCTGGAGAGTATCTACAACATGGAGTTCTTCAAGAAGGGGGTTATAAGGTTTTACGGGTTCGGCATCTCGTGGGTGATGCCCTGGTATTGCAAACGTCCATAGGTTGCGATGATTGCTTACCATCAGGCAGGCCGCAAGCTTGATTGCCACCTCAGTAGTATAAAAAAATCAATTTTTTGTATGGTATCTGAATTTTATTTTTCAGCAACCTGTCGATCGTGTTTAGTATAAAATGAAAGGGCTACACGAACTGCTCCGCCCATGGAAATATTTTTAAGAACTACCTCTCAAAATGTTTGTTTATTTCTAAAATACCCGTGTACCAAACGGCTATCCTGTACATCGATTTGCGGTTTTCTATCAATATTCGCTGTGTACACAGTCCACTAATTCATAGGTTCATAATAATTAATCAGTACAAATCGTATACAATTAGGACAACAAATAATAACACACACATGGTGTTATAAGTTGAATCAACTGCAGCATACGCCAATGTATGTACTGCTATCAAGTAAGCTGAACAACCTTCCATCCTTTTCGGATCTCCGTGATTCTGGGAGGCAGGCTACACGCCTTCCCAGTGCACTTGCTGATCATAGGTGCCTGGTCCAAACAGTTTACCTAGATCTTGACCTCCACGAGGACCTTAACCTTCCCCATAGTCCTGCAACGGTTGCTTCAACTATGAATTGACTGTCGTGATGTAGTTCACCTCCCTTGGGGTTTTCATTTCATTTCATTTCACACACCATTAAAGCGCCTTTCTGTCCTCGTGCCAACATACAGAACCTTTATATTCAAAAGCGTAGCCAAAGCGGGGTTACCACAATACTATAACTATACTATAATAATAATTTCACGCCCGCAAATAGGCCCGCGGGCCGTGTCAGCTTGCCGGATCCCAGTATTCCCGTCCCACCCAGATTTCCCAGTGGTTCCAAGGGAACCCTGACTGATGGTACGGATGTTTGACAATCTTATGTCCGACTACGCTAAGTTTAAGGCGACGCTTTGACATTGAAATAAACTCGTCAAGTCGCTCATAACTTTATAACACCGATTTTGTGACTCCGAAATGATTCAGGCATGACAGTTGGAGGTGTCCCATATTTTTCAGTACCTATGCTTTGCGATACTGGGTTAGGGTGCGTCCACACCTCGCGAACGCCCGCGAATGCGCAGTTGCAGCAACGGTTAATTTGCGATTGTCGCCGCTTTTATGCTGCTGTGAACGGCGCGCGAACCGTTGCTACAACTGCGCGTGAATTCAGTCGCTGAATTTAGGAAGCGCATTAGACAAGCTTCTACTATATCTACAAAATATTTTTCCAATATTATTTGTTGATACCTAAGTAGGTACCTATATACAATACCTTTTCAGTGTCAATATTAGTTAGGTAGGTATAGATAGTGTCAAATAAGAAGAGACTTGGCGGGTCACGTGGTTCGACTTGCGCTGCATAAGATTACTTGCGCGAAATCCCCTCTACTGCCATTTGACAAGTCTCTTCTTTCGTGACACGGGTTATACACCCGGGTCTGTATAGAAGTGACCAGCTAGTATATACCCCCTATTTTAAATACTACGACTCGGCCTTATATGGGACTGTTGATGTGCTTTGAGAGATCGCGAAAGCATCGCTACAAAAAGGTGCCGTAGGATATCTCCTTTTGAATTAGCTATCTATGAAACCCAGTAGTTCTGAGAAATATTTACTGACTTTGGTATCCATTGATGTAAGAACTGCGGTAAAAATATCCAACCCGTTGAAACAAATAAAAAGACAGTGAGTAAAAAAAAATATTTTATGTATATTAAGATAAAATACAAATCAATCCCTGTTTGTGCATAAATTCAATTTAGGAATAACACGATCTAGGTAGAGACAACAAGAGATTCTGTACAAAATTCAATCACAATAATAAGCACCAGTCGTTTAGCGCTAATTTATTTATTTATACGTAAACTTCTCCTCTTTTGGGGCCGCTGGGTTTCCTGGTGAACTCTGAGGGTGTGCCGGTGCTGGCGCTGTGTTCGCTGTCGCGGTCCGAGGGCGGGAGCTCGGTGACGGTGGCGCGCGGCGTGGGCGGCGTGGCGGGCGCACCGCGCTCGGCGTGCGGCGTGGACGGCGCCGAGCTCACCAGCGCCAGCTGCGACAGCGTCACGGGCGCCGCGGCCAGCATCGGCCCCAGCCCGCCCGGCGAGAGCACGGCCTGCGCCAGCGCCGTCGTTCCGGGCTGCCCGGCGTGCAGAGTGTTGTTCACCGACCCACTATCCAACTCCTGAATCGGCGACAGCACCAACGCACCCAACACCGGCACCTCGTTCTGGTAGCCGTGCTGCGCCATTATGACGCCCATGTTCTGCATACCCATAGCGAGCCTGTTCTCCCGATCCATCACCTCTTTGGTCACGTCCGGCGTCGGTATCCGCGGGCGGTTTCGCAACGTTATGGGTATGGCGGAACCGTTGCTCTTCTGGCCTCCTACGACAAAAGGGAAAGTAAAGTTAATTACGGTACACAAAACGGACGGTATATTTTGTCGTGTGGATGGTGATAATTTCATCCCCTATCAACCAGCTTGGACATATGTATATGCTTTATTGCACACAGTAATTTTGCAATATTGGTTAGACAGACGGGAAAAGGTGGACTTATCTCTAAAAGAGATTGATTTCTTTCAGACAACCGTACCGGGTGTTGAGAAAAGTCAATTTCACGGGGAAGCGTCAAATACGTAATAAAAGTGTACCTAAATAAATATAGCAAATAATAAACCTACACAAAATAGTTAACTACTACTACATACATACTTGTTGTCTACTTAAAAATACCACGATAGTTGAAACTATTATTTGTAGATTGTACAGCATAAAAAAAGAAACGAACATGTATTTTGTTACATACCATGCCTAGAGTTTTGACGGTGCTGACCACGACCCGACTTCCTTCCCACCAGTCGCTCGTACAAAGACATCTTGTGCTGCGGTAGCGGTGGCACTGTCGGCTGGCCGGCCTCAGGACTAGAGTACACCACCGAGTTATGCCGGTTTCTGCCGAACAAGCCGCCCGACGAGTACGCTGTCGACGCCGACCTCACCGACCCCATCCTTGATATTTGTCTCTGGAACCAGTTTTTCCTTCTTTCGACCAAAGGCGTGTCTACGCTTTCCTGAAACAGTATGAAATGGGCAAGCTATAGCACTTAATTGAGATAATTCATAATCATCATCAACGTCCTATCGTCAATCAAATTAATCATGAAATGAAATCTACTTACATAGTCAGCGTAGGTCTCATCGTGGCTCTTTCGCGGCGCCTGGACGTTGGCGTAAACCGCATCCTCGGCTTTCACTTTGTAATGGTCTGCGGAGCACGGGGGCTCGTGCCGGCGATAGTGCTCTGAAGCCACGGTGTATGGCAGGTCCTTGGGCACAACCTCCTCCCAATACTGGTCCCGCAGCAACTCTGGATGTTCCTCGTGCATCTCATCCACAATCATATAGGCGGCCTGCAAATAACTCGTTCGGTTAAATATAAACCGATGTCGAGTAGGTACTACCACTCAACAAGAATCGAACGCGCGAGCTACTGGGGCTCAGGTCCGGGCCAGCAGAGAGGCATTACTCAGGCACATCAATGAGACCCTGAAGGCTGTGGCTGATTCGGGTGAAGCCAACCTGGTCAAGTTTAATCCTACCAAGACCCAGGCATGTCTCTTCTCAGCGAAACGTAGCCCTTTCCACCTAACACCGTCTTTCCGGGGTGAGGCGGTGCCTTTGGCCGACAAGTTGGAGCTGCTTGGTGTTACCCTATCATCAGATCTAAACTTTGGACCATGTGTTTAATTCAAGAGCCCAATTGGCTTCTAAAAAACTTGGAGTCCTCGCCAAGGTGAGAAAGTACTTCACACTAGGACAGCTTCTCAATTTATACCAAGCACAAGTCCGGTCATGTATGGAGTACTGTAGTCACCTCTGGGATGGTTCCGCCAAGTATCAGCTGGAAGCTCTTGACTCTATCGACAGACGTGCCAAAAAACTGATTGGTGATGATTCGCTTGTCGAGTCTCGCCTTTTGGGTCTGGGATACTGTCGGTCTTTTATCGAATTCACTTCGGTGAGTGCTCCCAGGAGCTCTACAACCTTGTTCCACCATGCCCTTTTTATTATCGAACAACGAGGGGGACAAAAGATCGTTACCCATTTATGGTAGACGTCCCACCATCTCGTACTAAGTGTTTTGCATCCACTTTTCTTTTGCGCACTGCAAAGGACTGGAACTCTCTGCCTGAGTCATTGTTCCCCGATAAGTATAACCTTGGGGTCTTTAAATCAAGAGTGAATAGGTATCTTCTAGGCAAGCATACTACATCTTCGACCTCATCGTCGCTTTCCATCAGGTGAGTTGAGGTCAAATGCAAGCCCATTTAAAATTAAAAAAATTAAAAAAAAATTTGTTAAGTATATAGATTTGTGATCAGTGTACCTACCTAATACGGTGTGAGTGAACAGTACACAGGCATTTACTTAATTAGTTACATTCATTATTATTATCTATATACTGACCTTTATGTGCCTATCTATGAGCCAATTCAATTCTATGTCGTCGTCGTCCTCTCCGAAAGGATTTATTAGAACTTCAGCGACTTTCAGCCATCCGACGTAGAAACAGAACTGCAAAAAACAATAAAAAGTTTTTACGTGTTTTAACTATTGCGTTTATAATCATACATTTTAATGGTATGTTCGGAGTTTTCTACCTACTTACGATAGGCCACGCGAACGAAATTCCGCCGGGTCCACTAGTATAATATAAAATTAACCAAAATTCACGCAGCGCCATCGAGTCCCAAAGTAAGCAAAGCTTGTGTTATGGGTGTCAGAAAACTGATAAAACACCCAGACGGGTCTGCTCAGAAAGCAAAATTTATCATTTCAATGTCCATATGTCGTAGGCGACACCTACGACTAGGCCGTGTGGTATCCGGTAGAGTAGAACAATCCACGAATCTTTTCTGAGCGTGGAAATTACAGAAAATCCTCCACTGATATAGAGAAGGCTCAAGTCTAGGTCCAGCTCTGGGCTGATAAGGGTAGAAACGTCTTTATATAGAACTGAATATTGTGAGGAATTAATGTGATTAAATTGCGGAGTCCATATTGTGTAGAATCGCGAATAAGAAGAAAAGCGATTATCAAGAACATAGAAAAATTCCTACCCAGCCATGGCAAGTTTATTAAAGTGATGTCTGACACGTCTCTTAGTATAATTTACTAACGGAAATAAGCAGACACCACATCGTTCCAATGTTAGTTACAAAAAGGAATAACCAAAAAGGAAAGAAAATCTGGACATGCAATCAATAAGCCTGAACTATGGTTCATAACTTTAAACTAAATTATTACGATACCCTTTAGTAGTATAACTCAGCGAAAGACATAATAAGTCTGTATTTATTTTACTATTTGTAACTGGCGCGTCTTGGAGGACAGAATTTATTGTTTGGGAACAGTGAGTTTTGTAGGATTGCGGTGCTTTAACTATCACACTATATAGGTAAGTGTAAATGAATCGATTGTCGAATCCTACACAATCCACAATATAAGGATTAGAGTAGCATATTTCCGCATACCATGGACCACCTCGTTTCATACTCGGCGTGTCCTAAGACTTGCATAATGGACGACTTGTTCGAGGCCAGTTCAAACGCGTCGCTGAATATTGGGCGACAAAAGTGTAAGTCAGACTTTAGTCCATCGACTCGATAAGAAGAAGAAAAAGTATTAGAGAATTATACTAAAGCCTTCGTTAGGCGTTACATAGTTCCTTACTAACCCGTAGAAAATGTTTTCGTGAACTTACCTGTAAAGCAGTAAACAAGGGAAAGTATACGTCGGGTTCGTATTTGGACGTGCTCCCCGGCGCGGGAGGCACCAGCTGCCGGCCCATCAGCGCAGCCACGAAGTATGTGTAGAGTGCCAATGTTACCACCTAATAAATAAAGATTAAACGTATTAGAATATTGATTGATATCTTTAACTAAAATTATCGCATTAGCACATAATTTCATGGAATTAAATTAATTTATTGGCATTTTACTGTTCTGTAAAACTATAGAGAGAATCTGTGAGACTACGCAGAGCTAAAACAGCTGGGTCAAGAAATTTTGCACCTAGGTTTTGAAGAGAGTAATACGTAATCTGGACAAACAAAACATCGATGAATGCTATGCGATATTACAAGATTGCGATCTTTCGCGTAATCGATGTTTTGTTTATCGAGATTACGTGAAATAGGGGGTGGCAGATTGTATGCAACATTCAGCGGATAATTATGATGATGAAGATGATAATCTTTGGCGTTAATGTGCCGGTCGTACTCTCGGCCATCGACGCGAATCCTATCCTATCCTTCTTTTAAACCTTAAGTGGATTCACTTGAAATTCTATTTAACTTTTTTGATACCTTGTCCCTTGGCAGGTGAAACAGGGGATGGAAGTTTGGAATTCTGACTTTTCTGACTGCCTGCTAAATGACAACGCAGAGCCAAAACCATTGGAGGCAGTGGAATTTTGTACTTTGACTAACTGCTCAAAATGCACAGACGAAACTGCTGGATATAGACTAAGAAAGGATTTCTAAAATTTTAACCCCCGAATTGGGAGAAAAATTTGTATACAAGTAAAGGTTCTTAGCAATATCCATTCCCTATTTTAGTTGTGTAATATCCGCTTAGAACGGGAACGGGTTGAAAAGATATTGCATTTGAAATTAACAAGAAAACGTAAAAAGTGGTCCACGCGGACGAAGTCGAAGGCAGAAGCTACCTTAAAGCTAGTATCTATTAGAATAAAAAAGTAAATCCAAAGATTTTGACATAAGACACTCACAAAAGAGTCACCAAGTTAATTCGATTATGCGATAAGAATGCTCTTGATGTTTGAATCCGGCTAACGAGCTAGCGGGTCACTTGATGCCCCTGATGGTAAGACGGAGTTTATACAAACAGACAATCTGATATCAGTCCAATATTTTATAACAACCATTCATAACAAATTTACACTATGTGAACGAGCTTATCTTTGAATATATATGTAGGTACCTACCTACCTATAATCTAATGAAGAGTTCACAAATACCGCCGTAATCTTTCTATTATTGGCTATCAAACCGCTAAAACCTAATTTATATTGATTATGAAGTAAGACAGATTTGTAACGCCAGAAATTGAGCGTAGTATTCTTCCCGAAAGTGACACAAGTAGCAAGGTTCAAATATTTCTAGAATTCGTGACTAATAATTAAAAACATAAGATATTCTATTTTTGTTGTTTGTATGGACTAATCATTGTAACTACTGGTCGGATTTGAAAACTCCTTTTGCATTCGGTAGACAGGCTACCTTACAAATACAAATCTAAAAGGGATGAAATAGAGACTGAACTAGGCGCGATAGTAACTTAAGAATCTAAAGGCCTGACATAGAAGTATGTAGTAGTAGTATAGTAAATGCGAGTACCACAGTTCATACAAATTGTGCTGTATCTTAATTTTATTAATGATAGCGGCCCGCCCCGGCTTCGCACGGGTACCACTACGGGTACACGGGTTACACACGACCACTGCGTAGGGAGCCGACCGCGCGAGTACGCCGCGCGGCACTTTATTTCTTGATGACATTGACTCCCCTCCCGTACCCCGTGCTGCCTAGATAGCCGAGCGGACTGAGCGGCGAACACGCGACTTTTTTCTAATATTCACATTTTTAAACTCGTGATATCTTTCGAATGGAATGTTTGAAATGAATAATTCAAAAAGTTATATAAAGGTATTTAAGCAGTCGTGAATATGAAGTAATTTAGTTTGATAAGGATCAATACCAAGGTACAAATAATGAGCGTTTTTTAGCGGCGGCATTTCAATTAAATTTTGGAAATAAAAGAACACTTATTGTGACATAACTATTATAGTTAGACATATACTGTCGCGTGTTCTGCAAAGTCATAGTACATTATTTTGTTCTATCATCAATAGTTTTCGCAGCACACGCGATGTAAGGAATTTTTGGGTATTATTTTACACCTTGGTTTACATTATTGGAGTTTTATTAATGATCCGTAATTTTTTATAAAATATAATATAGCCTATGTCACCCGGGGATAGTGTACCTTCCCAACGGTGAAAGAATTTTTGAAATCGGTCCAGTAGTTTCGAAGCCTATTCAATACAAACAAACAAACAAAAAATCAAACATTTCCTCTTTATAATATTAATATTATTATATTATATAGTATAGACTATTATTCTCTTTTAATGAGGAGTTTCCCAGTAGGTATTGTCAATTGGTTTCAAAAAGCATCAATAGATAGCGCTCCTACAATTTTGGTAATTTTTGACCAAAAGGTTCAACGAAATGTATTTTAATACAAACCTTTCATATTTGTATTGCGTTCATTCTTGATCCTAGTGTCCATGAAAAGAATTGACTCAGTCAAATTGATGTTTGTTTATTTGTAATAATTTATTACAACCTCTAAAATGGTTGAAAACTATTGATATATTCAATATTATCCAATACTATTTTAAGCGATTATCAATTACCAAAATTGTCGGGGCGCCATCTAGGGAGTGGTTAGGAATGCTTTAGATACCTATTGGAAAACTGCTCATTACATTTATTTTTAATCTTATCCTATTTATTCTATGACCCTCTACTGTCAAATATTTGATTGAGCAAAAAGCCCGTACTCAGTCCATTTGCTTCACAAATGCAACGTATACCGATGTAACCGCAAAATATCTTTTGTTAGAAGTAGGTACCAGCGCTTATCAAAACAACATTTACACGTCTAGGGACTCAGCAACATAGCAAGTTTCACGCCAGCACAATGAGCTGGACATCACGTTTAATAGCGCTGGAGCGTGAGTCGAACTGGCATGCGCAAATCTAGACACGGGGTAGCGTGCGAAGCCAAGTTCAACCCAAGAAATGAGAACTAGCGAGCAGCACCCGTGATTACACGAACTATTTGGATCTACTTTTGATTCCTTTAAAACTAAAAATCTTTTTAACAAAAACTTATATATTTTGAGACCCTCTATATATAGTAGTAGCCCAAATTTTATAAACACAGCTTAAACGATTATTACGATATTAACGTCCAAAATTGTCTAATCATTTTATAACTGAGTGACTGACATTTAGATCAAAAAACTAACCCACTTCCAGATCAAATAACTTATGAAATATTAACCTCAATATTTATTTTGCTAGTTTTAACCAGCAAATCAAATATTTTTAAGAATAGAACCATACAATATAAAAATAATAACTCGCTTAAAACACAAAGCGTTTTTTTTAGCTAATTAGCTAGTAAGTGAAAACTAGCAAAGTCAAATGTTGAGGGACAGTAGATCATAAGTTATTTGCTTTGTGTAAATAATTTAAATAAGCTGTACGTTCTTATAAATACATTTCTGGATTGTCTACAGAACTAGATCTCAAGACATGTCGGTGAATTCGACAACTACACCATAATTGTCATAATAGGTACCACCATAATTTAACTTGGCTCCCATTTTCACACTATGTGAACGAGCTAATCTTTGAATATATATGTACCTATCTACCTACAATCCAATGAAGAGTTCACAAATACCGCCGTAATCTTTGTATTATTGGCTATCAAACCGCGAATACCTAATTAAAATTTATTATGAAGTTAGACAAATTTGTAACGCCATTAATGTATGATTGTATAAATATTTCAGAAATATATGGGGTAGTTCAATAGTTAAGCTAGGTAGTGTATATTGTAGAGTAACTAATATGAGAAATAATTTATGCAATATTATGTTTTAGTGCATCATACCCACATAATTATAGTCATTAATTATGGGAAATTAGACGTTCTAGAAAATAAATACGACTCGGCTGGTAGACATGTGAGTGAATATAGGTAGTAACAATTACCGACAGAGGTCTAAAAATCTCTAGACAAAGTCTGGGTACATTTTCACTCAAATATATCGGAAAATCCCCGATAAACTCATATACTCAAATATGACCTAAACTACTTAACCGATTTTAATGAACCTAAAATAAGAACTATCTCAAGAAATCCGCATCGAAAGCGCCACCGACAGACACACATATACATGCGTCAAACTTGTAACACCCATCGCTTTGTGTTGGGTGTTAAAAAAAGCAGTGTAACTCGAGTTAAACTTGTTAAAATCGCCATTTTGTTATACCTACCTATTTGTTCAACACATAAACGTACGTTGTGTAAAAAAGTGTGTTAAAGGAAATCTTGCCGCTATCAAACACGGTGGTCCAACGGGAATATCTCCACGTCCATCCGTCCGTATTGGAGAGCTGATAAACTCACACATTTCAAATTATGAACAGGCTTTAAAATTAAAATCCGTGCTATCGCAAACGATCTACACGTAACTGTCCTCAATTTTAACTTTCACCCTTTTCATAGATAGAATTAGAATCCTACTTCCTATCTCTGCATAATACTAGTAAGTACAAAACAAAGTCGCTTCCCAGCGTCTGTATATATGTACGCTTAGATATTTTAAACTACGCAACGGATTTTAATGCGGATATCCACATTAGATAGAGTGATTCAAGAGGAAGGTTTATAAACTAGAAAAAAGGGTGGGTAGTGGTAAAGTAGGTGGACGCGAACGAAGTCGCGCCGGATCCACTAGTTACCTATAAATAGGAAAGTTTATGAGATTCGATGACCGTCTGGATTTAGGTTACTCTTTCCGATAATTTCCGATTTTAATGAACTTTCGTTGTGCTCTATTTTGCAATACTTGGTAGTTCCTATCGAATCAATCCACTCATCGCTAGGTTTCTGTAGTTGTCGCAGACAGAATGGGTAGGTAGTATACCTAAGTACTAACGTAACAAGATAAGGTATATTTAATATGCCTTATCTTAACTTGTGATTTGCTTATATTACATGGACACGACGCTTTGTCTCTTTAGATGAGCGTACAGGTAACTAAATGTGCCTCGCTCGATCTTGCGCGATGGATAACGACAGAGTAGCTCATGTTAATGCTACATAATCAACCTACACAGTACTGTGCTATTAAAATTACCTACCTACCAAGCAGCTAGTAGATGGCATTTCATAGTAGATTTTAATCAAGGTTAGCACTGCCTACCCTCAGTGTAAATTAGCTCACGATATTTTTATCTTGGGATGGGGACTCGCTTTGCCGTCTGTCCCTATGGATCTACGTATGCTTAGATCTTTTAAACTACGCTACGGATTTTAATGCGGTTTTCGATAAGCAATCGATTTTAATTTCAGCAATCGATAAACTGATTTAAGAGGAAGGTTTATAAGTAAGAAAAAGGGTAGGGTAAAGTAGTACTTCGCGCCGGGTCCACTAGTTTACTATAAGTAATATTTTTTCTTCTTTCCTTTCTTTTTCTCTCAACGGCTTCAGTTTTTTTGCTTTGATATATATCAAAGCAAAAAAACGGTATATACAACAGTCAGTGAGAACGATTCTTTTCATACCTAAATATATGGAGTTTACGAACCTGGGTATAGACGAGAGGTACACATACTGTATCGTACCCAATGAGAGCGCCAAGGCGTCTTCTTATATCCGATAACTCCACTAGGAGTGTCTGTACTATGTGGTCGCTTGTAATAAGCCCTTCTTTTCTGGCTCTATTTATTATGTTTGTAGCCCACACTAAAGGCATCCAGTACTTTGACATTGGACTCTTCCCGTCCATTTTTTCAAACACTTTTCTTTCACTCTCAAGCATTAGACCTGTAAAGAAATAAGACATGACATAATCGGCATGATAATTAAATTCAAATCTGATTATAACAGCTATGCTCTTTGTGATGGATGACTGCTTTGAAACATTCTTGTTGGTTTAGTAAAGATTTATTTGTGTAATAAATATAAATATATAAGCCCGAATCAACAAACAGGTTGACTTCGGGGTTTTCAACATAAGATTTACAAAGTGAACGCGCTTACCCGAGTCGACCACATGTTGCCACGTCGGGAATCTTCGTTTTACCCTGAGCGACACCCTCTGTAGGGTAATAACGTACGCCAAGATAGCGTATCGAACTATGTTTCTTCTCATTAAACGGCCGGTTTCGTCCTGAAATTAATTGAAAACTTACATTAGTATTTACGTAAAAACACATAATATGTGTAACCATGATCCAGTGGTTACTTAAAGTAAAAGTGCTGCCAGGGGAACATAACCACAATAATAACAATAAACAAACAATCATAACCAATTTTTCATTGGAAAGGTTTGCGCTTTCGGTATCAACGCTCTCCCTTGATGCCAAGATTTTTATTATTATGACTCAATAGTACAGCTATGTAATATACACTCGTAATAATAATCAATTATTGTGTCTATTTGGCAAGAAACAAAAAATCGCAGTTGAAAGCAAGAACTCGCAGACAATTAAATTGTCGTCGGCAGTAAATTGCAAATGAGCAACAACAAAATAATTGCAAAAAAAGCCCAGTGGTTGTCACGGGTCTCACCCAAAGAGCTGGTTTGCTCCGGATACAGCATCAGACGTGGGAGTTGTTGATTTTAGGCGACACCAGACCTCGTCCTCCACTGATTTGCGCTACCTCCAGCCCGAGATACCAGTGCGTACGTAGATGCGAATAAATATTAAGTGTTCGTGTGTATTTAAATGAAACTTTATACACCTACTTACTTGCAACATTCGGGTTTTATTTAACATTTCAGTTTTTAGCAGTCTGAGTTTTTAGTTTTTGTTTTCACTCTTTATATTTTCCGCTTTTTATACGAATGGTCGGTACCATGAAAGTGTAAGTGAAGTGAAAAAAGTGAGAATGGTTATTATATAGTTTTATTATAACTGTAAATATTTTATGTGTACTTTAATAAATTGGGAACACTCCTAAACGGTCATTCTAATAAAAAATGGAAAGAGAAACCTAAAGATGATTTTTCAATACCAATTTAACGATACCTTGATAGATGACATAGCGTGTCGACATATTTTTTTTTATTTGACGCATAATGACGCCTGGTAGTCGTCATATTGAATTTTGATCAATATCATGTCTTCAGTGACACTCGCAAGATTAAGACAAACGATAGACGTAAAAACCATCAAAATCGGCCCATGCGTTTGGTTTCTAGTTGTTGGAACAACGCCTGCCTTTGTGGAGATCTCTGGGGGAGGCCTATGCCCAGCAGTGGGCGTCTTTCGGCTGATATGATGATGATGACAAAGGAACAAACATATGTTTATTTATTTATTTATTGGAGTATCAACAGCTATATAAAACAATAAATATTATATACGAGTCAATAAATCAATTACAGGTCCTCGCTAGTATCAATATATACATACAGGTAAACACCTTACCTTCCTTAGCGACGTACAGTCGGGTAAAACGTTCGCTAAGCAAAATCTGTAGTACATCTTTGTGGGGAAGTTTTCTGATTTTTCAATGCAATATACATATAAAAGCCAAAACCAAGAGTTTCATGTACCAAAGCTTTAGTATCTACAAACCGACAAGGATCATGAATTCGTAACGGCATGACATAGTTACTCCCAGAAACAAGAACCTGATAAAATGAAAACGTGATAAGCACAGCATATAGTGCCTACCTATAGATTTTAAATGTTTCCGGAGGGAAACACTTAAAATCTATAAAACTGGCGAGTTTTACAGAGTTTTGTTAGGTCCTGATCAGTACAAAGATACACTGTCCAAACTCTAAAAGCTTAATGCTGCACACTAAACTTAGGCGACTCTTAATTTGGCCTCTTAAAATAATCCTAAGAATTAAAGAGTCACAAAATCGGTATCACAAAGTTAAGAGCGAATTTAGTTTTCACTTAAGGTTGGTGTTGGTGCAATGCTTTTTCTTGTTATAAATATATCTTTAATCAACTTAGGCCGGGCACAGACCTACAGAACAGGGCCGGGCGCAACCGGTCTCATCGGCGCACATCTAGCGGGCCAAGCATTCTTAAAACTTCCATTCAATCGTTATCAAGTGCTTGCCGGGAAAGGTTGACGGGTAGAAATTAACGACGACAAATTAATGTGCAATAATGTAATTGTGTGAAACGTTGTGATGTAATGAATGTACAATTTAGACAATTTTAAATTTTGATAATTTAAAAACAATTTATATATTTCCAAATTTCGGCAGAATGACGAATAAAGCGCCCAACCTTGTAGCACTGGAGTTATCTATGGAAACACAGCTCTGGAGTTGTCTATGGAAACGGACGGTGATGCGGATCCGCAGCCACTCGCGTGGCTGCGTTCCAATGTGCCGAGCGCCTTAAACAGTAACTATACTTTAACATGATATCAAATCGAGCCGATGTCAAATAGTTTCTCTTAATTGATAGATCACTCATTGAGTTAATAATAATCAATATACACACTTATTTCTTAACGCATCAGTAGAGACAGTACATAATTATATCGAGTGATATAATATATAGGTGCCTATGTATGTTATCGTTAAAACCGCTGAAGTAAAACATTTGTAAGCGTAGGTACCTACACAATACAGGTAGGTAGGTCACCCTTGAGTAGGTAAGTCATGATGTCAAATGCAATTGCAATAGCAGCGTAATATTTTCTGCTTGAGTACCATATTTAAGTTGCATCATTTAAATAAAAAGAGGTAAAAAGATCTAAACAAATAGTACTAAATAAACAACATGGGTATTAGACAATCACAAATAAATTAGAAACGTTTGTTTCATTCGTGTCTATTCCAGGCTAGGTGACTATTAATTCATAACTAACCGACAGTAAAAGTCGGATAGCCCTGGACCAAGTTTACATATACTCAAATATTTAGTAAACTGCTGAATCGATTTTAACGGAATCAAGCTTATAACCATCTCGATTAAAATGGCTTTCAAGAAGAGAAAAGCGCCTCCAAGTCGGTTCATTCGTTCTGTAGTTACGAGCCACGGATACCAAAATACACAAGTCAAACTCCACCCCTCTTTTTCCATAGGCGTTGGTGTTAACTGAATTTCGTAATTTTAACCGCATAGAGATACCTAACAGTAGAGGAAAAATGTTTCTGGGTACGTATTAAAGAGTAGATTCTATAAGTATTTTCTATGTGGATAACCCTCAGAGCACCCGACTTAACATCGCTTGTACCTAAACAATCAAGATATATCTTTGACTGCAATTCAATTGTTAAACAAGTGACTCGATCTCGGTCGCGTCATGGACAACACAGCCTCTCAATGGATTAGTTCATTAAAGGAAGGTTTGTAATAAACCTTCCGTCAAAAATTATGTAACTGATGCAATATTTTCTGTAACCGATGGTGATAATCATCTCATTTTTTCATTATTTCTATGTTAAAACCGTGGCTTAGGAGGGAAAGCTTTTATATATATTTTCATACAGTGTGGATTTTCATAAAGTAGTCCAAATTAAAAATAGTTTCCACGCATGATGGCTGGGAGCACGTTATAGTAAACTACGGTTCAGTCAATAGGTTGAAAATTGTTTAAAGGTGCAAGGGTAGACAGCGCTCAGGCTCACTACTGATGTTGATTAGCTGCCTTCGTTCTACGAGGATACCATCCTCTGTGCATTCTATATGAGAGAAGTTTCTTTTCATTGTTGTAACAGAACACGCCATGAATTTCCGGCGATAGAGAAGCGACTGTTTGGTACATAAACGGATCTCCATATCTCTGTTGCCAGAGAGGTATGGCATGTTACCCAGTCGGTGTTACTTGCTAATTACGTAATTAATTACTACGCACGTGTGCTATACTGATACTAAATGGCTTTTACGAGAGTCCGTTTCTTAGTAAAATCGAAATGTTTACTGATTCTCCTGCGTGTAGATATAACTGATACTGAAACTGCAAAATGTCAATACAGGAAATATAATAAAATAATTCTCCCACGCAACATGCCTCAAGACAAAGAGATAGTACTCCAATTTCAGTCTGATTATTATGCTAGCGATAGGTAATATGATACCGACAAGATTTATTTTCAATTGAGAACTCTCAGTATTGATTAAACTCGACCCGCGATAAATTACTAAATTAGAAACTCTTAAGAATTTGAGATTGAACACGCGAAATGATATCCATTTGACCGTTAATATGCTGTAAAATGGGTATCGTTGACTCACAATCATACAAAAAACAGTCTCGTAGGAGTCATACGAGTAGGTAGGTACCCACCTAAGTAGGTAGATAGGTATTTTGTTTTGCTCTGATGTTCAAGTCTTCAAGTGTCAACTAACAAAGATTGTAAGAGACATGGTCCACATTCACTATTGATTTTAGCACTAGACTAAGGGGGTCCTTAGTCTACCGAGTGGAATCTAATAAGTCCATTTCCTGGACTTGAGCCTCCTCCTCCTCTTCCAAACCTTTCATAATTTTTCCTGCTCATCCTAGCGGTAAACTTAGTGGCTAGCAGTAAATCTGCCAGTCAGGGCAGACTTTTCTATTAGGAATTTTCAGATTTACTGATAGCGGTTTCCTACCAGAATATTTAATTATTTGTAGTGCATCTGACGCGTACAACCTGTTAGGGAAAAGCAGCTCTGCCAGATTTTCGTTCGTCTATCAGCAGGGATGGGGGGACCGCGAGCAGGTGAGGTTCGTCTGGGCCCCCGAGGCGTAGGTACCTACTACAATTATACTTAAATGAACTAATTTTAAATATAGCCGGTCCCCAATACTTAGTTTCTAGGAATAACTTACAAACGTACAATATTTTTCCTCTTTATAATCCCACTAATATTTTAAATGCGAAAGTTTCAGCCCTTCCCAGCTGTCTTAGTAAATAGTCTTACGGGTTGTACCTACTACTGAGAATTTACTTCTCAATATATGTGTGTGTATGTTTGTTACCTCTTCGCGCCAAAACGGATAAACTTTTTATTTACTATTTATTTACGAGTGAAAACCATAACATCTATCTAAGAACCATCGCTGATGAATCACAAATTATTTTTTCCTAGTAAGCGGTTATACAATGTAATGTAACCTGTGTAACTGGGACCTCTAGAGACTATGATTTTTTATCATTTTACCCAGTTTCAGTAGTCTAATTTGTGGAGGGCCCCGTTAAGAGGTCGAAATTTACTATTATATTATTTATAGAGGCAACTATGTTAATTAAAAAGGCATATTTTATGGTTTTATAAGTGCATACATGGGCAATTTTATGAATGAAATACAATATTTACTACATACTCTTATACTTGGTTTGCATTTGCTAGCTTCAGTTAAGGTGATGTTAATTTGATGGATCAAATAAGGAGGTATGCAAGGTTTTTATGTGTGGAAAAATATAATATTTGCAAACGTCTCGCATCGCAATTCACACAGCGGTATCCAGCCCAAAAGCAAGCAAAGCTTGTGCTAGATTACTGATAAACTACATAATATATAATTTGAATACATACTTGTTACTACTTATATACTTTGAATACATAACACATGCCATAGACACAGGTAAACTACTTACTTAGTTAAGGCATCTAGTTAATTAAAAATATTGCATGTATCTACTTAATTTACTTAGCTTAAATTACTAGGGTAATAAATAATTTTAAATTGTTCTATTTAAATTTTAACATAAGTAGGTACTTAATTTAAATTTAACTATGTAATTTTAGACATAAGTTTTCTTGAATAAATTATTTATTATTATTTTATTTATAACAGTAATACAAGTTTCTCACATATTTAGGGTCCACGTAACTGGCTTACCTACACTGTATTTATTTACAACCAATGTACAAAAAACAAAAGACGGCACGTGACGCGTGTCAATATGAAAACCTGATGAAAACTCTGGTGGCAAATCTACAACACAAGATCAGATGGACCCGCCATGTGTAATTGTGGATATATACGTATGAACTTTTGTTGTAACAAATGAAAATAAAATTGGCTGCATACCGTAAAAACAAGTAGTTATCATTAATGACTATAAGTCGTGAACAGACAATAAAATTAACAGCTTACGTACAGCACAGCTGTTCTAATATTACCTACTACTGCATTTGTTTAGTATATAAGAATTAAAATGTTCATATTTTTAAATTTATATCGAGGGTAATTAAAGTGTAGGATGTGCGCCCACAGACTACGTTAGGCCTGTATTTACTATTTATATCGTACAAAAAATGTGGCGATAGCAAAAAGCCTGCGCCAGTTGACGAGCCCCACATATGCCCGACATCGTCCCAATCATCGAGTGAATACCCAATGAAAGTGAAATCTCGCATAGAGAGCGATCGCATGCGCAATTAAAATTTGGAATACTGCTATAACACGATAGAGCAGTGTGAGCCGTGACACTTATTGCCATGTAATGATAACAAATTGATGATTAATATTACGCAGTTAAACAGAAATTGGCATTGTTTCTGTAGCTCGTGTTGATTTGTAGGCTGTGTATCGAATCTCATATTAGGGGCACCATTTTGTTATGTTAATGCTAAGAAAAATACAGGTGTCTACTGAGCGTTGCTCAAGGATATTACATACGTTAATTTTAAACATCTATTGTTGAGTTAAATGTAACTATATGTGTATAAAAAGCAGTTCTGTCATTGACAGATCCTCATTTATTGAAGTAGTGCCTGCCATTATATTCATAATGAATCGCACTTACGAAGTCAGTTATGGCGATGCCAACCGCCAATAAAATACTCATATGACGGGTAGAGCTGAGAACAAGTAGGTATTTCTCCTTGCATGAGGTTAGTTTAGTCACACGCAAACGATAGCGGGCGATGGCTATATTGCTTTTCAAAACACGTCGACATTAGTATTGGACAAGATTGATTTATTCAGTATCTAACGGAACAAAGTGTTTATCAATAAATAAAATATCGTGGTGCGGAGCACACACGCGCAGGCCGCCGCAGCCATAGCGAATCCTTTCTAAACGCGTTTATTATCAGCCATCGCACAGGCGCATTCGTCGCGGTGGAGGCCGCGGCCACAACTAAGTACATGAGGACAAACTACTTACCAATGCAATCTATTGCTTTTGCCAAAATTTTATGGAACGTGCATGGCCGCTTTTAAAACTTTTTAAAAATGGATTAATTAGAGGGGTGTGATTTTAGAGGGTTCTTTAAATCATGGGTCTACAGTCATATCTACAGATTCACCTGTCTTCGTTATGCCCGTCTGACTTTTAGCTGTAGCCAATATTGAAAATGCCGCTCAAAGGACACTGGTTTGAAAAAAGACGTTCTAAACCGAAGGCAAAACCGAAAACCGAGCATTAGCATTCCATTCAGCGCATAGGCGTACTACAATTACTTCAGCAAAGTGTATTTAAACTTACCCTGTTTACTTGATACATATAAATTACTGTAATAGGACATTTTGAGAAAAGGGTATTAAGTGCCGAGACGAGAATTTTTTGACGAGCCTTTCTGAATTAAATAATTAAATTTGGATTTCGCATAACTACATATTCAGCATCGTCACCATAGACGTAGCAAGAGTGTAGAGGTTTGGAACTCCAAAAGCTATAGGTTCATAGAGATCTAGGTATAGTAACTTTATGATAGAAGTAGAACAAAACTCAGGTCATTTTAAGATTTTACACACGGTTTTGTAAATTAATGCTTTAGAACTTTTTTACCTTGTTTAAAGAAGTTTTAAATTTTAGTATAGGTCGCTTGCCGAAAGCTGGCATGCTGCACATATTGACCAATCAAAGCTAAGGAATGATTGTAAACGCGATTTAGAAACCAATATATATATCTGTGATTTCTGATTTTGAAAATCTAACCTATCTGATAGCTCGACCTATATAAAAACCAATATTACAAAGAAATTTTAAATTGCGGCTGGTTAAAACTAAGCTGAAGCTGAGAGAAGTGAGATCGTCACAGTGCGCGCGAACACACTAGTAATTGACTATCCTCCATGTAGGTATACGTCCTTGTTGATAATACTTGAGTGGCGATCGGCACTGTGCGTCCGCCAAACTTAACGCACAGCTAAGGTAGCGAGTAGAATGTGTTCACCGAGCACTGTGAGAACAGTTACAAGTATTTTTACGGAATACGGGAGTTCACATGTTTTGCTGTGGGAAGATGAAGGAGGTAAAGGAAATTTTAAATTGCACGTGAGAAGGTCGGAAGTGTTCGCACCATAAATCAAGTTGCGCCTGTGTAAGCTTGAAAATTATTATTGTTTAATTAATGGTAGGTGTGGAATTCATGGTATTGCTGATACTATCACGGTATTCAATGTTTAATGTTTCATTATATTTTACCTTTTCCGAAAAATATTTAAATACATCTCCTTTTTATTTCCATTTATTATCTAGGAAAGCACTTAATTCACATGCAATTTAGCTCAATCGGAAACCGGGAAAAGGACAAAAAACGTGAAAGTAAATAAGCGTGTAATAAAGTCTCTTTTCGCTTCTGCCTCTCTGTCCTATTTCCGCTCATATCTCCTAGGTTTAGTTAGATTTTCCCTATTTTTGAAGTGTTCACTTTTGGTGATGTCCAAAAAATTTCAGGCCGGGTATCAAATTTTTTTTAATTTTGATACTCGGCCAGCGAGCGGTTTAAAAAAAAAGAGACACCCAGATCGTGTATTTTTTTTATACTGATTAATTTTTTGTATGGTTAGCTCCACGGTGGACGGACCATGATAAACGACAGTGTAGAGGGGACAACTGGTAATAATTTGATGATACAGGGTGGTCGCTCAAATGTATGTGTATTGTAGGTATAGCTACTGACGATTACAAAATGACGTCGATATTAGAATATTTCATTTTTCTATCACAATACCTTTACGGAATCGACCAACAATACTGTTTGTTATTCTTTTGTATAAACGTGTTGTTGTTGGTGTTATGGATAACTGTCCATTATTCCAGACTTTCAGCTTCCTAGGTTTCATACTCAGTGTGTAGCATGTTTTAACATAAATGTTGTCTTTTATGTGGATCTTTGCCTAGGTGTCCGGGAAAATAGAATAACACTTATAGCCCCTTCGACTTATGCAACGCAAGACTAATGTCTAAAGAGGCTAATCAACTATTATAGGACTACTGTAACATAATACAAACATTAACGAAACCACTGCCTAAGACTGACAGACACAATGTGTAATAAATGTGTTTTACTTTACTTTACTTTACAATGTGGAGCAGCCGCAAGTCCAGCAGTGGACTATTATTCGACTTCTGACGTAATTTTTTAATTTTTTAAGCTACTCAGTGACAAACGAGCAGAGAGCTCACCTAGAGCCCTAGCGCCTTACTGGAAATTTCAGCGACAGAGCGCGACTGATGAAATCATACACGATTGCTATAGGGGCCTCTAACAGTAACCTATGCGGTAACTGTTGCCCATTACGTTGCGGATCATCACTCAACATCATCCTAGCAGTACATCCCAGCTTCTATCAGGGTCCGCTACTCTTCTCTCTACTTCGCCCAGTATCCAGTACCCTAGCGTTGTAAGCCGTTGGCTCTCGAAACCAACTCAGCGACGATCCAAAGCTTCCTGATACGGGCAGGTTTATGCCTCGGCGCTGTCCTAATTGGCAATGGTCGTGCGACGGGCGGTTTTGAGGTCTCCTAATGGTATGGCGACGTCCGTCGTACGACCATGGCCGCACGACCGTTGCCAAGCACTCTAAGTTGACAGCACCTCGTACTTCCCATGCAACTTGGGGCTTACGCAGCACGTGACCAATGGTTGCGGATATTACTCGCAATTGAGTAATACGCGTAATAACTGGTTAGGACGCCTTTTAAACGACGTATTTAATTAAATATTACGAAATTAACTAATTCTGGTTATTGATATAAATTATTGAACCTGTTATTTTACCTATACTAGTTAGGTAGTTTTGCCTGCGACTTTGTCTGCGTTGATATTATTTTTAAGGCAGGTTATCATTTCCTGAGTGACCATTTTAAATGATTTCCTTAATGTATGAAAGCTTATACTATGGAGAGGTCAAGCTGTATCTCTGGTTCTAAACAACATGGCCTAGATTTTAGATTTTAGATTTTTAAGTAAGACCCCAAACTTCTAATCTGTGAAAACCTCATCAAAATCCATTAGGCGCCATTCCTATATTTTTTTTAGTTTAGTTTGTCTATTATGTGTTCCAGTTTCCAAAATTAATTATACCCTATATGTTGCCCAGGCTTAATAGAAACACTACAAAAAAGTTTCATTCAGTCGCTTTTTAGTCCAATCAATAAAACATAATTGTCAATAATAAGAATTAGGTATTTCGCAAATACTCATATACAATCACATCACATCATTAATAGGCTATCGCTGGATCCGAGTGTTTTCCACATTAGAGGAGGGTATAGCAATAATCTCTACGCTTGGCACGCGGGCGTGAGATTGTAGTGCTTGAAAATGCTCTACAGAAATTTGTTGCTGGCTATTTTCTGGTAAGTACCTAAATGGGCGCTTCGAACGCGGTCTTTGCATGACTGGAGAAACAAACTCAATAAAAAACCGCTCTCGATGGTTTTCAAGGATTAACAAAACAAACACATATGGATTATACCTCTACGCCATAAAAATTCACAAATAATGTGCATAAATGATCTATCGCATCGTTGTATGTAAGAGCAAACCACAAAACCGACCCATAAAACACGTAAGCAAACGGCGTAACGCTTTTAATTCATCGATATCCATACAAACACTCAAACTTTGACGAAACACAAGTCCCAATTCATTGTAGCACAATAAATGCCGCGCAATAATGGTCTAAGTGTATAAATAACTGCCTAATTATTTGACTACATGGAATTGATGGTAAAACCGTTTTTGCTTGCTGGTTTCGTGTCTCAAGCGGATGTTTAGCACGCCACTGCCATGAGATTCATTGTTTCTGCGTCGCCGTGAAAAGAGAGGACAAAAGACAGTTATTTATCAATGCAACCTCATTACAATGACATTTGTATTTTAAATCACCTCTGTATATCATCCATGTACTGAGTATCGTAACTAAATAACAAAATTACGTACGGTACGGGCTCGTAAAAATATATAGGTACGTAATAATATTTCTTATTCGATCCTGTGGTACCACACCGCACAGAACCAATTAACTACATTATGAATATTCCCAAGATGTAGTTAATATTTTAGATATATACCAATAATATTCCCGTGAATCTAGATATGTTGATTACTTTTACAACTTTATATATTATAAACATAAACACTGGTTAAAAACAACTGTCAATATTATAGGTAGATAGAGGAATAAATCTAAGTAGTGATCTAAAATCTGTACCTAAGTAAGTTATTGTATTATAGTGACTTACAGGTAATAAGCGGAGTTTAGCATCGTGGTCAAGGCTAGTTTAACATTGACTATTAAAAATGGTTGCGATAGGGCTGTCAAAGATAATATGTTCGTTATTTTTGCCATGGTGGTGAAAAAATTTGCCCGCGGTGACAGAACAACGGTTGCCAACTACTCCGCTTTGAGTCTTCCGTATTATTGTTATAGTGATGTTTGAGAGTTAAGTTAGCTGTTTGTAGAAATTAATATTTACCTACGCTGAGACATTCATCCGAGTGTAATGGTACACTCCTTAGTGATTAAAACTAAAATCATCTTTCGGAAGTTTCTAAACATAAATATAAAGGACACAGCAATAATTTGTAGGTATTTTTAAATCTTAATGTTTATTTTTAGGGTTCCGTACTTCAAATGAAAAACACGGAACCCTTATAGGATCACTTTGTTGTCTGTCTGTTAAGACCCTTGTTCTCAGGAACACGTAGAGGTATCGAGGTGAATATCAGGTCTGCAATCTCTTGAAGCAGTGAAAAACTCAAAATTCTAAGTCAACGCAATCAAAATATAGGGCCGTTTATGCTCCGTTTATGCCGCATATTTTGACGCTCGGTAATCAAAACCTATGGGGTACTTCCCGTTGACCTAGAGTCATGACATATAATCTTATAATACAAGTAAAGGAAAAAATCCGAAACCGGTGTAGTTACTTCACAAAAAATAGTCAGCCAACTTAGATAGTGTAGGTAATTGGAATACCAAATATTTCATACAAGCTGTACAGCAGCTACGTGTATTTGTAACTTCGTAACGTGTTTATAGTCTCAAAATGCCTCTTTTAAGCATATTGCCAGGCAATTGAGTGTGGCAATTATGTGTTTGAGTGTAATAAATGTGTTTTACTTACTTACTTACTTACAATTACGGAACCCTACACTGCACGGGGCCCGACACGTCTTGGCCGGTTTTTCATAAGGCTTGAGATTGATACGTCTTTTATTTGGGGGGCACTTGCAGAAACCAAATGTAACGAAATATGTTCAGACAAATATATAAGTATTATCTAGACTTTAGAGAAAACACAGGGAACGCGTTGGATTGAACCAAGCGCAGCAACTATAACTACCTATTGTACGAATGCGGCACGTAAGGCAGTCTCGAGCACCGCTATTAGATGTACCTAACTGTGACTGCAATGGAGGTAGAGAAGGAGACAGTTGATCGACATTCAGAAGGAGCCAGGAGCCAGGCTATACCCGGCAGTCACAGTATCTGCAACGGCACAGTCTGTTTCAGTCAACTATTTACCGTAAGTGCTGGAATTTGCCTACAGCCTGTTTCAAGTTGTAACGATGGTATATCCCTCCTCTGGCTAAATTGAAACATTTAAAATCCGACTATAATTAATTTGGTTCGCTTTATTTTATTTTACTCATTCAGTTTTCATAATTCAAGCAAGAAACACCTCTTATCGATGGGCGAAGCGAGCTCAGCCTAAGCCTGTTCAGTGTTATTTATTTTGTTTAAATAGTATAACGTCAGTGCTGATATAACCTTTCACAACGCGAAAGTTACAGTTCCACCACCTGATCCCACCATCACAGCTCTTATTTTCAACCGCCTACACCCGATATCACGCCCAGGTAGCCGACTGGACGTAGCGCGACAAAGTCACGTTTCACGTAAGGGGCTGCTACACGATTGACAATCCAGGTTGCCAACAGAGTGACCTTGATTAAATTAACCAATCAACGACCATGTAGACAGCGGCATGCAATTATTTTCGTTGACCTTAAATCAAGGTCATTCTGTTGGCACCCCGTGTATCAGCCCCTGCACTCCACTGCGGCTACGTCCCTGAATACCACACAATCGGTTTCTTTTCCTCATCGTTAGGATGAGTAGAGACCATATTTTTCCATTTGCTTACTACGGCCCCGAGTAGCCCCGACTTTTAATGCCCCAAGGAGAAGTAGGTACATCGTCTGCACAGTACACTTAAAGCGGTTGCATCCTTATTTTTAAATGGTACCTAATGACACCACCAACAAGAACGAGCAGACGTATTAAAGAACAATGGTACCTTACTATTAATTAACTACTCAAAGACCATTCGATTGTGCCATTTGTAAGCTGTACCAGGAACATAACACAAAGTTTATAATAAATAGGATATTCATGTTGATATTTGTGTGAAACTTATACAATTGCATATTAAAATTTAATGACACAAGATTGTACAAAAGCCGTTGTTATCTCATTGAGTTTTTGTAATTAAATTTAACTTCCCTGTCATTAATTATGGATAATATTTTGTTTGCTTGTTTGTCCTTCCCTTGTGCTAAAATGGCTTATCAAAATTTTGTTAAAATGAGGATATGCTTTACCGGTCGCTTCAGTAACATACGTTACTTGCCATACTTCATTTTCATTTTGTCTTACTCATAATTGGTTAACTTATCAAATTATTTTAAATAAAAATAAAAGCAGCTTTAAAAACTAAACAAATTATTTTTAATAAGCTTGGTGTAGGTTT
The DNA here is from genome assembly GCA_905147135.1 of Blastobasis lacticolella. Lineage (NCBI taxonomy): Eukaryota > Metazoa > Arthropoda > Insecta > Lepidoptera > Blastobasidae > Blastobasis > Blastobasis lacticolella. The sequence goes on from LR990039.1 coordinate 23,008,409, forward strand.
TGGAAGTCAATTTTATTTTTGTTTAGGTGTATTGGCAGGTACAACAAGTAAATTTTAGACACACACGTCAAACAAAGGAGTTGGTTTGATGCTAGGTACCTACTCTGTCGGCAACCGCAAGTAGTCGCGCGTACACCGTACTTATAATACTATTTTAACTAATGGAATTGGTACCTACTTAAAAACGTGTATTTTTAAAACTTTCACGTATAAGTAGTGTACCAAAACAACTTTAATGCCAAACTATTCTCGTGTGTCATTAGCTTTTGTTGCTGCAGACTCTCATCGATTCAAATCACCAGTTATTTTAAACACTTTGTCATTGTACACCTATACTACATTGAACTAGCTAGTTGATTCCTTCCATTGTCCTTAATAAAACGCAGGTCGATTGAATCACGCTCTTTCGTTCGAGGTGTAGCGCGAACCAGTTTTTTTTTCTAACAAAACAGTGTTGCAAAGTCGAGTAAAACTCTCTAATGACGTAAAATTGGAGCCAATGAAATGTTTTATCAACGTCCACGGCGGCGGCCACTGAACATGGACGAACGAAATCGAGGTATTCCACATTGCAACACTGGTGAAGAAATAGCTTAGTCGCAAATGATTCCGGTATTTCTGTTTGGTTTGATAGCACGGACCTACTAGTATTTTGATGAGAAACATATTTAGTTTCGGCCAGTAGGAGGGCCATAGTTCCAATTTTACCTCGTTCCACGAGGTCTACATATCAAATCGCCCATTTCTCATTTTGACTACGTCACTAGGCGACTACTTCGCTACCCTCATCTACTATTATGGATGTTCATGAGGGTGCATCTACCATCTACTGTTTGACCTTCCAGTTACGGCGTGTCAAGCTGGGGCCGGGGCCGCATCAGCTGAAAACACCAAACAGCACAAGTACGCATAGTCTTACAATAGTATAATATTTGCAAGATCCTCTACTTGTCTCAACGAATTAGCCTCGCCATCCAACGGGGCAACGCGGCCAGCTTTCTGGGCACCTATCCGACTTCTGGGGACTTATAGTACCTAGGTTAGTTAGTTTAAGGTTTATCTTATTTTTCCTGTAAATTGTATTTTTTTTTTTTTCAATTAATTTTGGTGCATAAACCAAATGTACCAAAATTGTTGTGGCAAGGTCGCTTATACCTCTGAAAGTTCAGCATTATAGGAATAACTTTTATACCATGAATTAGTTAGAGGATAGAAGCCATTGCTTTGTAGTGTTGCTGGCGTGTATAACGCTGTATTCGCGCGCAGCGCGATGCATTCGAAACAAAATTTTCCATCACACTGCATAATAGTAGGTACCTACACATTATGGCATTCAAAAAGATTGATACGTCTGATGTATCTTTGTTCTTTAGATTATAATAAAGACTTTATTGAACAACACCTTAAAGTAATTCAATTCAACAAATAAAATAAAATACTATCTCGCCTAACAAAATAGCCTTCAATTAACTAAAGACATTATAATTCAAGAACAAAAAGACATCTAGTTGAGTATCGAATGTTATAATACGAAGTTGACTACCAAGGGCCTTTTGCTGTAAAATCCAAAATAAAAACCTTTATGGAAGCCAATACAAGATCACTAATAGAGCCACAGTAATCGACGCACGGACCGCATATTCAACGAGCGATGAAATATTTTCCGCTTCGATGCGCAAGCAAGAGATACTTATCACATTATGTCAGTGTTAAAGGCAGTTAAATAACGTATCTACATAAAAACAGTAGAAAAGTTACGCGTTTTCCTCAGAAGTTTTACTTGCCTAGTGTGTGTTAATAATAAAAGCGACAGGATGCTGGATTACGACCTCGCACTTTGTAACTAAAGCAATAATTGTCATTTTTCGTCATAATTTCTCTGACAAATAGTTTACTCAAAACGGACTATGGACCGATGATTGTATTTTTGCTTATATACCTAAGTATGTAAATTAAATTCAGATTCTAATCAGAAATCAAATACACTTCCGTCTATCTACAAAGTATAAAACAAAGTCGCTTTCCGCCGTCTGTCCTTATGACCTTATGTACCAAGAGGAAAGTTTATAAGCAAGAAAAATGGGTAGGTAGGGGTAAGTAAGTAGGTAAAGAGCTCTCGCGCACGAGGACCTGGGGTCCGCCTTGACCATTTTCCAGGATTTGACTGGACAAAATACAACCGCCATCTGACCTCCGTGACCCTCATCCGGGAAATATGGCCTGATTGGATCAAGGTGCAAGTTTACTCCTTTGTGAATGGCGGCACTAGGGATCAAAAACGCGGTACTTCTCGCTTAGGAACATAAAACCTTATTTCTATGACTAATGGTATACATATACAATCACCGCAGTAGTTGCTTATTGTTACAAGTTTATCACAAAATTCGCAGAAGCGTCGCATGCAGATAAATCATGTCTCAGCCACTGTCAATATTTAAAATGTGCAATATTTAAATAAAAGTGTGTAGGTTACTTACCTATTTATTACTGTAAAGTATTCTATTGTTCTGACTAATATCCTGTTTGTAAGTATACACTGTATTCTAAGCTGATCTTAGGTAATCATGGTTATCAGAACATCTTATATACATATCATTATTACAGCCTATAACAGTTCACTCCAGGACTTAGTTCCTTTTGCCTCGAAAACATTTGTCGCTTTCTACGACACTTACAAGTGTAAGGGGCTGGTGCTATTCTGCTCTGCCGGACATCACACGGCCAACGCCACGCCACGGCATACCTTAATTAAATAATATTGGACAGTCGCGTCGCTTCGCTTTGTAACCTAAGCAGCTAATAAATAACATTTTATAACATAACAAGAATATTACCACTTGAACAAGAATTTGACCAGTTTCGTACTTATTTACATACTTATTTCAATACTTAAAACGAAATATCAATATGAAATTACTATGCTTGTATTCGTAGTTACGACGAACGTGTGCGAGCCACGCAAACGGTGCCCGCATTATTCCAATCTAAATAAATCTATGTTAATTCAAGCTCGCAGCATTGCATGCTTTAAAATCAGAAATGAATAGTTATCGAGGTTATTCGAGTTGTGTGCATTTTTAATGTGTCGTTAGGTTTGTGAGTGCGCCTACATAAGGCAATAAGCATTGCAGGGTAGCGGAGCAAGCAGAAGTGTGGATAACGTTTAAATATTTAAAGACTTGACTTTACTTTACTGACCGCTCCAGGTATGCCCGCTGAGATGAACAGCGCGAGCGTATCCGGCCAAGGCAGCAGCTTGTACTGCTCCCACCATCGTTTCACCACTAGGCTCACGTAGAAACCCAGCACAAACGACATCGGTATCGACTCGCTCTGTGCACCGAAGTACTGGCGCACTTTCTCGAATACTCTGGAAAAGATAAACAGTATTATAGATCTCAAAAACATCGGAACCTCGATAAACCTGCCACTGTACACACGTGGGTGACGTGATGGCCAGGACGTCAATTGGACCATAGTACCTGAATCTATATATAGTATGAAGTGTCTACTCAACGTTACATTAAATCATAAGCTTCCCCGCCAACACACAAAAAGTGTAAGTATTTTCCCAGAAACTGTCTTAATCCAGGGTCCAGGCTATCTACATACCCATTTACAAAGAAATCGGTTCAGCGGTTTAGCCATGAAAGCGGGAAAGACAGAGTTAATAATAGGTCAGTCAAATAAAGTATAATTTGTCAAGGAATTAATTTCTAGTCAACTCGAAAATACTTCGCGTTTTTTAGCTTCAAAAACTCACTTCCTGGGATGGTGAAAACTCAGAAAATAAGCCTTTAGGACCAAAAATAAAGAATTACATATCTCTTTGGATGCAAGTTTTCTATAACACATCCATCAGGGAAATGGGCGCCCCTTGATGTATATAACTTATTTCGGTACATGATGGGTGAGGGAGGAGAATAGTATGAGCACAGGGCTGCTTCCGGGGGGTCGCCAGGGTTCGCTCCGAGCTGCTGCTTTTTTATTGAATTGTAATAACATTCTAGTTATATATGAGCTTGACAAGGCTTATTTAAATTCAATATTACTTTATTAAATAGGACATTAAATATCTCTTTCATTCGTCTAAAGGAAGGGATAGGAAAGTAGGAAGGAAACACACAATGACGTATCGGCCGCCACAGTACAGGGCCAGAGCACACCGACTCCACGCTGACAACGGCCGGCCCGTGCCCGGCTAATACCAGACAGAGCCGGGCAGCGCTCGACAATGCCAGGCAGATTCGACGACATGATTATAATGTTAGACGAACACATGAGGGATTTAGGAGAAATTTGTCTTAAAGTTAACAAAACCCTAGATAATAACTAAAATAGAAGAAGTGAAAAACCACTAACTATCTGTAGAAGTCGTCGATCACTACATTTTCCTAGGCCACAAAATCACTCGTAAGATTAGAAGATAAAGTAGCTGGAGGGCAGCGACGCATAGCTCAAACGTGGGCAACTTTACGGCAAACGGTGCTATCTTTAAACCGAAAAAGATTTCCCAACACCTTAAAACTAAAGTCTTTAATCAGTGTGTCCTTCCGTTATTCAACGGATCAGAGACAAGACAAAGGTAGACTTTGTGAAAGAAATAGAGCGCCAGAAGTGGCAATAGGCAGCACAGAAATTATTACAGTCATTGGGCGAGAAGGACCTTGAAGTGGAGACCCCGTGTTGACACCCGCGGCAGGGTAGATCACCCTTAAGATGAACCGATGATATCAGTCAACAAGCCGGAATAAATTAACTGCAGGTAGCTAGAAACAGACAGGCGTGGAAGCTTGGAAACGAGGCCTAGGTTCGAAGACGGCCTGAAATGATGATGATGATAATGATGTCTACTACTTAAATTATATTATCTACAACTAATTATTTGAACATTAATGTTTAATTTAGTACATTGGTAGTCTTTTAAATATACAACAATATAACACAAATAAATATATATTCTATGCCCATACTATATAAATAAATATAATACAATCAAACTCTATTGACTGGTGAAAAAGTGTTCGAGCATTATGAATGTCATCTGGCAGAGAGTTCCACAGGCGCGCAGCATATAGGTACTCGAAAAGATTTCCCATAGGCAGCTGAACTATAAGTGGGAATTTCCAGTTGGAGTTTCCTGCAAGGGCGCAAACGAGGATTTGCCGACGAAAGGAAATCAAACATCTCGCGGAGGTACAGAGGGGCTGTGGGATTAAAAATAACGTTGTGTAATAATCCTTGTATGTGGCACTCTCTCCGTCGCCGTATAGGCAGCAATTTTAATTTGATTCTGTATTCAGACAAGTGGTCAAATTTACGCAATCCATAGCAATATCTAATGCAGAGATTCTGCAGGCGCTCTAACTGAGATAGAAGTTCCTCCGTGGGGTCCAAGTAGGCAAAGTTCCTATAGTCCAGCAGTGGAAGGATGAGGGAGTTAAAAATTATTGTAATCTCTTAAGAGAGTGAAATGATGAGAAGACCCTACGGCTAACCTCACCGATGTGCGTGGACCAGGACAAAGTTTGGTTCTTAACAGAGTCCTGAAACTTTATGATTGTGCCGTCAAAGATTAACTTTGGTAGAGCAACGCCCTTCAGTTACAAAATGTTGGCTGCCGATCACGATCGCTTGGGACTTGGAGGCATTAACCTTGAGACCAAACTCTTTAGCCCCGCACTTAACTCTCCGAAAATATATCCGTTAAGCATGCTAATGGCATCATTTAGGCTAGACAGTGGAGCAGATGTGTACAATTGCAGATCGTCTGCATAAAGGTTGAAAGAAGGAGGTCAAACAAGAAGAAATCCCATTAATAAATAGAGAGAAAAGTATAGGTGATAGAATTCCACCTTGAGGCACTCCAGACGAAATTGAACACCAATGAGCAGTTTTCTAATAGGTATCTAAAGCATTCCTAACCACTCACTAGATGGCGCCCCGACAATTTTGGTAATTGATAATCGCTTGGAATAGGTTCTTATCAAACAGGATATAAACACTGGGTACGTTGTATTGGATAATATTGTATTTGTTATAATATTGTATTGTAGTATAATCGTTTTCAACCATTTTAGAGGTTGTAATAATAATGGAACATAGTGCCAACTTCTATAAATATTTCTTTTTACATTTCGTTCAACCTTTAACAATTATGTTTATTTTAATAAACATTTTATTTTTAAGTTTAGTATTAGTTGGCTACATGAAATCACTGCCACCATCATACAGATTTAAAAAAGATTACCAAAATTGTAGGAGCGCCATCTATTGATGCTTTTTGAAACCAACTGACAATACCTACTGGAAAACTCCTCATTAGAACGGTTATCGTCAACTTTAACCAATTGGAACCGATCCTGCAGGTACGAGCGGAACCAGGAAAGAGTATTCGCGGACATATTGAGTGTTCTGAGCACAGCCAGCAAGATGTCTAAGTCGACCGTGTTAAAGGCACAACTAAAATCAAGAAAAACGATCACCGCTCCTTCCTTCCTCTCGATGTTTGATCTTATATCTTCCGTGATTTTGACGAGTCCAAGCTCTTGAAGTTACAGAAGAAATGTGGTACCTACTAACATTAGATAATCATGACACCCATCATGAGTTTCTGTGTGAACCTAACCTAAGTAAGTAACTGATCAAACTATACATAAATGAGTATTTTGTAACTTCTAGGAATAGATGTTCAATAGCATCGTACATGGTTACGAGATCCACTCCATTTAATTACAATTATGTACGAGTAGGTAAGTATGAGGTAGAACAAAAAATTGATTTTTAATAATATTTCCTTCTTCGTCTTAACTAAGATGCATTCTGTAGATACAAAACCTGTTGGTGTTGACTCATTGTCTTCGTATTTGCCTTAACATACGCACGGGCAGGTCAACACAGGTTACCTATTTAAGGAGATTTAAGGTACGTTTGAAGTCAATATTTAGAACAAAATCAATTCAGTTGTTGTGGAGGCGGCCCAGCAATGACTGGATACTTGTGATATTTAACTAATATATCTTACTATTATGTATTACAAATTCATATTTAGAAATTAAAAAAAGGTCTTCGTAGTAGTATATTATTGTTAAGGTTACCGTCGACAAGGTTAGGCGGAGAATTTATTCTCAAAAACAAACAAAAATCTTGTTGTCGGGCAAGTGCCGACAACAAGATTTTGTTGTTAGAGCAACATAATACAATTCGTAAAAATTTATTGAATTTGAAACCTTGGAATATTAAATTCGAGACGCACGCTTGACGGGTTTTTAGTATTTGTTGTTATAGGTACTTTAACATGAGTACTATAATCGACAATAATCGTACAAAGTTTCGTGCTTGATTTGTATTTTCGTTATTACAATGCTTCGATTTGATGGAAAATAATGATTTACAACTCCTAAAGATTGGCGACGTAGTGTTTTGCGACCAAAAACGCTCGTTTTGGCCCTTGGGAGTAGTCGATGAGTTGTATGCGGGTAAGCACGGCATTTGCCGGATAGCTAAGGTAAATAAGGTACGCGGAGTGTATAAGCGTTCAATGAGATCTTTCTACCCGCTGGAAGTTTTTAACCAACCGAGTCGTGAATGCCTGGATTAAGTTGCCTGAATCCGTGGTGACAGCGGAAAATACTAACCAATTCAAAAACAGACTCGACAAATATTTATATACAGATTGATAATGAGTAGAGAAGAACTAGATGCAGGCATCTATCAGTTGTTTTGACAACTGCTTGCCTGCTTAATAATATTATAATAAGTTAAGCAACCATCATTCCCTTACTTTTGCTCGATTTTGCGGTCACAATTTCACAAAATCGTTGAACAGATTTGGATAAATTTTAAAAACGAGTCGCATAGCAAGCTACTATATATAAAAAAAAATTCACGAATTAAAAAAAACGCCGGCGATATACATATTTTAAGATGGAAAGTATGGTAATAGCCACGTTATATTGCACGACGAGCCTACTATTCGATCTTTTGTCAACAAAAAGCACCGGTTCACTGGTCAAGTTTTGTATGTACTCAATTCATTCAGCCTATTCACATACGTACTCCAGTATATCTAGACTTATGAATAATATGAACACGTAAGCTAACCTCAATCTTTTGGCGGAATATACAACTCTTACTTCCTCAGTTTCTAGATTTTTAAGACAGTGTCATTGTGACACTTAAAAGCGGGTTTTCTAGGGGAATTTTGCTCATTTTCTCAGACGTAAGTATATACGACATAAGGTTACTTAACATTGCAAATAGAATAAAATAAAATGGCATATTCATACCTACAAGAAAGAAACTAGCATCGGGTTTGACGTCATTTTAAACTGAAAATGGCGGATTTTTGTGTTTATAATATTTTCACGAGAAGTGGCTCCGTGAATTGGTAGGTACCTGCTTGTGTAGGTATCTGTACCTCTATCCTCACCTATGCATGGGGAGAATCAACTTTGGTGCACCCATTAATAGGGGTAGGTACGAAGTAGTATATTGTTAAGACTGTGAATGTATGACCGTCCATGACGATACCTTACGCACGAGTACGCACGAGTACTACTTTTGATATTACGGGGGTATAGCGTAAAATTAACCACATGTAAGTCTAACAACACGTCATATACCCAACAATCTACCGTTGGAAAAATGTAGGCACATAGGTCGATAGGTACATTATTTTCATTTAGAGATATGGAGATCGATGATAGCTAGGCTCAAGTATACACTTTTGTATAATAATAGGTAATTATTATTTAGCTATCCGCTCTTTTGTTTCCTTTTTATGACACGCAATGAAATGGAAATGTGAGAATAGATTGAACAATATGCAGTGCCATCTCTCGCATCATGTACCCCTGGCATTGCATTATGTGGTCAGGACATAAAATTTCATTTCATACGTTGCGCATTGTGGACCACCCAAGGCACTCACGCGGCAACTCCACGTTAATAAACAAAGGAACCGCAGCTGGCATCTCGAAGAGAAGATTTATGTTTAAAATTAATTGTTGGTAATGAGAACGTTTGCTTACCTTTGCTGCTGTTCGGTTAGCGCGAATCGGTACAATAAGTTGATCGTGTAATACAATGTGAGATATGCTAATAACTCGCGCCACACCAACTTGTACACACTGCCTCGCCACCTGAAATAAAACATATTTTGTCAGCGATAATTGCACAGCAAACTAATCTAAGTTTACTAAGAAATTGTGGCATTAAACAGATGTTTTAAAAACGACAATTTGTCGTCCACAACCTATCGACCATTGTTAGTCATAAGTTATAAACATACAAAGTAGTTACAACTAAAGTAGAGCCAGAATATCGACCAGAGTAGAAGAGACAATTTTATTTATCAGGTATCTTGATGAATCCGGTCTTTTGATTTTAATAAAAAACATCGCCAATTTTTGTTAGGTACCTATAAACTGTCGAACGGGTCTTTGCCTATTATATACCCAGGACTAGGTATTTATCCATTACGTTCCAGTATAACAATAATACAAGCCCGAAAAAGTCGTAACAAAATAATACAGCACGAAATGAACATTAAACAAGCAGTAACAGCACCCACTTTTTTGGTATCAATAAAAACCGAATCCAGTGGCGTGAGACGCCCCAAAGCTTGATGGGTGCAAAACTTGTTTGGTGTTTTGGAGTCTAACCTAAGTGATGTAAGTACAAAAACGACTAAATTACGCCCCATGCATGTCTAATTGATAAGCCACGTCTTACTTTATTGGGCGTAATGGGATTCATAGAATAATCAACCAAAGATTGCTTTATTGCGTTCCTCGCGTAGGCAGGTATCCGATAATTAATGTAGTTATAGGATGCAAGGTAAAATATATCTCAATAATTAAAGTTGAAGAGTTTATTGGTAGGCGTTTATTATTATATAACGTTCGGTGCCGATGTAAAGTATATTATTTTTCAATTTTTAATAATATTTTCCGCGAGTCTGGTCTGATAAAATATAATAACAAGATGGTAATAATATACCTTCACGGGGTTCCGGAGCTCTTAAACCAGTGTCAGGATCCCCAACGGAAGACATAAGTCCCCGGGTCATCTACTCTATACCTTCCAATAGGTAGATGTGCATTATTTATTTACCGCTTACAAATCTACGTCACTCAGATTTCGTCTCCGCCCGAGACGTTTCCATAATGTTGCCCACGACTTTAGCTTTAACCATAGAATATTGATTTCTACTAACGATTTAACGTTTAGTTTAATTATTTGAACAATCAAAATACTAATATGGCTGGTGATATAAATTTGGGAACGACTCTATTACCTACCTCTTGAAATAAGTCTCTCTCTCTGAACCTATGTATATAAATTGGAAACCTGTGGTTTGGTTTCCCTACATAATTACTGGAACACAACTCATAAAAATTATAAAACCTGCTACTTAAGTAAAAATAAAATTTTACATTCATACTTAGATACAAAGCAAGTGTCAATCGGCGTGATTGTAAGATCTTGATCGTCATCCATCATTATCATAGCGGCAAGTCCCGGCTTATGCTGATTATGTAAGTGCTATTAAGTGTGTGACCCCTTATTCCAATTCCAATCCTTGGAACTGGATACCATTGGGCTAGCTAGTAGAGTCAAGTTTCATGGCGAAGGCAGAACCGCGATTAATCGACATAGCTAGTTCTAAACCCGGTACCTGGGCCGGTTGTTGTTTAACAATCAATTAAACGTTATTCCGTAAATCAGTAACATACAGGTGTATTTGACGTTTTGCACGGAAGTTTATATGTACCTTAACTTGGAAATATGTACAGGTGTAAGAACTGATCAACATAGCGGCAAATAAAGCATATAACACCTATTAAGGACATCACAGTTTTTCCCTTGCTCTTGACCATGATTTGAAAAGTCACATGATACAGCAGAATCGAAATCGCTAATGCAATCATCCAAACTCACATAGCGACGGTTTACATGCAGAATACGAAATTAGAAGCCGTCAAATTTTGTCAATACGACCTTCAAAGAACCTTGCCATCACATTATGCACCTACCTTCTACTCTACAGTATTGCTTACTAATTACTAGTTTGTATCCACCGGCCTTCTTTTGCTGTACCTACTAAAAATTAATGGTATGTCTGGGTTAAAGCTTGGCGGCTTCAATCTAGTATCAATGTCAACATTATTGGTCGGGCAGGTGGGGTAAGAACAAATCTGTTGGAATATTCCGCCACAAAATATTCTACGTAGGAATTATGTATAAAACAAAGTCGCTTCCTGCCGTCTGTCCCTATATATGTATATGTATGCTTAGATCTTTTAAACAACGCAACGGATTTAAATGCGGTTTTCAACAATAGATAGAGTGATTAAAGAGGAAGGTTTATAAGAAAAATAGGGTAGGTAGTCGTAAAGTAGGTGTACGCGAACGAAGTCGCGCCGGGTCCGCTAGTAGTAGATATATAGTTCGAACTTATCATCGAGGCTGAAGGTCATTCTTATTTTTTTAATATTTCTCCAAGTGGTTTTATCCGCGATGAAATAAATCATTAGATTGGTACTTCTAATTTTATGATTATTTTTCTCTTGAAATATCATAAAATAATTTGACCATCTTCACGTGTTTGGATTAAAATAATGCTCTCATTTTTAAGTTGACCAAGACTTTTCAGTTGAATATTAAAATTTGTTAATTGTTATATACCTACCTACCAGTTTTCTATTGCTCTAATTTAAAGCGTGGTTGAGTTGAACAGTAGTGTTAATGTTACCTACACTTCCACCATAAATATATACAGTCATAAAAATTATAACTTAATAAAATGTACTAAAGAGTTCTACGCGTGAGAGACCCCGATTGATGTGTTTTATATGGATGTTTGCGGTTAAGTTAAACATGATTTTTAGAATTCCTTACCCGATAGGTGAAAAAAGACCCTTTTACTACTAAGCCTGCTGTCTGTCTTGTCACGGGGCAATATCTTTGGAACCGTTAGGTAGACACCTGAAATTTTCGTAGAATACATGTTTCCATGGCCGTTGTTATAAATCTATTTGTCGCGGATTTATGATGAAATCGGAATTTTTATCAAGAACCGGAAAAGACCAAATTAAAACTTATTCTTATCAAGAACATGAGAACATCCATAAACAATTACATTATTTTTTCACGCGGTAAACAATTATACATTCACAAGTTTTAAAATAAATGCAATGTTGCACTGTCACTTTCCTACAAATTGAAACGATAAATAAAGAAAAACATTTATTTCACTTTTTCATGCACCTTGCCCAGGTGGTCTTCCAGGACGTGCTCACCACTCAAAAACTTTACTGCCCCATCGTATGGGCCACACCGAGTATTCTCCTCTCTTCTAATGCGCTTATTATACATTCCTAAATGCAGTAACTAAATTCAGAAACAAAAATCGTAAGAGAAAATCAAAGTGGAATGCATTGCTCATAGAATAAGGTCCATTTTTGTATCGCTAATATTAAGTCACGCGTCGCTCCGCTTTTCAAAAATCCGAGATACAAAAATGGACCTTATTCTATGAGCAATACATTCCACTTTGATTTGCTCTCACGTTTTTGTTTCTGAAATTTAGGAATGTGTAATAAGCGCATTAGTGCTCACTTAGGTACGTCACATTAGAAACCTGCATTCAAAATTTCAAGCTCCTATATCTGGCAGTTTCGCCTGTACGTTGTTAGTTAGTTAGTCAATGTTATTTGAACCCCTGTTTTACTACCTTAAGTGAAATTTATAATAGTAGTTTATGCAACTGTCCTATAAAAGGGGGTATTAAAACATGAGTATGATAATAGTTTCACACGCAGTTGCATAAACTACTTTATCTACACTCATATTTTTATGTTAAAATATCGTATTTATAATTTTTTCTACTTTGCTGGATGTAAGCTGCGCGACAGTTCTATTGTATCTACGCGTCACAGATATCAAGCGGAAGGAAATTGGCGTCACTACTTTCACATTTATCTATTTATTTTCTTCAAACAAGAAAAAACATTCACAAACGATTAGAAAAGAATATTCTGTTTAGCGGGAAAATAATTACTCACAAATATAAACAGATAAATTTGAATTTGGAACATTACGATACGAGTGTAGATAAAAATTTGGTAGAATATTTGTACTCAGTTTCAAGTAAATCGACTGTAATGCCTTTAGTTCTGTAGGTTAGGAATAGGGTTCCCAAAACCGCGTGAAGTGTAAAAAATGAGTAGGAAAGCGTGCCCCGGCAGAAGCCGGGATAAGCGCCAGGACGATGATGATGATGATGAATAGTAGGATACGCACTGCAATAAATAAGTACCTAATCTACAAACTAGTCAGTAGATTTTTTGGCGCAAACAAGTCATCATAATGAATCGATCTAAAAAAAATAATACATGAATAACAACGTAATTTATATTTTAATTAAGCGAATGTCTGAGTCAAAGAGCCGTGAGTTAAAAATATTAGATAGGTCTACTAGAAGGTACTTAGATACTTATGTATGAATTTACATGGGAGTATTATTGCTTCTAGCCGAGTGGTGCTCGGCAGAGTAGAATAGCACCAACCCCTTACACTCGTGGGTGTCGTACAAGGCGACTAATGTTTTCGAGGCAAAAGATCTTAGAGTCTCCGTAGACTGGAAAATGGGCAGCAGCGTTTTCCATTGTTATATTTACAACACTGCGATCTCCAACCCGCCTGCCAAGCGTGGAGATTTTGGCAATAACCTTCCTTTTCGTGGGAGAGGCCTTATGTCCTGCAGTGGACTGTTATGGGCTGTGATGATGATTATTGCTTCATGGGAGTTAAAACGACGAAAATTTAAGTTTCTAATTTCGATAGGTACCTACTTATTTACTTCAAGTGTCCTGGACATAAAGGCACCTAGTTTCAAAGATACGTGTATTTTGAAAGACAGCGAAAGTTAAGTACTAGTATTTATGGTAGGGTAGAGTTTCGTGTTATTATAAATTTAACAGATCCAAATCCTTTCTAAATTAAATTTTTGCGTCAATAATTTGACTCCGAAGTTTATTGAATGCGACGCTGTAATTGCTTTATTTTATTATATGGTGTGAAAAGTAGAGTATTCTTGATCTGTCTTGATCTCCCCAGCACGCTAGGGAGTTAACTTCGCTAGGCTCAGAATCCAATTAGCCGCCCGTGACGCAAAACACAGTTTTCTCCCCTTGTGTATAATCGTCTATACCATTAACACCAAATCAGGTTAAGGTCTAATTAGACTATGCGATATATTTTTCGGGTAAGGCTAATATGGTTCCAGCTTTTAGAGCCAAACTGATGAAAATTGCAATGTTACTACGTTCACTCATTGATTGTGGTTTGGATTGCTAGGTAAAAATATGTAATGTACTTTTTTATTTCCAACTAGTGGACCCGGCACCTACTTTAACCCTATCTACCATTATTTGCTTATAAATTTTCCTCTTGAATCACACTATCGTTGAAAATCGCATTAAAATCTGTCGAGTAGTTTATAAGATCTAAATCCTGACTTAAGTCCTGGTTACGGCAATTATTATTGTTTTATAAAAAGAAAACCATTGTCCAAAATTTACATGGGCATTTTCGGGTAACTTTTTATTCGTTTTCGGACGTTTTCTTGTATGACTGGCGGCAACACTGCGCGTTGACAAAACGGTCTAACTCTTATTACACCACGGGTTATGCAGACTACATGACTTACTTTTTATATTACAGTACGTGTAGACTTACTAAGACAGACTGAATATCGCGTGGTCTAATAGGCCCTTTACGTACTTATCTAATATAGTTAAACAACTGCATCGGAAACATGTTAGGTTAAAAGACGCGGTAAGCACCGACTTAGATTAGGGCGACAAACTTAGGCAAAACACTATTGTGTAGGTTGCATAATAGGTAGGTACCGTTAGCAGTGTAAAGCCTACGGAATCAGCCTGGATAGGTAGCACCGCGATTTTAGCCGCCATGCAATATTTTCCTATGGATAGCGTCTGGCGATGGATGCCTGTTCCAGTTTGAAGGAAAAAACAGCAAAGAACATCACGCAGACCTGAGGCATACCAGCTTAATCCTGCCAGTGACACCACCAGCGATTCTGCATTTACATGAAACCTAAATGCATGTATCGTAATTCTTAGTAGGTGTTATTCGTTTTCCATGAGGTGGGCCGTTTGCTTGCTCGTCACTAATAAGTGACGAATAATAAGAATAATTATTCATTTATCGTATTTATTTATTTGTCACTAAGTTGGATAAAAAAGGTAAGTCCCTACTACACATAATGGTGTACCGTTGACTAGTAGGTTGACAAAATACAAGTACCTGTGTGTACCTATGTCAAATAAGTGCTTAGTCATAGGTAAGCAGAATGCAGACTGATTACTGCCAACTAGCGGTATTATGGATAGCCTGTTTCCACGGTGTTTCTCAGTAAAGGGACTTCCAAAAAATTTGTAGGTACTTAGATAGGCAGTAGGACAGCGATGACTAAATAATTTTAAACAGGTAGCTCGTTAATTATGAAACTGTTTAAGAAACCTAATTTAAACCGGTAATCGTATCGATAAATAATAATTGAGAATAGTATTGGATAATATTCAGAATTAACTAATGAGCTTAGATGTGTCCATTACTGCCTGCTGTTTGCTGCCTTAAAAATGTCGATTAGGTATTACCTAGAGTCGTAAATGTCGAGTTAAGCGTATGCGTCACAGTTACTTTCTTTCGCCACCTTTCGTCGTCAGGGCCAGCGAAGCAAGAGGCAGTCGGTCGTCGAATTTGCGCAGCATACTCCAATCTGACAAGTCACATTCAGCCATCGCTTTGACGGGGCGCGAAGGTCACGATCCTCGCTCAATAACAAAATGACTTTCGATTGTTCAACATTCACACAGTGCAAGGAAACGCTAGGCAAATGTTATTTTATTTAAACACTATTAGCAGCACGTCACAATGGGCTCGCAGCATGGGAGCTGTATTGTTTAGTGTGTATGTGGCTACGGTCGGTCGGCATGCGGTTTCGTCACTAGATGTGAGCTGACACCGCGCTGAACAGCTGTTCGCTGGGCTCCGGCCCTGTGTGGCTTGCTAGGGCGCTGTCAACTTACTGCACACAGCCTCCGTACACAAGAAAGCAATACTCACTTGCAAAGGATCCTCCAAAAACAACCGAAACTGCTGCCATTCGGAACTTCCCCAGCGTATGATATAGTCATGTTTTATAAACTACTTATAAAATTATTATTTATTTATACACACACACGTTTTGTTGGCGCGAGCTTGAAACGAGACACACGCGGAAAATTAAATACGTTTTAGAAAGTGATAAAAAGTTTGTTATCGTTAGTTACTAGGGAAGGTGAAGAGAAGTTATAAACTAAAGACACTGTTATTTAGTCACATTCTGGAGATATGTTATGCACTCGGCCTCCCTCGATTTGTAGTAAGGCATGAAGGAAGGGTGCGCACAAGCACCGCCCGGAATACAGCTTCAACTGTGACTGACGGACTACTTAGCTAGCTTACCTTACGTTACCTGACGCGTGAAGCGCGACGCAAGCGCAGGCGCATACCTGTTCGTTAACCTTCACTGGAATGCCAGTAGATGGCGGTACGAGTACTGAAACTGAGTAGGTGTAAAAGGTATAGCCGGTTCTGGACAAAATAAACAAGCGTAATAAATAAGTCAGTCAATCGACTCATTAATACGACTCTAGAGAACCACAAAGTGAACTATAAATTTGTTTAGCTCATTTTTTTAACACATTTGTGGTGGCAGGTATTCCTAATCTGTGGCCTACACTCTAGTAGAGGTCGGTCGAAGCCGTCGTCGGATCAACGTGGATGAGCAACGTTCGGAAAATTGCGTAAAATATTCTTGTCCTGAGTAGGTAACTGAGTCTCAGGAAGTCTTTACACTGTGCTGTGTGACGTGGATCCTTATGGGCTAGCGGACTTGGAAGAGCTCATCAAGAAGATCGTAAATACCCGTAGCAGGTTACCGAAGGTGGCAGACCACATATCTTGCAGAACCAATTGCCCATGCGGGTGGAACGGTCATCGAGTGGCGATCACTTAGCATCCATCGAGGCTAACACTATGGATGTGGTTAATCAACCCACCGCCTACAAGAGTTTTGTATCGAGAATTTTGTTTGCCGCATCTAGCCTCCACTTGAAGTTTTTAGCAACAGAAAAAGGAAGCCGTGAAAAGTAGTAAAGCGGACCAGGAGCCTCACCCACGCGTTGCCAACCCTTTTTACTTGAAGAACTCCGTGTTATACTCTCCAGGGTAAACCTCATAATGTTAGGATGCCGATGTACCGAACCGTTGACGCAGGTAGCGATCTATGTATTTATTAAATAGATATATCGTACCAATAGACATAACGAACCATCTTCGCTGCATCAACTTATTTATCTCCTCTATCCATTGTCGAATCTCATGAAAATGGGTTACCTACCTCCTACTTTAGACGAAGAAACCTTTTGTTCTTTGCAATGATGACTGTGTAGGTATACCGATGAAAATTAATATTTTACTGCCTGCCAAGCATGGAGATTATGGCGACAATTCCCTACACTTAGGCGGTAATGGACTCTTACGGACTATTGAAGCATTGATTGAACGACTTTAAATGCATTCACTTGACTATGAACTGAAAAGAAAAACGAAATATATTTTAACACCGTAATTTATTTACGTACATATACAATACGGACAGCGACTTCCGGCCTCACTAACTGTGTGCTCAAAACTCACATTTACACTTCTGTCTAGTTATTATAATTACATAAATAATCGAAAAACATTGAAATATGTATTTAATGAGGAGGAGATAATTAACCATAATAGCCGGCAATCACAGCTCTAAGCGTAGTATAAAAATATTCACTATTATTCAGAATTATAATTCCTTTTCTTATTGTGAATAAATCGTTTTACTAAATCTAATAATATAAACCGTATCTAAGTTTTCAACCTCGTTTACAATATATTTAGAAGTAATTGAGTCAGCGTTGCAGTGTCAGGAATATTATATCCTGGCTTCAAGAATTTGGCGAAAAGCAAATATTGATTAGTAAAAATCTTAAGCTTTATTTTAATTTAGTCCTAATATATAATTATGATATAAGGTACCATCGTCCCAGAAAAATTATTATACAGCAATTTAACAACTAGTACATGTATAGATATTAATTGTAAAAACATTTTATGAACATTTACGTCTAAGCCTACAGCCCAATTAATACCAAACCAATACCGACTTTATTTTAAACAACATCCAGACTTACAAGACTACGTATTTTTCTATTTGTAACAGAAACTGGGACGATAAAGAAATTGAGTTTGTGTAGATACTACAAAAAAAATACACATATAACGTCAGGCCTCTATCTCGTACTACACAGGGTGATACATTACATGACACAATACATAAAAAATTTCATTACCTATGTATCTTTATTGCTTTTCCTGTAAGTATATATACTCGTATAGATACGAGACTTAATTCTAGATCATCCCCAGAAATAACTCCGCAATAAAGTAGCCTCTACACTCCATAAACAGACGCAGTTTAAAAGAGGCGGTCAACTTTTTATTCGAATGAAAACAATTGTCAACAAGTGACAAGTCCAAGATTAGCAGGCAAATGGCAATAATACAGTCCCTTGTTTAACCCTACATGCACGACTTTGTAGACATTACAGAAAAAATTACAAGTATCTATTCGGTTTGAGTCCTTCACTTGCCCCAGTACATAGTTGGGAGCTGTGTTATCGAAGTTGATGATGAGTATGGTTAGGTAGGTCTAACTTCAGGAAAGAGGTCAACCGCTAGGTCCAACTCGGTTGGGCGTCGTTCGGAAAATTGCGGAAGAGCATCTCCAAACGAAACTCTTTGACTAGCGCGTTATGAAATAGAAACGTGGATGAACCTCATGATGTCACCAAGCACCGAGTCACAGACCGATGGAAATTGCTACAAATGCTCGGAGTTATTCTACGTGATAGGATCAGAAATGACAAAAACCGTAGCAAAACCAAGGTGATAGTACTGACCTAGCTCTGGGAATCGCAAAACTGAAATGGCAGGCAGACCAAATGCCCACAGCCATTCTCTAAAGAATATGCGATTTCTGTAATTTGGATATGTTGGTTCGGTTGGTAATTCCAGCACACACTTAGAAATTGTGAAACAACTATGCAAACTTAAACCCAAGTCCACATAGACCTATTCGGGTCTGTAGTTGTCCTTTTGTGTTCATCATCCTCATCTGAACGGTCAATCTAGGCTTTTACCAGCATCCGCTTACTTGCTCTTTCATCACCACTTGACCCGGTCTTTGGCATCCTCATGTCGTAAGCTGTTGACTCCCGCATCGGACTCGGCGATGTCAATCCATCACTTCTTGGGTCTCCTAGGCCCTCTTTCCTAATGCCGGCAGATGTAGACACCTATTTCCCACGTATCCCTGGGGCTTAGCATGTGATCAAACCAGCGCAGGTGGGCCTCTTACATCCGCCAAAGCATTTTCATTTCTTTGGCGAGGAGTTCGCGGACGTGTTTCGTCAGCACTAACAATGTCTCGCAGCTATAGAGCATTACAGGCCCAAATTTGCTCTTGATTTTGAGGAATTTTAGAATCACAAGCTACAGAGACACGGATTTTTGGATTTATCTGTTCTATTGACAGCTTCGTTCCCTATATGGATGGTTTCAAGATCTGCAGCTGAACTTCTTGCAGTAGAATAACTAAGTTTTATTTTGGCGTAGGCCACAGATAATGTTATATTAAATAATTAAGGGCGGCCTGCACCATAATTTTAATCGTATTTAAGCTTAAGATAAACACAAAATTTCATACAAAATTACGTTAAACGTCACCGGCTTATAGCCCGGGCGGCAGGTAAAAATTAGGGGCCTTCACAGCTCATAACAGTCCACTGCAGAACTTGGGGCCTCTCCCACGAAAGGGAAGGTTATTGCCATATCGCAGTGTTATAAATGTAACCATGGAAAATGCTGCTGCCCATTTTCCAGCCTACAGAGATTTTAGATCTTTTGCCTCGAAAATATTAGTCGCCTTGTACGACACCCACGAATGTAAGGGGTTGGTGCTATTCTACTCTGCTGGACACCACATGGTCAATAAAAAGCCACAAGGCCATGGGGGCCTTACCTAGAAACAATTCCGATTGTCATGAGTTTGTGCGGGAATAGTGGGGGTGGTAATTTAAGTTTTCGCCCTCGAGGATCCTGTTTTACTTCCATAGTGCTCGAAAATCTGCGAAATTTTGGCACTTTTTATAGTTTTTGCTTATAACTCGAAAACTGGCCTATTGCAAAGATAATCAACATAAAGTTCTCTACAACTCTGCTTATAACACTTTTTAAAATTTTCGACCTTTTACGAGCAAAACACTCTCGGTTGTGGTGGAATTTGCATGTAGTATTATAGTGTAAAAAAGTGAAAAGAGGCACTTGAGAACGGCGGTCTGAAAATGAATGTGGCGAAGACAGAGTACAAGGCCTGCAACAGTGCAGATCCCCTCTCCATGCGCATAGGCGAAAATGATGTCAAGTGTACGGATCAGGTCAGATAAGTGGGATCTGTACTTAGCTTAACCGAGGACATCTATAACGACGTCAAGGCCCGAATATCCACAGCTCGGGCCAAATGACGGGAGGTAACAGGTGTCATACACCCCAAAATGAGGATAAATTGGCCCCAAGTAAAGCGACACAAGCAGGAGCTGCGCGACACGGAAATGGAGATGCTGCGATGGAAGTGTGGAGTTCACAGACGAATCCCGTTCGAAACGCCCACATTCGGGTAGCCTTGGCGTTCGTGATATCGCAGATAAGCTGCAAGAATGCCGCCTTCGATGGAATGGCCACGTCTTGTGCAGACCAGCAAGTTACGTGGCGAACAAGTGTCTGGCCGTGTCGCCCCCGCCGCGCACGAGAAGGACAGGCCAGCCGAAGAAGCAATGGCTTGACGTAGTCAAGAATGATTAGCGTGCTAATCAACTCACTATGAAGCGGACCCTGGGCCCAAAATTTCGAAGATTTTGGGGGACAAACTCAATAAATCTCATCACAATCTTGTGTACAATAAATGGTTAAATAAATAAAATCGGTAATACAGTCTAGATCAAAAGTACATGCAGACCGGGCTATTAGTAGGACTATTACATCAATTATTTAGACAATTATCTATACATCATGATATACATATTATGTATACTTACAATAATCTCGACAAAATGTCAATCATCATATTTATCCCATCGGTCAATCGCGGCTTCTGCCGGAATTTGACACCACACATTAATGCCATTTTAAGTTTATTTTGGATCTATCTTGCTATTTTAAGAAAATGGAGCACTGCGATTTAGAAAAAAATATGGGCGTAGAACAATATTGCCATTTTGCCTAATAAAGTTTCGCCGTCCATATTAGTTGCATAATATCAAAATTCTTATGTATACTTAAGTTTCATTCCCATTAATAAAACCTAGTTACTTATAAAATGTTTGTGGTGTGTTTGACCGACACTTTTACAGTAGACGGCGCGACAAACATAGGTACAAGAGATACTATAACGATAGTTAAATACTTTAATAAGCAGATACATAAAATAATCATCTGACTTAATACAATAGTTTTAAGTAACGTCCGTCAAACCATATACTGTAAGCCAACGTAAGCAATTTACCTCCTTTAGCAAGGTACCTCTGTGGACTTGGAAACATCTGAATTATAGCAAATTTAAATACATTAGATATTCTTCATCTGAATACATAATCATCATATTATTGATATAATAAAATTCAGATCAGATACAAGTTAATATATATAAAGTTATCCACTTCGCGGGACGAAATAATTACTATTGTTCAACAGTCGCTGAGCAACTTTTTCAAATCAACATGTAATGTAGTCCTTAGGCTGTTGACGGTATTAAAATTATCAAGACATGTCACACACGTCAAGCATAATGATGTTTCCGTAAAAAGCACTTTGTGCGAACAATAACTTTACAACATCAGTATAATTGGTAAAATAACGTTAATTTGTTGTTAACGTTAAGTTGATTTCATAATTAAACTCAATATATATTGGTCGAAATGAGTTCGTATAAAGCTCTATTCGAAAAATTATATTATTTATTCGAGTCCAGATGTTACCGTACAACCCTAGGCGTAAGTTGACGAGTAAGTCTAGGTCTTAAAGAGGCCGCAATAGCGCGAGAACAACGTTGTATACTTGTTTATCAATCACCTGAATTTCCATCTATCCAGATGAGTCTCTTACGTTGTCTTACTCACATTGTCTCACTTATATTGTCTCACTAAATTGTTATTACCTAAAACCTCCATTGCCTACCTTAAATTAAGTTCTATTTGCTTGTGTCGGAAACAAGTTTAAAGAAATGTACGAAAATATATTTAGAAAAACTATTTCCTCTCTTAAATGATTAATGAACTCCCAAGTAACATAGTTCTCGAAGGGCATAAAAAACACTAGCGATCGACTTCAAAGTAAAGAGATATCCACGGATCTACTCTATTATTATGAAATAGCATTATTGCTGTTTAATAAGCGAGACCCGAATCATAAACCGACGTAATTGCAATATTTATGTATACTTTCATCGTATGAAGTGCGTAATATAATACATTAAGAACGCGGACACAAAATCAAGTTAGTGGGACCGACACACGTCGACGTATCCATGGGACAGTATTAATAGTCACACTAAACATTATGCACTAACTAAATAGTTGTTCAGTGGCTCTTTCGAGCTCCCAGTCGTAGGTGGAGAGGGCTACCCGGGCTTGGTGCTCGTCGACGCCCATGTCTAGGAGGCGCTGTACCTTCATGGTGAATTCCCAAATAGCGCACGGGCCACCCGCGTATACGTTTGCCCAATGTTTTGCCGTTAAATTGAACAAATTGGGATTTTCTTTAAATTGCTTAGCTACTACGGCATCCTGTGGATCATCTGGCTCCGCTGCGGAGAGCAGCGCTTGAATCGACAGAAGCACTGTGCGGAGTGTCAAGGCGGCCGCCCACTGGTCTTTCAAGATATCTAAGCATATTGCTCCGGTCACTGAAGATACATTTGGGTGCCAAATTTTGGTTAGAAAACGTATCTGCGTAAAGAAAAAATATTGATTAAAATATGGAATGAGAATAAAATATATTTATTTGTATAGAGGGTACATTATTTATTCTAATGAGAATTAATGATCTAACTACTAAGAATTATCGAACTATAAAATCAACTAAGAATGAGTGGAATGCAACCGATAAGCACCAGGAATAAATAAATTAGGAACGAATTAATTCTGGTGGTTGAGGGTGGCCACGTGGTGATTGTCATCTTGTGCGATTTTGTATCTTATTATCGCAGCGGTGTGTAAGACAAGATCGCATGTGTTCTGAACAGCTATCACAATAATCACAAAGAATACAGGGTGTAAAAAGACCGCTAGCATTAATAGAAACCCCATATTCTACCCATGAAACTGAACAACTTTCCCCAAGAAACATACCCGCCGAAATGACTTCATATTTCGCAACCTAAAATAAATAATTAATTGCGTCGCGCAATGTACATCGTCCGGCGCACGCCTCTCGCTCGCCCACGTGACCAGTGACCACTGACGTCGCGCGGCCGGCCGGCCAGCACGCTTAACATTGCGTGCTTTTACTTAAAGTGCATTTATTACAACTTAAATTTGAAGTTTGAGTGTATAAAATATAATTGTGAACGATGTAGTTATCGATACTTGATATTTTTTAGTACAAAAATACAACTTTCTTTTCAAAAAAGAATCTCAATATCTGCCTAAAATATGAGTTTCCGCGGGTATGTTCTTGGGGAAAGTTGTTCAGTTTCATGGGTAGAATATGAGATTTCAATTAATGCTAGCGGTCTTTTTACAACCTGTATATTAATATCTCGCGTTAGATCGCACCTATGTGGGAAAGCTTTAAGCTCACCGCGAGTAATACGAAATTATAACTTGTGTTTTACCTTAGGGGGGTTAAATGGGTATGTTTCTGGTACTTTGATCTCCAGAAGGAATGTTCCACCCTCGTACGGTGTGTCTGGCGGGCCGGCTATTTCGCCCTGAAGCTCCGTGTAGTTGTCGTTTACTAATTCCAATTTGATTGATCCACCTTCCATCTGAGAACAAAACGAGAATAGATTTCACTAATTTTAACCTGTGAATGCAGGCAATATGCAAAATTCGACAGAAGAGCTCAGTTGGATCTTTATTGGATAGCGATTGCAATAGGAATTGTAATCTTGTGGACTAATTTGTTAACACCAATCAATACACGGGTTGCCACAAGTGGAGTAAAAGCGTCTTCTTTTTACCAAAACCGGCACAATCAGATTAAATAATTATTTTTGTGTAGATCACATGTAGCAGCCACAGAGATGAAATAGAGATTCTAGAGATATCACCTCTCTTTTTTCTCTTTACTTTGTCATGAGTCTCACTATAACCTTACGTCTTATCTTTATTTGGTCTCTGCGATTATCACATATTCTGTATATGTAATGTAATCTGTGTCCACTATTTTATTATCTACTTAGTTTTTATGTGTATTTTACAGTTTCTTTATATGTATTTAGGATGCATTTACGGTCTATAGTTGTATAAATTTTTAATTGTGTATATTACTGCTTTATTTTTACTCTTGTGGCTTTTTCCTGCACCGCCTACCTACCTCAGTCGTAAGTTTGTCCTGCACGGCTAACATAAATGTGCCCTCGATATAGCTCGCACCGCTCAATACAGAAATGAAAGAGATAGCTATTTCGAGTCTTTTCTCGGTTGTGCTAGCCGTGCAGGTTGACTGGTAGAAGGCTATTTTCGCTTTAAGTCCGCCACGGTACTATTTTATGCATAAAGTTTTAATAAATTATTAAATATAATTTTTTTGGTATGTTGAAATTTGAGAAAACGCGGATGAGCATGGCAAGGTAGTCGCCTTCTAGGTAGACTTCTGTGTGCTATATTCTAATCTGCCGGACTGCACACGGCGGTTTATTCTCAACAATACTAAGTAAGATGGTTACTTTTACGTAAGCGGTCTTTCTATGCTTTATAGCAAGCACGTCGTCGGTCCTGACACTTGAAGTGGCCAAATCCGGATCTACATATGTCTCTACAAGTCTCACAGAAAAATCACCAGAGTCGACAACATATACGGACACGGATTTATCTTAGAGTAAGAATAAGAATATTTCTTTTTCAACACAAGAATAACGTACTACACTTTATACATTAGGACCTCATACATAGCGTATCCGTGGTATTCGCGGTACTCGAGCGGTATCCGCTCCTGATCCATCCCAAGCACAAATGTCGTGTGGTAGGAACAAAACATCCGTCACCTAGGTCAGAATCAGGGTAGTGCGATCAAGAAAAGACGGAGAATAAATGGTTACTTCGCTTACTTCGTAGTTGTTCGCAAACTGCACTTTGGGATGAAAGTGTCCCAGGATCTATGATCTCTATCTACGAATGTAGACAGACACGTGACAAGTTTCATCAAAACGTTCCAGTAAATTAATTTTCGGACAGTACCTGGGCATAAAATAAATGTTATACTTCTAAAATAATGCGTCTGAGGTGGAACTAATAAATTGAATTCCATTACCAAAAATAATTGTTTTTGTTGTATGCCACTTACAAGGAAAAATGAGTCTTCTAAGATTTTGACGACTGCATCACCAATAGCACGACGGAGAGGGAATATGTTAGAGTATTTTGTAAATATTCTGTTTACGTGTATCCGTAAGTGGGCCAACAAAATCAAAGGTAATCATTTGGTGGGAAAGAGCCCTGCTTAGGGCGTCCTATTTCCCAAAAGTTTTTTATGCAAAGCAAAGCAAGAATTTTTTAATTGTGGTGTCTCCTAATTGGCTAATCGATGTTATGCTATTGTGTATTTTCTTTGTTGCACGCTGATCCGAATGAAATAGAATTTACAAACTGGTGCATCCCCGGGCCAGTAATAAAATAGGGCTACACGTTTATACGTTTTAAATATGAGTCGCGAAATTCGCTGGCAACAAGCCTTTTCCAAGCTAACTCCGTACAGAGTTGAGATATATTTTTAGAAAGTCGATACAAGGAGTTCTTTTAATTAAAACATTTGGAAAGTTATTTGGGAAGTTAAGCCAATCGTTATACATTTAAATAAACCATTCGTCCTTAGTACTATATTGGGTTTGAAATACTATTGTGTGTGTAAAATATCTGAAATAAATGACTATATATTTATTAATTATTTTATTTATATCGCTTTTCCAAGTGAGATGGCAGGAATGGGCACACCGCGTGACAGGGCGTTTGGAATCACGTTGTCAACATCACGTTGATCCTTAATCTCGAAGTTAAATGAACTTAGACAGACACAGTCTAGTGATAAAAACCATTTCAATGCGGAGTGGTCGGTGGAAAGAATAAACTTTCCATTACTTTGGCCATGTTCTAAATAGCAGCGCCAGTGCTCAAGGGCCACTAAGGGTTTCACTGTCGATAATGCTAGTTTTCTCGGCACCGGTCAGAGCTCGGATCATGTAGACTAGAGGGATGTTTCTTTCCATACAAGGTCTACGTTAACATGCCGTACGTTAACAATGCATGAATTCCGTAGTCAATTTGCATCTGTGTAGACTTCAAAATGCTTTGAATAGTCCGTGTAAGTGAGGACAAGCGGGGAAACTAAAGCATCCTTCAAAGCATTAAAAGCTACCATCCCCTCGAGCGACCACTGAAAGGGTCGTGCCGTTGGAAGTTAATCTATTGAGTGGCCCGGCCACGTAACTGAAGTTCAATTTTAATGAGAAAGAGTTTCAGTTTATTTTTACTTGTAGGGGCAGGAAATTTTAAAATGGCTTCTACCTTATCCGTATCCGTTCGTAGGCCACGAGCTTCCACAAAGTACCCTAAATATTTTAACTAGCTACGGAAGAATCTACATTTTTCAAAATTAACTGTCAAGTTGGCTAGCTTCGGTTTTCCTAATACGCGTAAAAGGCGAGACACGTGTTCCTCAAAAGGCGAGCTAATACGCAAAAGTTTTCAGCTCCATGTCACCAAACAACAAATCTTCTAGTCTACTAGTTTCTACTAGTCGTTGCCGGCGCATTGAGTCGACTGAAAGCAGGCGTTTTGAAGCGTAGGGTGCCACGGCGTGGTACTTAAAATACAGTCATATCGCTCTCCAAAGGCTCTCGGATCTGCCAGAATGCCTTAAAAAGGTCAATGCTTGACGGATATTTTTCGTCTCGAATGTTATCGAGAATATCCGAGACGTATGGCAAATTGTGCTCGTCGGGTTTAATCAATGCATTGATCTTCCGAGTGTCAGAATCTCGGCTGGCCATTTTTGTTATAGACGATAAGTAACATAACAAAGAATATTGTTTTAAACAAGTTGACGAAATAATTTATTATTTTCCATCACCCTAGTGATAGTAACCTGTTACCAAATCAATCACAGGGTTCAATTGTCAGTTCAAAGCATAGAGAAAATATTACGCCACAACAGCATCTCATAATTTCAGAAGGAGGAGATAGTTATAAAGAATAACATAAATCACTTTCCTCCCCGACCTCATGCAACGGACTACCTTCAGGCGATACCTGTGGAGGATGGCAAAGGGGTAATCAACTAGGCCACCTTGTACTGTTCACCCTAGCCCAAGACCCCTCCGGTTCCCACGTTGTACTGATCTCATAATGAACAATTATCAAAAACACCTTTTCCCACAATTACTGATTTTCTAAACATATGTTTTAGAATGTCGGAAACACATATCGTCTGACAAAAAAGATACATTCGTGATATTAAATCAAAAACAATGTTTAAGGAAAAAGCCTACCTATTTCCTTACGATGTTTTCCTTCACCGTTTGAGAGCACGGTAAAGTGCACTTAGACTTTAGAAAAAGCCCATTATTAATACACGGCCATGACGAAACTCGAACACTTTGTTAAAAGGCACCTATTAAGAATATTTTAGAAAGTTGTCTTTCCGAGATTCAAGTTTCATGTCAGACAATAATGTCATCGCTTGAGGGAAAAAGAAGTTCCCTTTATAGAAAGATGCATACAATTTTGGATGAAAATAATATTAAATTTAATCGATTGGCTTTCTTGTTATCAAAGATGGTGAAGATTAGAAGATCCTAGTTTTTTCGATATTAGTTGGCAGAAAATTACTACACATACTGTTATGGCGATGGAACTTTTAAAAGAACCCCCAATCCATTTTATCAAATCTTCACAATTCACGCCGATATTAGCAGAATAAATCCACGAACGTGGTGCCTCTTGCGTGTGCGCTTTTGCCTAATAAGTCTCAAGAGACGTACACTGAATGTTTGGGTTAATGAATGACAGAATGGGTTTAAGAATTTTAACCATTTAAGTGCGACTATGCGAATTGTTATAATCAATGCCATAAAAAAGGTTTTTTTTTATCATTATAACAAGGCAGTGTGGAAGCAGGCAAAAATTAAAAGCTACGAACACAACAAAGGAAAGAGGATTAGTAAGAATGTATGAAAATTTATCTTTACTTCCCCTAGAAAGAAATCCTAGTTTATGGTCTTCTTTGCAAACCCTTTTCCCGCAAACACAATAATAGATCAAATTTTAAGAATACTTTCATTAACAGCACTGGATGTCTTTGTCTGAGTCTTTTATTAGTTGTGCAAATAAACACGTATGCCGCACAAACCAATCCCGATGCAATTTTTGTACAAACTGAGGAAAGAGGCGAAATATCAGGACACCCGAATTAACAATATTTTTTAGCGGGTCTATTGTACTAGGCACAAGCGTGAAATTATATTCGAAAACTGCTACAAAAAACAGTTGAATGAGTTACAATCCTATGATTGTTCGAAGTTCTGACGAAGTTCAGTTTTATTTCCGACATTATAAAACAAAGGCATTCAGAAAATCAGTCCTTTTAGGAAAAGGTCATATTGTTATTGTTCATCATGAGATCAGTGCAATATAGGAATCGGTCCTAACCAGTGGCGTGCACAGAGTTTTTAGACAGGGTAGGCAGAAAATATTAAAAGCTTAATAATTACCAAAAATGCTCCATGTTAATGTTAAATCGTAAAAAGTACTTCAAAAAATTTTAACTTTAAAATTTTTATAACTGGCGCGACATTCGTTTGATATTTTGTCTACAATTTCAATTGTACTATTTGCAAATCTGGTTAAAACGGCCTTTCACGATTACTTTTATTTTTTTTACTAAAAGATAGTTTAGAAAATACGTTATTTTTTATTTTCTCTATACAAACACCACCTAAACAATTTTCACAGTTAATGTTATCCATTTTTCACACTGATAGATAACTGCTTTTATAAATTAAAACAAAAACGAATCAAAACAAATAATGGCGGGCGACCCGCAACTCTTTTTTCAAGCAAGTATTTTCAATTACAGCATAAAAATAATACAATACGACACAAAGGTAAAGCAATTTACTTTAGCAATCTACTTTTTAAAATAGTTACATTATCCAACTAATAACTCTGGTTCGGAAGACTTCGGTCATATTGTCGAGATTTTTCGTCTGAAAAGACATTGCCTATCCTGTGCGCTTGTGTGCGTAATTTGTGGCATAGTGTTCCACGTATTAATAGGAATGCACACCAATGAGGATAAATAAACAACAATGCACACATATGTACATTAAGGCACGAATAGTATGTGTATTTCCCGTTACGCGCTCATAGCAGCGCTAGTATCGAATTTTATTCCGTATCGCGCAACGATACATTACATAGGTACCACCAATTTTCGGTAGGTGGCACTGTGTTGAAAATACGATAAATCAAGCACCGTCATTCGATTTGACTGATTAAGCTTCTTTGTTTATTAATTAGTAGAGTAGCAATTAGGTACCCATTATATAATTTTATAATATTGTGATCAGAACAGAATGGTAGGGTAGGCAGTGTATTTTTGTCTTTATGAAATGCACGCCACTGGTCCTAACAGACCGGAGGGCAAATGATTACCGAATCAATGATGAAATCCATTTGCCAAATAATTTATATCTCTTGGCAATTATTATAGCTGGCGGAAACTGGAACGCTAAGCATACGTTCTAGGGCGCAAGAACGACTGTCACCCGCGGCCGCGAATTGATGTTTTGTATGGATAAATGTGGCTTACTATTAATAGGAACCTGTGAGGCTATTAACTGGTATTATTAACGGATCCCCGGAAAGTTACATATTTGTTGAACTTCTTTATAATCAAAAATATTGGTCGACTGTATACGTCTATCGAATCAAGTCATGATGGATCGTCGGATCACGCGCCGGTTATCCTTACCATTAGCTCCTCTATTTTCTATAATAAGTGCTATCGAGTTTCCTTATATAATAATAAAACAACTGGGAATTATTCCAAGCTTCAAAAGTTAACCCGAATATCTGTATTTCATCAAACATTATTCAGTCCGCAGCATGGGTTTTCACGCCCGAATTGGCTTCTTCGCAAAAAACTATATTTCTTCCTATAGAGTTCAGACGCAAAAACTCCGAAAAACGTCGACGAGGATTAGGTAGCAGTCGCGCAATGTTCACGACAAAATATTACTCAACCGTGCCATCAAAGAGTTGAAAGAGCTGCTCCAAAACACTGCTAATGAAACAACGAGGAGAACCTTGGAGAACACAACACCAAAAAACGCGTGCAGACTTGTGGAAGATATGGAAAGATTCTGGCAAACCTTAACCGCTGCATCCCCCTTTGAGAACAGACCAATTCACAAAAGGTTGAAGCCTTAGCTACTCATCTTGCTACCATCTTCTAACTAAACACCTCAAATGAAGCTGAATATTGTGAGATTCAGGTAGTCCTAGATCAAGACTTCCAGTTGTGTCCTCTGCTGCCACCTGCCTCTCCTCGTAAACTTGCAAATGAGATAGCTAACATGGATAGTAACGTATCCCTAGACAATGACTTGATCACATCTGAAATCCTCAAGAGACTCCTTAGAAAGTGTTTCGTCTGTCTCACTTTCCTAATTATTGCCAACTTTCATCATCATCTTCATATGCTATTTTCCATCAATATGGAAATACTCACAAATTATAATGACCAATTATAATTTACAAGACCTGGAAAACCTGTTCATGAAGTTACATCAGCCAAACTCCGTTGTTGTCCAAACTCTGTTAACGTCTGTTCCTTAAGAGACTGAAGAATGTATTTAATTATGCTAAGATCAAGAGAGATAATTTCACTCCATATTAGAACAAACTCATAGGGTGTATCATACAATAAGACAGTGCCTGGAAAGAAAGGAGTACTGCAATATTTCTGGATATCCAACAGGCATTCGACATGGTTCGGCATATAGGACTTCCATATAAAATTAAAAAGTTGTCTGATAGATTCTTTCAAGTAAAACAGGCGTACCCAAGGGCTGTGTGCTCCAACCTGTCCCTGTAGTCGAAATAGCTACTTTTGTTGATGATACAGGTTTCCTGTCATGTAGCTCCGATCCAATCCTAGCTAGTAATAGGCTGCAAAGACAACTTAACGTCGCCAACAAATGGATGTCTAAGTGGAGCAAGTTCACCAAAATCACAGTAAACCAACCCTGTTAAACTTGGCGAAGATACCCTCCCACAAACATCTAGTGTATGATACTTAGGCTTTCATCTGGACCAACGACTCACATGGAAGGACCATAATTAACAACAAAAAAGAGATGAAATTAATAGCAAATTCCGCGGTCTTCTTTGGTATTTAGACAAGAAATGAACATTTTCCTTGACCATCAAATTGCTAATTTATTTATTTTGATAGTTGATGTCGCCGTTTTACAGCAGGGATAGAGCGTTCGATCTCAGAGATAGACGTAAGAAAACATGTACTACTACCTACTACTCAGATTTACTATTAGGCGCTGGATTCTCTGACCGCCCGTCGAACACCCCTTGTGCACATGGTGGATGAGCGGTGAGGGTGGGGCGAGCGGGATGTTCGTGGGCGCGCGCAATGTGAGAGATTTATTGACTGACAATGACATTCGGACAATTGCAACTAAATTTGCAGATTTTTTTTTATAACATCACGATTGATAATGAAATAATCACAATGCGGTGCGACGTAACATTGAAAGCTATGCCAGTGAGAAAAGCATTTCGCAAATAGCAAATATTTGTACCGAAAAGTATCCTAATCTAAGGAAATGCTGTAAACGTTTTAATTATTTGTTTGGATCAAGATACTTTTACTAAATTTAACATTTTCTTAAATCTAATCATCATCAAGTCAATCCCAAAAGGACAGGAAAATTTAAAGTAGATCGCAACCCTGTACAAGTTTGCCGCCCATGTTTTACAAAAGCCAATATCGACTTACGGAATTCAGATAGAAATAGAATGATACCGCAAAAGCTACACCGAGCGTCTATCACTACATCCAAATCCTTTGGCAAATATGCTTTTGACGGCCAACACTGTAAAATGTCTCAAATAATCCAATGGAATTATGGGCAATGGCCCATTGTTTCGAAAATGTCATTGTAAGATTCATCAGATCTGATTATAGTCTAGTGAGTCATGGCAAATATGAACATGGATAAAAAAAATTAACAACATGAGCTCCTAAATCCACTCATGGTTTTGATATATTTATTTGATACACTATTGGGGATTGGTATTGGCCTCTGCATCTCACTTTCGAAGAACTAGCGGACTATTACGACCATCTCAGAAACGCAGCCGTAGTCAGTATGATTTCCGCAAAGGTACCTCCCTGATGAGCAGCTGCCATTGGGTGTAACGGGGAAGCTTTAGTCTGGCATAAGGTAATTCTATCGAAGCTACCAGCTCACAGGTTTACTGAGGGGTTGTGGCTTCATATCTGGGCAGAGTGTTAAAGCCATCACAGAGAAATCATTAATGCTGCTGTACCCCAAGACCACTGTGCTATCGTCCGAGTTGTTTATCCTGGTATGAATACATCAATTATATATTAGATATCAGTGGTATCAAAGCAGATCACAGTAAGAAAAAAGAAAGAAAGAGTAGAAACAATCTTGTGTCTGAGATCAAGACACAAGATACCCAAATTACCCGGGAGCAAGTCTTCCAATGGGGCAGACAAAACCTTTGCCAGTTCAACCCCATGAAGACACAAATGTGTGTTCATCTCACAAAAAGCCCCAAGCTGGCAAACAAGCATATGACATGCCTTCATTTTCTTAAAGAACGAGGAGTGGAGAAGTGCAACTTCGAAGTTACTTAACCATTTATGGACGCAGGTTGGTTGCTACAATGATTTCTGGCTAAGTAAATAATGCCACTATGGAGTTCCATGCTTTTCCCTGCTCCTGCTCTAGCCTGCACTAGGAAGGTCCTGTTCCTGGCGACAGATAATGCTGTTGACGTGGCCTACTACTGGGCTAGCCAGATTTAAAGTTTTCGAAAATTTACTCTAAGAAGATTGTGTTAGTCCATACAATATTTTGTCCTTGGACCATAAGTCACATGATATTGTGTGGTTGGCAAAGATAAAACAGAATTTTGTATGAGAAAAAAAAATTGATGCTTCGTTATAAAAAAAAATATATGTAGTGATTGCAAATAGAGTATGCACCTTCCAACACCAAAACTGCACTTCATTTCTTCTCTAACAGAATGGTATCAAACTAGACTAGTGGTTGTAGTCGAACAAAATGTCTACTTAATTTAAAATTACTTTCAACACTGTGTGATATAGACACACCAGCAACAATGCAGCTCATCTAAAACCTAAATAAATAAATAATTAAATACTAATAATTCACACTAACTTTATAAGTACTAAGGTAAAGTTAGGAAAGTAGGAAATAACCAACACAGAACCAAATACAAGATTATTATTGGCACCCCTCTCTTATAGCATATTGGTAGGTGGATGGCTACAATTCACAGATGCGCAAATGTCTAATAAGTTTGTGTACTTTGTTTGTACTTTACTACAAAAATATCACAAAGAGCGTCGGTGGCCGAGCGGTTAGAGTATCTAACTCGTAAGCCAGAGGTCCCGGGATTGAATCCCGCTCTGGCCATGTACCAATGACTGTTTTCTGAGTTATGTACATTAGTTGAATACTAACTGATGCTCTTACAGTGAGGGAAAACATTGTGATGAAACCTGCACATTCAGGCGACTGGATGTGTAATCATGATCCAATCTGTTCAGGTGGTAGCACGGGGGTAATGGAGGTCAGGTGGCAGTCGCTCCACTGTAATTACCTGACCTGCCAAATCCTGGATCATGGTGACGGCGGACCCCGGGCCCTCGTGCGCGAGAGCACATCCGGGACATTAACGCCAAGATGACGCCTTTGTTACAAAAATATACATGTGTACATACATAACGTTCACATACATATATGACCATATATTTTATGTACTTTCTTTTAGTAACTCAAATAAACTTATTAAATTATATTTAATTAAATTATGTCATTTAAATTTGGCATTGAGAGAAAGGCAATGTAGGTAGTTTTATAAAAATGTACCTAATACTAATACTTGACATCACTAAATTTGCCAATTCATACACACCAAAGAAACTATTTATATTCGCAAAGATATGGTCAAAACTAAAATATCACAAAGGCCAAATTCTAATTAGTAATTATCTAAATGTATTTGCAAATATGTGATTGCATTGATTACTGTGAATCTCGCCACTTATATTAAGAAGAAAAAAACAAGGGATGGACTGGCTAAACATCAATAAAATTAAGAAGACTCGTTATGTTTCGAGATACTGATATCACAAGAAAATGACAAACAAAAGTGCAAGTAACTGCAAATACAACAATCACACAGGCCACACTAGTTTATGACTTTTTGGACTTTAATACTTGAACAAAACTTACCTCTTCACATTTGATAACTTCTTTGAGTTCTCTTTTTATACGCTTAGCAGCTATATTTGCCATTGTGTGGATGTAAGTTTAAGTTTATGTTTAGTAATCTTATGGAAGACAACGTCGGTATATAAACGCACGGCGAACAAAAATTTCACAATAGAATTGGGAAATTGGGAATGTCAAAATTGTCAAAAGCCTTGTCCTGTCAGTGTGCCGCAGTCGATTCTAAAACTGCCAGACTCAAGTCCTGAACGTCCATCGGGAGCGCAAATCTTGAATGTAAATGTGTCAGCCTTTCATAAATGGTATGGGTTTGTTCGGGGGTGATACCGCCTATCTACAATGAGCAGTTTTCCAATAGGTATCTAGTGCATTTATAATCACTCTCTAGATGGCGCCCAAACAATTTTGGTAATGAGCAGTTTTCCAATAGGTATCTAAAGCATTCCTTACCACTCACTAGATGGCGCCCCGACAATTTTGGTAATTGATAATCGCTTGAAATAGGTTCTTAGCAAACAGGATATAAACACTGGTAAGTTGTATTGGATACGAATATCGATACTAAGTTCAACGGTATGAATTCGGTGACATCATTCCACATAATGGGATCAAGATGGCGGCGTTCAATGAGCACTTTTCTAGTAGGTATTGTCAGTTAGTTTCAAAAATCATCAATAGATGGCGCTCCCACAAATTTGGTACTTTATTTTAAAATTTGTATGATTGTGGCAGTGATGTCATGCAGCCAACTAATATAAACTTAAAAATAAAAAGTTTATTAATATAAACATAGCTTTTAGAGGGTGAAAGAAATGTAAAAAAAGTATTTATGTTAGTAGGCACTATGTTCCACTTTAATACAAACCTTTTATATTACACAAAAGGGGTTTTTTTACCTTCAAATTTTACAATTATTATTATTTACAACTTAAATATAATAAACCAACAATATTGAATTACATATTTAAACTACGTATAAATAAAAACCGTATTATATTTGAATTACGTTCATTCTTGATCCTAACGTCCATGAAATGAACTGACTCAATCAAATTGATGTTTTTTTTTAAATTTTATTAAAACTTCTAATATTGTTGAAAACTATTGATATAATAACTATTGATTCAATGAGGAGTTTTCCAGTAGGTATTGATAGTTGGTTTCAAAAAGCATCAATAGATGGCGTTCTTACATCTTTGGTAATCTTATTTTAATCTGTATGATGGTGGCAGTGATTTCAGCAGCCAACTAATACAAAACCTAAAAATAAAATGTTCATTAATATAAACATAACTGTTAAAGGTTAAACGAAGTGTAAAAAGAAATATTCATAGAAGTTGGCACTATGTGCCATTGTTATTACAACCTCTAAAATGATTGAAAACTATTGACAAATACAATATTATCCAATACAACTTACCAGTGTTTATATCCTGTTTGCTACGAACCTATTTCAAGCGATTATCAATTACAAAATTGTCGAGGCGCCATCTAGTGAGTGGTTAGTAATGCTTTAGATACCTATTGGAAAACTGCTCATTTAAGGAGAATTCACCCACCCAGAATGCTTCACAGAAACTATCGGCTAGCGAATTTACATACCACCATATTATTTACGTACCATTCGCATGCTTGGCATGCGCTTGGCCCTTGCTGGCCCATTAAGCGCGCTCTACATGTGGACAGTTTCGCGGGAACACGAGAATGTAGAGGGAGTATTCGTGTAGTCCCGTGCATGTTTGGCATGTCTCGCCTATTTCATAGACTAAGTAGAGATTGTTTGTTGTCGTCTCGATTCGATCGATTTTATATTTATATTCCTAGCGCTTTTTCCCTTAACAGGTTCGGGGTACTCTTGACCATGATCCAGGATATTAGTAGATCAAGTAATTACAGTAGAGCAGGTGCTACCACCTCTGTGACCCTGTTTACAGCAGATTAGCGATGTTACACCGATGAATCGATATAATGTCGACGCGTTTTGACACCCACCACATCCCTAATAGGCGAGAATGTGGAGGCCGACCGAAGTCCCGGCAAAAGTTTCGCCGGAAGTTTCGGCGAACATGTGGAGCGCGCTTTATACCAGTGATACTTCCAGCTATGTAGGTATTACTTCCATGTACATATTGGCACTCATAGACAACTTTTGTTTTTCTCCTCAGATCCGGGTTTGAGTTTCGGGGTCGTACCGCCGAAGGCAAAGAGAAAAGCAAGAGATGTCCATCAAACCGTCTTCATTCATCGGAAAAAATTGTTTTTGGTCCATGTAAAGGGCTTTGGGCTTTGCGTTTGCTTGGCTTTTGGTTGGACTTTTGCGCTATGTCGAGTGAGTGATTGGATCGGAGGTGTGTGAGGTGTTTCTTTATATTTTCATATCGTACATTATATTGTTTTTCGGTTTATAGATGACTGAACTATAGTATATAATGAGGATTTTAACGTCGCGTTAAGTGTCCAGAAGAGTTTAGTGTTAATTTAGTTAAGTTATGCCCTGTGATTTACCTAGTGTATGGACAGAGATATGCTAATCCCCTTCCCATGTCACCGGGTTCCACCTTTGTACCTGGCACTTGAAGGTGTGTACCAACTACCACTGTTTTATTTGTTTAGTTAGTTGCTGAATATGTGATGCTTTGTTTAATTATACACGGTTTTGAAAATGCATTCGGAAGTAATTAAAAACTTGAAGCTCGAACGTACGACCAATTTTTGGGGTCGTCATAGATGTACATTTTTATAGTCACTTGTTTTAATCGAATACAATGGGTGTTATTGACATGCATTTCTTTTTAATGTTTTGCCAACAGGCTTACTTATAGGTATTTTTTGTCTAATCAGAAAATTAACATTTCTTATAATATTCGGTCAGAGACCTAGAGAGAGTATCTAGGGTCGAGAGTACCTATAAAAATAGACTTATGTTTTGGCAAAGTTTTTAACAATTTACTATTAATAATTTCTAGGTAGATATTATCACTTATCAGGCAAGGATCACCAATTAGTTTCATGTGGGGTTTGTTTTTAAAAATAATATGGCCATTGTGGTGATGTTTGTTTTGATTTCACAAAGGAATTAAAAAAAATATGAACAGATATAAAATAATAAAAACAGAACATTAATTTTGGGTTCTATGACCTGGGCCAATAATAACAAAAAGAAATTAAATCTACAAATGAGCAAGCTTTAAAATTTTGACATTTCGTGTCATAAAAGCTAGGGGGATTAATAAGTGTATGAGGCATCCATATCAAAGCAAGTTTAAAGTTTATGACATTTTGGGTCATATGCTTTATGCTTGGACAATTGTATAAAACGTAACTTAAATGAATAATTAAACGAGCAAAGCAAGCTTGATATTTTTTACAGCTGTATCTTGGATACTGGGGTGATCATAATAAGAGAATAGGCATGTGGGGCAAGCATGGAATTTTTGATATTACTTGTCTTTACAGCTGTATTTGCCATACTGATGTAATGAACGTTGGCTTAGCATTTGGTTTGATGATTATGCTGATTGTAGTGAAAGTATCTTAAATCAATAAATTACGTTTTGGTTCTTAACAGCAAAAGTTTAAATCTCGTAAAAGTTACTCATAGAAATCACTGAATGAGTGATTGCAATGAGCTCCGAATTGTTTGTGTAATAGCTGTAGATTGATATGAGAATGTGAATAATAGGAAATGAAACTGAAACTAATGACTTATCGAGTAAAGAAGGCTCGAAAAGGATACGGTCTATTGGTTCATACAAGGTCTTCACTAAGATCCAGCCGGTACAAAGTGAATGAAAAACAGAAGTATGAAAAATACGGAACTCGTATCAGTTAATAAAATAAATCTAAGTCTAGCCAATTCTTCACAATTATTGTTCGAAAACTTAATATTTTTAGCAAAACTGCAACACTCACGCGACACTCATGCAACACTGGAACAAGCCGTAGAGTAAACGATGAAAGAAGAAACTCCTTTTATGCCCGGAGTAAGAAGTTTTTTTCGTCATAGCGAAGAGAAATCAATGAGGAAAGAAAAAACTCCTTTCAAGAGGAGAGGGCATTATGTTCAATAATGCGTGTAATGCGTTCGCTTTAAGAAAACACTGGTAATGCGGCGTGCCGCGTGACATAACTTTTGATGTTACATAAAATAGCCGACGGATGTGCCCAAAATGCACTAGCACAGGATTTCCTAGACACTAGATTTCCTTAGAATCATGGTATGTACAACACCTCGGTCGACCTCGCTTCGCCAACGGTATTAGGGAGCACACATAACGAGTTTCCAACTCGTTGCGGTGCTAACGTTTGACTATCCTCAAATACGAAATGGTCACCCATCCAGCTCCCTTGCATTACTAGCATTGCTTACCCCTAGTTTTTACTATATAATAAAAACATATCTGACATAATGGACAAAACTGGAATTAAGTCTCGTCATTTTGAAATGTCATGCCAATGCCAACAACAGCGACGCTGTCACGTGGTCTGACAACGTTATGGCTCTCTAAGAAAACTCCTTTTAAGGGGCACAACAGCGAAAATGCGTACAATGCGTGACACACACCTTTTGATACATAAAATGGCCGACGGATGTGGCCAAAAAGAAACTTAAAATAATAACTAGAATTCCCCAGCATCATAATACATATTATTATGGCTAATTAACTCGCTCACAGCCTATCATCGCCTTCGAAATCACAACCACAGGGCAGGTCTTCCTAACGGAGTATGCAGTTTCATTCGTCATTAGTTGGCAGTGTATGACAAAGACAATGACATGCCTGTCATTGTCAATGTCCAAACCTAGGATTTTTTTACCTGTCTGTCTATGCAGTGTCACAAACTTAATCAGACCCAGTGACAGCGTCGCTGTTAATGGCATTGACATGACATTTCAAAATGGCGACACTTGATTCCAGTTTTGGCCACCGGGTCAGATAAATTTGTGCATCCATAGCTTTTTTCGGGTGTGTTCATAATTTCATGCCAAGAATGCGTTCGTTTCATAGCAAATTAGTAATATTTTAAACATTAATATAAAAAAATTGGCTAGCTAAAGAATTTAAATAATTACGAGAGGACATTACGTTTTATAAGCTTTATCCATTACAACTCTCATTATGCCGGCTGGTGGTCAGGAAAAAACGAGACTGTCTCCTTTTGTCCTTAAAGGCTGGGATGACTGCCAAAATGAATGATTGAGCGAGCCTCTGATGATTAATTGATCTTGGGCTTATAAAATCAAACCTGTACTCCAGAAATACAAGTGTTTACTAAAGTTCCATACAAAATAAGTCATTGGTCCAGATCCTGACTGCAGTATACTAATATTTTGTTTTTACTTGACTTTAAATGTGAAAATCTTTATATTTTCTTACAACAAATGAAACAAAATAAGAAGGAGAAGGAAATGATATAAAACCCATGCAATCATCATTATTAAATAAACATAATCTTCTACTTCAATGCATACCTTATCCTGGACAAAAAAAGTAATCTACCAAAGTCACAAAAAGCATGTCTACCACTAGTCAAAGTTTAGTGCCTCAGATGTGTTTAACTTAATGAATGTGGTGAAGAACCAAAAATTGAAACCCAGCATAAATAATGCCAACCAGGGAAATTCTGGGCTTATTGAGTACTATTTTTAAATTAATTTGCATTATAATATACCAATTAGTTTATGCCGCACTGGGCTAGTCGCGCCGTGCTTGCAGTATCAGTAACCAAGGTTAAGCAATGCTCACAAAGTCCAGGAACTGGAAATGTGACCGTTTCGTACTTTGAGGCCTAGTCAAACTGCAGCACCGCAACAAATTCGCCCCACGTTAGATGTGCGTCCTAATACCGTTGGCAAAGTGAGTTGACTAAGATCTGCAGTGGACCCTTGTTAGATTTCGAGCATCTCATAGCTTGTAGAGTTACATACGTACCAAAGACAATTACTTGCAATCGCTCTACTTTAATTAACTGATCTGCCAATGGAACATGGTCGAGGCGGACCCGAGGCTCTTGTGCGCGAGAGCACAATCACGTTATCTATTGACACAAAGATTCACTTTATGTCGGAATTTCATAGACAGTACCAGATAAAGTGAACACAGTAGTGCTAATGATCCTCCTTAACTAAAAAGTAATAAGATGTGCTTGCACAGAAAATGGTACTCTACAAAGGCGATATAAGCGAATTTTTAAAGTATTGATAATCTCTGGAACATATGAAAAACGGAAAAGTTATCGGCCATGACGGAATACATGGGTATTCCGTATAAACCTGGAAAATAAAGGGGATCAACAATTGCTCAGTGAACTATTCGACAGGATCGTAGCCACGGGGCATATACCTGACGCGTGGCATGTAAATATTATTACGGTTTATCTAGGAAAGGAAAGCTATCAAATGTAAAATGTATTATACAGGCCACTTTACCAGTAATTCTCCTTCAGACAGTGTTGTAGAATCATGGATTCAATCTTTGTCCTAAGAACTCTCCAGGGGGCCTACTAAAGTAGATATCAACCACTGCATTTCGCATTTCTTGATCTGCAGTTTTTTTTTATACCACTGGCAACAAGCTTACGGCCGGCCTGATGGTAAACAGTCACCGCAGCCTATGGACGTTTGTAATACAAGCGGCATTACCCACGCGTTGCCGACCCCGTAAAAACCTTTTAACCCCCTTCTCGAAGAACTCCATATTGTATTTGACAGTGTTATAAGTATAAGGGGCTAAGTATTTGACAGTGTTCCTCGGGAAGTAATCTGGTTGGCTTTAATCTGTGCCTCCCAGGTGAAATTCCGGGCATGACAGCATTGCTCATGGAATGCGCTGATAACATCGCACTAATGGTAAAATATTATACATTTCCTAGGAAATGTGTACTTACCATGGCGAGCCAATTTAATAAATGAATAAAATTATTTGTCGTAGTTTCACATTTGCTATGTATGTATTTCCTAGACATTGTACACAATGTCTAAATGGTAGCAGGAAATGTATGTTTTGAGGTGATGTTGTCAATAACATGGGTATACGTCACTGCTCCGGCGCTGCGGGAAGAGCAGCCTCTCGGCCCTTGCGTAAAAATATTGACAAATTATGAAAAATGGCCATGCTAGCGTAGCGGCTAAGGCTCGTTGCTGAAAGCCGAAGCTTATGATGAAGTTAGGTTAAGGTATAGGTTAGGTAACGAAGCCGTCAATAGTATTCGGTGATATCGGCTCCTATATTAAGTCCCATGTTTCTTCAAATGGCGGGAGCTCTAGGCAGTCACCCGAGACCCTAAAATTCTGACCGGCTAATATATCATCATTATCATTTATTTGTTCATCAGCTTCATATTATGGCTACATTTTCATAAAACAATAAATATGCATAATTGAATGATACGTCAAAGTAAAAATATTTAAAAATTTGCATATGTACATTTAAAATTTATGGCTTAAAAATTCATCTTATTTATAGAAAGTATTGTCCGTTAATATAGTTTTGAGTGTGACTGGAACATGGACACACTCGTTATTTCTTTAATGTCATCGAGGACTCTGTTATACAATTTCGGTCCCATCACAACAGGGTACTCGGCGACCAGCGCCAGTCGCGTGGGCACGGTCACAAGCCGGCGAGCGTTGCGCGTATTCATCCGTGTGTCGGTTACACGTGTAAACGAACCTACGTTTTCCTTCGTATACATCACCATTTCGTAGATGTACAGAGAGCATACCGTAAGAATTCGATTTTCCTTAAAGAGTCATCGACATGAAGTTTTTCTATTCAAACCTTTTCTATACGTAGAGCACGTTTTTGCAAGATTAGAACTCTTTCACTGTCCGTTGAATTACCCCACAACAAAATACCATATGAGATTATGGAATGAATGTAAGCATAATATACATTTAGCAAAATATTTTTAGGCACTTATCGGCTCATCTCGCTTAAGGCATAGATCGCTGTGGATAATCTTTTGCTGACATTATCAACATGGAGTTTCCATGAGAATGTGGTATCCAATTCAAAGCCGAGGAATCCATCTTAACAATTTGGATATCTTTACCTAATTTTAATATCGGATGTTCTATGGTACGTCCACTAAAGCAAACACATTTAGTTTTATCTATGTTTAACTTTAACCCATTTGTATTGAACCACACTTTTAGTTGATTGATCACGATATTTCGTTTATTATTTAATAATTCGTAGTAGTCTGCTGCAACTATGACACTCGTATCATCAGCAAATAAAACTACATATCCTTGGTCTATGGCATTTCCTAGCGCCGATGCTTGCGGAATACCAATACATATATTTCTGGGCAGTGATCTTATTTTTTACCTGAATTCTGTATTTCTACTACTTGTGATCTATCATCCAAAAAGGTTGACAATATAGTGTAAGCTTTATCTTTATTCCTATCTTTTGCAATTTTTTTCTGAGTACGTTGTGGTTAACCGAACCAAGACTAATTTAGGCATGTGATGCTCTATGGCTAGCCTGGAATCTGGACTGGAAACCTGGCCAGCGGTGACAAAATGAAGTCGCTGTGATGGATATATCATTACGCGATTTGACAGAATGCGTAACGACTACATCCGTGTTCTCTGGCGGCTAGTGTTGTCTAAGCGCGGCAGCCTTGTCGCGAGAGACATTACGCTTAAGCACATTAAGATCGAAGAGGCACGCCTGCGCTGGATTTGGTCACGTATTGCTTAAGCCCCAATGATACGTAGGAAATAGGTGTCTCAACCTCCCGGTATCAGGAAGAACCGTCAAGACCCAAGAAGCGATGGAT
The DNA here is from genome assembly GCA_905147135.1 of Blastobasis lacticolella. NCBI lineage: Eukaryota > Metazoa > Arthropoda > Insecta > Lepidoptera > Blastobasidae > Blastobasis > Blastobasis lacticolella. The sequence goes on from LR990039.1 coordinate 23,052,174, forward strand.
GGACATTGCCAAGGCGGACGCGAGAGCCAGCGGCTAACGACGTGAGGATGCCAAAAATCGGTCAAAGTGGCGAAGTAAGACCCTGGAATGCGCACCCTGGCAGAAGCCGGGATTGACCACTCCTGATGATGATGATGCTTATTTAAAGTATCAAAGAACAAAAACAGAATTTAAAAATCTTCTTCATTTGAGAACTTATTTTGGCTTGTTGTTACTCCATATACCTTTACACAATCCGCGCGCTATGTATATCTCCTATAACCTATTTAAAATACAAGTGCTTTTAAAATATCAATAATATGAAATACTATTATTGAACGGCGCCTCTTACGCATCTGTATCGCCTCTCAGTTGAAATTTGTAATCTTAGCCGGTGTCCAAAAATGGCATGACAACAACCGCCCCATCTCAGTCACCTCCATACTCTGCAAGATTAAGGAGCGTCCACCGAACAATAAACTCCTGACTCGCCTTGAAGGTAAAAGTCACCTCAGCAATTACCTGATTCCATCGTCGCCGATCGACCTTTTGGTGTATGCTACACTCATTCGCTGTGTCTCTAGACATCGTCAAGGCCTGTAACAGGCCTTGGCATGCAATGTGCTCATTTGGTATTCTCAATGAGTTTTGTACCTAGAATATCCGCCTCTGAACTTTTAACAGACGATTAACGACGATTTAATTCTCGTAGTCCTTGATAGCTACTCTGATCATGAAGCTGTAGTCCTTCGGATTTAGTTTAGGCTGCTGCTCCTTGGACAATCATGTTGGCGTTTTCTTATAGACATCTCCTCAACAATTCGATAGAATCGAGAGAATCTTGGCATCGCTGCAAGAATACCAGAACAACCTAGGACTCGACGGAAGGTCTTCTCATAGTCCACAAAAGCCAGACACAGGGGCTAAAAAAGGCAGCTTTGGTTTAAAAGTGTTAACGCTGCAAGAATACCAGAACAACCTAGGACTCGACGGAAGGTCTTTTCATAATCCACAAAAGCCAGACACAGGGGCTAAAAAAGGCAACTTTGGTTTAATAGTGTTAACGCTGGAAGAATACCAGAACAACTTAGGACTCGACGGAAGGTCTTCTCATAGTCCACGAAAGCCAGACACAGGGGCTAAAAAAGGCAGCTTTGGTTTAATAGTGTTAAGTGTCGTTGGATTATTTAGGCACATTTAATATTGTCGTATTTACTACTAGAACTTTGGACCTTCTATTGTCTTTGCATCTAAATGCCTATGAAATCGTACCAAATTAATTCCTTAATTAGTAGTTGGGTCTATCATAAAGACAAGCCAATTACCATTACCTTAAACAAAATAATATTTACACGATTGTAGTCAGTTTCAGAAATCTAATAATAATACGTATACAAACCTTGACAGTCTCTAAGCCTATGACTCCATTGTTACACAAGTGGAGTGAGAGACATTCTTTTGTCAAGTTCCGCAAGACAAAGAAAAATCTCTGCGGGAGAATGTCTTATCAACTAACGAGGTACCACAACTATTCATTGTTCAGCATCATTTTCATATTGTACCGCTGCTGTTTAACTATTGTTAGTTTTAATGAATATTAGACTGTATTATTTTATCTTTTTTTATAATAGACTTACAAGCTCTTAACAAAAACTGGGTTTGTTAATGAATTGTTTTGTTTACAAATGCTTCGTTTTGATCATTACATAACTTAAAGAAAATACTAAAATTCAACCACTGGGTAATTAAGCTACAATAGAAGACGAACAAGTTGTATGCAAAAGTTTGAATAGTTACCTATTAATTAATAATGGCTTGACGTAGTCAAAACGGATATGCGTGCCAATAAGCTCACCACTAAGGATGCCGAAGACCGAGCGAAGTGGGCCAAGAGTAGCAGGAAGGCAGACCCTGGGCCCTCGATAGCCGCGCGGGGGCGCAACCGGGACATAACGTCAAGATGATGATGATGACCTATTAATTAATAAAGACCGACCGGCTGCATGCCCTTTCTGAAACACAACCTTAACGTAATACGAGTATACACTGAACGTAAATAGGTGTTCCAGAACTTTTTATAGACACAAGTACAACAAAACAAACGTTTTAGGCATACTTGCTTTACATACTTCATAGAGTTAAAAGAGATTTCCTTCTCTCAATTAGGTATACCAGCGTGCTTGACTTGAAAGTTATAAGGTACGTGGTAGTGCCCCTTTTAAACTAATTATTTAAAAGCCACAACCCGACCGGCATAAGGCTGTACGACGAAAGGTCGCTGAAAATCGATGTATAGGAGCACAATTTATTGATAAATGTATTTTACTATTTAATTTTTACTCTCTGGTTATTGCCACCCAGGGACTACTTCGTTCGGAAATTTGATGAAAATTGTTATTTATTTTAACCTAGGTGCCCCGCCGCGATTTCGTTCGCGTGTTGTCCTACCCTATTTCCTCTTAAATCACTCTAAGCGGGAAGCGACTCTGTTTTATATGTAAAAAAGCGGTAATTAATGTATACTATTTTAAAACAGTAAAAAGCCCTGTCTGTAAAAATTTACATAATAGGATTGGGAATATTGAAATGTTTTCTGTTTGTCTTATATTAGTATTCGATATTGATAATTTGGTAGCAATCTAAGGTATGATTCATCTAATACGGGTAGGTAGAACCAGAGATACACAGCTCCCCGTAATACCAGTGGAGCCCCGTCGGTGGATCCTAGTGGTATAAAGCTCTACTAAATTAATATGAAATAGATGTTAGCGTCACATGTAAAGGCTTTATTAAAAAACAAAATTTGATAAAAACACGATTTAAAAAAAAAAATTATTAACCATTATTTCTACATTGTGTAATTTTTCCTTAAAACGGTTAAGCAATTATTTGGAGCGATAGCTTTTTCAGATACTGTGGAAAGAGTGTTTTCCACATTTGGAATATAGTTCAGTAAATGAAGCAACCATCTGGGAATTGAAAAGGCTGGAGAACTAGTTTTGTGATGTTTAAGTAATGATCTTCATTTCTTAGATGTAAAAGATCCTAGTGTCTATGTCTACACGGTTCCTATGTTGACTTCTGTGAAAAAGATTTTAGTTTTACTTTTAACATTTAATTAAATCATGTTAACTTTTAATTAAATCATAGATTTTTATTGAAAAAATAATTTGATTTTAATCAAAATGATTTAATCGTGCCAACCCTGTTTATATCGTAACATAAGTATTTACCAAATGTTGATATGTTGTTTTGCTCGGTAACGTTCTTTAGATATAATTTTAGATTTTCTGGGTATTGCTACCCAGTAAAAGCTTATAATGAGGAGTTCAGGAGCTTTCATCTCGGCTTATACCACCTACACCTACCTGCCAATTAGGTGTAGCTTAGAGACGAATTCGGAACCTTGCCAGTCGCGGCTGAACAGCCACACTTGCCTCGATCTATTCGTAGCTAGAACGTTGATGCTTGGTGAGTTCTTGCGCGAAATCTCTATTATAATGTTTTGTTTTATTAAACTGTCTGTATAGAACTAACTGTGTGTGACTATCGATCGATAATATCCAGTGTGCTGTGTGCCTCCGTGGCTGCCGCGTGTCGTAACGTTCTAAATTCTAAAAATATCATTCCAATCACTATTATTTATATTTTAAGTGACGTCTAGCGCGTACCAAATTTTTCAGATTCCGTAGCCAAATTACCAAACGGAGTCCGTCAAATACGTGGTGAATAAAACAATATCTGGCCATGCCACTCAACAACAGTAGGGTGAAAAAGAAATATTCTTGGAATTTGAAATATTTGATAGGTATCAAAAAATTATAATGGAGATGAAGTCTCGTATAGAATTTTGTAGTACCTACTACATCCTGCTGAGGTATATATACTTTGTTAGGTCTCTGTCAAGCCTGCCTGAGGAGTCCGACTGAATGGGTAAAGACCCCTTATCTATTTCTCCCGCTAAGCAACAATGCGTGCATTGTTATGTTCCGGGTTGAAGGATAAGATAGCCAACACAATTGCAGGCAAGAGGCATATCATCTTAGTCCTCACGGTGACAGTGCATCTACGCCATTATGCGGTTACATTCTACCTAAATGCATGAATTGCAGATGTTGTGGCGGTAGTTACCGCTCCCCAAGTTGTATAATAATAATTGAAGGTAATCTTTATTTCTTGGTGTTGGAAATTAAGGCTTTGTTTGTTACAGGGTGTCGGTAGAGATGGTGAAGTGAGCGCGGCGAGATGGTGCCGAGTGTAGTAGCGTTCTTGTTGCTGGCTGGGGCATCCCTCGTGAACGCTCTCGATATCTGTAAGTAGACTGTAGATTTTTATAATAATCAATAACTCTTTATCTTATATTTACTAGCTTTCGCCTGCGACTTGTTCAGCGTGGACTTAGAAATCCGATTATAGAGTGATCCCGTGGGAACTACTTTAAATTTCGGGATGAATTGTAGCCTATGTGTTAATCCAGGTTATAAACTATCTGTGTGCCAAATCCAAATACATAGCGCCGTTTTTGCATGATTGAATAACAAACAAACATACTAACTTTCGCATTTATAATATTAGTAGTACCGCCCTCCATCAAGCGGCATGTCTACTCGTTTGTCATTGAGTTGTTCATATCTTCTTTAAAGATTCGCAGCAGCGAGCAATATGAATGTGGCTCACTTTAAAAAATGAGTATCTCAAACACAAAACCCTTTTCAATCAAAGAAAATGCCGCGACTTTGTTGCAGCCCCTTTGTTTATTCGACCGTACGTGCGATACGATACGGTGACATGCTTACAAAAAATTATGCACCATACTAGGAGTAGATAAGCGAAGGGACTATGACAAATCGCTGCGTATTATCGCCCCATAATATTCACGCAAAGGACTGAAATTGTAAATCTAACTAAATAAAAACACCGCCTCGTATTATAATCTTGGTTTAAGTAAAAACAATTTTGTATATAATGAAAAATTTACGAATATCTTGTAAAGAACGGTACTGCTTTCATCGCCTTGCATACTTCATAAGGTAAGCGAGAATTGCTGCGTTAGGAATTTATGGGCGCGATGTTCCGTTGTTGTGTGGCATCCCGTGGCTTTCAACACCAGCCCTGTTTACTTTAAATATGAATTCCGTTTATTTAATATTAATAAAATGTAATGTAAAATGGCGAGCGTCGCCGCGTCGGTGGCGTAAATGGCTAGCGGATCGGAATCGTAAGCGAGATGTACCGAGTTCGATCGCCAGTGCCGCCATGCACCAATGGCTTTTCTGAGTTGCTCTTACAGTGAGTGAAACATGTTTTTGCACTGAGTTTGATACTTTTATGAATTATAGTGGCTGTCAAAATCATAAAACAATATGCTAGTATGTACTAGCATATAGTATAGGTAATGTTATTTATTTATTCGTATGGCAAAGATACAATACATGAGAAACAATTGTTATTAGCTTAATTTAAAAAGAAACATACTACGTACAGTAATTATGTAGGTACCTACTGATATCTTCAGAAAGAAAAAAAATTGCATACAAAATATGAAGAATGACGAAAGGATAATATAATGCAAATCATGTCAGTTATAACGTTATAATAATAATACAAATGTTGATGTGCGCGGCTCTGTAGTGCGAGGTAGATAAGATGGAGGGAAACATCGAACAAAAGCTTTAGTCAAATAGCTTTAAAATGTTACATCTCGATCTCATTCTCTATGGTCTGACCTTTCATTCATACATATGTACAAACACCGTACAGGCCGTAAGTTTTTTTGCTACCTTAGTGGTATAAAAAATATCAACAATCTGTAGGCGGCTCGGAAGTTAGCTGCGGGTGTAATTGTTTTTTTTTACTACAGTGACTATACTTATATTGTGGTTCTTTTTTCAAGCGAACAATAACATTTAGATTTGATTGATTGAATTAAATGTGACGTACCTACTATAGCTAATTTCCGAGCCATAAAGATTGACGCGAGGTGCAGGAATATATAGCCTCGGAGTAGGTATTTGGAGTGTCTCCTTTACAAGTCCACGTGCCCGGCGGCGGGTGGCGGGGTGGCGGGCCGCGGCCGGCGCGGGGGCGAGGCGGGGGCGGCGCGGGCCCGTGGCGCGCCGCATGGCCGCCCTTAATATTTAATTAGAGACTCCTCTCACTCGCGCTCCACCGGGGACGGCGCGCCTCGATCAACTTCGTTATACGAAGAATTATAAATTCCCCACTCGAGCCGGCGCACTTTGTGCTGACATACTTCAAATGGGAATACACTAAAACTTGTGTAAAGTATAACAGTGACTTTCGTTTCGGAGCTATTATTAACCTGCTCGCTAATTCAATTTGCTTCGAAATTAAGCGCTACGCGGTCTGCGAGCTTCTACAGACGGAGAAGCTTGATTTAATATGATTTATTTTGGGATTCCAGTAGGTGTTAGTCAGCACTTTCAGTTTATTAAAATAGGTATTCTTAAATCTTTACCGCTAAACGAGGCAAAGGGGTGCTATTAATTGGTTAATGCTGTTATGCTGCATGCTGTTATTTGCATATATATTTTATTTTAAACAAAAAACAGTTGTATAAAAATATAAAAATAGCTGTATTTAGGTATATATTTTGTTTATGCCATTAAACAATTTGCTGCATGATGTACCTACGTTGTTCCTACGGTCCCACATTTAGTGGAATCTACGATGTGTCACCAAATGTGGAACATCAATATTCGAACTGGAATGCTTTGTGTTCTATATTTGGATCTATTACATTATATTGAATGACTTACATAAAATTTAACTGTAGGTACAACTATCAAATACTTAAAGTTTATTCATAGTATAAAGGGTTAAAATAAAGAAGCTTTCGAATTCAATTATTAAATTCAAACATATCAAGAATATAGTTTTACTGCCAATCTTCGCTTTCACTAGTATAAGGTAGATACTTCATATCCCGGAAAAATAACAGGATGCCGAGAGAATAATTATTAGCCTTTTTTCGGACTGAAAGTGGGTGACTGCTAGTACTGCTACCTATGTTCCTATATCGACTAATGTTGGTAAACGTACTAGCGACACATTTTTGTGGTAACTTTTTAAATATAATTATTATACTCATTATTGCACAAAAACACATATATGTATATAAACATAGTCACAATGTACAACAGCTAGCTTATCTCTAAAAGAGATCTCTTCCAGACAACCTCACATTTTGTGATGAGACCATAATTACGGGGTGTAATACGTGCACTTGAAATGTTAATTTAAGTAATATGTGTAATATCTATAGTTCTAAATATTTTAATAGATACATATATCACAAAATTGTATATACATATAGTATAGTAGTATTACCTATATATACTATCACTATACTATACTATCATGTGAGTAAAGAGAGGTAGTGCTCTTTTAATCGATTTTTAAATAATGACGCAAATGGACGCCTGAAAAATGATACTTAATAATGTACGTGTACATAATGTCACGCCTTTTTTTATAATATTAAAAACCACTCATGAACTTTAGCAGTCAAAAATATATTTTCCAATTAAGTTAGCGTCGAACACGTGATAACGTTGTTGTGGCGCCTCTTTAAATATTCCATTACACGAAGGAAGTGGCCGTCGGTGGGATCATGTATAATCTTGGTATCGTAAATAAAGCAATTATCTGCTAGCGGTTATGAAATTTGTCCGTTCCGTATTGCTATCAAAATTTATCTGGCAGCGATGCCGTAGATCATTTATATATACTTTAAGTATAGAAAAATGATATAGGCAAGCACGGGAAGGAGAGGCCCGAAGAAGAAGCGATGGCTAGATGTCGTTAAGAACGTGCCAATAGACTCACAACTGGATACGCCGAAGACCGAGCCAAGTGGACCAAGAGGAGTAGGACCCCGGTTCCCCGCGTACCGCGCGAGTGCACGACGCTAAGATAAAGAAGATAGCAAAATTAAATAGGGGATAAGTTTTATGGGCTCCAATGTACTTTAGTCCTTTATAATTATCGCATTTACTTGTTATATCGCAAAGCTTTCTCATATCAGGTTGAGCGTAGAAGAGTTATAACAATCATTCATTAATTCAGTAGTCATTACTATTTGCACGGCATTAAGTACAATGTCTATCAGAGGAAATAATATAATGAAGTCGGCATGAACAGCATTGATATACGGCACACGTACTGGCCGATGTCGCTGACAATGGCGAACCGCGTCATGCTTGATGATTTTAAGGAATGGAAACGGATGCCGACTGCATCTGAGGACCCGTTCCGACATATCTTATGACAGAGCTGAATTGGCAATGACTTTATCCAGTGCGCCGTGCGACGCTACAAAACTAAGTTACTGTTTCAGCAATTCCAAAGTTGGTCCCATGCAATGGAAGGAATGTTACCTTAACATACTACAACAGAAACTTTCATACCAAAATACTCGAAGAAAGCTTTATAGACTTTTGGCTAGACGATTGTTATACTGTATAATTTCTAGCCGTCTATAAAAGTTATTTGACGTTTATTTTAAAATGTGTATAAAAGTGTTTCAATCTGTAATATATGTTTTGTCTTTATCTGTCACTAAAATGATTGGATTTGAACGAAAGGGACGAAACTATTTTAGCTTAAGTAGGTTGAATCCTGTTATATATGTCGCAGCCGGATGGTTAAATTAACCGGTTATATAAACGGCTAGCTTTTTGGGCAATTATTTAGTTAAAAATTTGCCAGTTTCATAAGATTTTAAAGTGATGTTGAAAGAACGATATTGCCTCGAGTTAACGCAGCTCTTTCACACATTGTTCCAATGCTAACCTACCCACAATAACTTCAAAGTATAATAATAGTTTGCATTAGGTTTCTATTCGGTTAGTTTAGTTTAGCATTATGACAATGAATGGAAGAGCTCCGTAAACTCGAGGCAATATCGTTCATTTGACTTTACTTTCAAAATTCATGAATTTGGCCAACTTTTTAATTAAATAACTGTTTAAATAGCTAGCCGTTTAATTAACCGGCTAATTTAACCATTTGGCTGCGACATATATATCATATAACTTTTATGAAAGACCTTAGGTAAAACAAAGTCGGGTTAGTTATTGATAACTCAAAAATGGCTGGATTGATTTTATGATCTTTGATTTGTTGGGTTTGTCTCTACCCCGAATAGTAGAATAATGAAAGAAAAAAAAAACCGGCCAAGTAGTGTCGGGCCGCGTGCAGTGTAGGGTCCCGTAGATGCTTGTTTGCATGGTTACAAGAGGGCTTTTTGATACTATAAACACGTTAAAAAGTTACAAATGCTAGTAGCTCCTAACAACATTTTATTAGTTGGTCGACTATAACTTGGTAACTTAAAGAGGCTTTGACATATTTTCTTTAACCTTATTAATATACTATTATGTTGAATACTTTACACGTATCCGAATATTACGGTTTAACTGTGAAAGGGGAGACACGAGGTTCTAACAAAAACTTCCAGTTTGAAGCTAAATATAGAAAACTTTATTCAAAAAGGTTCTTGAGGTACCCTAAATTATTTCAAAAGACTACCCACCGACACCCCACACAATGGACTGTACGCGGAAAATATTATCGTCCGCTTTACGTGTAGGGGAGGTACCCATATAAGGGTATTTTTAAAAGACTTTAGTATTCAACTTTGTCGGCGTGAATAATATACAAATTTCTAATGTAACTATACATTGATCGGGTCGCATGGAATCTGTTATCTCTATCGCACGGTCACTACCTATTTTATACTCGACTTACCGAACAATGAAAATTCAAAATGCTAACGACCCCTCGTTCAATGTAATAATTAAAATAATTGTAGAAACGACGACACGCAATGATTGTTTCTGAAGAATTAGCTCGGCACTTATAGCTAGATACTTAATCGAACACGAGTAAAGGAACTACTTTACGTACGTAATTGTCGAACTATGTTGGAGTGTTTCTGGAAATGCTGGAAATGAGGGCCCAGCGTAGTGAGTTTCATAAGCTGGCATTCAATCGTTTCATGTAAAAAGTATATTGCCTTTCGTGGATGGATATGAATGAGTAGCGAGTCGCCGCTCCGCTGTTTATTATTCATTAGACGACTACATGTCACGCAAGAGCATAAGCACGCACAAGACCAGCGTTTCTGAAACTTTACTTATCTTACTTTGTTTATGTAAAGCTTTGTTTTATTCTATAATCGATGTTATTTTCCTGTCTGGCGCACAATAAACGACTGCGACCCCATTTTAAAAAGTAGTGGCCATTCAATTTGCCCGTTGTCAGAAGCATTCGCACTTTGTGAACCACTGGTCGTTGTGAATGGTTTGCTTAAACCGGGATCATTTATTCGTGTTTATTATTATTCAAAACGGGCTTTATGACGTTTGCAATTTGTTCTCGGGCCTGAGCAACAAGAGACCGCTGCTTAAATAACGAGACACGCAACAAGCAAACTTTATTTGCATTTGACCTATAAGCGGTTGTCTTTTAGGTCTAACAACCGAACCAGACAAAGTTTTAGTAGTTGTTTTCCCCATATTATTGTGTGCTTAGTGCTTAGCCTTTATTAAAGATATACCTACGATTGAATGATATCATAGTGCGAGGACAATGCTCGCATGTCCTCGGTAGCCGTTAATACTCGTTGTCCGCGCGCCTCCTGATTGATATCTTGCGGTCTTCGGCACCATTATTGCTGGGGACTGCAGCTCAATGAATATAAATTAAGAAAGTTTTCGAATATACTGCCATTGGTTGTGTACAGCCATCCTTTCTCAATTTATACGTACATTTTCTCTTATTAGGAAATCATAATTATATTACAGACTTTATTATGACTTCGTGGATATTATTGTGTTTTTTATGATAGGTACGTTGATTCGCTGAAATTAATTTCTGTTTTATCTTTTAAGGCGAATGCGACGACCATTATTTTCACGCGCCTGCGTATGTATCATGTATATCCCACACCTTACGCACACATCCGCTAACATCAGATTCTATTTGCACATTATGCCCCCTGCTACTTACTATCTACTATAGTTAATGTTTGCTGAGCGATAGTGGAGCGTTAATTTTAACAGATATTTAACAGCTCCTGCTTGCTATATGCGCTTGTGTAACTGTTTGATTTCTTTTTAACGAGCGGAGCGTACCTACATGGTTCTGAATGCAATGATTGATGTTCTTTGTTCATTGACTTACCCAAGCGCACACCCAACAGCTGCGGCGTTCCTTGGACCGAGCCACCGCAAATTAAAACATTGTGCGGACTTTATTATTATTTTATTTCTTTTTCTACAAACTTACAACGGTCATTCATTCAAGTCTCTGTGCTCTTTTTACTGATTGTGTGCACTCATAACTGTGATCTAGCGAGGCGAGATTGTGGCCGTCAGTTATCAGGCTCGTGTCACGTAATTAAACTAGGCGATGTGTATTTCATGTGCGAATAACAACGACATCGTGTTCCCTTCCTTATGTACCCACAGCACGCGAGAAGCTTTTGATTGATTGACTAATAAGCGACCCCGAGCATTATACCGTATAGTTGCCAACAAAATTACTTATGCCTCCTACACGCTATTTTCACCTTAACTAAAACTCATATCTGTTGTAATTAATTACGCTTATTTTACTTTGAAAAATAGACGTACTGGATTGCTTTGTTTAATTGAGGCTAAAAACAAATGTAGCGTCTCTTGTGGAATTATCGAAAACTTCTCTTGATGTTCTCTCGAGCCATGATTGTAGGAGCTGTATCGCTCGCTAGTCACCTTGTAAATAAATAATTTCCTTATGCGACACTCGGTCTAATACACCTGTATTAATTAACGTTGAGATGAGCGAGTAACGCTATACATTAGACAGATTGCTGCTTAAAACGGAATGACATATGACAGCGTCTGAAGCTTTTAAGCCAGTGGCTTAAACACAGATTACACGTAAAACGACGAACGGTGCCCAAGAAGAACGGTTACCATTAATGACGAATCTTTTGTTTCCCAGGCACGATTGCTTATAGTCCTAGTGAGCTATAATAATATTTTCCTTTTTTAATGGTCCGTTCGAGCCATCGAATACTCGATTCCATCATGTCATTTCCAGTCTGGACGCAAAATTATTCTAGCATTCTAACCAAGAACAAGTTATTCGAATCGTGCCAGGCCAAGCATCCAAAAGTCATCAAACTTCGCCGGAGCTCGCGGACGGGCGCAGTCTATATAGAGACAAACCTCCGACACCGTCTGACATTATTGAACCATGTAACCTGTGTCGCTCGTGCTAATATGTGAATGTTGTGTGAGTATGAGAAGCCGGTCCAAAATAACTTTCTAAAGAAATGTGTGGGATTTCGCTGGAATGGTTTACCTATAATATCTGGATTGGGAATAGTGATTTTATGATAAGTTATTACGTATAAGTGGTACGTCGGTGACCTAGTGGTTAAGGTATCCAACTTATACACGAGAGGTACCGGGTTCGAATCCCACTGCCGCCATATACCAATGACTCTTATCTGAGTTATGTATATTAGTTGAATACTAACTGACGCTCTCACGGTGAGGGAAACATCGTGATAAAACCTGCACATTCAGGCGACAATATGTGTAACCATGATCCAATCTGGTCAGATTCCCCTGTTAGCAGGGTCACGGAGGTCAGGTGGCAGTCGATCCACTGTAATAACCTGATCTCCCTAAACCTGGATCATGGTCATGGTGGACCCCGAGCCCACGTGCGCTAGAGCACAACCAGGACATTGACGCCAAGATGTTTTTTTTATTACGTGCCTGGGCTGTTTTGCGATTATCCTAAAAAAGCTAGACAAAATGAAAATTAATCGATATTATTAAACAAATAATGTATCTACAGAGGCTTTGGTCGTCTGGGTGAAACATGTATCAACCTATTTCCGTGTCTTGTTTTTTATTAACGCCTCACAAGCGTCGAGAATCAATAACACCTTCCATCTACCCGTTCCGTGACACGCCAATTTAATTAATGTTCCTCCTAGTACTGTCCTTCACTATGTACGAGTATAATAATCATAGGCATTCACGCGATAATTTGTTCGGCATGGGATCGATACACATCAAACCAGAATTAACTTAATTATGGCCTGATGTAGGTACACAGTGGGTTTTATGGTTTTCCGTTAAAATTGCCTTTAATGTTACTTTTCATTCTCACAATCGGGTTCCAATTCTGTACATTGAATAATATTTTGAATTTTTTTATTGGAGTTTAAACTATTTTATAAACGATACTGACGCCAAAACAGTAATGTTTTTCATTTTTGTCTGACTGTATCTTAGAAGCGTATATCACTACGAAACTACTGAATTTCAAATGAAACTTGGCATAAGTTCATACTACGATGCATACATTGGATACCAGAAATTCGTCACGGTTCCCTTGGGAGGGGGAATGAAAGTCAATTCATTCATTCTTTTTTGTTAGAATAGAGGTAGTTTAAATATTGTCCCGTAAATATTTCAATGTGGATCGATGTTGTAGTTTAGAAATTATTATGTGTCCAAATAACTAATAAACCCGGAATGTACCTTTGAACGTACGGCTTATCTTAAGCTGTCGTATACATTTTATAATTAAAATAATCATCTTAGCGTTAATGTCCCAGTTTTGACCATGATCCAGGATTTGGCAGATCAGATAATTGCAGTGGAGCTACTGCCATCTGACCTCCGTGACACTGCTACCAGGGGAACCTGACCAGTTTGGACCATGGTTAAACATTCAGTCGCCCTGATTGTGCAGGTTTCATCACGATGTTTTTCCTCACCGTAAGACCATTGGTTAGCATTCAACTAATGTACATAACCCGGTACCTCTCGCTTACAAGTCGGATACATTAACCACTCCTCCTGGCGTATACACTTTATTCTATACAGACCACTCCAAAGTAGTTAGATATTCCCCAACGGTACATGAGTGAAGAAAGCGGGTAGGGATGCACAACTAGTAAGGCGCTTATTAACACTTAGGATAAAACTAAATCTGAAACATGGACCATCTCCACAATCAGTCTCTCTTTTTCTAAACTATCTGTTTTTATGTTTGTCAAGCGTATGCATGTCTACTTCTTTGTTACCGTATACATTTCGGAGACTGCAATTTTACTGCCCAATCGAATACCTAATTTTCGTTCCACCGTTTGTTCTACCTACAATCGAAGAAGTTTTGGCAAAGTGACACTGTTTTACAGTCGAAATTACAAAGACTACTCGCACAAACAACTTTGCTTCAACCGCGATGGAACTCTCTACCAGGCATACTGTCTTTAGATAAATACAACTAAAAGTTTTCAAATACACGGTATCCAAAGTTTTTTGATAAGAGTGCTTCACCAGACCACAGTGTTGCTTAATATTAGACATACCAAACTATCCACGCGAACGAAGTCGCGGGCACAGTTAGTTAGTTTCTAATAAGTAAACTTAGCAATTTAATACTTCTATTCGAATGTGGAATGAGTTCCCAGCCACGGGGTTTCCTTTGGACTATATTACATGGATACATCATGGGACATTGGTGGCGTTTCAGGTGTTGGTGATATTCATAGTCGACGACGACCACATTCAACCAAGTAGTCCGTTTGCCTGTTTGTCTTTATACACTCTACTGTATAACGCAAAAAAGATTTGGTAACTGGCTTGGAACGATTGCATCCATCATTAGGTCGTCAGTCAATCGCGTCGCACTACGTTAGGCGTAAAGGTCGTAGGAAGACTACAGTTTTGTCTATGACATTTTAATATTGTTGTAGTTGGGGTTCACTCTCTATTAATCCCTACAAATGGTATTCCTAGGCTGTTGACCAAAAGTACAATTTGTATTCTAACATATTAACAATTTTTTTTTTCTGTAGTCTCAATAATTTCGGTAGGTTCGTTAGTTAAGAAGGAAGTCAATCGTTTATTATACATCAATTCTCAAGTTGAAACGCTTGAAATATTTCTATTTCAAACAAAATGAATGAACAAGAAACGAAAATAAAAAATTGTACCAACACCATCGAAATGACCCCTGGCGTCTGTGCCAATTACCCAATTTTTACAAAACGTCAGAGGAACAAAAGACACAAGCAAATCCAGAGCGGAGCTACTAAAGAGATCGATAAAAAAAATGTGGGAGCTACGGTGTACTGCTCACCACCGTAATGAAACCATTTCTGCGGACACATCAGCCTTTACACCGTTCATGCGCGCCATGCAATAAGTGTCTTTTGCAAATTCACCCTTTTCTATTTATTTCATAGTATGCATAAATTAATAATTGTTTTTGTCCCCAGCGCAATGTATTGCTCCACTCGGAATGGAGAGCGGGCTGATACCCGACAAGGATATTACAGCCAGCTCTTCGTTCAACGATGGCAACGTGGCCCCTCAGAACGGGAGGTAAGTACCACTTTTGCCACCCGTCAACAGTACAGCTAGTCAATAGGGACAGCTATTACTGTGTAATAAATAGGCGTGTAGATAATTTATTTAAACCCCCCGTAGCAATCAGTCTTTCTAATGCCATATTGTAGGCGCTAGTTCCAACTACGTAATATTGTGACATTTTCTATAAAGTACACAAGTTTCAGTTGTTTTCTAGGTACGAGTATACTCGTATATTACAATCCAAGTCGCGTTTTGATTATTACTCGTACATTTTTATCTACAGGAACTAATGTTAGAGAAGTTGTGTGTGTGTCTCCTAAAAATATTTTTAAATTCATTATGATACTTTCACTTGTAAGAAATTGCACTATTTCAGAGTAATGTTAGACTCTCGGAAATTATAAAGGCTCTCACTAGAATAAGTTAAGTTTAAGGAGTCTTGGGTTTCTCGCGGAAAAGGCGCCGGGAAACAGATACTTATAATTGAGTACTGTTCACGCCAACAACTTCGGTCGCGGTGTCTTCATTGTATTCCCCGCCTGTTTGTATTTCGTTCAAGAACCTTCTTTGGCCTCAGGCACTAATTTGTCTTCGTATGCGGATGAATGAACGCTAAAGGGCCAAGAAACATGTACTTATTTTATTTAGAAAAGGCAATGTGTATATTCCAGCTTTCTATAAAATACTCAGACATTCTATAGATTGCTTAAAATTTTCAGGTAAAGTATGAGAAACAACTTGACTTATTCTTTATAATGCTGCCCGTACAATCGGCAAGTGTTAAATACGCTGTTTACAGTAAAATAATAATTTCTGTTAAGTAGTCGGCAATGCTCCGAGACAGTCGTTCACTCTGCCTGAGATGACGATGAGACGCCTGAAACTAACCATTACACGGCGGCTTTTAAAAGAAATAACAGAAAATATAATTAAGTAATTACTAGTGTATTTATTCTTTAGTTTTTTTTGTAAAAACAGATGAACATAGGTGAAGTTGAATCCTGCGAGCGAGTCGGGAATTCGGTGAATGTTAGTTTAAATATCTTACCGTTCTGTCTAAATACGACGAAAGAAAAATATAATTGTATTATGGAAAACATAATACCATTAACAACGTAAATATTTATTGTTATTAGAAACAAGTATTTTGATGGTTTGTTTAGTTAGGAATAGTTAACCAAAGAACCGTTTTAGATTACTGTAAAAGAATAGAACATTGAACGCAAAACATTAGCGGATATTGTATGTAAATTGTTATTATTTTTATACCAATGAGGTGGCAAACAAGCTTACGGTTTGCTTGATGATAAGCGGTTACCGCAGTCTATGGATGATTGCAATACAAGGGGTATTACTCACGTGCTGTCGACCCCGTACAAACCTTTATCTACACTCATAGCGTAATGTTCCAATTTCATATTCGAAAACAGTTGTTTAGGGATACACTTTTTTTACACCAATCTATAAAATTTTAAAAATTTACTTTTCGATACAGCATTTCCCATACTTATTTCATTACAGCTTTAACGTAAAATAACTTTTTAATCATTTTTTAAATTTTTGTCAGGCGCTGAGACACGGCGAAATGTAGGCTGAATACCTAAATGTCTTTGACAAATTCAAATTCAAAATTAAAATTTTCCTTTTTATATTCTGTGTAATTATTTTCCCGCTAAACAGAATATTTTTTCTAATTGTTGTAATTTGTGTTTGTGCATGTTTTTTCTTGTTTCAAACAAATAAATAGATAAATGTGAAAGTAATTAAGTGAATTTCCCGCCGCTTGATATCCTCGACGCGTAGATACAACAGAACTGACTCGCAGCTTACTTCCAGCAAAGTTGAGAAAATTATAGGTATGATATTTTAACATAAAAATATGAGTGTAGATAAAGTAGTGTATGCAACTGCATATAATTAGGTATTAAAACACTCGTGTCAAACTATTATCATACTCGGCTACGCCTCGTATGATAAACAGACACTCATGTTTTAATACCCCCTTTTATTGTGTGACAGTTGCGTAAACTACTATTTCAGCGTTGTGCTATCCAGGGAAAGCCTTTCCAGGGACCTCATTCCATAACTTTAGTGTGCGTGGGAGAAAGTTCCTTTGAAACCTCACAGTTCGCGACCAATTGGGTTCCAAGGTGTCAGAATGAATTCCTTGTCGATGGCGAGTGGTGCGGTGATAGAACGTAGCTGTGGGCATTATGTAAAACAGTTCCTCAGAACAAACACCGTTGTACAACGTACAAGCGGTAGAACACGCAAAGGGAGGCGAAATCCCTCCGCAGACTTAGCGGCTCAATGCCACTTGTGAGCATGATGTCGTCGACAATTCCCACAGTTCGTTTTTAGGTCGAGTCACAAGCACCAAGCTGGAATGGCGATGCTCCCGCCCATATATGGGTATAATACTGCAAATGAGACCTGACTTAAACCTTATGTATAATTTTGCCGAAATCCCTACAAATAGGTACAATTGAATTCAAAACGTTTATGCAATACCTTTGCACAAAACTAGGTATGAATCTTGAACAAAACGTTAAGGAAGAATAAATAGGTATAAAAAGGTAGTATGTTATAATGGTTATAATTATGTAGCAGCGTGTTGTGTGTTGTGGACAACGAATGCCCATCATAATTCAGGGCTATTATCTATATCTTTCACAACCCGAAGTTACTGTACGTTACGGTGTCACTTTTGATGTCCCTCGCGTGTTTCCAATTCGTGGTTATTGTACGATAAGGAATCTGTCCAATTATGTAACGGATTTATATCTTTGACATTTGGATCGTTATATTATATTCATGCCATCGGCATTCATTAAAACGTGAAGGGAGGGGAGTCACTGAAAAACATTGTAGCAACAATTAGTAAGAAGCAGGTAAGCCATGGTGGTCGAGTGACGAGAATAACCGCTTTGCAAGAATGCGATCTAAAATCGAATTTCGAGACGAGAATTGAAGGCATCTACATAATTTAGAATAGAACGCACGATCGCCACGCGCTCCATGTTACGGAGGGCACGTTAAGCCATAAAAGTACTTCGATAGGGTTGTTCATCATATATTCATATATCTATCATATAGTATCTATGCTTCTTTCCAACCACCCGCTGGAAATGTACAAAGTTTACGTATATCGCCGTGGGATACTTATACCTAACAATTTAGGAGTTGTGACACACGTGGTTTTATGAATTTTCTAAATTTGCCAAGCTCTAAAATTCATTCTATTGAACATAATCATTATATTTAAAACAAAATCACTAAGATGCTCCATTGACTCACTAGTAGGTATGCTTCAACATGACCCATACACAGTAGATGCGCTGTTCCGACCACAATGCAATGCATCCGAATGGGCGCGTCAATAAGTCTTAATGACAAAGCCAAGAGTATGATTGGCCGAAACGATCACACTCGCATCGTGACACACAATAAGTGAATGCGCTAATAAACCGAGTGAGCCAGCTATTATTAACTTTGATTGGAGTGTGACCCTTTACAAATAACGTTCCAGCTTTCTTGCCAATGTAAACCTATCTTGACCAATCAAAAACCTATACTCTCATTCCACAATTGGAAGCATCTATCGAATAACGTTACGCCACCCAAGACGTATATTTTCAACTTTATTTTGGTTTTGGTCGTGATGGTAGCGTTTGACAGAGTAGAGTAGGTATAATATCAACCCCTTCCACTGAAAGAAGTCTTAGTCTTAGAGGCAGACAAGCTAGGTCCACTGTAGATCAGAAAATGGGTTGACGTTTTGTTGCGTTTCTATTTTGCATTCTCCAACCCGCTTGCCAAGCGTGGAGATGCCAAAACCTTCCACTAACATGGATGCTGTTTTTGAAATCAGGTAACTTTTCGACGACCATAACGAAATAAATATTTGCAGGTTGAATCAAGAGATAAAAGGGGGTGCCTGGTGTCCCAAGTCGCAGATCACGTACGAGTCTGGCGAGTGGCTGGAGATAGATCTGCATTCTGTTCACGTGGTGACCGGCGCCGGGACGCAGGGCCGCTTCGGCAACGGCCAGGGGCAGGAGTACGCAGAGGCCTACGTGTTGGAGTACTGGCGGCCTAAGCTCGGCAAGTGGGTGCGCTATCGCTCCGCAGACGGAATAGAGGTAAGTGCTTTTTGTGCAATCCTAGTGCCAAAGAGCAGGCCAAACGGCAGGTCGCTCATGAAAACTGTAACTTAACTGGTAAAGCACTCTTATTAATTAAAAGCATGAAGGAAACAACTTTGTTTCAAACTTCCCTCGAAGCGCAGATAGTGCAAGAAATATTAAATAAGCAAGAACATAGGATCAAAAAGTTACAGACTACCAAGTCTATTTGAACGGTAACTGTCGCCCATAACATCTACGATTCATACAAATAGGTTTCATGCAACAGAATGTAGAATCAACTCGCCGAAGATGGAGCATACGTGACTAAGAACATTATATTTGTTAATAACAAGCAAACAAGGTTTTCAAAATTCGTATCCGTTTCGTTCATTAGGATGCCCCTGTATAGCGTTTAGAATCAGCTCTTTTTAACATCATTATTGATAATGCAGATCCTAGGTGGCAACACCAATACATACTTGGAGAAGAAGAACCACCTGGAGCCCCCCATTTGGGCGTCTAAGATTCGGTTCATACCGTACAGCTCCCACCGACGCACCGTCTGCATGAGGGTGGAGCTCTATGGCTGCTACTGGAGTGGTAAGTCAGATTTACATCTCTAACAATGTAGTTTGGATTTCATGCTATACATTGCCACAAGGGTACTACATTATAACGAAATAGAACCTTAGAATAAAACCTTCATCAATCAGTCGCATCCATTGAAATGTAGTGACTACACCCGTTGCTTGTTAAAAATAAAACTAATAAGCGAAGTAGCGACTATGTTTTGGTGCCAAGAATATGTTAATTGAATTATTATTTCAATTAACATATTCTAGAAGCTTAGATTGTCGCCTGACTTTGCTATTGTCAAGTGTTGTAATATAGAATGTTCCAATAACATAACATAAATTATATAAAACAATATAATAATAAGCTCAAGAAAGTAAACATGGCCGGTTGTGTAAGAATTCCAGGCAGGTGTCGTTCCACAATAGTGTGTTTAGAATATAAATAAAATGTGTAGTACTTGACTCATGCCCTATCCCTGGCTGTAAGTAGATACTGCAAGCGCATATGTTACAACCACTGCTACTGTTGCTTTATTCATTCGTGACAAAAGGCTTTTCTTCCGACAAACCATTCTTGTACGGCATGACATGTGTACATTATTATTTTTATAATACCTTTGTACCTCGAGCAAGGGTAATCGGATTCTGGATTTTGTTCCTCTGAAAGGAAGCTTATTTTTATATTATACTATATCTATTTAATTTTACTGGTAGTGTGGGACTTTTTCCGCGGCAATCATGTTTCCCGGTAAGCAAGACAGGTAGTGCATACAAAAGCTTAGTAACCATTTATATACAAACTAGCTCTCCGGCGTGACTTCGTTCGCGTGGTTCCAATTTGATTAACTCTACCCCTACCTTATCCTTACCCTGTACTACTCTAGCCTACTCCTACCCTACACCTGTCCTACTCGTACTCTACGCCTATCGTACTCATACTCTACCCTACCCCTACCTACCCTTTTGTTTTTTGTATACATAAAAAAATATTGTTATATATTAGTATATAAGTAGTAATAATTAAACTTAAAACCACAACATCTACAGTGATCCACTCACACATTAAATTTAACTTGAAAACTACATAGTGGTCATTATTTGTACGTATTTTCAATCAGGTAAATACGAGCGAGCACCAGCAAGTCATTTAAAATCTACGAGTCTTATCGAACAGCCAGTTGTTGTAATAAAGGATAACGGACCCAAAGAGGAAAACCTCAGACTACATTTCCTTTGAAAGCGTTCTCAGTAGAGTCTAATACGGCCTCGACGATTGCGCTTCACATGTAAATCTATGCTAAAGCCTCTTATACCGTTTTAACAAGAGACCTTTGGATAAAGCTACATTCCGAAGGTTGTATCAAAGAGTTACATTTCGTTTGCAGATATCAATAGACTGGCTGAAGTACTTAGTGGCACAAGGCAATAAGTAAGATATCTTATTTAGTTTATTCAGTAGCTCAGTCTAAATTATGTTAACTGAGCTTGTACCGGACTAGGCGGGCGATTACATCAAGTGCATTTACCTTAGTTTATTATACGGTGTAGGTACACTGTTGTATTTTTGTCAAATAACTTAATTCGCGGTATCTTCAATATATTATATTTTACTTATTTCCTCAATCAATAGTAAATAATGTTTGTTTTGGGTTAGGATTTAGATTATGACCATTGCTGTTTCTATGTAAATTGTTAGTAATCCTAGTCTGTTTTGTGTATCTACCTATCTACCAATAAATAAATAAATATTAGTACCTATTTGTAAAATTTACATTGAAATTTGCATCTCCTACAAGCGTTCAGTCGCCCCGCACTACTGTCTGAGGTAGAGACAGGTAGTCTCAGGGGAATTTTGAACGAGGTTTTGTTCGCTCATACATGGCGCTTTTGGAATATTTGTACCTACTTGGAAGTCGCGAGTGAAATTCCACTCCGCGTTGCCGCTTATATTTTGCCCTCTCAAATTTTGTAGATAATAAAATAATACTTAAATATTCATTGGGCCTGGACGTATACAGAAAATAATTCGAATTAGTGTTTATACTCCAAAATATTGGGGAATTTTCCTTAACTTTCCTTAGTTTGTTCCACAATTATTTAAAAAAAATTAAAAGTAAGTCCTTTTAAGCACCGCTTCTGATCGAATCGGAGAAAATACTGGCGGAGGTAGCTTAATATGGCGTTTTGTATCGCGGAAATTCCAGAAATTGGAATTTGGTAACAAGCATATTTTTCAATTTCTCGGAAATACCCAATCCGATTACGATGAAACGTTGGAGTTATAGTTAGAAAACATTAAGCTTACTGGTACATACCATATAATTTTGATAGCTACCCTTTTCATAAAATTACATCTGGTTAAAGTAACAAAACTGACGACAAACGAAAAGAGGTTTTTTCAAACCCTTATAAAACCTGAGTAAATATTTTTTATTCCATTTTACAGTTTTTTTAGACTTACTGGCATCTCAACATACTCTATTTTCCAAATCAAGTATATAATATTTAAGCAAATGTGTAATTGAGAAATATACGCCAATTTTATAGGTAAGGAAAACTGTATTGAGCAAATTTTGAAAGGACTACGTATAAAATAACAAATGGTCATTTGATCAAAAGTTTAACTGACCAAAGTCTCATTTCAACGTTAACATTGGCAAAATCGTTCAAATCGGCCAAGAAGATAAATTATTAAGCCGGGTTTGCATTGCTACAGTAGCTGGGGCCAATTTGAGACGCCTAAAAACGGCGCTAGTAACTGGACTGGATTGTATCGTTTACATTGTGCATTTGCATTTGACTTCTGGTGACTCTACGTTTGAGAAAAACGTTTGAAAACTACTAAGCGTGCTAATATTATGTCAAAAATAAAACCCCAAATCAGTTGTCATTGAGTACTTGGCAATAGAAATGCCATTTCGTATTCTTTAAATCACTTTTGTCGTGTCTCCAAGTCATGATAGCACATGGTGACTCTCGGCGGCGGTGCCAGTGCCTGGCGTGCACTTGTTTACACAGTTCCAGTGACGCTGACCAGGGGCGCGGGGTGTGGTCATTGACACATAAAGTAGGCAGCCGTTCTACTCCATACCAGCGCTGGTGCCAGCAGGAAAAAACGTTTAGACGGGGCTAGCGACATTGGCGCCAATTACTGTATCAATCTAAATCTGGCTTTAATCATAAACTGGTTTAATTGAAAAAGTTTAAAACGCTAGTTAATTGGTTCTAGCACTCAAAGGCCGCAACCGCGGCATGCTCGCTTCGCTCGATTGGCTCGTGCGCGGTGGTTCATAACAACAAATATGCTCGATTCCCTCCTCGCATCCTAACCCCTCCGTGCCCTAACGACGTTTTTGATAGATTCGGTTTTATGATAAATTTTCTATTTAAACATTTCTATTTACATGTAGCAACTTTTGCTCACTCGTCCATTTCATGACATACATTTGGATTATAAAATTTGCCAAATAAAACATTTGGTCTTTCAAAATTTTGTTATTTAATTCGTAGTCCTTCCGAAATTCGCTCGATGAAGTTTTGATTTTCTAATATGTAACTTTTCGTATCTAAGAGAAAATTTAAACTTTTTAAACAGACGGACTATAGATCTGTATTTTTTACGAACTCGGGTCGGTTGTAGAAAGCTCTATAATGTTAAAAGTGCTAGTATTGAAGAGTGGCCGCCAATAAAGCCGCTTTATCGTTGTTGAAGGAACAATTTATGAAAATACAATGAATTGACGACACTAGATCGTACCGCCTATCCTTCATGCTGTAACTACCGTACTTTAAATGACCGCGTTAAAGTTAAATGTTGTTAAGTGATGTTGTTTGACGGTAATGTTACAAAATAGGCCGTGCCTTATTTTGTGGTAATATTAACATGCTTCTGTTGCTGTGACGGCAACGCTATCAAGCCACGCACTGCTCACATTTCGCCTTCTAGTAAAACCTAAGTCTATGATTGATGCCTTGACGGGACAGAGTTTTACGATTTTCACACAAAGGTTTATTGAATGAATGTTAATATTAATTACATATTGCTCTGGTATCTAAATGTTGTGTTCAATCAACCTTTTTAACTTTGTTGTGTGTCCCAACTCCCCGATATATTGTTAGTGTGATACAAAAAATCTTCTTCCTCCTCTTCCAGTGGGCGTGGTGGCGTACTCTATGCCTAAGGGCAACAAGCGCAGCAACGGCGTCGAGCTGACTGACACCATATACGACGGGCAATGGGGCGAGGAGCTGCATGGCGGGTTGGGGCAGCTCGTGGATGGGCGCTTCGGCGGCGACGAGATCCGCGAGGCGGCGAAGGCCTCCGCCTGGGTCGGGTGGCGGAACGACTCGCGAGCCACGCCACCGGCCATCCTGTTCGAGTTCGACCGCGTGCGAGAGTTCAGCGCGGTGCATCTGTACTGCAACAACAAGTTCATGCGCGATGTACAGGTGAGAGGCCGTGTGGTGTCCGGCAGAGTAGAATAGCACTAAACCTTTATATTCGTGGGTGTCATACAAGGCGACAAATGTGTTCTAGGCAAAATATCTAGAGTCTCCGCAGGCTGGAATATTAGCAGCAGCGTTTTCCATTGTTATATTTCTAACTGTGCTATCTCCAATCCGCATGCCAAGCGTGGAGATTATGGCAATAACCTCCCTTTTCATGGGAGAGGCCCTAAGTCCTGCAGTGGACTGTTATGAGTTGTGATGATGTGCAGGTGAGTGGTTGATGACAAATAGATTGGAAAGTTGGCTACTTTCACGATCACATTTAGTCAATTGTTAGTCTATGTTAGTTTGTTGTTATAACAGGGAGCAAACAAGCAAGCGGGTTACCTAATGGAAAGTGGTCACCGCCGCCCATAGACACCCGCTATACCCGGGGAGTAATAACCATATTCCATAATCCAATCTGGTTTTGTTCCCCTGGTAGAAGATTCACGGGGGTCAGATGGCAGTCGTTCCACAGTAATTACCTGATCTGCCACTTCTTGTATCATGCTCAAGGTGGGCCCGAATCCTCGTGCCCGTAAGCACAACCGGGACTTTACCGCCAAGATGATTTTTTTTATATAAATAATCCATAATTCTCTCGTCCCCAGATATTTTCCGAGGCGATAATATCGTTCTCGATCGGCGGCCGGCATTACCAAGACGAGCCCATCCGGTTCACCACCGAGGAGGACAAGATATTTGAACACTCGCGCAACGTGAGCATAAAGCTACACCACAGGATCGGCAAATGGGTGCGGATCGAGCTGCATTTCTCCGCGAGGTGGATGCTCATCAGCGAAGTGGTTTTCGATTCTGGTGAGTGCAGTTTGTGGCCTATGCGAAACGTGAATTTTTATAGGCTTTATTATAAATATTGGATATTTTAACTGCAATATTACCACTTCGTCACTTACGGCAAATTTCATTTCCATTAGAATGGGACGCCCTATGCGTAGCATTAGGGTGTGGTGAATCAACAACACAAAAGTTGGCTGGCACTGTGTTGTCTCATACCATAACTACGAGTATTGCAGTATAAATATTGCCCGTTTCGAACCAAGAGTCTAAGAATGATATGATATGCTTATACATATAAATTATGCCCCAAAGATTAAATAAATAATGAGTGGTAAGTTAGTAGATCGATCCTTTAGCGGCAATAATGAAGGACTCACGACTACGTCTGTTATTTTCGATGGTAGACTGAATGTTCGTGTATCGCAAAAATATCGCGTTCAATACAATAATACGTTTAGGATACTGTTAGGGCTGGGGCGATGCAGTGCGTCTGGGATGTTCGCGAAGGCGCATACGGATGATTTTATGCCATAATCGGAAAGCGATCAGCTTCTATACTCATTTGGTTCCGCTCAACGACCAACAATCTCCTAAATGTGTTCAAGGACCGGTGGGACTCCCCTTTGCTGCATCACTGGGTGAAGCTCCACACCGAACATTAGTTTCTTAGACAAACGTCCTATATAATAACTACTAAAACTAATATGTAAGAGATATTGTTACTAACACCATTGATGTATCTACCGTCTGAAATTAATTTTTTCAATTTAAATTTTGCGTTTGCTGACCTCTGTCACGGCCACTTAATAATGGCAGCGGGCCGGAACCGGACTTCCGCCTCCTTTATGTATATTGCAGGAATATGCCAACCCATTTAAAAGAGCTTTTGAAAATGAAAAACAGTAATGATCGCACCGCATTTACCACTAATCAATCAAGTTCCATCTATGGCTACCCGCAAGGCACTAGATAGATAGATGGATAGACGTATCCGGGCCGTTTTCCGCATTCAGGCGAACTCGCGCCTATTCGGCGTGGATATCTGCTCATATCCACACAAATCACTAATATTGACAATATTTATTTGGCAAGAGAATAGTATTATGTTTGCGTATTGTTAATAAAAATTTATGGAGTTTGAATGTTGTCAATTTTCCATAGAAACAATGAAATTCTTCATCTTAGATCACCCTATCTATTGCTGAATACCGCATTAAAATCCGTTGCGTACTTTAAAAGATCTAAGCGTACATTCATACACATCTGAAGGACAGACGACGGAAAGCGACTTTATTTTATACTCTGTACACATTAGTGCCTTGTGAGCGGGCCAGCCTATCTTTATTGGGCTTCGGTAATAATTACGTTATGCTATTTGTGCTACGTGCTATTTGCTATCTCCCCAGACGTGGCGCAAGGGAACTACACACCGGAGAGCCTGAAGCCGAGCAGCGGTACGGAGCACAGCAAGCCGAGCCCCAGCAAGGAGGTCCCTATATCCACTGCGCAGCACGACGACCCACTCTACATGGCTATAGTAGTCGGCGTGTTGACCGCACTGGTGATTCTACTGGCGGTCGCCGTGTTCCTAGTGGTCCACAGACATCGGCACAGGAAATGCTTCGCGTCGCCTCTAGGCAAGGCCGCGCCGCCCCCGCGCGCCGCGGACTCCTACAGCCGTTGCGGCACTTCGATGCTTTCCGACAACAAGGAATGTGCATTAGACCTCAAGTCGGATGAGTACCAGGAGCCGTACCAGGCGCTCAAGTGCGCCCCCTACTTCACATACAGCACGGTGCTGCTCGAAATGAAGGACTTCGTCAAGGACTCGAATCCGGCGCTCTCTGGTGAGATTTTTGGTTGTTTCTTTTTGACTGTCTAATACGTTGAACCCTATAAAATGTACAGGATATTGATGCCAAAAATACTTTATGGGTACTACACACCAAAGCCGCCGACACTTGCCGTCAACACATTTTGACATTACGTCAGTACTGTTGGCGGCTATGCTGCTTTGTTCAACACATTCATTATCATCCACCTGCCCTTAGCCCACTAGTCACTTACACGTCCACAGGAAGTACTACTAAAATGTCTTACCGGTCCAATGGGACTACAGGCCCCAAGTCGGTTTGTTATCTGTTGACAGTTATCACAGCCTACTATCATTTGATCTGCTGAGGTCAAGAGATGGCTCTGTATTAAATTACTCATCCATGATAGTACACAGATCATTAGATGGATTTCTCATCTGTAGTATTTCTTTTTACGGACAGTGTTACGATTGAGCGCGCGGACGTGTGAGACTAGGTACGCTTGCGCACCGGACACTTGAGTGGCTAGGTCTAATTGTGTCTTTTTCTTCCATTTCACTATATCACGCGACATCTGAGCACTCATTCCTTTCACCTGCATGTCATCTACCATGCACACACTGCCCATTACACACACATACATCATTATACTTCTTACATATCTTCCATCACTTCGGCCCCACTGAACCGTGGCATTGGTTGTTCCAGCAGACAGTTCCAACTACGACTATGCTGTGCCGGAGCTGAGTTCCGCGCCGCTGCTCACCAAACGGCGGCTCGCGGAGGCGTCGTCCGTGGCGCCCACCGCCACACTCACCTCTAGGGTAGGTCCTCGTTGGAAATTATTATAAAAATTGCAATATAACTTCAGTGGCAAGCAGACGGATAGGCCTTTCGTACCTCGCGCTGCGACAACTCTAATTCGAATTGAAGACATCTCTGTAACGATCCTCGGCATTAAAGGATTCTCTTAGATCGAGATAGTAGATAGTAATAGAGATGCTCTTGTTTTATGTGCGTATAGTGTAAACGCACCTAGCTACCAATCGTAGGCATTGAAGGTTTTCTGTGGTAGGCAGGCTAATCAATAGGCTGTTTCTAAACAGACATGCTTCATGTTTTTGTGGAGGATAAAACCCAAAATTTTAGAGAAAATCTTTCAAGATTTGAACTTAGTGAAAAAATTTGTGGTACATCCAACTTATCGTTAGAAGAATAAGCATAAAATGGAAAAGTTCTCATCAAGATAAACCACCGGTCTTGCTAGGGCAAATAGGTAGCTGTGCAAAGGAATGACCTACTTGTCCGCCATTTCTTTTTCTTCGGATATACCATGTACCTAACCAAAAGTTCCTACGTATATAAAATTACAGTCAAGTAAAATGCTCTAGCATTTGTTTTCCATGAATATTGTAATCAAAGTGATTGAAAAGTTAGCTACCTTCATAACTGCAATTTTTTTCAACTTTGTGATTGTAACTCTGTTCTCATGATAGGTAAATACTATACTATACGTAGATTTTTCTTTGATAATTTGAGAATTTTGATGCCAAAAAAACCATTCCAAAAGGAGCCCAAATTTCAAGCCTATTACAAGAATACTGCATTCAGTAACCAGTGGGTTAAGAGTAAGCTTGATATGAGAGCGCGTAAATGTCTAAAATAGAGCTTTTACGATTCGCAAAAGCTCTCTTATAAGAGCTTTTCGAATAGGATGCCGCCTTTTCTCAAAATATATAGTATTTAAATTTTATTATTTGAGCTTCATTTTTAGTATTGATAAAATTTTAAGAACGGTATTCCATATATACAGACATTAGTTTTATTTTATTTTATTAAATAGGTTAAATTAAACTAATATCATAGGATACGTGTGTATATGTTTGGAACATAATTATCGCGACATTTACTGCTGAAAATTTTAAGGTTTCTTTACAATTTTAAAAGGCAGAATAATCGAGATGGTTCTTAGTTTGTTTCATTAAAATCGGTTCAGTAGTTAAGAAAATATTTAAGTATATGTAGGCCAGGGGCTTTCCGAAGTTTTCTGTCGTTTAGGTTATTATGCTTGCTGTTACTGTGAATAATGGCGTCGAAAATCTCATATTATTTTGGCTAAGTACTGTAAAATCTCTCTTGATACGTAACTCTTATTATTGTGAAAAAAGTTTTACTTGGTACACACAAAAGTAAAACATAGGCGACAAAAAACTATATGTTTGGCGCATAAGTTTTTATATACATGCCTACTACAGCACAGTTTATTAAGCTTTTTCCTTATAGGAGTGGCATGCAATTACTGGAAGCGACTTTTTATGCCACATTATCAATCACAGATAAGGAGTTAGTTAGTGGACCTATTGGTGAGAACTATATTATTAATTCATTCTGACATGATCAAGGTCCTCGCGTAATTATCTTATAAACTACAGATTTCCTGTTGTGTTTTTACGTTATGTAATTCGCCTTGACTTGGTACCTAGTAGTGCCAACTGTATTTACATGATCGCCAAATCCTAGATCATGGTCAAGGCGGACCCCGGGCCCTCGTTCTCGAGAGCACAACCGGGACATTAACGCCAAGATGATTATTATTATAATTTGCCTTGATTTGTTGTTCTTTTGTCACAGTCGCCGAGTCAGCAGGAAGTATTCATTGACCTCAAGCGGCGGTTGGAGACCACCAACGTGATTGAGTTCCCGCGCCACAGACTGAGAATGATATCGAAGCTGGCCGAGGGCGCTTTCGGCACTGTGAGTATTAATTGTCTGTGGTACTACTTACCTACCATTAGCTTTGTGATTGTTATCGCTGGAGAGTTCTTTTATTCTTCAAGTACTGTAATAAATAATAATTTAAGCTTCTAAAAGTTCATATTGTATAACACGACAAAAGGGTTTGTTGTGCTCTAATGTTTCACTACACTAACTTTGAGTGAAAGGTTTCTTTTGACCCCGAAGAAATGTGACAATGCCGCGTAAATGAAGTTCACCGCAAAGCTCGGTGAACTTCATTCAATTCTTAAAATAGAGGAAAACAGAAAATATTATCTTTAAATCGGCTACGCTAAAACATCGATTGTAACGAGCCAGCGCTGACATTATTGCATATCTCATGTATCCATTGTTGTCCGTAATCCTACTGCGTAGTCTATATTATAGGCCATGTTTTGTGTCCTTGGTTCTACCGGTAAGACCATGGGCAAGTTCAGACATAGACATATATTTTATTTGGCAATAACTACAATTATATCAGACAAGTTGTAATAATAACAACAATGATAGGCATAACATGTTAAAACTAGAGTACATTCAATTAAAATTTGTGGTGGATATTGTAGTGTCATGCCAAACTAGAACTCAGCATATGCTGTAGATAGAGAAACTACAGCGCTGATTTTCAGCCGAACCCTATAGTGAGTGTGTCACTCGCCAAATGGTTGAACGAGTACGAAGTGCCGTACATTTGCCATAAATATAAATAATTTCATGAACAATGTTTAAGTAAGGTCATGCCTTATTGACGATATTCTATACGTTCAGGTTTACGTGGCGGAGGCGGACGGCGTTCCCGAGTACAACGGCACCATCACGCCGGAGAAGAGACTGGTTGCGGTTAAGTTTTTGTGCCACGACGCTTCCATTAAGGAGAGGTATGTTTTTTACTATTATCGCGTAGATGTCGCAGCCAGATTAAGTACTGTAGAACATTAGCGGTGGGTAAAAAATAGCTCTTTTGTATTATAATCAAAAGGTTTTACCCGACATGACACAAGGCTGTTGGCTAAGTATAAAGTACTTCGCTACAATTCTCTGTCTATTTATAGATATCCTTTTTAACAATGGTGTTTTTTATTGGTCTGTACCGATTTTAGCATCCGCTTGAACTTTGATCCGTCGTAAACTCATGCAAACAACTGCTACATATGAATTAACTGTGCTATGCAATAAGCTCTCTAAATAGGAAATATTTCTTCTTCAAGAACCGTGAAAAGATTTACAGGCTGAGTTGGCAACATATGGGTAGTTACCCCAGTGGCCCACTGTGTCAAAATGTCCACTGTATCAGAATATCCACTTAAGAAGTCCACTCTACCAAAACACTTTAGTGTGTTAAATTTTATGTAAGTCGTAAATTTATCTAAAATGTTAAGCCCAACAACGAATTGTCTGTTCGTGTCGTTGCATTAAAATAACCACAATAAAATAAAATAATCGACTTGGTGTTAATGGCTCGGTTGCGCTCTCGCGCACGACGGCCCGGTGTCCGCATTGACTATGATCCAGGATTTGGCAGAACAGATAATTACAATTGAGCGACTGCCATCTGACCTTGTGACCAGATTGGATCATGATTATACATTCAGAAGTTTGAAATGTTTTTGGTATTCTGCTACTAATTGATTTTCCATTGAACTGCCATTGGACAATTTTCGAGTCTGATTGTAACTCGATTGTGGACTAAATCGGCAGTCACTTGGTAGATTTTTAGAAGGCAACACCAATAACTATTTTGAGAATCAATTACGACTGTATTACCACGCTATTGATAAAAGTCTTTGCAGAATACCCAATTCCCCGCAATCGTAATAGGTCTCAATTGATTAACAATAGCATATAAATAAACTTAGCAGACTTTAGCTCCTGACAGTTAACAATCTCAACTTTAGCGATATTCTGTTACACGCTATTACACGGGAAGTGTTGTCAAATCTGATAAACCATATTCCTTTCCTGAATGTTCCTTAAATGTACCCCTGCCAACCTGAATGTACCTCTGCCGGTCTGAATGTACAATTACCGGTCTGAATGTGCCATTACCGGTCTGAATGTGCCATTACCGGTCTGAATGTGCCATTACCGGTCTGAATGTATCTCTGCCGGCCTGAATGTATGTACCATTACCGGTCTGAACGTACCTTTACCCGGCTTGAACGTACCTTTGCCCTCCTGAATACACCATTACCATAACACAGCCCCCTCCTATCTACATTCCGCACCGCCCTCCCCAGGGAGGAGTTCGAGCGCGACGTGCGCATCCTGGCGGCGCTCTCCTCGCCGTACCTGGCGCGGGTGCTGGGCGCGTGCCGCAGCCCGCCCCTAGCCGTGGTACTGGAGTACCTGGAGCTGGGCGACATGTGCGCGCTGCTGCGGAGCGCGGCGCCGCCGCCGCCGGCCGCCCAGCTGAGGCTGGCGGCGCAGGTGGCGGCCGGCATGCACTACCTGGAGTCGCTCAACTTCGTGCATCGGGACCTTGCTGCCAGGTTTGTGATGTTGATAGGGCGAACGAGATTCTTCAACCGCGCTGATGCTGTGTTTCAGGTTCCTTTTCGGGGGCAAACCTGGAATTGGGAGCGGGATTTCTTATTTTTTTGTTTTGTATTTTACGCAGTGACAAACGGGCGGACAGCCCATCTGGTGGTATGGGGTAACTGTCGTCCGTCTACGATTCATGCATTTTGGTTGCAGACAACAAAAATGCGGAACCGCAGGTGCGTTGTCACTGTGAGGACTGAGATGAAATGCTTCATGGTTGTAATTGCGCTGGCTATCTTATCCTTCAAACCGGAACACAACAATGCAAAAATTGTTGCTTGACGGCAGAAATAGATAAGTCGGTACCACCTCATCCCGGCGGACTCTTCAGACTTGACAGAGTCCTACCACCTGATAAAATCTCTCTTATTTTATATATAAGACATCATTTTAGCGAGGTTCTTTGGGCCCTTTGATCACAGTATATCACAAAATAATCCAACTAATGGAACCAAGAATAAGGAAAGCCGCCTCGTGACTGTTCACTAATCCCTTTCCCTCTGCCGCAGGAACTGTCTAGTGGGCAAGAACTACCAGGTGAAGATCAGCGACTTCGGCACCGACAACGAGGCTTATGCGTGCGACTACTACAAGGTGGACGGCCGCATTCCTTTGCCGCTACGCTGGGCCGCCTGGGAGTCTGTTTTACTCGGAAAGTATACAACGAAGAGCGACGTCTGGGCCTTCGCGGTGACTCTGCACGAGATCTATACGCTCTGCCGTCGCCGCCCCTACGAACACTACACCGAGGCTGAGGTTGGTATTAGATATCATCAGTATCTTGGCGTTAATGTCCCGGTTGTGCTCTCGCGTACGAGGGCCTGGGTCCGCCTTGACCACGATCCAGGCTTGGCAGATCAGATAATTACAGTGGAGCGACTGCCATCTTACCTCCGTGAGCCTGCTACCATGGGAACTTGACCCGATTGGATCATGGTTATCTTGGTTGGATTCAGTCGCCTGAATGTGCAGGTTTCGTGACGATGTTTTCCCTCACCGTAGGAGCATCGGTTAGCATTCAGCTAATGTACATAACTCAGAAAAGAGTCAGTGGTTCGTCGCCGCAGTGGAGCATTAGAGATTCGATATAATTCTACTTGTAGGGCTTCTATTTGGCATCAAACTGCAGTGATTTTTTGGCAATCAGCATTGCATTGGCAATGTTGACCTTTGTGTCATTTTGGTTGAAGGTGAACTTCTGTGTTGTTATGTAAGCTCGGATTAAATATTCTTAATTTGTGTACAGTACAAAATTTTTGCTACGATTTAAATTGCCATTGTCAATGTATTACTTTACTCTTTTATGTATTTTTTCTACATCCATTATACTATACTTTAAATGAATATTCACTTTACTGTTGATAAAATGTGGCAGCGATATTGTATGGGTTATCATGTGACACATAGATAGTCTAGGACCTGTCTGTGTAGGGCTGTATCGAGCGCAGGAGAGCGACATAACTCCAGCTAGCCCTAGGGATTTGCGTTGAAGTAAGAATACAGAGAAATGATACAGGCTACTTTTAAAAACTAGTTATAACATAGCTTTGGTTAAATTATCAAAACAGACACTTTACCTTAAAATACTTCAGAAGAGACCTTCTTCCAACGTGGCAGGGCTGTAATGTAAAAATGTGTGAGGTGTAACTAAGCTGGAAAGATGAGTGAGGTGTTCTAGCAAGGGCCTAACTCTCGCGCTGTGATAACTCTACTTCGATACTTTTTCTAGCACTATATCACCATTGAAATATCGATTGCAGCATTTCTCAACTATCTTTGATAGTCATTTAATGTCAAAGATAAATTTCAGTGACGTTGTAATACAGTTTTTTGGCTAGAGACAATGTCTAGTTACAGATTTCATAGCGCAGGAATCGCCCTCCTGCTATCTCAGTGGATTACTGAATTTGACATAAAATAATTTTACACTACTCTAATTTCGTAGACGCTACAGCCAGTGGCCAACTGTGACCACTGGAAGTGTAGAATTATCTAATGTCAAATTCAGTTGCCAACTGACTGCCACTCTGCTGGAGTGTAATACGGCCCACTTCCGTCAGGTGCTGGAGAACTTATCCCACCTGCAAGCCGACGACGGGATGTTCGAGTGCATGGGGCGAGCGGCCGGCTGCCCGAGGGACCTGTACGAATTGATGCGCGAGTGTTGGAGGCGAGACGAACTCGAGAGGCCCGCCTTCGCCGAGATACACATGTTCCTGCAAAGGAAGAGCCTCGCCATGGTCGGCTCGTGATGTGGGCGACCGTGGGCGCCCCCCCGCGCCCGCTAGCCAACCCCCACCTGGGTTTTACTTGAAATTCTATACAAACGCATTTATTATTTTATTCTATATCTAGTTACGAGTAAGATTATTTATTTTATACTTCTCTTTTTTTGTGCATTTATACGCGTGTTCTCAACCGCTGCTGTCAATGATTTGTACTGTTCGCACCGTACCTTAGCTTATTCTTCTCTGTGATACTAATTCTTTACGCTATGCTAACATACATATTCGATTGTGTGCGGTGGACTGTTGAAGCGTATATTTTTTGAAAACTTTAGTCGTACATATCTGCTAGACTGATATTTGTTAATTTGAAGTAAAACCCATGCTTATTATAATAAAAAAAGAAAGAAAAAAAACAAAGCAGCTCAAATGAGATACCGATTTGGAACGAGTACCGTTATTAGTTCATCTTGGCGTCAATATCCCGGTTCTGCTCTCGCGGGCCAGGGCCTGGGGTCCGCCCTGAGTACTGTTGTTAGTTAAGATATTCTTCATCTGATAAACATTCTGTTTGGACTGTGTTGGACACGTATACAAAGGTGTAGATTCATAAATATTTCACGGCCAAATAACGTTTATAAAGTGTGTAAGCACTGTTGCACTTGAATCTCTTGAATAATCTAAATGAGCACGACTTGTGACGTATCGAACACCGCCAAAGTACTCTTCGAATGCCTGTGGGAATATTGTACTTAAGAGAAGGTCAAGGTAGAAATCGCTTTCACGTCCCGAACAGCTTAATGCGCACAGCTTTGTTGGTGTTTATACGGTAGGTGAGGCATTCGCAGAGGTCAGGTTACAATGCAATATTTTTCAGTAAAATAATTAATAGAAAATAACTAGGTGTATGTAGATATTAATAATTTACTGGACATCGAGTTACGGTCTAATAGCCTAATACGATTCCACTTGAATTATGATTAGACATTGACTGAAACAGAAGATTGGATGTATGAAATCTTCACGAGTAAGCTGCGTTTAATAGACACTTATGCAACCAGTACTTCCTCCACTAACTTTGTGCTCTTAAAGTTACCAACTAATAGTAATTTATTTTCGTATGTCACGTTTCACAAGAATAATGTTTCAATGGACTGATTGGCAATAACTTATCTCCAATAAGATTATGGTTCTTGGACTTCTCAGCTACCAAGGACACATCGAAACTGGACTGTTGGCTGTTCGATATTATTACATTATTAAATACAGTAATGGGAATAAGCATTTGCAACTTCTATTATAGTAATTGTAGACGTTAGTGATAGTGCATCTGAATCGAATATTAAATATTTTTATTAGGATTACTACTAATAAAATAGATAGATGAAAGTGGTCTATTTTCCGTAGTTTGCTGAGTTGGAGTTAGCGTTTGCAGTTGCGACAATACTTATATGCCCAAAATAGTATTTACCAAATTATATCTGATGTCTGTATTTTAATCAAAGTTGGCAGCTAGTGATTGTAAAGGTTTGACGGTCAAAACATAATTCAATGTTTATGACAGCACACTGGATTAACATAATGTATTATTTAGTTTTATTTGTGCCATATTTTAAGTCCAAAACATCAATAATAAATGTAACTTCCTTAATCATACAGAATTCAATATCTTCAAATACTACCTAAATCGTCACAATTTTATAGATACTTACAAAAACTGTGTTATTTTACATTTAAATATAAGGTAATTTATAAGCTCAAGTTATCGACTTTGATAAAAAATATAGTAGGAAGTTAAGTGTTTACTTCACTATTATGAAATTGATCCTGTTGTTATTATTACTTATCTAGCTATAGTAAACTGGGACAAATTTGTAATAGGGATGTACTTATGGATACATACTTTAGTTATTCTGACCACGACGACGCGTAGTAATTTTACGTCGGAGGGCGGAACACTGTCACAATGCCGTACCACTTTGTCACTTTGTTGGGTGTATGGTGTAAGTACTTACCGGTTAGTTACTGGGTAGAATAGCATGTATCCAAAAGTAATTTAGTGAGTATCTAGTTATTATGTTCTCCATGGACCTAAACGAACGGCATAATTAAAAGAGCCTAATAAAGTAAGCATGTATTTATTTATTAGATTAAGCGGGCGACTCTAGTTTGCTACGTAGAAATGTTTCACTTGCTAATATTGTATACTGACAGAACCAATGTTTATTAGGATTACTGAAATCATAGAGGTTTACTTATTTTTTACGGAAATAAGGCAACGAAATACAAGGAGCGTACTTCTTTGATATGGACAGGCCGCGTTTCCAACGTTAATTATTATTACCTAGCTGATAGAGAATAGATGAGAGAACGAGTGTACTGTGTGAGTCTCATTCCCTCGATTGTACGTTAGTGATCGTAATTTTAGGCACTAATAATAATAATGTACAATAAAACACCCTCTCTGCCTTAGTGACGCTATTCTTATCCCTAATGCTATAAACGAATATCATGTTAGAACGAAATTTATAATGTATTTTGTAAATACCAAATCTTATGGCTGATGTAAATTATTGAGCACTATGGAAAACTTAAATTCCTAACAATGGTCCAAACTTCACTCGCTTTTTTATTTGTACTATACGATTATACAATTTCTATTTAGATAAAGAAAAATAATAATAATTAGTCTAGAGTACGTCTAGAATACAACTTTATGCTTTAATTTTAATTTATAGATGTACCTATATGTATTTGTCGAAATGCTTAATTTTCATAATTAAATTTTTATGAATTATGGAAAAGGTTGATACCAAATGCAGTATTTTTATTTTAAACTCTTACAACTTTGTACCCAAATAAAAGCATTATTCAATATGTTGGTTTCATTCTTTCGCCTCGTCTACCATTCTTACGTGGGAACAAAGGAAACAATATGCTTGGCATGGTGCTTTTTTTGGCTCTTAAATGGACGGAGCGGCCGCATGTTTATAAATACACACCTTATCAATCTCGGGTTTTTAACAACTTCCTTAAGAAACAAAACATCAACCATCAAAACGCACTGCTCAGCAATTTTCAAATACTCGTCTAAAATGAAAGGCTTCAGTCATGTCGCCTTCTACACATTTATTTTGTTGGACGTTGTTTTCGCGATTAAAGTCAAAGTCGTCATGCACTCGGAGCAAGATGATTCCAAGATAGAGGACGAAGACCTGCCCCACACGGAGGCTTGGGAGCACAAGAAGAAGGAGGTGACCCTGCTGCCCTTCATCAAGCACTCGCACAAGCACAACGTGGAGGAGAAGCTGATCGACGTCAGCGAGGAGAAGGAGCGCACCACGGCCGCGCCCGTGCGCCAGATGCACCCCAACGAGCTCATCTTCCCCCTCATCTACCGGCAGAACCACATCAACAGCATGTTCAAGTTCGGCGAGAACTGGTACACATGGTCCACCGAGAAGCGGACGGACGGATCAAAAGCCACTAACTACTACATCTGTTACGACGAGCCGAAGCACTGCGACGACATAGGATGGGTAAATACTTTTCGAATAAGTAGCTTCAAATAAAGGTTTGTCATTGAATAGAATCGAAACGTAACGGTAATTTTGTGCGACAGGAACGTACGGACACGTTGCCGAAGTGCGCCTTCCAAATCGACGCTCTGCTGCCCGATGACCGCGCGTGCATCAACAGCTTCGGTGTGGAGCCGCACTCCAGCGGACTCGCCTGCGACGGCGCTGAGCAAATGAAGGTGGCTATACCCTATTAGTTTATCCCTACGAGTGTAAGTGCTTCCATCAACGAGTCCTTGGAGCTCTCTCTGTAACCACTTTGGATTGTTCAGGTATCGCTTGCTTGTTATTTCAGGTGTTGTGGTCGATTGTTTGTGGCAGATAATGGAATTAGTGTTGTCGTAGGTTAGCGAGATAGTGCGCGCGTGTGGGCCCCGCATCCGGTCCCTGTGGAGGTTCTTCCGCGTGGGCCGCCGCCCCGCGAACGCTGCCAAGCCTGCCGACGTCAACTCGCTCATTTGCGAGGATGAAGAAGAATGCTACCTTACCATCGAGTACAGAGTGCGTAGCCCTTGCAATAAACATAATACTATTATTTGACAGTAAAGAATAAGTAACTAAAAGCGAATTATTTACAGATTCATCACGACAGAATAACGTTTTCTCTGCACGAACCCACTAGAGGGCAAACCTTCAAGAGCGCTCTCAAACGTGACATGAACACCGAAGAGGAGAAATCTACGACCGAATCTACTGCTCACTCTCATATACACAAAACGAAGAAGCAACCGCGTGAGCAACCGCGGGAGCAGCCGCGGGAAGAAGAGGTGCCAGTACAGAAGACAGTTAAAAAGTTCCGTACGAGGTCTAGGCCTAAATTAGTCGAGGGCAAAGGAGTAACGAAGGATCGGAATGATTCTGGCTACAGGAGGTCCGTTAAGAATAAGATAAAGGTTAGAGACGACGTTTCGGAAGACACGTCTGAATGACGACGCGGGCGCAGCGACTCTCAAATTTTTTTAAAAGAATGAATTAATATTATTTTTCCTAGTAATTTGTGCACTATTTATTTATGTTGAGTAATAAAATGCGAAGAGAAAACGTAAACTGTATTTCATTATATTGTTATTAGCATATAGAGGCTAATGTGTGGCTGTAACACCGGCAATAATGGCCCGGACATGATAAAATATTTAAAAAAAAAGGATGCACAGGCGTACATTGCAGTAAAAATATTGTCTAATTAGGTTTTTCATTGTATGTAGGCATTGTAATACCGACGTCCAACCTACGAGTATTTCCGTATAAAATTTCATTAAAATCGATGCAGCAAGTAATTTAGCAACGGATAGGCTTGAATTACTAAACACATACTAACATAATTTTGTCCGCCAAGAAAGTGGTTTATCATCCT
This sequence comes from Blastobasis lacticolella, assembly GCA_905147135.1. NCBI lineage: Eukaryota > Metazoa > Arthropoda > Insecta > Lepidoptera > Blastobasidae > Blastobasis > Blastobasis lacticolella. The sequence continues at coordinate 23,091,847 of LR990039.1, forward strand.
CAGTTGCACTTAATAAAATAGTAAGGACGATTTTACATAGTTAATCATATTCAGGGCTAAACGAAGCATAAAATTGCTAACAAGCAGGTCTTTTTCATTGAAACCTAATGTTTTATAAAATCAAACTATATCACATGAAAGACATTAATTTATCACAATTTCAAGAATATGGTCAGCTATATTCTTGAAATTGAATAGCTGTGACCATGGTGACGTTTACGTTTTGTGAAAACTGATAAGCCTCCTCCTTGCCCACCCATACCTACATGATAAGCGGGATCTTAGTTTTGACTCATCTATAATAACGAAACCCAACGGAACGAACGAGTAAGCAGAGAGAGATATACGTACGTGGGTACAGCTTAGTTTCTGCACTTAGCTTGGTAAACTAGTTATGTTTCTGAACCGTGCTACGGGCAAAGAGCAAGCCTGTTGCCTACTATCAGACCGATCATGTTGTTTACAAAATACGTAGGTGTAGCGGCAAAACTCGCAGACCTTGACAGACGCTACGCTGCATGAAGTTGTCGCTAGAACATGTTGCACGCGACTGAAAAAGTGCGGGTAGTATGAAGGACAGCGGGCGGGCGGCGCGGGGACGACACGTGGCTCGGCCTGCGAGTTAGCAGTGAGCACCGAAGGCGTCGTCTAAATAGTTGATAGATCGCCGTGCGTGTAACAGATTGGTCAGGCTTTAGTGAGTTAACCAGCAATCGGGCGGGTACGGCAAGGATCAGTGGATGGGTTCGCTGTTCAGAGACACAAGGCTGACGCTGAGAAGACCTATACTTATAAAAATAAAATGTTGTGCGTGTCTTTCTTTATCTGTAAATTTACCCAACCGGTTTGTGTAGTGCTTATTGTGTTTTATTATTTTCAATCCGGACGAGGTCTAGGTAAAAAGAAAAAAGGGAAACACGCAAAGAAACAACCATAAAATCGACAATAATTCAACATCTTCGCTTTCCTTTCGCTAGATGGCGTTAGCAGCGTACCTTTTGTTAGTACTCATTCATTCATAGCGAACCTTTTTTCATATTTTTTACAAATTGTGTGTATAATGTGTGCATAGCAATTCACGTATTGTTTGGCGCCATTTCATTTGCAAAAAAAAATACATGTTTTCTTGTTGAAATGAACTATATTTTCATAGTATAAAACAAAGCCGTCGTCTGTATCGATGTACGCTCAGATCTTTTAAACTACGCAACGAAATTTATGGTGGTTTTCAAAAATATATATAAGTACAGTAATTCAAGAGTAAGGTTTATAAGTAAGAAAAAAGGGTAGGTAGGGGTAACGTAGGTGTAAGCGAACGAAGTCGCGCCGGGTCTACAAGTAGGTACATAGTATAAAACAAAGTCGCTTCCAGTCGTCTGTTCCTGTGTATCTATGTACGCATAGCGAGCGGCCACACAGAAAAGACGTAAGACGCAGACACGTCGCAGACGCGGCGCCCGTTCAATTTACTTTCACACAAAATGTATAGAAACGTCGCGACGCAAAACCAGCAAAGACAGGGCGCGAACGCGACGCAGACACGTCTTTGCCCTTTTGCAAAACAAACAGAAAGGACGGGGCACGGGCGCGAACGGGCGATTCGGGCGAGACTATGGGTGTGGGCGGGACGCGGGGGGCCGGGCCTCGCACGCAGCGCCTGCTGTCCTTGTTAGCCTGCGTTATTGACTGGTCCGCGACGGTGCCCCGTCTTTTCTGTATGTTTTAAAAAGTCGCGTCTGCGTGCGTCCCGTCCGCGACGTGTCTGCGTCTTACGTCTTTTCTGTGTGGCCGCTCGCTTAGATCTTTTAAATTACAACAATAGAGATTCAAGAGGAAAAAATTGAAGGTAGGGGTAAAGTAGGTGTATGGTAAGTGAAGAGTAGATATAGGGTAGGGCTAGGGGTAGATTGCCACGTGAACGAAGTTGCGCCGAGTCCACTAGTAATAACATAATAATTTTTGGACATTAAATTTTTAATTTACTAAATAATTTTGACTGTCTCAAAACACGGAACGGTAGCGAGTGATGCAACGAAAATAGCTTGAGTCATGACTCAAGTAAAGAATGCAAGTGGATTATTGGTATTATCCTCCTAATAAAAAAAGAAGAAAGCTGATTCATAACGAACAATTGTCGAATTACGCATGGTGCCTAATGTTATCACTATCACAATGTGAACACCAAAGATTTTAGGTAATAATAAAAGAATATGATTTTTCACGAACAATTGCAGAATTACGTATGGTGCCTAGTCTTATCAGTATCACCATTGTGAACTATTTGCGGAAGTTGGTGAAATAAATTTAAAAATAGGGTGCATTAGTGCATATGAATTGATTACCTAACTCCTTCAAAGAGCGACGATACGTGTGGAGCAATCAATTTAGAAATGACGGGATATACTGAGCACCAAACCCTTGCAACAAAGAAATTAGTTAAGAGGTAGGTATTATAAATCCGGGTTCCCTGACGAGGTGGAGAGGTCTCTGGCCCATATGAAGACCGGGAAAGCTATTGGCCATGACGGAATACCCTTAAAAACTCGGAAAACAATGGGTACCCGAGGTGTACTCTTGGTTACTGAACTATTCAATAGGATCGTAGCCACGGGGCTTATACCTGACGAGTGTCGCGTAAATATTATTACGCCAATCTATAAAGGAAAGGACAGTGTGCAGGAGTGCGGCAACTATCGAGGTATCAAACAAATGAGCCATACAATGAAGCTACGCGCACGTAATATGGTCGACAATGTATACAGATTTATAAAGATATCTAAATAACCAAATATATATTATTTTGATTTATTAAGTAACATAATAATTACAATTAAGTACCTAAGCAGGTATTTCGTAACACTTATACGTCACACAAGCTATTCTTGAATCAACTAAGTCAAGCCAGTGACTCCTCTCTACCAATTTGCTGTGCCCAATCCGGCTCCATGTTGATTCTCATCATATTGTAACACCTATATGTAAAACATGGAAAGCGAAATAAAGAAATTGAAATTATGGACCAGACTTCGCCAGGAATGTTTTTTGTCGTAATGCCAATACGGCTTTAGGCTGGGCTGCAGCACCATGGATCCAATCTTTGCATTCAGAGTCCTCCAAGAGTTTCACTGCAGTAAGTATCAACCTCTGCATTGCATTTCTCATCTCGACCTGCAGAGGGCTTTCGGCAGTGTCCCCCGGGAGATAATCTGGTGGGCTCTGAGATCAAAGTCTGTGCCCGCAGCGGACATTAGTTTTATACAGGATATGTATGCCAATACTGGAGACGTCGTCAAAATCATCGTAGGCCATACTAATCCCTTCCCGATTACTGTAGGAGTTCACCAGGGTTCAGTGCTGAGCCCTTACTTGTTTTTCATTGTGCTCAATGCCCTCTCAGTGGAAATTCAGGACATGCCTCTTCGGTTTATGAAGTACGCTGACGACATTGTACTGGTGAGCAAGCTTAGGCAGAATCTTGAGACCAGAGTAAACACGTTGAAAGCCGTGTTAGAAAACGGTGGTTTGAAGTTGAATGTCGCCAAAACGGAGTACATGGCCAGCTGTAGCGCAGATCCCGAAACCATCCTTGTAGGTAATGAAGCTGTCAATAGGACAGATAAATCCAACTACCTCGGATCTGTGATGCACGAGTACCACGATTTCGGCCCTGGTGTCAAGTCCCGAATCTCTGCAGCTTGGGGCCAAATGGCGGCAAGTCACGGCAGTCACCTGTGACCCTAAAATCTCTGTAAAGCTCAAAGGGCTTATATACAAGTGGATATCGCAGGTAAAATCGAGGAGGCTCGTCTGCGCTGGTTTGGTCACGCGTTGCGTAAGCCTCAGGGATATGTGGGAAATAGGTGCCTGAACCTGCCGGTATCAGGAAAGAAGCTCCGTGAGCGACCCAAGAAGTGATGGATTGACATCGCTGAGTGGAATGCTAGAGCCAACGGTTTACGACGAGAGGATGCCGAAGACCGGGCGAAGTGGAGAAGAATGAGTAGGAAAGCGAACCCTGGCAGAGGCCGGGATAAGCGCTAAGACGATGATGATGATGATTATAAATCAGTTTTCCGGAATTCTAATAAGAGCATCCAACCATAACATGGTGATGAGCTACATACCTACCTATAGAGCTTAAGACAAAGTGCCGGCGTGAAGGCATAAACAGATTTGAACTCATACTTATTAGAGTTGAGGCAATTACCTACAGGCTTGAGGCATTTCATCCTTACAGTAACAACGCACCTGCAGTTCTGCATTTTTGTTGCCTGCAACCTAAATGCATGAATCGTTGATGTTATGGGCGACACTGCTTACCATCAGTTGGGCTGTCTGCCCGTTTGTTAATGCGAAGTAGTAAAAAGATCCATATTATTCGTTCAGCAGGTCGTGAGAGACCACCTGACGAAGTTTAAAACGGTACTGTATAGAAGCTAATGACAGTACTTCTTAGCGAGTCAATGACAAAATAATAAAAATTGGCCACGCACTCTGCATTTTTAGTGGCTTCGTAGAGGTCGTTGTGCGGGTCAGGGTACAAAGGGCAGCATAAAACTCTTTCCACAATGGTATGCGGGATTTGAGAGCGTCATCATCCAATGAGGCTACACGGGCGACGAAACTATTCCTACTTTTGAAACGACCATACACCGGCCTTTCGCCGTAGAGGGGATGTCGGTGGTCTTCTTCTTGGGGCAATTTTTCCAGGGAGGCGGCGACATTCCTGAGCACCACCGGAGGCACAATTCCAGCAAGAGAATATAGCTTCTGTACTGGGGTAGGTTTGAGACAGCCCGTGATAACTTAGCTTGTCTAGTTGAGAGCTATATCCACTGTGTATAAAATTGGAGCCATGCATGAGATACACAAGGTTTCAGCTGCATCGTTCATCTTCGAAATCTCCATCAACATGGAGCAGGAGTGGATTCAAAGATTCAAAATATTTATTTATATGAGATGGGTCTTACAGATGTTTTAAATAATCTTCAATAGTTTCTTCATCCTGTGCCCGTATGCTGAGGCGTACAAATAATTAAAAACAATTGTTTCATTTTTCATTAGGTAAATAATATAATCTTCCATAAATACCGGTATAACCGGTGGTAACCGCCTATCTCCGATAGTACGCCGCCATTTTGATGTAATTGGTCCCAGAAAGCAGGTTCTTGTACTGTTTTTTTGTTGTAGAAACGTGCTTACGCTATATAGTTACGTAACACCAACTACGAGAAGATCAATATATTTCGATGGACTGGTATAAATTATATGTTCAACAGCTACCAATGTAGGTGACTAAATTCAGAGGAAAATACGGCGTGGGTGGGTGTATGCACATTTTATGTATGAAGACTTTCCATATTACGATGTTTACCGTCGAGGGTCGATATGATATACATACTCGCCACTGCGCTGTCCTAATAAAAGTATTGCTTTCTGTAGAAAACACAAATGTTATATAGTAAGATCTTGGTGTAACAATTTTATCACTTCCCATGTCCCCCTGCTAACTCTGATATCGTTGCGCGCATATTAAATGGACCGGCCAGATGAGTCGTGCGAACACATGTAGTGCCGATTTTGACCCAATTGTTGAGTCGGCTGCAGCGACAGCGTTAAGATGTTAACTAAACTATTACCTGATTTGTTGCTAATAGGACGGTTTCTCACGAACTCGAAATATGTACTGAAGTCGGAGATGAAATTAAAAATCAAAAATGTAAACATACAACTGTCAATCCAGGGGTATGAAACGTTTTTTATCACATGTATTTATTTACCAAATAATTATGCATCATGCGCACTGTTCAGTATGCTTTACAATGGCTCGTAAACTTTCGAAAACGAAACAAATCTATTTACTCCAATTTATTCATTTTTTTAAAAACGTAAAACTGGTCGTAGAACACAACGGATATCGATTATGAAAGAAATCGGTCCAGTAACCTCGAAAATGGCGGCCCAGTTTTTTCAATTTTGGCACGAAATTCATGTTGAGAGTCTCAAGGAGCAGAATAGATTTTGAAAGCAATCAGTGTATAAATAAAAACTTCAAAATGGCGGGCACTTTTGACTAATTTTATATATATATTATAATATTTGAGAAAATCAATAAGTTTATTTGCCTCGGCGTCGGTCAATCCCTAACTTTCCGAGGCTTTGCAATAATGAAAAGTAAATAAGTGTGATTTTGTACCTGCTGCTCATTAAGTCGGTTGGCAAAAAAAATTTTGCAATGTTAATCTAAAATAAAATATTATAAATTGGATTTAACTACGAATTGCTCCTACATTGAAACGTAACGAGCGATTTCGTTTGTCTTGACCTTATGAGAATCTTTTACAGCACTCTGATCCACGATGCTATGGGCTAAAGCGCGCTCCACATGTTCGCCAAAACTTCTGGCGAAACTTTTGCCGGGACTGGTCGACCCTCTACATTGTCGCCTATTAAGCACGCTCCACACGTTCGCCGAAACTTCCGGCGAAACTTTTGCCGGGACTTTGGTCGACCCTCTACATTCTCGCCTATTAGGGATGTGGTGGTGTCAAAACGTGCGACATTTTATCGGTTCATCGGTGTAATATCGGTAATCTACTGCAAACAGGGTCACAGAGGTAATGGCAGCTTCTCTACTGTAATTACTTGATCTACTAATATCCTGGATCATGGTCTAGTGTACCCCGAACCTGTTACGGGAAAAAACGATAGAAATATAAAAATAAAATCGATCGAATTGAGACGACAACAAACTATCTCTACTTAGTCTATGAAATAGGCGAGACATGCCAAACATGCACGGGACTACACGAATATAGGCGAATACTCCCTCTACATTCTCGTGTTCCCGCGGAACTGTCCACATGTGGAGTGCGCTTTAGGGATGTGGTGGTGTCAAAACGCGCGACATTTTATCGATTCATCGGTGTAATATCGGTAATCTACTGTAAACAGGGTCACAGAGGTGATGGCAGCTTCTCTACTGTAATTACTTGATCTACTAATATCCTGGATCATGGTCAAGTGTACCCCGAACCTGTTACGGGAAAAAGTGTTAAAAATATAAATATAAAATCGATCGAATTGAGACGACAACAAACTATCTCTACTTAGTCTATGAAATAGGCGAGACATGCCAAACATGCACGGGACTACACGAATACTCCCTCTACATTCTCGTGTTCCCGCGGAACTGTCCACATGTGGAGCGCGCTTTATGTGTAAGCGCGTATTTCGAATCTATGGAACCGTCGTAGGTCGAAGGAATTGTTCAGATCAAAGTATAAATTATTCACATTGTACGAAGACTTGAAATCACTGACTTGTTCAGAGACTATGTCCTGCCGAATATCCTCCGCCGGATATCCAGCCAATGAGATGGCCGGATATCCGGTATCCGGCCAAACAACTATCCGTTTCATCTCTAGTGGCAACCCATTTGTTTACATTTTTTATCTTTAATTTGATCTCATACTTTAGAGATGAAGCTGTAACATGACTGTAGTATCACTGGGACTTTTAACGAACTATGTTACAAAATCACGTCATAACATTAAAACACACGATAAGGACCGTGAAGGGTGTCTTGTGTGACAGTGTATTTTTATCAGTAGTTTCCCAATCGGCGATATGTTAGGACAATAATGAATGTGGCGTAAAAAGGTACTATCATGCCGCCAATACCAATGACGTTATTTATAGCCCATCTCCAGCACTTCATTCGAGAGAAGTTCCTGTGAGGCCGACCTATTAGCAAAAAAATTAGGTTCTTTAAAAAACGATTGCCAATTATTAAATACTGCCTGTAATTATAGTCTTGTATAGTACTTTTAAAACCATAATAAAAAAGTGCCAAGGAAATTTTATTTTCTTTTTATTAAATACAAAGTATTTTTAATTCCATTTTCAAAATAGAATATTTTAATTTTCAATAGGTACTTGGCAAAAATTTACTCGATCCCTAGACACTTTTGATGAGTATAGTACTAAAAATCCAGCAACCTGGAACGAGAGGAACATAAATAAAAATGCTCTTTAAAATGGTAAATATCATATTATATTTCGCTTATAAAGTTATATCGTAAAACTATTTACATTTCTTAAACTTCGTCTTCGGCTCCTTGTTCGGCCTGTCAGCTTCAAAAAACTTCTTGTAATCTACATTTTTGTAGAGTAATTTCTTTTTATTAATATGTTTATTATTGTCTGGTTTAGAATTGAAACTATGGTTCTTAGGAGCTGAATTTGATTTATCTGTAATTACAGAAACCAATGGCTCCAATTTCTCATTGGACATTTTCCTCTTGCGTTTCGCTGAATTCTTAACAGACTCGTTATCTTCATCTTTATTATTCGTGTTCTTTGCGTCGCCTGCGCTTTCTGTTTCAATTAACTGTTTAACTTCGTGTATCTTCTTAATAACTTCTTTTTTTATTAATTCATTGCCTTTGCTTATTGCGGCTATCTTCGCTTCTTTCTCTTTGAATTCTTTTATTTCTTCCATCTGTAAATGGAAACATTTAGATTTAGTAATAAATATTTATATATATATTTTAATAAATAATATAATATTTTTGACATTGACTTGATTGAAATGAAACAATATGCAGTATTTACGTATTATGCAGTATGCTTAATTACCTGTGCTAAGGAACGATACTTTCGATATCTGTCGTATGGTGGAATAAATAATTTTGCGTCAACGTTCAGACTGGAAACCTAAAACAATAAAAACCCTTGTTAGTGTTATACAAAAATGGCCAAATAATTTTGAACCACGATTTATTCCTTTTCTATCACATACATGGAAATATATATTCAATATTTAGTATGTAGGTACGAAGGTCTTTGACCAATGTGTGTTGCCAGTGATGGCCTACGGAACAAAGAAGTGGCCGCTCAGTACGGGCCTTATAAGAAAACTCACTGTCATCCAAAGGGCAATCAAAAGAGCTATGCTTGGAGTCTCAGTGCGTGATAGAATCAGAAATGAGTTGATCTGCAAGCGAACCAAGATCACCGACATAGCCCTAAGAGTTACCAGGCTGAAGTGGCAGTGGGCAGGGCACATAGCTGGAAGAACAGATGGCCGATGGGGCAGTAAAGTTCTTGAGTAGCGACCACGTACCAAGACGCAGCGTGGATCCCGCAAGGTGTACCAACAACCTTTTTTTTTAATTTTATAATTTTAGTCTATTCAGGCATTTGACCGCCATCTCACCTGGTGGTTAGTGACGATGCGGCCTAACATGGAGCATGCCTGTCTAGGAACAGCCTTGAAGGCGTCCAGATTATAGTGATCAGGGCAGGCAACGCATTCCTTAGCCGTTCGCATTATAAAGGTTGGACCTGATAAAGATCGCAGGTACCAGCTGCAGAAGGCACAGGACCGGCCTTTGTGGAGATCTCTGAGGGAAGCGTATATCCAGCAGTGGGCGTCTTTCGGCTGCTATGATGATGATGAGGTTTAATAGTGCAGAAAATACTTACAATAGGACTAAGAGAGTCTTCTTCGTAGGTAGTGTTGAATACCGTTATGTCTGCCTGGAAGTCTTGGAAGTTCTCAATAAAGACCACGTTTTGGTCAAGGTTGATGCACTGATCCTCTCTGTAAATAGAAAATTAAATTTGAAAAATAGCAGCACTATCAGTTTGCCCATTTAAAAAGCTAGTACTATGAACATCGCAATAGTAAATTAAAATTAAGGCGAGCCTAGCCATTAACTTCAAGACGCAAAGGGCGGCGTTAAAGCGAGATATGCGGGGGCGCCACGCGGGGCCTTGTTCCTGATGGGACTCGAATCGAAAATAATTTTCGAATCCATTCGAATCATCCGACAAAAATTCGAAGCATCAATATTTCAATATTTATATATAAATGAAAATACGTCTTTAAATACTTAGAGAGTAGATTTAATTGTGAATTTACTATACGAGCCCAACCACGAAAGATTCGAATCACCTCGCGGATTTGAATCAGATCGTGGATTCGAATCAAGTGTGGTTCGAGTACCATCTCCAAAGCCGCCGAGCTGCTGACACAACTCTTATGTAAGGTCAAAATTTGTCGGCACCTTATTGGTCAAATTTGACGTTTATGTGGACACAGTGGATACAAGTACTAAATTTTTTCAAGGTGCTGGATAGGTTTCAATTATAGCTAGCTTTCAATTTTTTATAGGAACCAACTCCGCCGTTGGCCATCTTAGGATATTACGGCTTTTTTTTAAAGTGCGTATTTTATAAATATCTCGATGTTTAAATCACTTAGAATGACGATCTTGGTGTCTTGTGGTCAAGGAATACATATACACAGTTTATAAATATATCAGATCGAAGAAATTTATTACTATAGAAGATTTCACCGCGCGCAGTACGGATTTATGTAAATAATTAACTATCCCGCGGGATCCTGTTAATTTTCAGGGTTCAAAAGTACCCTGTGAGAGACGGAAAAAGTGATTACTTTTCATAATCGGTTTAGTGATTTCTATGATTAGTAATCATACTATATATTAGTAATCATAATCTAACATTAAAATAGTTGGGCGCTATAAGTTTTTGGGAGAAAAGAAGCATTTCAGCCGCCAGTTGCAATTTCCTTATTAGGTTAGATTTTATTTCATCCGACAGAGGCGAAGCCCAAGGGTAAGGGTTCTGCTTCTTTGTAACTACTAAATGGATTACTGATTTTAAAATTTACGCTTCATTCGTATTGGTGGTCCGAGTGTCACTGGATAAACAACAATTTAAAAAAATTCAATATGTTTAATGTAAGGCAAAGGACAAAATTTAGTAAGTTTAGTACTACGAGGGAACAAATAATACATAGAGGACAAACACATAACCCTTCCTGCTGCCTTCGCCGCAGTCGGGTAAATATGTATCCTATCAAAAACATTTTCAAGTAGAAATGCGAGACTTCGCGAATTTTTACATAAAAATATTTTTTATGGGATCTCATTTTTTTAGGAATATCCCTTTTTTTCTTTGGTGTTTCTGCTTCTTGTTTGGTTGACGCAAAGCCCACTCCCGGTCTTTATTAGTGTTTCTAGGGATATCGTCTTATCCAATTTAGACAAGTCTCGACGTTACATACTTATGAGACTATTGTTTTCCGCTATTACCGATGTCTATGTTTATTAGATGCAACCCGCCCAGTGTTGTCACTCTTGATAATGCGCTCGGTGATCAGCTATCAGCGGGTTGCCTGAACTGGCGCATACAAGATTTTGCAAGGGGAATTTATGCGTGAAATGTTGAATATATCATAGTCTTTAAATATGTAATTTCATATCCCTTAGAAAATGACAGATACCCCATAGGAGTGAAATTTCAAAAAACTATTATACAGCTACATGTTTATATTTAAGCTGCAAGAGTGCCGCCTTCGATGGTATGGCCACGTCTTGCGCAGACCGGCAAGTTATGTGGGGAACAAGTGTCTGGCCATGCCGCCCCCGCCGGGCACGGGAATGAGAGGCCGGCCCAAGAAGCGATGGCTTGACGTAGTCAAGAACGACATGCGTGCCAATAAGCTCACCACTAGGGATGCCGAAGACCGAGCGAAGTGGGCCAAAAATAGCAGGAAGGTGGACCCTGTGCCCTCGCGTGCTGCGCGAGGGCGCAACCGGCACATGACGCCAAGATGATGATGATGATGATGTTAATATTTAACCATAAGCCTATATAAGGTATAACTATACTCGTGCAACTTCACTTTGAAAATGATGGACTTCCATACAAACTGTCAACCCCTATTTCACCCCCTCAGGGGCAGATATTTGCTATTTTCTTTTATAAACTCGCAATTACCTATCTCTATGCCAAATTTCAATTTTCTACGTCACCTGGAAGTGGTATATCTTTTTGATGATCCATGAGTCAGTTAGTGAGTGGGTGATGAAATATTGAAACTTGGATGAACTATATTTTAAAAACCGTTAAAGCTACAATCAAATAATTTGGAATATACGCTGTCTACATTACGTAGAAATGAAATATAAAGTTCTGGCTATTTATTCAGTCCCTAACAAATATAATAAGAAGTGCGTTGAGTTGCTTCGAGAAAAGGGTGGTACGGCCGTGCTTGTCTGCTCCACTTGGCGGCAGGCACTGCCATGCCCTTTGATTTAAGATTACAAGGAAATGGAGACTGGCTGACTAAATTTCTTCTTTTATCCCAAAAATTTATAGTAGGGCAGAGTAAGTTTCCTAATATTATTTATTTATTTATAACACTTCGTTGTACATCATAGGATAACATAAAAATACAATTTAATACAATTTAATTTAATACAGTAGTAGTAGTTTTTAAGTTGGGATGTTGGGGGTTCCTAATCTCCCGAAATCACTTTGGCGGTAGCAGGACAATGGTAGCCGCCAATGTTGGCAAACGAAGATGGAGAAGGTGGAAAAGGGTAATTACCCACCTAGCCGGGTGTTGTGACTAGGGGACCAAAGGTCCGACAGTTGATCGTCGGAAGTTGTATATATGCCGTGGAAGTTGGCAAATTTCGCTAGCGCAATGTAGGTTAGCGCCATCTATGTGCGTATGCTTGCCAACCTTGTGTTCGTGTACTCGTAATGTGAGTATTGTTGAGTTTTCCTATTGGAGCGATAGATGTCGCTACAGTACTCCCCCCCCGGAGACTGGAGGTCGTTACCGAAGCGAGAAACGTTGAAGCTGACGTATAAAGCGTAGTCAGTCTGGCGATGCGGTGAGCAATGGCGTAGCTCTGGCGTGAGGTTGCGCTGTGAGCAGTGCCGAAACGATGCTGTTCCCAAGTCTGCAGTGAGTCGAGACTGGGTGGGGACACAGGTGAAGGGATGCCGCAGGTGAAGGACCAGGAAGGGCGCGTCCGTGCCGACTATGGTCAAGGCTGTGACTGCTGTGTGCGGCAGTCAGATAGGGAAGACGTAAGGATCACGTCGGGGTCACCACTTTGGCGGTGTGGGATATTATAGCCGCCAATGTTGCAAGCGAAGATGGGGAGAAGGTAGAAAAGGGTAATTACCCACCTAGCTGGGTGTTGTGACTAGGGGACCAAGGGTCCGACAGTTGATCGTCGGAAGTTGTATATATGCCGTGGAAGTTGGCACATTTCTCTAGCGCGATGTAGGACGGTTAGCGCCATCTATGTGCGGATGCTTGCCAACTTTGTGTTTGTGTACTCGTAAAGTGAGTATTGTTGAAGTTCCCTGTTGGAGCGATAGATGTCGCTACAATCACTGAACCGATTTCGAAAAGTTAACACTTTTTCCGTGTCTTATATGGTACTTTTGATCCCGGAAAAATAAGAGGATCCAGCAGGATAGTTAAATGTTTACAGAAATCAGTACAGCGCGGAGGACGGCTAGTCTTGAATTTCTATGCCTGACATATTTTTCAAATGACCGTGATAAAATCCAAGATGGCTGACGGAGGAGTTGGTTCCCGTAAAAAATTAAAATCAAAGTAGCTACCTACCCAGCACCTGGAAAACATTAGTGCTTGTATCCAGTATGTCCACGTTTTCACGTGAAATTGCCCTACTATTATTTATTGTTTTGAATAACATATGTAGGTACCTAATAAATAACAATTGCAAATGGCTGGGAGTACACACAGAAAATAAATGAATACTTATAAAATAATTTTTATTATTTGTCTATATATTTCTCGAGTATCCCGACAATCCCCTCATAGTCTACGATTTTCATAGGCATCAACAACACAGTCAAAACAAAATCGGGATACATCTCAAAATTTATCTAAAAAGTGGGGTAATATTCAAAAATTTCAGTAACATTACGAAAATATAGTGTCTCCACTGATGCAATAACTCAGAAAAGAGCGTACATGGCGGCAGTGGAATTCGAACACGGGAACTCTCGCTTACGAGTCGTACTCCTTAATCACCAGGCCACCGACGCTCATTATTTTACTTAATTACTTCGCCCCAATAACAGGGACGTTTCCAGTTGCGGCTTTATCAGGATTAAAACTAAACTTATATATACTTAAAATAACCTTCATACTATATCCATTGGTGAAAATCGCTTGAAAATCCAGTAGTTCCAATAGACCAGACAGACAGACTGACCGAATTAGACTTAGTTTTATCTAATAACATAGCTGAGTGAGTGTGATATGTGTCGGCGCAGCATTGGTGACATAAAAAATTGCCTTTGTAACGTAATCAGAACCATTAGATTTTTCATATCAAAAATCCATCATTTCCGACTGCTCTTGGGCAGTAGCGCCTTAAAGATCAAACAGAAAAACCAATATTACAAAGATTTTATTTGTTTCGTCATATTACTTGAATCATATACGTGTACGAAATTACATACAAGTACGCATTAATAAAAAAAGAACAAAACATTGACAGCGACAGCAATCATACTAAACGTGGCGTGACAAGGAACTAATATGCCGCCGATATGGAAACTAAGCTATAAAAAGACACTGTCGCCCTACTCAATGTCTTTATTATGGTTTGTGCTCAATTATTTTGTTATTTTTCTATTGGAACACACATATAGCACCATTTGACGGACACTTAACCTGCATAGGGATTAGTTATGAAATATGTATGGCACCTGAAGTCGGGAAAATGCGACAGGTCATGGAAGCTGTAGGCCGCCAGTGGCTGGTGGCTGGAGTTCACCATGTTCCTGATGCTGCACGGCATTTGATAGAGTTGAGGCTCCAAGGGCATCTCACGACACTGTCGAAATAATACATGTAGATGTTAATTAATATTCAACACATATGTACCGTTGGAGTATCTATACTATTGTAAAGGTCAATAAAAGAGATATTGTAGAGTTGACAATGTCGGAAACCATATTGACTGTCGCTCAATTGATAGGTAACCGAGGAACTTTATGTTTATAAAGCGTTCCATCACCTTAAGAAAGAAGGGAGGTAATAGCGATGGCCTATAATTAGATGGGTCTGGTCTGTCACCCTTTTTGAACACAGTTTGCACATAGACAGTCTTCCACGAAGACGGGAGTATACCAGTGGAGTATGAGAGCGCAAAGAGGCGCGCTAGTACAGGACTCAATTAAGGTGCACACAGTTCCTCGTGAACATGGGATTACTTCATTGCTACACAAGCTGAGCAACATTTTAACTCCATTACACATTACACCGTGGACTTCAAGAGGCATGGAAGATAAACTTGGTCTTCTCTTTTTTACGAATGAAGTTCTGTAGGAAGTGACTCTTTGAAATGTCTCCTTTTCGTTCTAAAGAAAGAGCAGGCGGAGATGAAAAGTGTTTTATATATACTACGCAGTGACAAACGACAGGCAGCCCACCTGATGGTAAGCCGTAACTGTCGCCAATAGATAATAAGCCCCAGGTGGACTGCCAGACCGTGTGCATCGTTAAGCAATAAAAAAGAACAGTTTTATATTCTAGCGTACCAGCTAAGCAACTAACAAACTAAACCTGTCGCTTACCGATAGCAGCATCCTGTGTATGGTGACAAGGTTCTGTTTGACGAACGGCGGCATCGGGTTGCAGCACGCGGTGACGCCCTGCAGCTCGCGCGGCAGACTCTCGGCCAGGGAGAGCAACATGTGGTTCGGTAGCAGGTACCTGGAACAGTTCAACGTGTTACAGAGTGTACGGCTTCATGGGCTCGACCCAAACGCATAAAGACAAAAAAAGTCAAGTTCATCACGGCTCAAATGGCTTGAACTGACGGCAGTCACTTGCTACCCTAAAATTAAGCCTAAATATTAACATCAAGGGGCTCGCATAAGAGTAGGGTAGTGCTCACGAAGCACGTACGCAAACTCCACGCCAACAAAATGGAAATGCTGCGATGGATGGACCGAGTTACACGACTTGAGCGAGTCCGTAAATTTTTCAAATGATTATCAACTAGTGTTCACTCGCGGTTTCACCCGCGTGGACTTCATGGCTTTTCACAGTCAATCCAGCTTTTATTCGAGCCAAAATAATAATTAAAAGCCAAAGCGATGACAGTCACTGAGATATATCTCGCAATGCGAAACTAAATAAAGGTAATAAATATGTGCAAAAACATACGCAACGCTTCATAACATTGTTTGTTATCGAATTACTACTAAATAAGTATAAGAAATGTTTATTTTAATTATTGTCTGTCACCACAAGCGTCCACCATTAAGAGTGGGTGGCCGAGTTGTAACGGTATACGACTCGCAAGCGTGTGGTACCGGGTTCGAATCCCACTACCGCCATGTACCAATGACTCTTTTCTGAGTTATGTATAGTAGATGAATACTAACCTATGCTCTTACGATAAAGGCAAACATCGTGATGAAACCGGCAGATGTTATGGGCAACAGTTACCGCTTATCATCAGGTCGGTTGTCAGTTCGTTTGTCATTGCGTAGTATATTTAAAAAACGTAGATTTATGTAGACCGCGCCTGACGTAGTTCAGTCAGTGGTTACTAAATATGGCACAAGTACCGTTAAGAAGGACCATCTGCTTCCATACGTGACAAATTTAGGTTTCTTTCTATCTGGATGAGATTAAAATTTCTATCGTCACCTAAAAAGAACTACTTTGAAAAAAAAAAACAAGCATCATTAGAGTCTACCAGTGGTAGGTCTCTGTAAAGCCTGAGGAGTTCGCCTAGATGAGTACTCTCTTAACTATTTATCCCGCCAAGCGACAATGTCTGCATTGTTGTGTTCCGGGTTGAAAGATACGATTGCCAGCACAATTACAGGCAAGAGGTATGTATCATCTTTGTCCTCACAGTGATAACGCACATGCAGTTCTGCATTTTTGTTACACGAAACATAAGTGCATTGATCGCAGGTGTTATGGGCAACAGTCATCGCTTTCCATCAGATAGGGTGTCTGCTCGTATATTACTGAATAGAATACATAATATCCTAAGTAACAACGTCACTCTCTATATGTTGCATCTCAACATTACAATATTGTAACATAGGTATTTATTACGCAACCACACCACCACGCAACGCAAATAATCAACGCAAGTGGAGTCCGGGAACTCAATGGGTGCAATTTCGCACTTAGAGGCAAATCGAACTACAGCGATGCACCGAGCTTGTTACGTGTGCCCCCTTTAGCGAAGCGACGTCAACAAGGGGGACCTCCGATTTGCAATTGATCCAATTGAGTAGGGAACAATTGCAGCAAGGCAGTGCCAGGGGCTGCCTTGCACCGAATGTGAATATATATACCGGTAGTGGAGAGTATGGCAAAAACCTCAGTCAATTAGTCCAGCAGTGGACTGTTATGGAGTGCTGTGTTGATGTGATGTGAAAACAGACGCTCTTGCTCGATTATTTAAAAAACACAACTTAATACGAATCAAAAAAGGCATCTTAGTGACTTAAATAATAAAAACAAATACTAGGTAAAGTAGCTGGTGTGGATGCAAAAGGCACAGAGCTGACCGGTGGGGAAGGCTTAGGAGATGCCTCGTAACTGTACTGATGATGACGATGATGAAAAGTATAACATTTCAGATATTTTAAAATTTATAAAACAAATACAGGAAGAAATCTTACTAAAACTATTAATCCAAAAATGTTAATTCGCATTGCAAGTTTTAGGCTACTAGTAAATAGATTCACGTACTTCTTTTTTATCAACAAATGCATTGCCCCATTAATATTACGATAAAATTATTTTGTCGTCACCGAATTCTCGTTCGCCCAATATTTGATCAGCACACATGTCATTTTGACATTGACATTTCTCGCCTTTTGAATGAGAGAAATCGTTTGGCGGCCTACTTAGCATTCAGTTTAAATGTAGGTCACACAGCCGGTGCATACAACAAGGCGACCTAGAATCTGTATGCTTTTGGCGTTGTCAACCGCACCGCCTGTTACTGCGCTGGAATCGGCGCGTCGATCTTTACAAAATGCTTTAAAAATGCGATTATAGTGGATGCAGTTCCAAATATGTGCATACAAAGCAAGTAATGTATGTAATGTACTTGCTATTAGGTTTAATAGATGATGATGATATAGATTCGACTTAACTTAGTATCAAAGTTAAGGCTCATCATAATCGTTGCTTTTCTTTTTGTAGGGTACTTTTATTTATTTAGTATTTACTTTACTCTTCCTAAATTACTTGGTAGACCGACAACCTGGTAAAGACCGGCCTTTGTGGTGATCTCTGGGGGAGCAGTTGGCATCTTTCAGTTGATATGGTGATGATTGTATGTAATTATAGTTATTAGTGTTTTTAAATATACACCAACATGTCACTGTTTCTGTATAAACATGTCCCCATTATTGAAGTACTATAGTTAGCTTTAAGCGATAAGGCCGCTTGTTATTTTCTCTGTTGCTACCGATATATACCGACTGCATCCTGCATTTATGCAATGAACTGGTCATTCATTCATAATCAGATAATGGTGGTACTTACATTGTGCTCTCGTCTAGCACTCGAGCCTGCGCATCCCGCCACTTGAAGAGCAGCTGCAGTGCCGCCATTTGGCGCGATGTGAATGACTTATTCGAACGCATATACAACGGCATGTGACTTTCAGCGTGGATTCGTTCTTTGGAGTAAGTCTGGAAAGTACGACATACAGATAGTAAATATTTATAACATGTAACAATACACAATAACGTGTAACAGGTATCCTTCCTAGTAATATTATAAATGCGAAAGTTTGAAAGAAAAGAACGATGTTTATTACTCGTTCACGCAAAAGGTACTGTACTGATTTTGATGAAATTTGGCAGTAACGTAGCTTAATATTTGGCAGTAATGTCCAGAATAGCATATATGCTGTAATTAATCTCAATATTCAATGTTATTCCCGAGGCTTTCCCTCGGGAATGTAAAAACCGAATTTTACGCGGATGACGTCGCGGGAAAATGTTAGAAATAACATACTTGTACAATTTGGTCATCAAACAATTCTTACTTAAGCCCACTGAGATGAAGTGGTGGTGGAATGGATTTTGTATGGATTTGACGTGCCGCACC
Organism: Blastobasis lacticolella; assembly: GCA_905147135.1. Taxonomy (NCBI): domain Eukaryota; kingdom Metazoa; phylum Arthropoda; class Insecta; order Lepidoptera; family Blastobasidae; genus Blastobasis; species Blastobasis lacticolella. Next base: position 23,110,823 of record LR990039.1, read on the forward strand.
GCGTTGCTCAAGTGCGTCTAAACCACCTTGGCAGCGCAGAGTAAGGAACCGTGGCTATGGCAGTCTTTGCCGTATTTTGTGTCTTGGGGTTTTGGAGGTGGGACAACGTGGTGACACTTCTGCCTGCTTTAACATGGTTTTGTCGCTCAAAAGTACAACTTTGTATCTCACTTACTTCAACGCATTATTGTTATTATTATTATCGAGGTCTTCCGCATGCTACCTACTGTTGCTAATATCCATAGGCAGCGGTGACCCTGTGTTACCGATAGCCAAACAAAAGGGATAATAAAGTACACTACACTTACACTGCCGCAAATCTGCCGGCTCTGCTCGAATACTGCAAGCAGCAAATGCTGCTGCCCGGCGCCCGCGTCCAGGAGTTCGCGCTTCATCTGCCTCCATATGTATAGCAGGTAATGCGTGTCCATCCTCGCATACTCGGTCAGCTCGTCGGGCAACGGCCGCATGCGCCAGTCGGCGAGTTGGTACCTGTTACGGGAGACATTTCAGCGTGAGTGAATGACCTAAGTGGTTTAGTAGTTAATATGAGGTTTAGGTTTAGGTTCATTCCCGGCCGAGCAGAAATTGAAATCATGTATTTTAATGTCTGTTACGGGTCTGGGTGCTACATGTATAATAAGTATGCATTTAAAAGAAATATAAGTAGTTTATCACGTGTCTGGCAGTCATAACACAAGCTTGGGGCTAGATGGCGCTGTGCGAATTGTCGAAACATATTAATATTTATGAATTTATAATGCTTTAATCAGCAAAGTGCTGTTAATGTATCTTTATTGTGAAACTGAATTATCAAATAAATACTGCATCATCAGCTATAACGAAATAATTTTAGTTTACTTACTTCTTATCGACATTCACTTGGCAGTATTTGAAAAGTAAAAATTTCAGTGATAACCGACTGAGGTTCAACCCTTTCGCGGCTCTATGCGTATCGAATAAGCCGACAATGTATACGCCGAAATCTCTTTGTAACCACAACACGTCCATTTCAGCACCATGGAAGACCTGAAACATACATTTATATTATTTCAGTTCTGTGTTGGCAAGCATACCAAGAGCATAGATTCCTCGTGAATCAGTTTCAGGAGAGCTTAGCACAATGATAAAAAATGCAATATATGAAAAACATACAAAAATCGTCAGCATTATGCAAAAAAACTACCATTATTCATTAAATTTTATACTTACTTTGATTTTTTTTGGATCGGTGAATACCACATTCAATTTGTGGATATGTTCTCGTATCGCCAAAGCGTCAATAATAAAATCACCGCCTTCGTTTGTCGTAATTTGTATAAGACATGTTATACCTGTGTAATAAAAACAATTACAGGTTACAGGAGGTACCACAATACTAATATAATAAAATCAATATAATTATTTTGTTAATTAATTACTAGCTGGCCCGGCGCGACTTCCTTGACGTGGTGAACGAAATCGCGCCGAGCTACCCCTACCTTACCCTATACCTACACCCCTACCTACCCTTTAATTTCTTACCCTTTTGTAAAAACCCTTGTGTAAAAATATGTACAAACCACCCCTGAATAAGTCAAGCCATGATCAAGCTATGGCATGACCAAGAGAAACAGGGATTAATTAATTTATATATATAGAATAATTATAATAGCTAATAATGTTAATTTGTAATGTATGATGTTATGATCCATCCATGTTTTATTCACATAGTTTTACTTCAATAATACATTTTACTATATATATACCTTGATAAGTCCTATATGAATGATGTTCCACATCCACAGCCATTTCTTTAACATGTCGCAGGTGTTCCACAAGTTCATCGAGGCTTTTCTCTGTGTCCACAAACGTTAATTTTGTATCTTTAAGAGGGGGTGGAAATGCAGGAGGAGACGGGTCTGGATCTATGAACTCTGACTGAGGATGGTACAGGTCTATTTCCACAGCATAAGGATGCTCATACCTGCAAATGATAACAGCATTTAGAATATGCATTTTATTTCATGTGTTGAACACCAGGAAAACTCAGTCGGTGACACTTACCCCACAGCTGTTCCTTCTTCATTGTATAGAATATTCAAAGACAAAGGTTTTATATTATTAGGTTTATCCGATATCTTGGGCACCCACAGGCTTTCTGAGTTGTCAATAGTGTCTTTAAATGCCAACTGTGGCCTTGGTATGTTTTTAGCTCCAATGAACGTAGTGGAGCCAACCTAGAAAAAAATGAATGAAATTTAGTAACTTAGAGAAACAATGTACTGAAAATAAATATCATGCATGCAAGCAAGATTGTGTACATCCCTTTTGTTCCATTAAATATTAAACAAACATCAGATATTAAGCCTATTTTTTATTATTTAACAGTTATGTTATTCTTATTATTGTCAATAGTTAAAAAAAACTACAAAATATACCTGAATTTTGGCAATAACTGGAGCATTATTATGTTTGTTCCATGAAGACACCTGTACTCCTGGTTTGATACCTTCGAGGAATTTGTCACTGCTTTTGTTGACTTCACCCACATCGTCTATGCTTATATTAACTCGGTCTAACATACTGTCATTGGTATCAACCACTTTTTCCATATTGCGTTCACACTCATTGCTAAGGAAAGGTAATAGGGCATTGATTAATAATTTATCAATTCATAATATACATATACCTAATAGAAAGCTAAGATATTAAAAACTTTATTTCTTTAATTAAGGAGATCCAACCCGCTTGGCAGGCGGGTTGGAGATCCAACCCGCCTGCCAAGCGTGGAGATTATGGCACCCCTTTCGTGGGAGAGGCCCTAAGTCCTGCAGTGGACTGATGCGGGTTGTGATGATGATGAACAATAAATTTGAGAACAATTATTATTATTTCTTCTTTCTCTGATATTTTAGAACTATAACAGTAACATTACAGCATCCTTTATTACAGATTCCACATTCCGAACATATCCATGTCAATATTTTTAACCCAATGTTTGTCGCTACTGGTTAAAAAATACCACAGAGATAACAAAAGCATGTATATTTCTTTTTCTGCGTAATTTTGTGACTTGTCAGCTACCCAGTAGCGACAGTTTATGTAACTACTTGTGAGGACTTGAGGTAAACCTATAACCGAGACAGTGATATTGAGCAGGAAGTGGGTTCTGATGATGATAGTGACATTCCCCCTGCAGTTTGAAGAAGAGGAAGAGCCACATTACCAACACAAGTAGAAGAGGACTCTTTAGCGTATGTATCAATAGAGAGAGTAGGTCTCTATGTCTACCTTATTGTCAAAGAAAATAAATAACACTCAGAAGCTTTGATTAGCCTAAGAAGGGATGGTTGAAAGAATTGGCCAAAGGTTTAGTGACGAAGCCTCCTATACACCACAGATTACAAGTTGTTAATTTGCAAAATACCACATGTTTAAAAAGGGACCTAGGTACATATAATGTGGTAATTTTAACCTGGTAGCGACTGTTTAAATTGATTAAATATTAATAATTACATATTTTACAACTTTCTCTGCGGCCGAGCGTATTTGAGTTAGCAGTGGAAGTGTTAATATAAGTATCACTGTTTATTTAAAAGTACAAACAAACAGAATAAAATGAAATAAACAGTATAAAAATACCACATGTTTAAAAGGGACCTATGTATAATGTGGTAATTTTAACCTGGTAGCGACTGTTTAAATTGATTCAATATTAATAAGTTTCTCTGCGGCCGAGCGTATTTGAGTTAGCAGTGGAAGTGTTAATATAAGTATCACTGTTTATTTTAAAGGTACAAACAAACGGAATAAAATGATATAAACAGTATAAAAATACCACATGCTTAAAAAGGGACCTATGTATAATGTGGTAATTTTAACCTGGTAGCGACCGTTTGTGTTCATAATTGCCTAGCCACAAACCCCAGGTTAAAGGTTTATAAAATTAAGCGACATTTTGTAAAAATACTCACTTTTTCAATCTCACAGCTGGTAGCTCAGTGGTAATTATCTGGTTTGACTGTGATATCACATGTTCATTCATGTGACTTTGAACTATGTTGAAATTTGTGTAAGTTTTGAATTGTTCGTAAGAAGTCCCTGCTGGTAACACATTTGAGGCTCGAGTTGCTTTGCCGACTATTGGGTAGCTCTTCTGCAACATACAATAATACCAACATTTTTAATGTTTATAAATTCGAATTAAAAATATTAGTAGGTTAATAAAGAGTTACTGTTCCTCTAAAAAACTTCCCCCATCCCTTTTCATCATTTAAAGAAAATGCAAGCTCTTTAGAGTAGTTTAGTAGTGCATTTAAAGTAAATGCAAAGTAAAAAATAATGTGTGTAAAGTTACTTATCTAGTTCATCCACACAAAATAATATATTCATTGTGAATTAAATATCAGCAATGGGGTTATGTTACATTGAACGCTCAGCTATCACACATACCTATACAACACAACAAAAGTGGCAATTTGTGGTTGTAGTGTAGCAAAGGGGGCACTTTGAGAATAGTTGGCATCTTCTTAGTATTGACAAATAGAGCTTATTCCAAAATTACATCATGAGGAAGAAAAAGTAACCTATGAAGTAACTGAGAAAGTAGTAGGTAGTATTGTAAACATAAACTTGATCTTGGGCTTTATCAAGCCAAAGAATTAAAACAAAATATTACAATTTGTAAAGTATTTGAAATAAATAAAAATAAATAATGCACATACATGGTGGGGTGAATAGTTGTTGTTACAGATAGAATTATTAGTGCTGATTCACGTACCTGAGTTACTGTCGTAATGTAGGGATGAAATTCTGGAGCTTCTGGATTTAGCGCTGAGTTCATTTTGGCGATAACTTATGAATTATTTATATCTAGAACCTGTGTAGCCTTATCAACGACCAACCTGGTGCGAACGTAAAGAAAAAGTGAAACGCAAAACACTACAGCACAAAACACTATCTGACTGACAGACTCGCATGAAGCGACACCACAGATTAAGGGAAAAATGGTTCTTTTCCTGGTTTTATATATAAATTGTCTATGGTATTATTGAAAAAATAATATAAAGCTCCTACTGACTGTTCAAGTACACGGTTGAGTTATGATTTTAAATAATTGAAATTTTGAGTTGTTTTCTTTTATTGAACGCTTTTGAGCGGAGCGAATTTTTTATTCTGAGGTTCTTTTTAATTAATTTAAAGCACAGTCACACGGTCCCACTATTCTCAATATCCTATCGTGCTATTGTAGGGGAGTAGAGTAAGGACCACTGAAGACATGGCTGCGGCTACGTTATCGAACTTTTAGGGCTTTGCTGAAATATTTTTAAGCAAAGCCTTTGTATGCTCTGTCTAATATATATGTCAACCAGAGGGCTTACCATTAACTCTTATAGCAGGACCTAAACAGAATTGCTTTCGGTTTGAACGAGACAAGCTAATGTGACGCGTATAGCGCTGTCTCGTTCTAAGCAGGGCAGTTCTGTTTAGGTCCTGCTATAAGAGTTCATGGTAAGGCCCCAGAGACTTTGGTTACTTTGACAGGTTGCGGAAAAATGAGTATATAGCTTGACCAGCAACAGAGGTGACTTGTCAATCGTGGCGCTAGTTCTGCGTTTTATGTAGCAACACCGGAAGTAGTATAATCTGTCATCAAATTCATATGTTATACTCCCTCTACGTATGACGCTATCAGAATGTCAGATGGACAGTGATGTGATTCATTTTTACATATCGGTATATTTTTTATTAAATTAAACGTTGAGTAAATAATAAATATTACCTATTTATGTTCCCGTATACATATATCCTATCCTACTTATATTATATGGATGGATGGATGTACTTATGTTACTCCGTCACGCAAAAAAATAATTAATTTTTATATAATTACTTAATTATCACTTCTTATTATTGATAAAATACATTAAGCTTATAATATGCCCAAAATAGCACGTGGGCTATAATTAGTTAAACCGTGACCCTGTTAACAGAGGAACCTGACCAGATTGGATCATGGATCCAGTAGCCTTATTACGACTGAAGTACAGTAGGCTAATTACGTAACTCAGTTGCATGAAATGGAACTTTGTTAGCAACTGAGCCCATGAAATTGATAACAAAGAATCGCAAAAGTAACAATTTCAATTATTGAAATCAGAGAATTGTTGGCAACAGCGTTACGCAATTAGCCTATTGGTTTCATCATGATGTTTTCCCTCACCATAAGAGCGTACGTGATCAGCACCGTTAGTATTCAACTATACTTTGTCAAATATAGGATGATAATTTTGACAGATCACAGAAGGGATGTGGTTGTGTAAAATCGTTAATAAATCTATTCGATTATCGATTATTATTCTTATAGAACTTGGAACTTGGTTATGCTATACGTATTATACAAAATAAACTACTTATTTTTTTCTGAATTAATAATTTATTAAAATGACATTAAAATCCCTTCTACAACGATGATTATGACACGTGCGTATTTCTATTCGGTCAGTCATCCTATTACGTAGAATACGCGTGACTCGAAGTCGTTGTTGTAAAAGGTCTCTTAGGGTGAAATCCAAACAAGGAATAAGAGTTTAGATACAAAAATAATAAGGTTACCTAAATATTAATTTAAAATATTCGATTATATTATATCAATACCGATTTTCAATTGTCTGTTGTTATTCGTTATTCGCGGCACGTCACTAAAGGGGCGGGGCCTGTCTATGAAGTAAGACATTTACCGTGGTACATTTTACCGAAAAAAACACGAAACTTCATAGGCGTGCGCCAAGGACCTTCAAATAGTGAGCTGTCAAAATTATCATCCTATTTTAGACAAAGCATAATGTCCATAACTCAGAAAAGAGTCATTAGCGAAACTTGGTTTTAGAGCCTGTAGAAATCACAACCACAAGGCAGGTCCTCCTAACGGAGTAAGGAGTTTTATTCGTCATTGGTGGCAGTGTATGAATGATATGCCTGTCATTAGGATGTGTTTGAGGTTCTGTGAGACGATGAAAGGGAAGATGTACCTAATATCAATTTTACAGTGTATTAGTCTTAAATTGTAAGACTGTAAAGTTTGTGGAATAAATAAATAAATTGTCAATGTGCAAACCATGGACTTACCACCCAAAAGGGACTGCGCGCTTCTAAGACAAAAACCGAGCCGAGCGAGAGTCACCATCGATGCTCCTGTGTCCCTTTCTAGTGTTGCCACCATTGTTGATGCAAATTCCGAATTACTTTTATTACCTAGGACACCAACCTACCGATCATGGCCAGGCAGTGCCGGACCGGGTGCAATCTGAAGGTCATAATTTCACCAGGGTCCAGCCCAAGGTTACTCTGCTACTCGGAAACTATTGGTCCTATAACACTAGTTCCTAGAGTGAAATGATAGCACTCCATCTTTTATAACTCGGAACCCATTGGTCCTAAAACAGTAGTTTCTAGAGAGAAATGATAGTACTTATTGAGATCTACATTTTGAATGACAGCTGTCAAACTTAAAACTGAAACACCTCTGAAACTATTGGTCCTAGAACACTATTTCCTAAATAAAAATGATAGTGCTCGTCGAAATCTACATTTCGGATGACAGCTGTTAAACTTAGATATGTTGTAACTCGGAAACGATTGATTGTACAACACTAGTTCCTAGAGTAATATGATAGTACTCATCGAGATCTACATTTCGGATGACAGTTTTAAGTTTGACAGCTGTCATACGAAGTGTAGATCTCAACAAGTACTATAATTTCTCTCTAGAAACTAGTGTTTTAGGACCAATGGGTTCCGAGTTATTAAAGATTTAACTTTGACAGCTGTCATACGAAATGTAGATCTCGACGAGTACTATCATATCTCTTTAAAAACTAATTTTCTAGAACCAACAGGTTCCGAGTTATTACACATTTAAGTTTAACAGTTGTCACCCGAAATTTAGATATCGACGAGTACTATCACTTCTCTTTAGGAACTAGTATTGTGGGATAAGTCATTACCGAACTCTTTTATTTATTTATTTATTTAAAACTTCATGCACATTACAGTACAATGGCGGACTTAAAGCTACGTAGCTTTTTCTACCAGTCAACCAGAGAACAATTACCAAAAATTACAAGGCGGTGCTACAAAAGAAGAAGATAAAATAACATAAAACAGACTAAAAGTAACATTAATTAAATAAGTATATCAAACATTCACAGACCGAAACTTATAGATAGTATAATAGGAGAGAGAGAAAGAGAGAGAGAACAAGGAACTGAGCATAACAAGCTACTGGCACACCCAACAACACTACTGCCCAAAAAGTTAAAAAAAAAAAAAGGGAAAGAGAAAGACTATGTAGGAAAATATATAAGGTGTTACAGAGACTTAAGGAAATAACTGTGAACTGCTTTTTTGAAAGTAAATTTACTGGAACTTCGTCTGATTTCCAAAGGTAGATCATTCCAAAGTCTAGCAGCGATTAAGGAAAAAGAATTGGACAGAAATCCAGTCCGGTGAAGGGGAAGGTTTAAGGAGAGAGTTTTATCTGTTTTGTGGAACAAAAAGTCGTAGGTTGATAATGATGTCGACTCGACGTTAGTCGGAGAAACGTTCAGTAGATCAAAAGGTATTTTGACAACTACTTTTCGGATTGTACGGATTACCCCATAATAATACCAAATTCACGGTAAATATATTTCTCCAATAATGGCAATACCAAACATGAGACTTGTCAATTTAGAATGACGGTGATTATGCCAATAACATTGTGTTTACACTGTTAGAAAGGGACAAAGGACTATCGATGGTGACTCTCGCTCTGCCCGGTTGTAGTCAAAGCAGTGCGCAGTCCCTTTGGCTAGTAAGTCCATGGTCGCTGTTAATAGCATTGACATGACATTTCAAAATGGTGACACTTGGTTCCAGTTTTGGCCACCGAGTCAGATTAGTTTGTGAATCCATACCTTTTTTCCGGGTGAAGTTCATACTTTCATGCCAAGAATGCGTTCATTTCATAGCGAATTAGTAATATTTTAAAAATCAATATAAAAAAATTGGCTACATAAAATATTACGTTTATTATGGCGGCTACTACACACACGGTATTCACTACGTATCGTGATCCATATCGAGTAATATTTTGGATCGCAAGTCGACCCTACACACACGATAAGAATCGTCGATATTTTCATTAGTCTATGCATTCTTTCATTCATTTTGATGGCTGAATAGACTAAGTTGCCAATGCCTAGCCTAAAAAAAAAGCATTTTTGTCGCGTCGCTGGTGTATATTTACGATTTTTACGTACTTTTACAAAAATGACTGATAAAGCTAGCGTTGCTATAGTATTAGCATTAGGAATAAAAACATGCGTGAAGGGAAAAAAATGAGCAAAATTATGAGGATGAAGATCTTGTTGACTTTTTATACTTTTATAGTAACTATCCAGGTCCATAGTGGCCACAGCAGCTTGAAAATAAACACAAACAATGAAAATAAATTTGAAATTACGTTATTTATCTGTCAGTTTGACAGAAATGTCGTGATAAATATCGACTATACCTTGTCAAATATAGGATGATAATTTTGACAGATCACAGTAGGGATGTGGTTGTGTAAAATCGGTAATGAATCTATTCGATTATCGATTATCATTCTCATAGAACTTGGAATCGATAGTTGCATGGTTATGCTATATGTATTATACAAAATAAACTATTTATTTTCTTATGAATAAATAATTTATTAATACGACATTAAAAACCCTTCTACAACGACGATTATGACACGTGCGTATTTCTATTCGGTCAGTCGTCCTATTACGTAGAATACGCGCGACTCGAAATCGTTGTAGTGAAAGGTCTCTTAAGGTGTACTCCAAACAAGGAATAAGAAACTAAACAGTTACAAAAAATAATAAGGTTACCTAAATGTTAATTTTAAATATTCGATTATATTATATCTATATCGAATTTTAATTGTCTGTTGTTATTCGTTATTCGTGGCACTTCACTAAAGGGGCGGGGCCTGTCTATGAAGTACGATATTTTCCGTAGTAAAGTTTACCGAAAAAGAACACAAAACTTCATAGGCGTGCGCCAAAGACCAATAATTAGTGAGCTGTCAAAATTATCATCCTATTTTAGACAAAGCATAGATACTAGACGCTAGATATATATCGCACGATAGTTGATACGGATCGTAGATTTCTGGATTTTCGGAAATCCTGTGATCCGTATCACGATTCGTGATACTCTAGGCTACACACTCGATAAATATCGTGATCCTGCGTGAATCACGATATATATCGTGTGTGTAGTATCCGCTTATCCATTGCAACTCCCATTATGCCGGCTGGTGGTCAGAAATATTTTAGATTGTCTCCTTTGACAAAGTAGCTAAACTAATAAAAAAAAACAATCAATCCGTTGACTGTCACTAGTATCACTGTCAATCTTATCTTGTCAGTGCAGCGTCATGCAAGGAAAGTTTGTTTTTGGTTTGATGGTTTTCGGGGGTGTAATAGCGCAGGGCGGCTGAATTGTGGAGTGGAGTGGAATGAGAAGGGTGGCGTGCGCTGTTCAGATGCGCGCTGCGTTGTAGAGAATATCGTGAAACAGGGTGCGGTGCTGCTGTAGCATCCTATCGGCGGCGGTATCCCGTATTGCGATTGCGCGTTGTATTCTCGTCACATAGCTTCAGACAGATTTCCCACGAGCTAGCAAAGGACAGAGGATGTGACTCCCATCGAGCGCCGATATACACTGGGTAGGTATGCTGTCGATATTTTGTGGGATCGGCTAGAGAAAATAGAAATTTCTGTGTTGTTTCATGAACAGTGTTTCTGTGTTGTAAGGTATCTATTTGTGTTTTAATTTTGTCGAATGAAAAAAGTTTCTTCGCACAGTTGTTTGTGTCTGACATGACTTTAGAAGACCCATTTTACGTGGTGAAAGAGTAAGTACAGCAATATAAATACTAAATTTAACTACCAAATGTTGTTCATGAATGTACAGCAATAGACTAATGATTTCATCACAATAACATACCTGCCTTTTCTAATTGACATGTGTATTGATTATTTCGACTTGTGAATAATAATTTAAGTGCATTGAAGTTGTACTATACTATATCATTATATCTGTTAGTTAATTTATGTGTTAGCTTGAAACAGTATCAGTAACTACTTTGATTTCAGTTTTGAGTAGGTACATTCTGATGAAGATTGATAATAACATCTTTTTTTGCCAAGTTATTAAACAATGTTGGTAGTATTTTAATAAGAGAATATGGAAGTTTCTGTAGGAAAGGTAGGTCTTCCGCTGGGGACCCTGAGATTTGTTTGAAAGTCTATCAGATCTGGTTTATTATTATTATTATGAGTAACCATATCATGTATCTGTTTAACTTGCCTAGGTGTACTGGTAAGCATATATTTGTTGTTAAAAGTTTGTTTATCTGTTCTAGTGAGGTGTTTAAAGCGCTAAACAAGACACGAGGATTGTATCTACGCTGGCAGGAGATTTCAAGGAGTCCTTCGATCCCTAATAGTCCTGAAGCTGAATGGACTTCCACAGAGTTAAGAAATGCTCTTCGTAGTATCGAGTGGGATTTGGAAGACTTAGAAGACACTATCAATATCCTTTATAATTTGTGTTAACATTTCTTATTATCTATTTTTCTTTTTTGATTGTGCTATGCGAAATCCTTAATTAGAAAGTTTGTTAGGTTATGCACTAATCTATCACATTGTCCACAAAAGGTAAAGGAGCTTATGGCAAACAGCCACAAGAGTAATATGTTACCAGCAGCATGTATTGCACTTGCTTGAGGGGCTGCTCTATCTATTATTGTGGCCAAGCAATAAAGGCTTGTGTCGTTGTTGTGCTTCACAACAGTGAGACTTGGTATAGGTTTAGGATGAGTTAATTTTATGCGTCATTTGCTGCGTCGAACGCATTGCGTTTGATGCACTCCAATTATAAGCACTGCGATTGTTTTACGAACACTGGTTGTTTGCTTTAACGTAAAATTCAATGCGTGGAATTCGTTTTACTCACATGTAACACGCGTCAAACGTATACTTCAATTATTATAATACCTTTAATGCAGTGAATGCTGCATAAAATAACCTCGCACTTAGGTCGTCACAGAGACAACGCACCTGCACAAAACCACCTGCATGATCTGTAGATCGACTCGTAGAGGGACAGACGCTTTCCATCACGTGGGTTATGTATTCCTTTGTCCCTGAAGGATCTATCAGGTAGGAGCCGGTCACGAGATTAAGGCGGTCACTTTCGCGTTATACGTTCGATATCTTGTATTAGTTACATAAACGTGGGTATACATCAGGCGGTTAGCCAGAACAAATTCAAACGCAGAATGCTCGAACACGTGACCATTCTCTGTCTGGTAGATTGTTGTATTTTATAAAAAATATTGAGAAGAAGCCACCATAACTAACTCTCACTAAATGCTGTACGTATAGTAGGCCTCCCCTCCCCTCGCCATTTTTCCTGGTCTTGGGCATCCGTATCCACAGAACACTTAACACTTGTACATGCAAGTTACCTGAAAATGAATTGCCATTTATATTTTAAGATTCATAGGGTTTGACCTCACTGGTGTATGTTTGCTTTACTATTCGATTTGCCAGCACTTCTTACACGAGAGGCTTCGTTCGCGCTACCTTGCAAACCAATGTCTATTTAAACTTACCAAAATGTTTGTTACACGTATTTGTTATACCTACTCGAGCAAAAATTTTTGCGCAACAAATGCCCGTTCGTACAGCAAATGTTTCTGAGGAGGACAACCTGACTGAATAGATTTATATTAAAGCCATTGAAAACCATTTCGATAATGGGAGTAAGGACATTAGGTATAGGTAGAATGACATTACAGTCAGCTCGTAAACGGACCCCGATATATTAATCAAATGTATGCTAGGGGGACCCCTGTACCTAGAATTCTATTTATATAGAAGGCGGCAGTACTGAATTATCGATATTGTTATGGTTGGTAGCCAAAACCACTGCATAATATGCTCATATCTCACACAAATTATAGTGTAAGTTCATTTGATAACAGATTAATAACCTTCCTGTATTTATTAAGCATGGAATGCAAATTTATATTTCAATTTTAATGGTTTCCTTAATAAGAATATTATGCACGTATTGTGGAAAGAAACTCATCCAAGTTTAAAATTGACAACAAAGAAATTAGCGATAGGAGAACATTTATTGAAGCTACAAAACAGGAAGTGAAGGTAAGAATTTAAAAAATAAATTGTTGGTATGAGGTTAAGTTTTTTCTATTAAATTATATATTTAGTGCCCGATTGCACTAAACTTTAGGTGACTCTTAACTTGATTTCAAATATTCATAACAAGAAAAATAATTGTACCAACAAAAACCTAATGTGAATACTGAACTCACTGAGTCAGTGTTAAATTTATGACACTGATTTTGGGACATCTAAATGCTTACGAATGTTTTATAGATCACGTTAGGAGTCGCCTAAGTTTAGTGCAATTAGGGATAAGACTTTATTCAGAACAGTTGTTTGTAGTTAATCATATTTTGAATTTGTTGATTACAGTGAGTTATGATCAGCTTATACTAATTCCAGTATTGATTAATTTTAGGTAATGAAAAGCAAAATGAGTTTGAATAGGAGTAGAGACAACGATGGCACTGCCCGAGAACCTCTTCTGGGCGAAGAAAGCCCCATGCATTTTGGCAACACATGGACTTCTACGCCTAAATACTCAAAATATTCTAAGCTGGCCAACCAAACCGATAGCCCTAACAGGTTTGATACATACGACAGTGATATAATGTCTATGCAAGAAAAAATGTTAATGAACCAAAATGACCACCTTCAGGTGATAAGCAACTCTGTTGGATCCCTGAAGACTGTCTCGAAGCAGATTGGAATTGAACTTGACGAGCAAGCCGTGTAAGTTTACACTAAGTTTCTTATTATATATATTTATTGTTAGTCCTAAAAGGTATATATTTATTATAGTATAATTTTTCAGTATGCTTGACGACCTCAATACAGAACTGGAAAATGCAGATTCCAAGCTAGATTCAACTATCAAGAAAGTAGCCAAAGTTCTGCACATGAATAACGGTAAGATTTCGTTTCATTATATGTATTGCACTGAAATTTCATTAGCAGCACAAGTTGAAGTTTCTTGAGTAGCGTCGGGCGGCCGGCGTCTCTAACTTTAGACTTTTACTTTACCTTGCGGTCGATATAATATTCGTCTAAGGCTACGTGGGAAATAAGTGCCTTAACCTGCCTGTATCAAGAAAGAGGTCCCGAGGATGGCCTGAGAAGGGACGGATTGTCATCGCGGAATCGGATGAGAGAGCCCCTCTTAAATGAAACGTAAAACTTTTAATGTTGGTGACGGTCCACCTAAGAAATATGCTAGCCATCGTTTCCACGTCCTCACCAAAATGTTTGTTGCGCAAATACCATTCTCAAAGGACTCCGCAAAAGTTTTTTAGGAAAATGTGGTTTCAGTTAATTTCGTTCTTTGCAAGACGAGCAAAAGTGCGCAAGTAATCGTTCAGGACAAACCCTAAATATAATATTTTGTAGAATATAGTGACATGATTTGAAACAATAAAAACGTAACCGACTGTTTACGTAAAACAAACTAAAAATAACTCTTTTCGAATTGATGTGATAAACATTAAAAAGTATGTTTGGTACATCGTTTATCAAATTAAATTACCTTTAAACCTAGAACTTGGGGCGTTTACGCACTGACTCGAATTCGGTTTGTATTCGATAAGTTTGAAAGCAGCAGTTTGAGTTTGAAAAACTCGACCGGGAAATTCACGTCGATTCACTTATCCGTATTTGATATATTCTAGAGATTTAGCTCCCCTTGAGGTACGTAGAACTCTACATACGTATATCTTTGTTCAATGTGATTTTTTTCGTCTTTCGTCCTTCGTTTCCTGTCTCGCGTCTCCTTTCGCCCGTCATCCTCATCTTCTCCATCCTCATCCCCATCCCCATCCCCATCCCCATCCCCATCCCCATCCCCATACTCATCGTCATCTTTATCTACTCGTACATGAATTACATGAAACCGAATACGAACCAAGTGCAGTGCGCTATTGTACGTAAGTACAATTTGTGTCAGTGCGTAAACGTCCATAGAAATACTATGACGGCCATACCACCTTAGAAACGGATACGCTTCGAATCGCCCTTAGGCTACAAAACGCAAAAATTGAACTAACTGTGAAGATTCATTAGAGTCTGGATGCACCGATGCACGGCAGTGTCAGCCAAGTTAATAATATGACCACTTATGGTTATTTTCAGATCGGAGGCAATGGATGGCGATCGGTATTCTTATAGGTCTTTTAGTGTTAATTTTATTATTATTTATTATAATTTAAATTGTTGTAGTTCATAGTGTATTGGAAGTCTAAAGAAAAGGAATTAAATTACATAATAATTATATTCTTGTATTACATCAATTCTTGATCATGTATGTTACTATGGTAGTCATTTAAGAAATATTAGAAATAATATATTTAAATTACCCTAATCAAATTAAATTAAGTACATAACTATTTTGCTGTTATTATTTATTGTAATGTATAAATGTAAATTATTAATTTTTGTTACTGATTGTTTTATATTGATATTGTTTCTTGTCAATCTAATTTCATATATTGCTACTATTTTCGACAACGGCCTGAGTTGTGTTCCTTATTTGTAGAAGTAATATTGTAAAGTAAATTTGGAACAGAATGTGGTCCAGAGTCAGAATGGGGGTAGATGCAGTCTGACTAAACTTATCTTTAATAGTTCAAAGAAAAAGGTAGTCCAGTAGAATAAACATAGTTTTGTAAATGTATATTCCTGGATGGGGGTTGTTGTTAGCATGTTATTTGTACTTAGTTAAGGCTGACGCCACACTAGCGTTATTTTGGTCGCGCAATCTACCTTCATATAAAATTCGGAGCTGATTTTCCGTCATGTGACACAAACCGCCATTTTGAATCGGATAATGCAGCACAAATTACGTGACCAAAATTACCCTTCTGTGGTGAGGTAATAACAGAGCCGTTAACTCTGGTAATAATGTCATCACGAGTTCATGTACAGACGCGGTATCATAAGGTTTGTCAAGTTAAGGTTCATTTTACCTAAAATCTCGATGGAAATACTCTATAGTCTATTCTATGACCTAGTTTCAAAAGGTAACGTGTGTCAAAACTGACTAATCTTGGCTGATTAACTGATTAACCTTTTCATTCTGCAAGTGTACCTACATGTTTTATATTTATTTGTTGAACATTAATAAACAGCTATACAAAGTAATGACTGTTATTTGTTTTAATTCCCTTTTTTTATGACGTTAAAGTCAAAGCTTTATAAAACCAGCTGATTAGTAACCGTTTCCGTTGGCCGTGCGAAGTCCGGCAGAGTAGAATAGCACCAACCCCTTACACTCGTGGGTGCCGTACAAGGCGACTAATGTTTTCGATGTAAAAAATCTATAGTCTCTGTAGACTTCAAAATGGGGAGCAGTGTTATGGGCTGTGATGATGAATACGGTTTCCGCAAAAGTCTCTGTGCTGATGATCTTTTGTTCTATTTTACCTGACTTACCATTGGCAAGGGGGAGCCATAGACGTACTATCACTAGCTTCTTGTCTGGGCAGAGTATTCAAGTCGTCGCAATCGGGTCATGCTCGGACACTCTGCCTATAAATGCTGGCGTTCCCCCGATGAAACCTTGTCTAACCGGACAAATCCAATCAGACACGGCGAAAAAATTTTCAATTTATTGTGGTGCCACGGTTTCAGAACGTTCCCCTTACCAGCTCGAAGAGGACCGGCAATGTTGCTTATTAAATTGGCTCGCCGATCGCCCGTTACTCTAAAGGAGGCTGTACACTACACATCATCATCATTATCATATCAGCCGAGAAACGCATAGGCCTCCCCCAGAGATCTCCACAAATTCCGGTCCTGTGCCTTCCGCATCCAGCTGGTACCTGCGATCTTTACCAGGTCGTCGGTCCACCTTGTGAGAGGCCTACCCACGCTGCGTCTTCCGGTACGTGGTCGCCACTCAAGAACTTTACTGCCCCATCGGTCTACTGTTTTTCGAGCTATGTGCCCTGCCCACTGCCACTTTAGCCTGCGTCACTAGCAATCCTTAGGGTTATGTCGGTGACCTTAGTTCGCTTGCGGATCTCCTCCGGCCTATATGAGCGGCCATGTTAGGTCATTACTGGCAACCACATTGGTCAAAGACCTTCGTGTTAAGACGCTGCGGTAATTGGTACACTACACGATAACCAATAACTTCGCCAATATTGTGGCCAATAACTATTGACCATCATATAAAGTGGGGGGTTGTAGTCTGCGTCGTGTGGACTGGAGTTATGGCCCTCACATTAACGCTAGATCCGTGTGAACAAATGTCTTGCCATGCCGCCGCCCGCCAGGCACAGGAAGGAGAGGCCGGCCGAATCGTTGTTAAGGATGACATGCCAACAAACTCACCACCATGATGCCGAAGACTGAGCGAAGAAGAAGTAGGAACGCGGACTCTGGGGCGGGCGGAGAGCATAACAGGGGTTGAGGCTAAGGTGATGATGATGAATTATGTACTGAGTAGCGATATCCGTTTTGTAAAATTATTGATTCTATCGTCCGCACATCAGCGTGAACCGAAGCTCTTTGAAAAGCGGCCTTTACACGTTGAGATCGGACTGCGCAGCGGGACTGCATTCCGAACCGCGGATAAAACTTTCGGTTCTGTGCGTAGATTAAACTGTATGCTCAAAGGTGGCCACGGTTTGGACTGCGGTTGTGGTTGGATTCATTTTTGTTTTGAACTGGCGCGTGGAGGTGAGCAGTATAAAAAAATAAAATAATCATCTTGGCGTTAATGTTCCGGTTGTGCTCTGCGCACGAGGGTTCGGGGTCCGCCTTGGCCATGATCCAGGATTTGACAGATCAGGTAATTACAACTTCGTTAGAAACGTTATAAACTTCATTACTCATTTCATTCAATTAAATGCTTCCAACGTTTTCTATCTCTGAAAACTAAAATTTCCCTCGTTCAAACCCTTCTTCTTCCTATCCTAGATTACGCCGATTCCTGCTATCTGGATGCCACTGAGGAGCTATTAAACAAGCTTGAACGTCTCCAAAATTTGTGCATACGCTTCATTTTTAGTCTGCGTAAGTACGACCATATCTCTAGCTTCCGGACACAGCTCAAGTGGCTCCCGATTCGGCTTCGTAGGAATGCTCGGATCCTTTCTACCCTCTATATCGTCCTTTATAATCCCTCCGCTTCCTCATACCTACGTGAACGTTTCCAATTTTCGATCCTTCGTCAAATCTAAGTTAGACATTCCTCCCCAACACAAGGATTTTTTCTCCTACTCATTCACTGTCCATGCGGCAAGATAGTGGAACTCTCTTCCGCATGAAATTCGGGATAACACTTCTATCTTCATCTTCAAGAAACGTGTAAAAGAGCACTACCTTTCTCTATCTGTCTAATATTTGTATGTATATGTATGTGTATATGTATTTGTTTTCAATGTAGGTATATAGGTATGTATTTATTTATGTATAGTATTAGTTAAGCATCATTATTTTGTTTTTGCTACTGTGCACGTCTTAACTGCATTTAATTGTCACGATCTCTCTGCTGTAGACCTGCTGGAAGAAATTTCTTTATAGAAATAAGTTGGCCTGTTGTGTGTGATATATCGACGAATCCAACTCGGTTGGGCAGCGTTCGGGAAGATCCGCCACATATTTTCGTCCCAATTACCGCAGTGTCTCAAGACGAAGGTCTTTGACCAATGTGTGTTGCCAGTGATGACTTACGGAGCTGAAACGTGGCCACTCACTATGGGCCTTATAAGAAAGCTCACTGTTACCCAAAGGGCAATGGAAAGAGCTATGCTCGGAGTTTCTTTGCGCGATCGAGTCAGAAATGAGGAGATCCGCAAGCGATCCAAGGTCACCGACATAGCTCTAAGGATTGCCAGACTGAAGTGGCAGTGGGCAGGGCACATAGCTCGAAGAACTGATGGCCGATGGGGCAGTAAAGTTCTCGAGTGGCGACCACGTACCGGTAGACGCAGCGTGGGTAGGCCTCCTACAAGGTGGACTGACGACCTGGTAAGGATCGCAGGTACCAGCTGGATGCGGAAAGCACAGGACCGGTCTTTGTGGAGATCTCTGGGGGAGGCCTATGCCCAGCAGTGGGCGTCTTCTGGCTGATATGATGTGTGATATATTCTGTCATATACTTTTGTAACAATGTTGTGTACAATAAATGGTGAAATAAATGAAGCGACTGCCATCTGACCTCCGCGACCCTGCTACCTGGGGAACCTGACTAGATTGGGTCATGGTTACACATTCAGTCGCCTGAATGTGCAGGTGGAATGTGATCATTACAAGCTTTTATTTAGTTTCACATGTCGCCATGTATGTTCGTAATAAAATCTTGCATGTTTTGTGCCATTTCTCAGTTTCCGAATTCGCTGAAATTTTGCACACTCATGTAAGTTCAGTGACAATGCAATGTTATGATACCATCGAGCTGATATGATGATGACGGACGGTCATCGTAGGAACTACAGAACACAGTGGGGTAATCTTGATAACCCCATCGTGTTAGGTCTCTTCGGAACGCAAAACGTATGACGACCTGAGGCGCTGTCCTAATTGGCAACGGTCCTGCGACGGACGGTTTTGAGCCCATGGTCACACAATCGTTGCCAATGAGGAGTTTTCCAGTAGGTATTGTCAGTTTGTTTCAAAAAGCATCAATAGATGGCGCTCCTACAATTCTAGTAATTTTTGTAAAATCTGTATGATTTTGGCAGTGATATCATGCAGCCATCTAATACTAAACCTAAAAATATTTTTTTTATTAATATAAACATAATTTTTAAAGGTTGATCATTTCTTTCAAAGAAATATTTTTATAAATAGGCACAATGTTCTATTTTATTACAACCTCTAAAATGGTTGAAAACATCTTCAACAGTTGGTTAACATCGTCTGCCACGCAGTTGTCTAGGGTTCGATTCCCGACCGAGCAGAAATTGAAATAATGAATTTTAGTTTCTGTTACGGGTCTGGGTGTAGTATCATAGCATGTATTTAAAAAATATATAATTAGTTTATCAGTTATATAACACCCAGCTTACAAGCTTTGTTTACTTTAGGGCTAGATGGCGCTGTGTGAATTTGTCCAAGCATATTTATTTATTTATTACTTAATACAAAAGTAGATCAATTTGAACTTTGCATCTTCCTTGTTTACTAATATCCTGCAAAATGTAACTGTTCATCCTCTATCGATGACGATCCTCCCAGTAACTTATCGTACATTGATGGAATATAGTCGTAAGTCTCATGTTCATTGATAAGAGATGACTGCATCCCTTTCCAGTCTACGGGGACTTCAGGATCGAACAGTCTGAAATTAAAATTTATTTTTTAATGGCCTGAAAGAACCCCCGAGCCTGTCAAACGATTTGGTGAAGATCAAATTCTTCACGAATGGGAGGCTGTGTTTATTAATTTTTGTTTGTTTGTATATAATAAGTATTGCGAGTTGTGTTTCGGCCAAATAAGTTTATGCTAAATAGAAGGAGCCCCCATAAATCTCGGCTTCCCCTAATAAGTAGGAACCTACTATAAGTATTCTCCGCGGAATAGGTCTGAAACAGGTCTGGGAATATACTTAGGTACTTACACTCGCTAGCAAGTAAATCGATTCACCCTCTATAGATAGTGAGGGCGCCCTAGGTTTTCCTAGGTCATAAAAAATATTATTGTGCCCGGTTGTGCATTGGCAGGCCAACGTTTCATCACTACAATGTGGAATTTTTGTTGTACTCGACGATGTAGGATAACCTCGGGCTCCCTTACCGCCGGCCGCCGGCGTCCTCGCTACCGACGCTCATACATGTTATACTAACCTTCAAGGCACTATCCCTGGACGGGGTGGTCATGACCTAACAAGAATTTGTCATTATCTATTATATGTGTTACCTGCTGACGCAAGTCATGAACGCTCTGAGGAATTTAGCCGATAACAAGTGAATGACATTGCTAAAGCCCGTGCAGTTGGTCCATTGCGCATCTGGCGCCAACATTATGCCGACTTGCCGTGCCTTGCATATCAATGGGGTGCCATACATTCCCTGTAATTTGAAATATTTATTTATCGTAATATTAAGGTAGGTAGGTATTAAACCCGTTATTTATTAGGGTAGTAAGTCTATGGATGTTCGATGGGTTCAAGGCGATAATTTACAGCTATCCATGGGTGGGCTGGGAGGTATAAGTCAGGTGGGACTTTAGGAAAGACAAATAAAAGCTTTTATGTTGTTACCACTAAAAACAGTCATCACTACCTTGTCCCGGTAGTGCTCTCGCGCACTTGAGGGCCCAGGGATCCCTTGACCGTGATCCAGGATTGACTGCCATCTGACCTCTGTGACCATAGTCACAGCGGAACCTGACCTGACTGGATCATGGACACACATTCAGTCGCCTGAATGTGCAGGTTTCATCACGATATTTTCGCTCACCGCATCGGTTAGTGTTCGACATTAATCGGAAAAGAGTCAATTGGCACATGGCAATACCCCCAGTACCGCGGTACTGGCGGTACTAGTAGCGCCATGTACCAATGACTCCCTTATGAACTCTGTACCTCTCGCTTCAGTGTCGGAACCCTTAATAGGATAAGCACCTAAATTAATATTCAGTTTGTATTGTATTTATATCAGATGTATGTTGGCTATTATTTTGGTTCAGGCGCAGCAGCAAATATATATTCAAATAAGATTATCTTGATAATCACAGTTCACAACGAAGTCAAACTCCATGTGATGTATTACTTATCTCTGGTAAATTTTTTATGCAATTTTCGTTAGAAAACCATACACAAAAGTGCTAATTTGCATTATGGTCCGCTAGGGAGCATGCTCTGCAGCAGTCCAAATTCAAAAGTTTAAATACTCTCAAACTACAGAGGTACAAATTATTTGATGGTGGTACTAATGAAACCCACTTATGTAAATTTTTTTGCACCAAAACAATCCCAAAATCAATGACTGGCCTGCTGGGGCTGCCGGGGAGGGCATGACGTATAGAATTTAGTCTAGGGCCCCGTGACAGTATTTATTTATTTTATTTTCATTAAGAAGTTCCTACTTTAATTCCGACGGCCTTTATTATGGGCCCTTTCCTAACACTCCATAGCTTCGGAAATAATTGCATTCCTCATGCGTATGCAATGCAACTACATATTATATGGCTACTCACGTGACATGGCTGACTATTTCCATTTGGCTGAAAAACAAATACGTTTTAGTTGACTAGGTGGTGTTTGTAGCTCTAAGTTAAGAGCAAGAGTAGACACATTTTCGATGGTACAAACAACTCATATTTACAGTTAGGTACTTACATCTCTTACGCAAACTATACCGTCTTCTTCGTAATAACCCCTGAATCCCATGTTTTCAAGTGCTTTTTGTAATTTGACTGACAGAGTTTCGCACCATTCAGTCATCTTAACAATCCTTAGAAACTGAACTCTCAGATTCCTATGCAGATGGAATTTTATTACGGGGAATATTTTATCCTGTAATTTACAACATATATTCATTTCAACAGCTTCTAGCCACAGACAGGTGCAAGGTGACAGAAGGGGATCCCGTGCCACCTTTAAAGTGACCACAAGAATCTTGGGGTCAAGCAATGTTTCTCAAACTGCTCAATAACATCATCATTATCCTGCTTTATTCGATTATCTTCATTTTTGGTTGGATGGACTGGGTGAAAATTCTACAAACAGTTTACGTTTTACTACAACTTTACGTTTTATGGTATAAAATTAGGCAATATTACTGGCGGCAAATAATGAAACGAACAATGTTTAGTACTAAATATTATCCCTTTGGTTTTTTTATTCTACACAGTGACAAATGAGCTGACGATTCATGTTTTTACGTTGTAGGCAACAGTAATGCAAAACCGCAGGTGCGTTGTCACTGTGAGGACTAAGATGAAATGCCTGATGCCTGTAATTGCGTTGGCTACCTTATTCTTCAAACCGGAACACAACAATGCAAGCATTGTTGCTTGGCGGCAGAAATAGATAAGGCCAGAGTCTAACCACCGAATAAATGTTTGCATGGTGCATGGTTGCATGGATTAATAAATTAGATAGATAATACTAGCTTTCTTCCCGCAGCTCGGCGCGTTTAGCCATGAAAGTATAACTGACTGACAGTTACTTATACATTAATAATTTTTTAAGTAGGGATTAGGGAAAATTTCTCACCCCTTTATAAAAGTAATGCCACCCTGGTATGAAGCATTCTTGATGTAGAATTAAAGTTTCTTCGCCTCTCCAGTCTATAGAGATGCCGCGCAGAGCCACGTCAGTCAATACGTCCGGTACCTTACGTTTTAATAAAAATACTGCTACTGATTTCTCTATTAGGTAAGCTCTGGTCCCTACACTTTCAGCAACTGAAAATATATTAAACCGTGTTCGCTACATATAATATGGAGTTTAGCTGTTAAAATCTGGAAATGAAATTCCTAATTATTTATGAAAAAAAATGAATGGAAAAACACAGAAAGCGGGTAGATCTATCGTTATCAAGCCCATAACAGTTCTCAGACTGCTAGATTTGAGCCTTTGGCACCGAGGGTTTAGCCATAATCTTCACGCTTGGTAAGCGGGTTTGACATCGCAGTGTTAGATTGAAAATACTGAAATGAAAAGACAACCTCTTGCATTATACGGAGGTCCTAGCGACTTAGTCTCTCAAATTCTGTAATATGCAGTCCGAAATCATCATACCTTAAGAAAACTCGGGAGGTCCTTTCATGTAGGTACCAAACCTAGGTACAAAAATAAGATGCTCTACTCTTGTTGTATTAGCCTCTCATTAGTCGCCTTGCACGACTCCCGTACGTCGAAGTGGTTGGTGCTACTCTATCCACACGACATAGGTAGAACTATTGCAATTAAGTATTAGTAGTCTCCGACATCATCATATTGTTACAGTGGCGGGATGCCAGAAAAATGTATGAACATGCCACACAATTCTGTGCTTATCATTTACGCACAAGGTCCACCGTGACCGCAAGTAGTTCGGGAACGAACCACAACATTTCGAAGTTCGAAGAACGCCTACCGAACATTACAGTAGGCAAAAATCCGAATAATCTCGAATGTAGGTACACGAAACAACTAGACTATTCTACGTTATTGTGCGTTTCCGAAGCCCGAAGCATTAACCCACTAAGTCCTGTAATATGTTATACCATCTCGGCGAAGATTTTCGAAGCAGTATGTTAGGGTGAGTCCAAATCACGCGAACTGTTAACAGGATCACGGAGGTCAGATGGCAGTCGCTCCACTGTAATTACCTGATCTGCCTTATCAGGGCCCTCGCGCGCGAGACGGCAACCGGGACATTAACACCAACATATCCTTTACATTTTATGAGTTACAAAGTAGGTATTTTAGGTAGCGACGTTGAATCGAGATAATCAGCATTTTCACATTGTTTCTTTTATGCAGCATTAAGCATTTCACCTGGGGACCAGGGTCACCAGGCTACATGAGGGAAAGTAGTCACTGCTACTTGTTAGACTTTGCCAACAGTGTGGTTTTCGTATTGTAAGCGTGATATACTTACGTTTTGGCAAAAGAATCTTGGTAACCGGTACCCGGATGCCTCTCCGAGGGTGTCGGTACGGGGTGCCGACGACGATGGTGACGGAGCGCGTGTCGCGGACCAACGAGATCGGGTTCACGACGCACACCGACGCGGTCAACACCACCATCCGGGACACCAGGGAGCCCACGCATATTCCACGGTACCGCGACGCATAGTACACCTTGGGTCAATCGTAAATTTATTTAGTTAAGGTTGCAATTTGTGCAGTTGTTGTATGGTATGTTATGTATGACATACGTGACCCCTCTTATTAAAATAATTAAATAGTAGAGTATCAACGGTCCCGGTTTCGATTCCCGGCCGGTCAGGAATTGTTCAAGAGTATTAATATTCTATGGTTCAAATTACCGGCTGCTGAACATAGGAGATAAACCAGCGAAAGGATAGGATTATAGAGACATCCCTACTGCGTAAATAATGGAGAGGTAGATCAAATCTTTATACCTAGATTGCCATGAAAATAATCTAACACAGCCCAAACGACTGAATTTGTAAAATAACTTACCATAAAAGGGATGGAACCTTCAATCGGTTTGAACGGGTCCTTGCCATCGCACGTTGCCAAATAAGCACCTAGTCAACAGTACAAAAATCAATATATAAAACAAGTTCTTTCTAATAGTTAGCACCTGTTAGTTTATAGATACCTATACTATATCAGACTTCATGTATGCGCTTTAAAATATTGCGAAATTTACATCAAATATTCAATATAAATACGTTACTAGTATTAAAATATTCATTCGTTAACGTTATTTTGCATAGTCCACAGAGACGGCGCTTAGCCACGCTTGGTTTACACTTACGCTTGGCTGGCGAGTTGTCCTGTTAAAATACACGACACAAAACGTCCTTTTAATGGTCAACTCAGGCGTCATTCTGGGCGGTCTTCGAGACAGTTAATAACTTAACAATATTAACTTACATAATAATAAAAGTAGGCTCAGTTTGTTCATTTCGGTGTTGCTACTAAACGTGGAAGAGGGATTTTAATTACGAATGTTTCGGATCGTAAAGTGCGAATTCTAAACAAATTCAAACCAATCATGGTCGGCGCGGCGGTTGCAAGTCCATTGCACTAACGTGATTTTCCTAAATTTGTTTGTCCTAAATATAAATTTAGCTTGATAGATATAATCAATATTTAGATTGATAGATATTGCCCGCGACTTTATCCGCTTCAAATTCGGTTACGCCCCAGAACCGTTCCAGGGCAAACCACATTTGAATTTAGTGACCACTAACTCGGTGGACTGATCTGATAAAGAAAACTACAGAATCCACCATGGTCCAATGTACTCGCAGCGTCTCCAACCGGCAAAAATGGAAGCAAATCGCTGAGAAAGCAATCCTCGGGGAGGTCTGCGACGCAATGGGCATCTCTCCGGGTACCTCGTCTACGCAACCACGACCACTCTGCCAAGAGTGTCCGACTAAGAAGAAGAGAAGAGATACATTTTAGCCTATTGTATATTCTGAGCTATAAACTATAAGCTGCCGGAGTGGCGTCTAAATAATAATTATCCCGTTTTGCCGTGCGGTGTCCGGCAGAGTAGAATAGCACCAACCCCTTACACTCGTGGGTGTCGTACAAGGCGACTAATGATTTCGAGATAAAAAGTCTCCGTGGGTTGGAAAATGGGCCGCAGCGTTTTCCATTGCTATATGTATAACACTGCGATCACCAACCCGTCTGTCAAGCTTGGGGATTATGGCAACAACCTCCCCTTTTATGGGAGAGGCCCTAAGTCCTACAGTGGACTGTTATGGGCTGCGATGATGATGAATAACTATCCCTGGACCTAGGCCTCCCTACCCATTCGTTTTGGGGGTTTGGGGATCAGTAAAATTTCTAGTCTATCACTACCGGCCTTCCTTTCTTCCGTACATAGCACACACCTTGACATTGAAAATGATCACTCAGTCTCTGGGCGGTGTCAAGATATCGTGTCTGTCTGGAATGCCTTGTCTGTCTGGAATGCCTTGTCTGTCATCTGCCCAAATGCCGAGTTTTTCACTAACCTCTGGCTTTCAAAAGCTCTGGGACGAGTCGCTTTGCAGACTGGCTTTCTCGTTGCCGTTTCGGAAAAGGATTTGAAAGATATTTGGCTCTATTATTCAATACCATCTTCTAATACGGGTACACTACGCGAGCATAGCTAGGTCGAAATTCTAGCTCAAAAGAGCTAGAATGAACAAGACAAATGTAACAAATGAGCTCGGAATTTTTAGCATATTGGCTCTTAAAATTCAGATTGATTACGCGGAGCGGGCGGTTTCAGTGATTAAAATATTGAGCGAGCGCAGCTCGATATTTCTTAAGTGTTGGCTCAAAAGAACTGGGATGAACATGAATAACGCAACATAAAACAATGAAAGAGTAAGTGCAGCCAGCTAGGTTCGGTATTGTTGGTATATTGGCTCTCAAAAACCGTATTGCTTACGCGACGCGGGATGCGTGAATGTTGAAAAAAATGAGCGAACGGATCGCTGGGGTGAATAAAAGTAACACTAACTAATGGATCAGCGAACTCGGCGAGCTCAAATTATTTAGTAGGTGTTATGGATGCTCGACATGTTGATCAAACTCCACGAGACTTGACCTTGGGTTTTCTATAGACACTAATACAAAAACATTTATTTCTCTCAAAAAGGCTGGTTATTTTGTATATATAGCAAGACATCCATCACTGGCTATGAACCCAGGAAATCTTGTAAATCCAAAATGTAGGTACAATAATAAATAGATAATTGTGCTGGGAAATAGACTTGTCTGTCTTGTGTCTTGTTGATGTCTCGATATAATACCGACACTGATGCCTACCACATCCCTACTAGACAAGAATGTAGAGGATTGATCAAAGTCTTGCCTGCCCGGTTTTTGCTATGCCCATGGCTGTAGTGGAACCCAACGGGCTGGCTCGGGACGCTGGAAAGAGGTCAGATGGCAAGACGCTTGTTATCTAATCGCAAAGCTAGCGCCTGGTATGGGACGCGACCTGAGTAGATACTATGGCTTCATCCCACCTTAGGGCTATAGGGCTTAGGAATAATGTGGTTTCTGCTTACAACTACGGGGTTACCGACGCCGTCTGAACTTCGCCTAAAATATTAATCGGTGTGGCTGACTAGTCAGCCCATCTCTAGTAATTTGGATTTAGCACAATAAATAGGCCAAAAACGCGACCAGATTAATAGTTCATGGTTTTGATGAATAAGGCATAATGTAAAATGAGTTTGATTTCGGTCCACCGAAAACTTCCACAACACTGGAAAACTTCCATTGTCCTTAATTAAGTCCGTAACTACACTAGCAACTGAAATGTATGGGCTATAATTTGGAAAAGGGTAGACTGTTATTAAGTATTACAAAACATTATTTTATCATATTTTTAAGTATTTGTTGTGGCTTTTTCTTGTAGTCCATATTTGGGGTACCTATTCCATATTTGACAACCTTTTTCATTTTTTGATTTTACTAGGTTTTTGATACTCTAAATAGTTAATAAAATCATAAGACTATCACTAAGGGTTGCAGTACATTATATCTACTCATCTAATAAAAAAATTTACTTCGTACTATGAATAGTTTATTTTTTATATTCAAAAAACAAAGTGGTATTCCATATTTGGTTACTTTCCTCTACACTCGTGTTTGTTGTATGGTAGTAAGTTTACAGGTTCAGTATAAAGTTTTAACACCGTGTTCACCGAATCCACCGATCTACATTAATCAACGAATATTTTAAAAAGTACAGCTGTATCTTGAAAAGCCGCCGAAGTCACGAAAAAATCAGGACAGGATATACTACTTACTTAAATACTTTGAAGGTACTAATCGACAACCCAAAAACGTGAAACAAGAATGTAAGGTTATCTATCTAATTAAAGTTAGATAATTTATTTTAATTTAATTTTTTCTAATCGATGTCATAATACACATAAAAGTTTCGGAAATGGACTCGTTACCGATGTGACGAAGACCGATAAACTACCATATACTTATAATTTTGTAATGTTATGAGGCTCTCATCTAAATTACGGTCTCATTTCAACTGTATTTTTTGTTTAATGTTATCCACTGCAGTTTTAGAGTTATTCACTTCGGACACTTATTTCTATAGATTCGTAGAAATGCCCTAATAATGTCAGAATAATAAAAGGAATTTCAGAACATACAACGAAGCCCCTTACTTTTATTATACCTATTAGGTACACTACAAAAACTTCTTCAAAGACTAGGTAACACGTCGCATTTACGCTAGAGTCTGCCTGTGTCACAATAAAGAATTTATGTGGATTAGATTACAGATAGTTTAGGTTTTAATGGGTATTTAATGGGTATTGTACGTGCTGTTATTACTGCACACAACAAATAATATTCTTCGAGACTTACATGAAGAGTCTCCTACATGTAAGCCAAGAACAATTTGCCTCGAAAAATAAATAGACGTAACGAGTGGGTTCTAGAATCCGAATCCGAGTATCTTAGTATATAACAGAAATTCAAAAAACAATAGATAGAGTGATTCAAGAGGAAGGTTTATAAACAAAAAAAAGGGTATATAGGGGTAAAGTAAATATACGCGACCAATGATCTTCTGATCTACTAACTCAACGAAGAAAAAAGTAAATGCAACGAGGTGGTTATGGTTGGCGAGCTTTATGTGGGAGTTTTTTGGTTATTTGTATATCTATGGTTATGGCTATGGAAATATAACCCATTACTAAATTAAAAGCCTATAAATGCTGTATAACCTTAGGTAACGGGTTCGAATCTAACAGCTGCCATGTACCAAACGAGTCCTTATCTTTACACACTGGAATAATTATACTCAGCCTCCATTGGTTGGGAATGTTCACGGTGAGGAGAAGATATTGTTAAAATGTGAATGTTAAAGAAAATGTCAAACCCACTTTGTCTGGCCGCAGGGGTCAATCCTGTAAACTATACTGTACATAAAAAGCGGGTTTTGGTCTCAGGGCCCGTAACACTTTGCAAGATTTCGAAATTCTATTGATTGATGATTAGAGCGACTGCCATCTGAACTCCGTGAAACTGTTAACAGGGGAACCTGACCAAATTGAATCATAATCATCACTTGATCCAGAGAAAGAAACGTATTCCATTTGCAGACTGACTTGCGCCTTATAAAGTTGGAGGCGATGTGCCGGCACGGTTATGTGAATACACGCTGAGACCAACATGGCTTTTCTCCTCCCGTTGACAGTGAAATTGGACGTCCGTCACTCGAGAATGTCGACGCCAAGAATTCCGATATCCGACGTGGCAGGAAGGTAAGTGTTTAAAAATAGAGGAGACACAACTAAGGGATGTTTTTTGCAACAAACGCGTATACCTGTGTTTCTTTAGGAATAAAGTGGACCAAGTTACTTTATCCAATTCGAAACACGATCTAAAGTTGTTTCGATTTCAGTCACAAGTTTGTTCCGTAACTAGCTGACGTGTGCCATAGAAATGTTTGCATAGCCAAGGTACGATGCATCAGCCGTTCTGTCACCTGCATAGCAATGTACGCCAATGGATTGTAGCACGTCATTGAAATGCAGTAGAAACAGCTTTGGCGATAATAGACAACCTTGCCCTCTTGACCCCAGCGTTTACAGATTTGGAGTCAGAACACGAACCGTCGTCCACGACCTTGATGCTATGCCCTATTGCACAACTGAGTCTATTATTACGGTTCCAAAGATACAGCCCTGCGATAGCCTAAAAATTCCAGTGCTCATTCGATTTTAAATATGGTTCCTTTTTTAACCCTACGGTACGGGTACCGTATACCGTATACAGAACCCGAAAATGATGCTGAGTTTGATTCTGTAATCTGTCAAGCGGTTGAAAAGTAATTTATGTAGGAATCTTCATCTTTACGTTTCGCAGGAAGTAGAAACTAACCGATGTGCATTATGTATCTACTACCTTTTAGTCGGAAGGAACGTAACCAAGAAAATATAAGTTAAATGAGTTCCGTAAATAGGTTTGAATTAACTTTAATAAAAACTAAAACTAAAAATTTAGAAAAAGCCGTGAGTCTTAATTACTGTAATGGAAAAAACTATAAATAATTTTTGAAATCCCCGACTAGCAGATCGTTCTGCCAAACCCATTTGGCCCTAGAATTAGGTAAACTCTGTCTAAAAACTAAAGCGACTTGGGAATTTATAAGATTGATTAAAATCAACAACAAGTAAGCAACCCAATTTTGAATAATGAAGACGTCCATCTTGTACAACAAGATAGTATCTTAAAGCTGGATGTCTTCATTAATCAAAATTGGGTTGCCTATAATCTGTCCAAACAGACTTGTCCTATTTGGTTCATGAAATTATGTATTTAAATGGATAATATGCAGCAGCATTCGTTGAAATCCACATTCTATGTATTTCTTGTATAATTCAAGACATTTACACACAATATACGTAGCGTGATTGATTCAGCAAGTCGTGATTTTGAGCATTGTTTGTTCACCAAATAAAGTTTAAACTGATCATGTTTTCAATCAATCTTATAAATTCCCAAGTCGGCTTACTTTTTATTCTACTGCGGCGAAGCCCAAAAAGAAGGGTTTGACCTGTGGTTAACAGATCACGTAGAGCCAGATGTCCCGGGTTCGATTCCTGGCCGAGCAGAAATTGAAGTGATGAATTTTAGGTTCTGTTACGGGTCTGGGTTGTTTTATTTTATTTATTTATATGTTTGTATGGATGTCTGTTTCTTTGTTTGTTTGTAAATTCTAAACGGTTGAACCGGTTTTAACAATTCATACGTCGTTTGATTCGTCTTGGTGGCGCGAGTGACTACAAATTTTATAATTTAAAATTTTATTAACAAAATGCATTAAAAGATTTGAATGAAACATTTTTTGATGTACCTATAGCTATTAAACCTGGGCAACATTTAGGGTATGATTGATTTTGGAGACTGGAACATCTGATGTATTTTTTATACCTCAGGCAGCACAATTTAACAATGGTCGTTCCGGAAAAAGATAAACTGCCCTATAAACGATTCCCACGCGGACGAAGTCGCGGGCAAAAGCTAGTCAAAAATAAATTCATTTTATTCTTATATGTTTATATAATTAAAGTCGTATTAACTCGAACCAATGATACGGATCATTCATATACAAAAACTAAATGAAAAATTATTAAATAACAATTATATCTATGTAAATGAGCGAAACAATAATTTTTGGATAAATAACGTAGACGCTAGATTAGCGCCAATTGCATTTTAACACATGGTATTGTTGCCTTGTGGTGTCCAGCAGAGTAGAATAACAACCCAACCCCTTACACCCATGGGTATCATACAAGGCGACTAAATGTTTTCGAGGCAAAAGATCTAAAGTCTCCGTAGTCTGGAAAATGGGCAGCAGCGTTATCCCTTTTTATATTTATAACACTGTGATCTGCAACCCGCCTGCCAAGCGTGGACATTATGGCAATAACCTCTTCATTCGTGGGACAGGCCCTAAGTCCTGTAGTGGACTGTTATGGGCTGTTGCCTTTCAAAGCAACTGCATAAAAGGGTGTGAAATGCACCCCATTCACTATCTTCTTTAAGTCCCCGGAAGAGCATCCCGACCAGTTCGTGTGAGAGGCATCAGCGTACACCCCTCACTCGGTCTCTCGCCACATGGCGCGGAGCCCGAGGCACGTCCTCACTGACCCCCCGACGAACAGTCAAGCGCTCTGAACCTCGTACTGGAGGCCCAGGCCGACTGGACGAAGCCCACCCATGCCGTTTAAGCGGCCCCGTAGGCCGCCTCACCAACCCACAGCAGCGGTACCACCGCTATAATTTCCCTAGCGGACGCTCCGTGAGGAGTGACCCTGCACCCCATCCCCATGGGGTGTCGTATCCGATGAAGCATGAAAAGTCTTCCCGGCTGTAGGCAGTCCCAAGGGGGTGTTTAGCTAGTATGCGCTTAGGTGTTCAAATCCAGTCCATCATAACCAGCCGACCGGCCGCGCTTGTACACATGAGTAGTCACCTTCTCCCTCCCTCGTTAACCTTTACCCGTTGCACCCCACTCCCACGGGAACGCATCCGATGAAGCCTTACAAGCGTTCCCGGCTACAGGCATTCCAAGGCGGAGTTTAGCAGGTAGGCGCTTCGGTTTTTCATAACGAGTCCTGCAGAGCCGGCCAGCCGCGGTACTCACGACTGTTCTCCGCCTCCCTCCTGGTCTATCCCGGAAGGTGCCCATTAACCGTTGCGGTGGGCGCAAAAATAATAACGCAACGCGCGAAGCACCTTGTAACTGCGTTATAGGAAAATTATGTTGTTTGCTTTGCTTTCATTTCTACAATTTATCTATACATAAAGTCGCCTTCCGCCGTCTGTTCCTATGTACGAGTATCTATGTACGCTTGGATCTTTTAAACTAGATTTTAATTCGATTTTCAACAATAGCTGTAATATATACAGCGATTTAAGAGGAAGGTTTATAGGTAATAAAATAAGGGTAGGTAGGGGTAAAGTAGGTGTACGCGAACGAAGTCGCGCCGGCTGCACTAGTAATAAATAAAATACACATTCACGAGAGAAGACACTAATTCATTAAATAAAAGTCGTATTAAGTCATATATATGATATCGATAATTAAATTGAAAAGCAAAAAATAAAAAAGCACCTAGTACTAAAACGAAATACTCCGACTGCTATTAAAAACTGAAAAATAATAAAAAAGCAGAGTGCTATAAGTAAATAGGTAAGTATATACCTAATTCAAATGTTAGTTTAATTAAAACTTGAAAGCAGGCGGGACTCATTTTAATGATCCAGGGTATAAATATAGGTATTTAATATTTAAGGAATGGAAACTTGGTATATTACAGAAATATAGAATAGCCTACTTTCAAGTTTTAATTATAGATACTAACTTTTTACATAGAGTATAACAAAGCCAATAACAGTTTAAACTTTGAGAAAGTTATCAGATCTTACGAAGAATCAAGCGCAAAACTTTACAAAGCTAGTTAAGAGTTAGTTTTTAATAATCTATACTGTTCTAATATATATAATATAATATATTCGTCAATGCTGGACTTCTGGGCCTGGTTATAGCCGAAGCGTAAAATTAGACCTGGACTTAAGTTGACCAAGGTCAACCCTGGTCAACCAACCTGATTAACCAGTCTCCTGATGCCCAACGTTGACCAGGTTGATTGGCCGGGGTTGACCTTGGTCAACCTTTAATAGGACCACTAAACCTTGGTACTGGTCTAGTTCTAAGCTTAGGTTTCATTACAAACAGTCTCAGGGTGCTCAGAGTTAAGGAATGTATGAATGGTAGTTCAGGGTCCTCAGCGATGTTCAGGTTGAAAAATATCCTCGTAAAGACATTATTATTATTGAAAAAATACGAAGATATCCTACTAGGTCTAATATAGGGTAAAAATGACCCCCCCCCACGTCCCTGTAACTATTTACAAAGCCCATGATGCCGGGTTGGTTTTACTGACTAAGGTCGACTCTGATCTACCAACCTGGTCAACGCTAAGGACCCTGAACTGTGATTCACACATTCGTCAGGTTGATCAGGTTGTTTGACCAGGGTTGACCGTGGTCAACCTTTACTGGGTCTACTAAACTTAGGTCCAAGCCTGCGCTTGTCGACGCTTAGGTTACAGCCAGTCCCAGGTGCCCAGCGTTGACGAATGTGTTTAATGGCAGCAGTTGTGTGTTGTGTGTAATTAAATTGTGTAAAATTGAAGACTGTGTGGAATTTAGTAGAATCACGAATAGGTAGAAAACCGATCGTGTTGAACATCGATATGGGGTTATTGATGAATATTGACGAATTACCGATGAAGTGGTATGTTAAGCACCACTGGTAAGCAAGGCATTTTAGTTGAAGCTGCGTAATAAATAACTCAGCTTTTAATTTTTATCTTTTAGCAACAGAAACGTTTCAATTTACTTTTAAATATAAACGAATGTGTAGTAATGTAAGTGCCTTAGTAACTGTGATTCGTCACCCATCACAGTAGCCGTGCATCAACGCGAGGAAATCCGCCTATTTCTGTAGTTAGAAAAGCAATAAGTACAGGGTAGCCGGCGTTAGAGAGGTCGTGTGGACAAGGGTGCGGGGTCGCGGAGGGCCGGTGAAGGGGGGGGGGGGGGGGGCGTGTCAGGAGCGCGGGATCAATACGCGGGGGCGCCCCGTGGCCCGGCGCAGGCAGGCAGCAGCCACCCGCGCACTCTTTCCGCGGTCGCCGCGCCTCCGACACGCCTGCTAGCAACTGCATCGCCCGCTGTCGCATCACACAATAATGGAGGTAAGCACCCATCTCGAACCCGAACTATGCCCTCCATGGCGACAACACCACGCAAACATTCAGACATCTAGTTTGCCCGTTTCGGTTGTTGATTATAGAGGGATATCGGTGGCGGTGTTTTATTACCTAATCATTTATCACCTAATTAAGAAAAAAGTGAGACTAACATTATCATAACTAAATTCCATAATTATCTCCATTTATTAGTAGACACACAGACATTGTAATTGTTATTTATTATTTTTTAAAGAATGACTCCTTTGTGACAAACGTATAATCTTGCTTGCATTCAGTCCTCTGATGCAACAAACATCTGTACCTAAATACTTTGTGAATTTTGACTGATACAGTTTAGTAAAGTGATATCGAAATTAGTGCGCAGCATCCTTGTACACAAAGGAGGGGCGGGGAAGGCTACCACAGGTTTATTTCAACATGCGCGGTAGTTTGGGCCAAGTAGGTATTGTTAGCAAATCGCTAAGTCAATACTAATTTTTAATCACTACTAAGCTATAAAGTTCAAATGTTATCTAACGTGTATTTTCTCTAATGGTTATTAAGGACCAACGTATAATGTTAGCTAATTTAATGAGTTCGTCTAACAAGGTGATAACTCTCTATCAACGATAGGTACATATGTATAGGCCGTTTATCGTTAGGTATACGATTACGCTATCACTCACATTAACTTGATAAGGTAACTGAAATTTGGTAATTAAATTATGAAAAAG
The DNA here is from genome assembly GCA_905147135.1 of Blastobasis lacticolella. Taxonomy (NCBI): domain Eukaryota; kingdom Metazoa; phylum Arthropoda; class Insecta; order Lepidoptera; family Blastobasidae; genus Blastobasis; species Blastobasis lacticolella. The sequence goes on from LR990039.1 coordinate 23,146,646, forward strand.
TTAGTAATAATTATATTTGTTTTTATTTTAAATTTCAGCACACTTGCGCCGATGTTTTTCATTATGAAAGGGGAGTGTTTCCTAAGCGCGCTATTCAAACGTACTTTGATCAATTTTCAATATTACGTTATCAAAATTAATTACATTTTGTAGACGTGATTAAGAAACCAAAATCTTTGTCTGCGGTTTGTCTTATCTTTAGGTCTAGGCATGGAGAAGAATGAAGCGTCGGTAGCCTAGTGGTTAAGGGGTCCGACTCATAAGCAAAAGGTCCCGGTTTCGAATCCTCCTGCTGCCATGTAGCAATGACTCTTTTCTGAGTTACTTATGTACAATTAGGCTGCATAAGTGCATTACCACTTTAAAATTCATATTCCTGTGCATCTCTTAAAAGGTTTTCATGCTGTTAGAAAACATTTTAAAATAAAATGAATATCAAAATCGCTTGTTGTTATTTTTTTATTACAATTCAAAGTCACTTTCAGTCAGTTTTCCTTTTAGAAATAACAATGGCGTTGAGTTAAAAAGAAAGTTGACATTAGAAATTTACAATTAAAAAAATATATATTTTAACTACAATAATGGGTACTCACTACATAAAAAATAATTTTGATGAATTCATTTAAGCAATTTTCATTAAGTCATAAAAAAATACCTGTTCCATTTGTTTAATAATGTTACTAATATCCTTTAAAATATTGTTGTGTAAAAGTGGTATTGCACCGACGCTCAAACTTCGTCTAAAACTTCCCCTGGAACTCTAGATAGAGCTAGGCTCATATCATAATCGGCTATCGTCTGCAATTTTGGCATGCAGTATCTAACATAGCTTACTTGTGTCATTGTAGGTAGGTACTTATTATGTCTGAACCAGTACTTACTGTGTAGTGTGTTTGTAAAACGTTTTAAGTTTTGTACATAAACTTGACATACATATCTCCAATTTGATTTTAGCCTAACGGCTACAGTCGTCGATTCGAAGTTTATTGTTTTGTTTAATCACCGGTTATTCTGTGATTAACTTCATCAAAATCCAACATGAAAACTGTCAATTCCTTTTACTTTTAATTTCTTTTTCTTTTTACTATTGAGTAAAGTATGTTTCAATACAACAATACTAAAGAAGAGCACGACAAGGGCAATTATAAACATAAAACAAAATAATTTGTTTGACAGAAATCTAAAGAAATATCTAATTTATTTAGATTTCTGTGGATAATACTTATCGTTACGGGACTCTACTTATGTGTTTTTATCTATGGAACGTATTGAACAAGCTATGCGAATTTAGAGCTAAATGCGAATGCTTCTAACTCAATATATATTCTCTCATTATATTAACTAGAAACAACTTTAGACTACTCGAATGGCAAACGTTAAATCGGTTTCAATGGTTTCGCGTGTTCGAAGGACTAACTAGGATTGATATTTATTTATTAATTTAAACATAGTATAGGTAAAACTAGGTTATGAATAACTCTGTCTATTGGTGAAAACCGCATTAAAATCTATTATGTATTTTTTGAGTTTATCGCGTACAGACTATATAATATCTAGTGATAGAGCAGCTTGCCACGTCTGTCTGTACGTATTTCCGCTAACTCTTAAACTACTCAACGGATTTTGATGCGGTTTTCAACATTAGAGAATTACTTCCGGAAGGTTTATATGTATAACTAGTGTCATGTAAGAAGAGACTTGGCGGGTCACGTGGTTCGACTTGCGCAGTAGGCGATTACCTGCGCGAAATCCCCTCTATTGCCATTTGACAAGTCTTTTCTTTCATGACGCGGATTATAATATGCTTATTATAGTAAAGGAAAGTCGAGAGAAGCCGTGTGAAGCCGGAGCGGGTCGCTAGTTTCGATATAAGTCTAGAGCAACATTATGTAGGTACATATTGGCTGTTTTCTTATCCAGTAATAACAAATTTGTTTAAAATCAATGGAAACAGCTTACTGCTTTCTAATGTATTATTACCAGCTTGTACAATCTCACTGGTTGTCCCACAGTTTAGGAATACAAATAATACACATAATTATAAAAACTATTTATTTCCACGTTGCACAAAATCGCAGCAAAAAGTAGATAGACTATTATATTCTTACTAAATCGCATCGAATGTGGTGCAAGCGCGAGTAGAGCCTCTGGACTGCAACGTACGCGGCGTCTTGGATAATTGTGGCTGAAGCCAAGTTACGTGTCATCGGAGTTTGACCGTGTCAGTGCTCGTGCACGCTGCACGTGCTCGTAAACCGTTGCTGCAACTGCACCTCCGCGGCGCGTTCGCGACATATGGCCGCAATCTCAGAATCAAATATAAAGCTTTTTTTAAAAGCTTTATTATTTTAATTAGCCCAGTAAGAATCTGACCCGCGCCCAAAAGAATATTACCAACCAAAATCGACATACGCAGTGTTGCCCTATTAGTGATAACTACGTGGACAATGTACAGTTGTCGGCGGTACGTACATGTACAGTTGTCAGCGGTAAAGAATGCACTTCGGCTGGTTCGACTTCGCAGACCGTCATCTCTTTAGCACCACCTCGCCCTCAACAGCACTTGAGCCTCGTCCACATTAGTGGAGGATATTGCCATAATCTTAAAAATATCTATCTCTCTACGCTTGGCAGGGAGCTGAGCAACTAAGCCCAAACTAGCCGATGTGTATTATTATTACCGCCTTGTACTTACTGAACCTCTGGGATAGGCACGCGGAATTGAATACGCGGCAACCTAAAATGTATTCATAATACTGATTTGGATCAATTTAATGGAGCTAGGACTATGAAGTGCAGTCGTATGCAATAAAAAATAATTTGCTAGCAATGAAATCTACGAGTAGGAAGATAGGTATAGCGATATAATCACTGCGCTTGCTAGTGTCATGTCCTGGTTCTGCACCAATATAACGAGGGTTATCCGTCGCAGCACAAGCACTGGTGGAGGCTGGCGGCTGCGCTGGCGCTGCTGGCACTGGCTGCTGCGCGCGCGGAGGGGGAGGTGTGGGAGGAAAGCGAGCACGAAGTCCTCATTCGGAGTGAGAGGGGAGCCAAAAATAGAGGTAGGTATTTTCGGCGCGTCGCGACTCGACTGCGCCGTACATGCACAAAGACACCGTTATAATACCTACTTTTAGCTTTAACTGATTATTATTACCTATTCAGATCTCATAACACAGTGCGGTCACAAAAAGGACCGTCAATTCTAACTTATCTAAATAATGAGCCGTTGAAGGGTCGAGTTACAAAAATGAAATAAACATCCTTCTGTGAAACGGCACCTAAGCTGTGCAGCGCGGCTTGTCTTTTTATGCGTCTGCATTTGCCACGCATATGCGCGCTGGCTGACGCACCGCGGTGCTCAAAATAAATCATGTGTTTGAAAGTTACATCCTGCGACCGTGTTTTGAGCGCAAAATCCTCACAGCAAATCGACTTAAAGGTGGTAATTTAATGGTGTGCATAGCGGAATCTACTGTGGGTATTGTGGGGCCTATCGTTTACCTATTTACTCAATTTCGACAATATTTATTTGCCGATTCGAAAGTTTCGCGGAGAACATTTTCTGAAGAACGACCCATACATTTAGTCGAAAAAATATTAGGTACCTACGAGTATTTATAGTAACTAGAAAAATGCAGGTCATTGAACGTAAATCAAGTAACTCAAGAACACATACACACTATGGTAAAGGTAAAAGGCCATAGCAAGATAGCAAAAACTGCTGGAGCATAATCTTCCCAGCGTGGTCGCCAAATTGTATGCAAAGATTTTGATTGGAAGAGTGATGAGTGACGTGGATGAAAAAATGTGGAATGTGCAATTTGGATTTAGAAGAGGGATGGGATGGGGTGCACGCACCCGTGCACCGATCAAGTATTGTCTTTAAGGCGCATTAGTGAGAAACACTTAGCTAAGAGCGATCCTTCTGTTCGTAGAAACGTGCCGTTACGCGCGCGGAGCCTGGTCAGATTGCGACTCCAAGACCAATTTCCGCTCCCGCACGCTCACCCTCAAGAAAGGGGACTCGAACAACTGCGAGCGCACCAAGACAATCCAAAAGAAGTGTAAAAAACGTAAGTTCATGCTTTATTACGTGCTCTATGACTTATTTTGTTTTATTTTATAACATTTAATGAAGTTAAGTAAACATTCGTGCAATACCTATCCGTTATACCAAGCTTCTACTGGCATGCAAGTCAAATTATACTATAGATAACTTCATTTGGCCAGTTTTACAAATAATTCATAATATTAATTATTAGCAAAATAATGAATGTGTAACACACAGGTTTTCTACAGATTTAGTAGACTACCTACTTGTACAAATTAAATATCGGTCGCGGTGCCAATCTTTAACGTTTGAGGTCTTTTACAATTCTGTAGACTTTTCTGATACAATTTCGTAACATACAGCAACAGATACTTTCGATCAAATCACGAGCAAATCAATAAATTATATTATAAGAAATGCAAACACGTACCAGCGGCCATGTTGCTCTAAGCCCTAAATTGACGTGTAAGTATGTACGAAAAGTGTAAATGTGGAAGAAGGGAGAGAGGCTTCTCAGGCAGGATCGTAGTAAGTCTCTGCCTACCCCTACGGGAAGACGGTGTAAGGTTAAGTAGGTACCTATGTAAGTAACCACAAGGACTGTTGTCACCAGCTTGCCGCTACGAGAAGTCGCAGTGGAGCGAGTGCAACGCCTCCGGCGAGATGTCGCGGACCGACGCGCTGAAGGTCAACAGCGACCCCACCTGCGAGCAAAGCCGCCGCATCACCAAGAAGTGCAACAAGAACAAACAAACCAAGGCCACTAAAGACAAGGGTAGGTCCAGTGTACGAGTACCACGTGACACAGCGACAGTAGACTCGATAATTATTTACTGAAATAGAGTAGGAAAAATAAGAACTGTTCATAGAGCTGGTCCAGGTACGGGTGTCGCACGTAGAGCGGCGCGCATGGCTGTGACATGAACATGTGGTGAAACATTCTATGCTACATTAAACTCAAAAATGTTGTAAATAACTTATTTACAAATGTCAAAAACGATAGGATAATATGACTGGTAAACGAGTTGACGTAAATAGATCTGCCAGCGCGCTCGGTCGTATGTACCTGCCGAGCAGAAGCGTCGCTACCAAGTAGGTCGAACAGGCCAAATCCAGTTAATATCATGGCTACAGAGCCGTTGCCTCACCATGTACTTAGTGCAACAAGAACAAACAGTCCAAGTCCATTAAAGGGTGGGTTCAGTATACGCCGACTACCTCTTAACGACGCACGGGAGTAAACTAGGACTGGATAAATTATGATAATACAATGGCTTGTTCGCTGCATTGGTGGTATATAAAAACAGGGAGCTAACACTCGGCACCTGTGGCTCACCAAGATGCGGGTTATGAAGGCCAGCTTATCTCCTAAGTAAAATTATATTCTCAAGCATTATAATGTTATTAACCCACTTCGTCTAAGTCACCATAGTGCCGTAGGTTTTAATCAATTACACAGTAGTCAATTACACAGTTCTGCTAACAGTATACATGGTAACTAAATCAAATGCAAAAGTATTTAAGGATGTTTGGAGTTTGTTATGCCTTCACGCGAAAACCACTTACGTACCTGTAGTAATAAAACGTATCTGTACTAAAACTTCTGAACGTATTTTGATGAAATTGGGCACTAATTACACTATAGCCTAGAATAACATAAAGGCTAAATATCCCAAAATTCAGTGTGGTTTCCGTGGAAACGCGATCACCTTATTAACGCAGAGGAAAATATAAACTAATGTGTATTCTTTTGTTTTAGGTCGCCGGAATCGTCAGTAAAATACAGAGCGAAACCATTTTATGTAGATTTTAAATATTTAAGAACATTAATGATGTTGTTCCGTGTTAATTTAATGTGCCAAAATAGTGTCAATAATCGATATTTCGTTTGTAACAATTTAAAGGTTTTGTAAGCTACATTAATAAGTAGTGAGCTAAAGTGTAATGGTAACGTAAACACTTGTCTTTCTTAAAAATATTATTGGTAGGTACAACTAATTAAATATTAAGTAGGTACCGATTCATATAATTGTCATTGTAAGTTAATATTTGATATTAAAATAAATAAATTTCTAAGTCATTTTTTTCTTTTTTTACCACACTTTCGTTATCCCGACACGTGCCGATATGCCTACATCGATCCGGGACCCAACGTGGCCTTCATCTTTGAGGTTGTTTCTAAATACACAATTTTACAGAAACATTTTGTCGGCATTCGGAAATCTTCGACGAGTCTTCACCTCACCCATAACATTTAAAACTACAAAATAAAAGTATTCAACCAGTGCGCAGATACTGCCTGTAATGCATGACCAAAGGCCGCGCACATAGGTACAGTAGGTACGGCTGGTTCACCAATTCAATGTGGCTCAGAGTGTTATGGAATGTGCCATGCTCGGAGTCTCTCTGAAAGATAACATTCAATATAGCGCATAGAATTTGTAAATTTTGTAAGTTATATTGGCAATAGGCCGACCACATCTGCCGAAGAACATACCCGCTGGAATAGACGTGGTCTTGAATCTTGAGTGGAGACTGCGACTCGACAAGCGTAGTGTAGGTAACGCTCTCCGGCTGAAGTGAAAAGCGAAAGGGTACTGGTCGATACTGGTTGCGGCATTCCGATGGTTGACGCGCATCAGTGGACTAGTTACAGGATCTCGATACCCGCTTTAGTAGCTTTAAAAGCTAAAGATAATTATTGAGCGTATAGGTAGGATGAAGTCTGTCATGAATCAAAACATGCATTAATTACTACTCGTACTGGTATTTTAATGAATCAATTTTTTAAGTAATACAAACCGGGATCCGGGTTACCTAACGGAAAGTGGGCACCGCCGCCTATTCTGGGGTGGACAGAATCCACAAACTTTTTTATTGTAAAGGAGTACTTACTGGGTATATATTGTATAGTAGTGGACTAAAACTTCGACTCCACGTTGGTTGCCTGACTATTGCTCTTTTCAGCTTGTATCGCATTTTTTTAAACAAAACGTGAATTATGAACCACATTTAATTACAATTAAATTAAATTACAATGAAAGCTAGATTGAGTTATTTTTCCAAAAGTCGGGAGAACATTTTTCAGTCTGTCAGTGTATACTACTATCTATATCTATATTAGCCCGAATCATCCCACTGCTGGGCAAAGCCGGTATACTACTATATTGTCAAATATTACATAATGTTATAAACTATCGCGGTTATTATTACACATTTTAAGGGTATGTTCCGTGACCATGATGCATACAGCTGTGTCGAAATATCGGGCTACTCGTCAACAAAGGTACGCGGTAGGAAACCCGGAATATACCCTTAAAATTGACAAATATTCCCCCGATGGACCCAAAAAGTGTTCAGATCGTGGGACAAGACTGTGACAAGACCTACGCTTTGTGACAACTGAAAACTAACGCCTAACTTGAAAACTGGATCCGCGTTGGGTGGCTTTAATTTTTCTGATTCGTGCTCACTGACTGCACATTGGCAATCGACACGGCTTCATCGGCCACCTCAGGGCCTGCCTCTAATATACCTCTTGAACGATCCCATGTCCAAAGGAAACGCTGTGGCAGGGAAACATTAGGAAACGTCGTAGGTTAGTTTTATCAAATTATTATACCCGAATACGACGGAGCCATGTACCTACCCATATTATAACGGTCGCTCGCGCGAGCACAAGCTACACTATCATAAAACTATTTTCACGCAGACGTTATCGCAGGCAAAAACTTCTAGTAACTGGTTTATAACCATTTACGAAACAACACTATTCATTCAAATTTTCGTAACTGGTTATCGGACCAGAATAATGAATCCACGTTCGTTACTGTTTTTCGCAACCAGTTGCGAAACAGCATTTTTTTTTATTTGCGTGATAAGAAATTTTGTAAAAATTGTTCCTTATGAAGACGCCACCTATTTTTTAGGTACCTACGTTTCATAGCACTTATTTTAATAGTAAAAAGAAGACGTTTATGTATAAATATCTTTACTATTTTATTAGTTACTTTTCTCCTTACAAATGTCCGCAGAGGTACCGCATATTTCCAACTGAACGCCGCCATTTTTATCCCACCCTGTGGATTGACGTCACAAAATTCGTACCGCTGATCAGAATGAAGCGCGCTCCACATGTTCGCCAAAACTTCCGGCGAAACTTTTGCCGGGACTTTGGTCGGCCTCTACATTCTCGCCTATTAGGGATGTGGTGGGTGTCAAAACGCGTCGACATTATATCGATTCATCGGTGTAACATCGCTAATCTGCTGTAAACAGGGTCACAGAGGTGATAGCACCTGCTCAACTGTAATTACTTGATCTACTAATATCCTGGATCATGGTCAACAGTACCCCGAACCTGTTACGGGAAAAAGCGCTAGGAATATAAATATAAAATCGATCGAATCGAGACAACAACAAACAATCTCTACTTAGTCTATGAAATAGGCGAGACATGCCAAACATGCACGGGACTACACGAATACTCCCTCTACATTCTCGTGTTCCCGCGAAACTGTCCACATGTGGAGCGCGCTTGTGATCGAAATGAATGCCCTTGGGGAGTATATGGTAACGATCCGTTTCGCATTTTGATTCTGAAACATCGTAATTATAAATTAAATAAAATGTTAGAAATTTTACTTTGTAATAGATTTTTTTCTTTTCGTATTTTGTTATTTTAGTGCATCCTAAGTATTCTACAATGTTAAATTTATTTATAAAGCAAGAAAAAATATGTTACTAGAACGGAACATAATATTAACTCCCACGAAGTTAAAGTATAACCAACTTCCTCTTGTTCAAAACTGTACATTTCAGTCCATTTCACAGGATAGGCCATATTGAGAGTAGAGCTGTGACGTAATTCCAAATGGTGGGATCAAAATGGCGACGTTAAATCAGAGATCGGCGGTACCGTGAGATGCTCTAATCTCACCAACATGAAAATAATGCGGTGGATTTGCGGCGTCATTTCTTGACCGAGTCATCCGTGATTCACTGTTAATAAAATACTGAATTAAGTATATTATTTTACACTAAAATTTACAATCCACAATTTATTATGGTCTAAACAAGAGGCTGTTTGGTAGGATTGCCTTTGCCTGCGCGCCAACGAACAATAATTCTATTTGAATTTGTAGGAGTGTTGGTTGTTGTATTGTAGGAATTATGGGTCAGCTGTTTCTTTTGCACAAAATATTTTCTTTGTTTTGTGATGTATTTTCGTCGCAAGTAAGTTGAAAAACGTCGTGAAACGTAAGTGAATTTTTTACTCGTACAATATGTTCATTAATTAAACGCACTCGTTATTTTAGCGGGTTTGGAAAACAGTATCCTATAAGTACCGTAGGCTGGAATCAAATCGTAGAATATTATGGTTTTGCCACGGTCCTTAAAAAGGTTTTGCACTGTAGGTAGCGTCCATTGTTCATGGTAGATCTCGTAGTCAGGTCTCCTTTGCGGTTGGGGAAGGGTTTTTTTTTTTGTGTGCTTGCGATGTCCACCTAAAGCCAAACATACATACCCATACATATTGGCCGAGCCTAGGCCAACGCGAGCGCAGATAAGTTGGTAAAGCAAAATGAACCCGTATTGCTTTGGTATTTGATTTCTTTCGTTCTGTAGGCATGCGTCGACGACCGCAAAGTGCAACGATGCAAAGTGGTGCTCGTAGGTAATAATAATAGTAAGGAGGCCACAAAAACAAAGAAATGAAACCAAAGCCATCATAATAAATTATTCAACTTTTATTTTAAATTAATTCTGATGATTTATATTTGAGCCTCATTCAATTTATCGAAATATTTATATGCACCTATATTTAAAACGTCTCCCATAATTATTGAATGAAACTCAAATTCAATCATCAGAATTGAAATCCATAATATATTGCTTTTTTTTAAATAAATTAAATAAATAATCTTAATGTAATATATGAATAATATGAACTCTACATTGTAAAAAATCTCGTTATAAAATTACAAAATAAAGCCGGTTCGAGGTTGGACACGCTGTCTATAATTAGGGTAAGTTTGTCTACATTGCAAATACTACCCGCCAACTACGAACATCAGCAATGTCGTGGTTAAATATCACAGGTAAATAGCGTGCGCGCATCGGCGCTGCATCACTTGAACAGTTGCTTGGCGTAGTGCCATATCCTGAAGAAATACTCATCGCGGCGGAGCAGCGAGCCGCGCGCGTAGGAGCGGATGTCCGCGTCCATGTTGTGGTCGCGCATCCAGGAGGTGGTAGTCTGCGTGCTGAAGGACGTGGGCTCCGTGGCCTCCGTTTGCTCACCCGGCTCCTCGTCTGCCGGCCATTCTGCAACGGCCGAGTCTTTACTCCCATGCCCTGCACGGACCCGTTTACCGCAGCCTTACTGTTCAGCATTCACTCATACCACGGCATTAATGAATGCTGCTATAGTTGTTTAACCGTATAGCATTCATTCATGTCTTTATCTAATTTACATCCAACATACTCACGTCCGTATTCACATTAATAAGGGTAAGAAAGAACTGCTCGGTACCGACCGCTGTCGCGACAGTAGTATATACCTAACAGCACTTACTTATGTACAACTTGTAGACTTATAAGTATTAATTATAACTTACCATCTCCAGGAATAACTTTGAAGGGTTCGTCGGATTCGAGGGGCTCGCTGAGCCCGATCTCGTTGCGGGCGTAAATTCTGACCATGTAGGTGTGGTTCTCATTAAGATCTCTAATGTTGAATTTAAGGGTATGTGCATCCACTTTTCCCACTTCCATCCACATCGTTTTGGTTACGTCTCTGATGGCTATGTTGTACCCGAGTAGAGGAGCACCACCGTCCCATTCTGGTGTGCCCCAAGACGTCATTACAATATTATTGCCCGCAATTCGAATCTCTAATGGCGCTGTAGGTGGTGATGGCACGGCTAAAATGAACAATTTAATTAATGTTAGACGTGTGGACTAAAAGGAGTATACAATTTATACTCATCAAGGACAAACGAGCAGACAGCGCATCTGACGGAAAATGGTAACTAGCGCCCATAAAGTCCCATGTAGCCTACGTAGATTTCACGCAAAATAATGTAGAACCACATCACAGTCACTGTAAGTACTATGGTGATACCTACCCCTTTCAAAACAATTCCATCGTTGTTGCTGTGAGAGAAATAGGTGAAGAGGCACCCATGTCAGGCTTGACTGAGTCCTATTAATCAGTATATCTCATATTGGATTAGTGCATCTATTAATGCACCCAAGAGGAACTGTATTGATGATGGGTGTTTTGAGGCCATCATCTGAGATTTAACTCGTATGTTATTCGTATTAATGTTAGTTTTACTAGTTATTGCTTCGTGAAGTGGCCTTGGTAGTGTTAATTTCAAATCTGCTGTCCAGTTGGACCCTCTCGGCAGTGACATCATGTCATTATATCATAAATGCGCACTGAATTTAATTCGGTCAAATGGAGTATTTAATGAGGTACTTACTCGCATGCCGTTCTAAGCGCACGGACTGGGATTCCGCCGGCTGGCTGACTCCCACTGCGTTCTCCGCTGATATTCTGAATATTAGCTCTTCTTTCTCCTTTATGTTCTCTATACAATGTTCGAAGACTGAACCATTGACCGTAATAGCTTTCGTCCATGATTTTCCTTTGACAGTCTTGTATTCGATTATGTAATCTAAAGAGAAAACAAGAAAAAATATTGCAACAAATATAATACAAATAGGTACATTGCTCCACCCCTGACCACACTGACACTTTCAAAGAAGCCACTTTTATGTTCGTTCTAACACACTTTTTCCGTCGGCGCAGCATTTCAATAGCCTTTAGAAATAAATTTTATCCACCCCATGAAAAACACTCTTGCGCTCTTGGATATCACCCCTTGATTGTCAGAAAAATGTGTTAAATAATGAATATTCATTTTCTTTTGGGAAAGTCTATCATAAGTTGGTGCCCGATGGCTCGTTGATTATAGGGTGAACGTTTGGTATTTTACCACTTATCTGTTGATCACCTCTTGTTATTCAGTCAAATTAAACATAAAAAAGAGTTCAACGCTGCATCAAATCAGGTGTCTGTGCTTTTTTGATATGTTGTTCATAATATAAAAGCGATATTAAATCCAAGTTTTCGAACTCGACAGACGACCGGGTCATTGTTGAAAAGAAAAAACTAGAAACGGTAAGTATTTACGTACTGCTACAACCGAGACTGTTTTGCTCGTAATGGGTTAGGAATATGAAAATGTGTAGACCAAATTAAACAAAAGTTGTAGAAAATTTAAGGTACATTACCTTAGTGTAAGAACATTTTGTAATAGGCCCCCGTTTTTGAGTTACAAGAAAATAAATTGGAAAAGATACGACAAGATCGGGATTTATAAAAAATTTTAATTTTGTGCCGGTCGTCTGTACATTATGTACAATATATTTAAAAAAATAATTATTTAATTTATCCGGCAGACATACAGGCATGCGGGCCACATGATGGAAAATGGTCACCGCCGCCTATGGACATCAGCAACAATAGGGTAGTCACCAATGCGTTGCCCGCTTCTGAAGATACCTCTAATATACCTCTAGAAATTATACTCCCTCACATGGTAAAAATCTTCAGAGCAAGTTACGCCTGGGGACATATTCCAGAAGAATGGGCCAAGGTCAAAGTCCTCTTTATCCCAAAGGCTGGTAAGAGAGACTATTCTCAACCGAGATCCCTCCGGCCCATCAGTCTAAGTTCATTCATGTTAAAGACTTTGGAAAAAATTCTGGATATTTACATTAGGGAAACAATAACAATTGACAACCCTATTCATTACACTCAACATGCCTACATCAAAGGAAGGTCGACTGAAACTGCCCTATTAAACTTGGTAGACAAGGTCGAAAAGGCATTAGAGGACAAACAAATTGCACTTTGTGCGTTTCTGGATATTGAGGGCGCTTTTGACAATACCCCAACAAAGACCTTAATTCAAGGACTCACTGAAAAGAAGATTGACAGCACAACAGTCAGATGGGTGGAAGCAATGCTCTCAAACCAAAAAGCGAAGGTTGCCCGACATGGAAGCTCGCTTGAAGTATTTACTACCAGAGGCTGTCCACAAGGAGGGGTCCTATCTCCACTGCTGTGGACCCTAGCGTTAGATCAGCTCTTGCATAAATTGGCAGAGCTCAGGATAGATGCACAGGGCTATGCTGATGACCTTGTGATAATTGTCAGGGGCTTCTGCCAAAGTACGATTTCATACATTATGCAAAGAGCGATGAATATTATTGATAATTGGTGCAGGGACAATGAGCTGTCTATTAATGCAGATAAAACTGTAATTGTACCATTTACCAATAAAAGACAACTTGACGGATTAGTCAAACCGCGGTTAAATGGCAAAACTGTAGACTTTTCAAAGGAAGTGAAATGTCTGGGTTTAATACTAGATCAAAAACTGACCTGGAACAGCCATCTAACTGCAATTTTACAGAAGGCTAAAATAGCCTTAGGCATTTCCAGTCGACTGGCAGGGAAAACCTGGGGCTTGACCCCAAAAATCTCTATGTGGCTTTATACAGCTATAGTACGACCCATAATTACGTATGCCTCTATAGTGTGGCATACAAAAGCCAACCAGGAGACTGTGATTAATATACTGAGCGGCTTACAGAGAACGGCGTGCCTTTTGGTCACAGGAGCCATGACAACCGCCCCGGGAGCGGCCCTGGATGCAATTCTGGACCTTCCGCCGCTACATCTGCATTTGCAAATGGTGGCGGCGGCCAGTATGCACAGGGTAACCATCCAGGGGGAGGGGAAATGGCTCTCACAGTCTCTGAAGTCTTTTCAGGAAACGATCATGGGCAATAAAATACTAGGTATGCATACAGACACCATGATTCCTAAGTGTGTACACCATAAACTTTACACTGTAGAGATCCCAGCCAGGGATGAGTGGCTCAAAAGCCAAATTTCCTGGAAAAAAGGGAGTCTGATCTGGTACACAGATGGATCCAAATCAGGACATCACGTGGGGAGTGGAATATATGGGGAGCGACCTAGGGTTAAGAAATTTCTGAACCTGGGCAAGCACGCCTCTATTATTCAAGCCGAGGTTTACGCAATTTTGGAATGCGCTGATATTAACCTCCAAAGGCACTACGTGAACCATTGTATTTATATACACTCAGACAGTCAAGCAGCTTTATTAGCCCTATCATCAAACTCTGTGAGTTCTAGATTGGTGCTAAACTGTGTGAATGTTCTCAATTCCTTGGGTGAGAAAAACCAAGTAATTTTATGTTGGGTCCCAGGACATGAAGGGATCGACGGCAACGAAATTGCAGACGATCTAGCTAAGGCTGGTAGTGTGACCACAACACATGGTCCAGAACCATTCTGTGGAATACCAAAAAGCCTAGTCAAACTGACCCTACGGACAAATTGCAAAGAGCAATCATTAGAGCACTGGAAGAAGCAGCCAGGCCTAAACCATTCTAAAGCATTAGTCAAGGCCTACAATGGCCTACATGCAAAAGAACGATTACTACTCAGTAGAAATAAGTTGCGGATCCTGGTAAGGGCGCTGACTGGTCACTGTGGGCTGAACAAGCACATGTTTAACTTGAAGATCAGCAGTACAAAGGACTGCAGATTCTGTAAGGAGGACGAGGAATCGCCTCTTCACCTGATTTGCAAGTGCGAAGCCCTGATGCGCAAACGTAGCATCCATCTTGGTAAATACCAGCTACTACCGGATGAGGTGCACGATATCAGTGCTAAGAGCCTTTTACAGTTCATAGAAGCTGTAGGGATCAGCACTGAACTGTAAGCTAGAGGCGATCACAATAGATCAGTAATGGTCGCAGTGATACTAGGACGTTTAGCCTTGAAAAGCCCACTTAACAAATAATAATAATAATAATACCTCTTGAACGATCTTATGACATAGTCCAAAGGAAACACTGTGGCTGGGAGCTCATTCCACATCGGAATCGTACGAGCGAGAAACGTTTTTTCAAACCTTCGCGTGGTGACCAACAGAGGGTCTACGTAGTGGGGATGAGTACCCAGCGGCGGGTGCTGCGATGGCGGAATTGTGCTGTGGGCACCAGATCAAAAAGTTCCTCGGAACACTCCCCATTGTACAGCCGATATAACACACACAGGGAGCCAAAGTCCCTTCGGTTAGCCAGTTGTTCTAACTTGCTTGTTTGTATAGGATCGTCGACAATTCCTACGGCGCGTCTCTGTACGGAGTCCAGAGGATTAATTCTCTGGACTCCGTACAGCTTAAGCAGGTCGGCAGTTTCGCCGGCCCAAAGATGCTATAAAAAAGGACAGATACCTGATTTGATGCATCGTTGAATTATAATTTGATTGGACTATTGGTGATAACCATTGTGCAAGAATGGTTTTCAGTTGTCTTACCAAATTTATTTCAATTTATACAGAATACCTGTCTTATCAATAAAAAAGTTGTTGATCGTTCGTTTAACGCTTGTAAGTTTAGTTGTAACTAAACTTACAAGTTACAAACGACACAAAACTACACACGCCGTGTACGGCGTGTGTAGTTGTGTACTTCTACAAACTGATCTGGCCCAATGACGGTGTCGCTGTTGTTAAATTTAGTATTGCCGCCAAATATTTTTTCAATTGGCGACACTTAGTTCCTGTTTTTGTGACCTGTAGGCCTAGCACAAGTTGCTCTCGCGCGCGATAATCGAGAAAAAGCGCGAATAGCTATTGCTATCTCTTTCGTCTTAGTATTGAGAGAAAGCGACAAACGCTCTCTCGCGGCGCGAGCTTTGTCGCGGACACACTTGTGCTAGGGCCACTGGTCAGATAATAAAAGATTTGTGGCGACGGGTGTGTGACATAAGCCTTGTATAACTCCATAAGCTTATCTAACGTTATTTTGAAATGTCATGTCAATTCTAAGGACTGCGATGCTGTCTCCGGGTCAGATAAGTTTGTGGAGTTATACAGCCCTTACCTAAAAACATTGTACATACGTTGAACGGAACCACCGTTTAACATCTGATTATTTTTTATAAGTAAGACAGCAAGTATAAAGTGTTATAAGAGACTATGTTGAAAAATAAGACAAAAAAGTTATTGTAAGTAATGTAGTTATATGTATACCTGAATTCCGTAGGACTTTCAAAATTATAAAAAGAGGATTAAGTGTAAAGTTTCATCCAAATCTGTTCAGTACGGTTCCATCTTCACTAACTTTAGTATTTAAAATATTTTGTGGGGTTTAGAAAAAGATGGGACTTATTAATTTAGAATATTCATAAAAAGAAAGCTATGGAGGTTCATTGATTTAATTTCAAAGAACCTAAACTTTTAAATTGTCCTTACTTGTTATAGTACTTCCACCATCACTCTCTGGCGCCGACCATTGCAAGGTTACGGATCTTGAGGTACTCTCCCTTACCACGAAGTTTAGCGGCTGTGACGGTGGAGCTGGAATGTGTTAATTTAGATTATTAAGTATAGGTATTTACCTACTAACTAAAAAAGAAATAGATATTTATCATTACTTACATAACGTCTGCCCAATAGTAATCTTTTGATCAGATATGTAAGGTTGACTGGTTCCTATTTCATTTCTTGCACATATTCTGAATTCGTAAGTAGTGTTATACTTAAGCTTATTGATTTTGGCGGATGTTGTCGAAACAGTGGCAACATTCGTCCATTTTTTGCCTTCAGACTGTATTTCAACACTGTAGTCTAGGATGGGTGATCCGCCATTTTTCTCAGAAGCGTACCACGTTATTGTGACAGAGTCTTTGTTAATTCCATAAAGGCCAAGTGGACCCAAAGGTGGCGATGGAACGTCTGCAATATAATGTAAATCATACTTATTAAGTGTAGGTACTCATTCAAACAATTATATGAAATAATTACAATATGGGTTATTCTAACGAGAAGTGTCTTACAAATGTAGATACTAGTAAATATAATAGGCACTACGTAACCGTAATGTGATGGGCTGGTAGCCAAAGAGTTAGTTTGTATGGTATTGACGCAGTTCTGAGAACAACTCATTGCATATAATGGAACCAACTGGCTCTTCTTAGGAACAGTTTTAGTACCTAAGCTACGCCACAAGGAAAAGGAATAGCTTATTTCAAACCAGCCTTTAAAAAAAGGCATTAGTGCGTTCTTCAGTGCGTTCGTAGTGCGATTCTGAACTTTATCCAGAGTTGAGTTACACGTTGCATACGTGTAAAACATAACCTAGTTTATGGGAAGTCATAAACTAAATAATGCATGTAATAACTAATTATTTTAATACTGCCGTAGTACCTCAGTCTCAAGGTTCCCAGCTGAAGACCTTGGTCAAATGGTACGGAACGGTATGGTGGAATTAAGTAGTTAGCTAAGTGAATCAAATCAAATAATTAAAAGAAAAATGTAGTGTTTACTCTACCTAATTTGATACTTATACGCGTTGTCACGTTGGTTGTATGCATAATAAGATTTTTAGATATTTTTTCAAACTCACCTAAGGCAGTCTTGATCATGATTGGCTCGCTCTCTAATGCCTCTGAGAAGCCAACGGGATTCTGCGCCATTACGCGGAACATGTACTCGAAGTTTTCATTTAATTTCTGTATGCAATAAGTCTCTACGTCCTTGTTTACGTCGGCCACCTTAATCCATCGGTTGGTGTCTGGTTCATGCTTTTCGATAGCATACTTCGTTAATTCAAGACCGCCGTCGTCCAGCGGTGGTTTCCACTCTATCGTTACTGACTCCCGACTAATCTCACGCATGATCACGGGGCCCTCTGGTCGACTAGGTTTATCTGAAAAAGACGACGTAAAGTAAAAATAAATATAAAACAAAAAGAAAATAACCAACTACATGAAGTAATAAAATTGCCTGACGATTCGAAATTTCGAAAACTTGATAGCAAATTATTGAATTTTTGTTCTTAACTATAAGTAGTTCATTACTTAGGTAGGTACTATGTTTTAACACTATGGTCACAATAGTAAATTATAATACTAGTGTGCTATTTTGGTCATTACAGGCGACTTAAGTGATATAAGTGAGCCGAAAGTGTAATGATCAATGCACACGCGTTTCATACGACGCATTTTATCACACTTGCAAGGTACTATACAGGAACTGTATTGATCTAAGTTTTAATTATTGAAACAATTACAAAATATTTACACATAAAATAATGCGCAGTTTTCTTTTTCTTCCTTGCCAGTAGGCAAAGGCGTGCAAAGCAAATCAACATACAGCTTGTATTTACAATACAATAAAGCGTATTGTAAATTAGTTGATAAAATTGAATGTTTATTTATCATAATTAAGTCCTAAAAAACTGTATAGATTGATGAGTATTACCCGATTAAATTAAAAAGCTTGGTCTACATACATATTACTTGCAGTGAGAATAAACTTAAATTAAATGGGGATATCATTACGCCCTGGTACGTAATAGTAAAGTAAAAAGTACGCGTACGTAATATCTAGCAATAACATCCAAGTTACGAGCAAGTGCGATGAAAAATAAAAACGGCCCTATTTTGTGTTAACGTGGAATTCGCATACTTATTTAATTACTAGCGTCTATTTATAACACAAATATTTTTAGACGTAAAATCGTTTTACTTCAAGCCAAAAAACATTACCGCATAAGAGCGGCAATGCAAAAAATTAAACAAAAATCTAGTTAATAATACCCCTTTACGAGTAAATGCGATGAAAACAGTATAAGTTTTACTCACCATATACTTTTAGTGAAACTTCGTGAGATGTTGTTCCAGCCTTATTTTGAGCTTCTATTACATATTTATTACTGTGTGAGCGTTGTAAGTCACGAATTCTAATTGTACTAACATATTCCTCTGTTATTATTTCTATGTCTGTCGAGCTCTGCATTCTAACACCATTCCTGTACCACACAATGTCTGGAATCGGAATGCCTTTGACAGTGGCGCTAACAGACCATTCGTCGTCCACTCTGAGTTTTTGATGTACCTCATCATCAGGAATTTTTATCGTAGGCTTTTGTTGAACTTCCACAGAGCAAGTAGTTTCAGCTTCACCGAATTCATTGGTTGCGATACATTTATATGTTCCCTCAGATGTTGATGTGGTTGTAACAGCCAATGTAGCCACTCTATCTTCGTAGGTAGCCTTTGCAGTTTTAAGTTTCTTGCCATCTTTTAACCATGACACCTTTGGTTGTGGAATGCCTCCAAATATACAAACTAGTTCTATATTTTGATCTGGTTCAGCAACAACATCTTTAAGAGGTTTCTCGATAGTAGGAGGTTGTGATGTTGTTACTTTCTGGATTTGGATAAATTCAGTCATTTCTGAAGCTTGACTAACTCCTACTTCATTAACGGCAAAGACTCTAAATCGATATGATGATTTCGTTTTCAAATTTTCTACACAATATTGAGTTTTTCTAACGTTTTCGATTGAATGCCACCTATAAACATAAATTAAATTATTAAGACAAATGGTTTTCACATAGAGAAATGTATATATGTGTAGATACGTACTCAGTATTATCCCTTTCTTGATATTCTACAATATAACAAACAATTTCCGTAAATCCTTTATCTTCAGGTTCTATCCAACAAATGTTAACTGAGGTTTCAGTTATTTCTAGGATATTTGGTAATCCAGGTGGCGAAGGAATGTCTAAAATTAGAGATATATGTTTAGATATATATTATATTCATGTACCTACATGTTGGAATACTTTCAGTATACTACAGGTCTAGTAGGTAGTGGTAAAGTAGGTGTACGCGAACGAAATCGCGCCGGCTCCATTACTATTTTATAAAGACTTGATAAGCCCCTGGTAGCAGGGTCACGGAGTCAGATGGTAGTCGCTCCACTGTAATTACCCGATCGCCAAATCCTAGATCATGGTCAAGGCGGACCCCGGGCCCTCGTCTTCGAGAGCACAACCGGGACATTAGCGCTAAGATGATTATTTTTATTATTAAAGACCTGATAAGTACTCAGTTGAAAGATCACTACATTCAACTGCGGTATATATGTAAACGAATGATTAATACTTCTTTAAAAACTTCTCGTTATACTTACCTAAAACGATGATGTTAATGTCTGCTTCTGTTTCTCCACAGTTATTTGTGAGTTTAAGTTTATATGTTCCAGCATCGGTATTTTCAACTTTCTTAATTGTTAAACTGGCTGAATTAGAATCTATTGTTGGTTTCATATGTTTCGATTTTTTAATTATTTTAGCATTAACAACCCATTCATCATTAGGTTGTGGTATGCCATCATATATAACAGTTAAACTGACGTCATTTCCTCTTTTTATTCTGTACTCGTTATTGTAGTCCAGAATCCTGGGTGGCGTCTCCAAAACTAAAAATGAAACAGTAAATTAATTTTGAACAGAACAAAGCATACATACGCTTTTACGCAACAATATATTCCGACAGATCTCCAAGTCTCTGACTCGCGACATACGCCGCTTCAATACTACCAATATTGAGGCGGCGATCGAGCGGAACAAAGGCTCTAAAGTCTTTGCGAGAGATCTGTCGATTGGACAGAGCCAGTTGACGAGACTGAAAACGGATGACGGCAGAGTTGTTTCGACCAAGTCCGAGGTTTTGAGGGAAGTCGAGAGGTTCTATGGACAGTTATACACGACAACACGGGCACCTGTTACCAGTATGGCAAAAGACTCCAGAGCCAAGTTGACCCGACATTACACCGAAGATATCCCGGACATCAGCCTGTACGAGTATTACGTAGTACGAGATTAGTATGGCTCTCAAATAGCTTAAGAACAACAAGGTGCCGGGTGATGATGGAATTACGGCTGAGCTTCTGAAAGCTGGTGGCAAACCTGTGCTTAAGACCCTTCAGAAGCTGTTCAATTCCGTCATCCTCGAGGGCAAAACGCCGGAAGCATGGCACAGAAGCATAGTGATATTGTTCTTCAAGAAAGGTGATAAGGCTCTCTTGAAGAACTTCAGACCAATATCGCTGCTGACCCATGTCTATAAGCTGTTTTCGAGAGTCATTACGAATCGTCTCGCACGCAGGTTTGATGACTTCCAGCCTCCCGAACAAGCCGGATTCCGAAAAGGTTTTAGTACCATAGACCACATACATACGCTGCGGCAGGTTGTACAGAAGACCGAAGAGTATAACCGGCCATTATGCTTGGCGTTTGTGGACTATGAGAAAGCCTTCGATTCGATCGAAACTTGGGCGGTGCTCCAGTCTCTACAGCGGTGCCAAATTGACTATCGATATATCGAAGCATTGAAGTGTTTGTACAAAAACGGCACTATGTCAGTTCGTCTTCAGGACAAGACCACAGAACCTATTCAGCTGCAGCGAGGTGTTAGACAAGGTGATGTCATATCTCCGAAGTTGTTTACCGCTGCACTGGAGGATATCTTTAGGCTTCTGGACTGGGACGGACTTGGCATCAATATTAACGGCGAGTACCTCACGCACCTCAGATTTGCTGACGATATCGTAGTCATGGCTGAAACCCTGGAAGACTTGGGCAAAATGCTTGATGACCTCTGTAGTGCCTCTCAACAAGTAGGTCTTAAAATGAACATGGACAAGACGAAAATTATGTCGAATGTCCATGTTGTGCCTACTCCAGTGACAGTTGGAGGCACTCCACTTGAAGTTGTTGACGACTATACATACCTAGGACAAATAGTCCGGCTAGGTAGGTCCAATTTCGAGAAAGAGGTCAATCGACGAATCCAACTCGGTTGGGCAGCGTTCGGGAAGCTACGCCACATATTTTCGTCCCAATTACCACAGTGTCTCAAGACGAAGGTGTGTTGCCAGTGATGACTTACGGAGCTGAAACGTGGCCACTCACTATGGGCCTTATAAGAAAGCTCACTGTTACCCAAAGAAAGGGCAATGGAAAGAGCTATGCTCGGAGTTTCTTTGCGCGATCGAGTCAGAAATGAGGAGATCCGCAAGCGAACCAAGGTCACCGACATAGCTCTAAGGATTGCCAGACTGAAGTGGCAGTGGGCAGAGCACATAGCTCGAAGAACAGATGGCCGATGGGGCAGTAAAGTTCTCGAGTGGCGACCACGTACCGGTAGACGCAGCGTTGGTTGGCCTCCTACAAGGTGGACCGACGACCTGGTAAGGATCGCAGGTACCAGCTGGATGCGGAAAGCACAGGACCGGTCTTTGTGAAGATCTCTGGGGGAGGCCTATGCCCAGCTGTGGGCGTATGATGATGATGATATTCAAACAAACGTCCTAATATTCACCCAAACAACATTCGCATTCATATTTATTTAGGTAGTCAAATAGGATATTTTTCTACGTGAATTAGATAAATGTTCCAGTATAACCTATATAATTATATACCCTATCTAGAATATCGATAAGTAACAAAACAGTTTGATGTAGGGGTTTTGTAGGGGTGTACCTACATTTACATCCTTTGACGTAAGCTACCAGACAAAAACATCTACAAGTCTATACTTAACTTTTCGAAACTTATTACTCAGTAATACTGTATACATACCTTCGACCTTTAGTCGGGTTGAACACTTGGCATCTAATAAAGAACATGTGTATTCACACTGATCATCTTCAGTACACTTCCTTATTATGAGAGTGCGTTTAGTTGTATCCGTTATGAGCGTGAATTTTTCCGAATCTTCTACAACCGTCTTTTTCCTGTACCAAACCACATCAAGACTCTCGTCAGGAATTTCAACTGTCAAATAAGCGTCATCATTTGCTGGTACCACAATAACTTCGGGAAGTCTCAGGGTAAAGTCTATTGATGGCTCTTCTACTAAAAGTCTTGCTGTGCATCTATCACTGCCAACATCACATGCGTATTCACCTTCGTCTTCTAATTCACAATCATATATCTTTAATTTTTGCTTCTTACCATCAATAGTTAGTTGTATATGATTAGAAAACTGAATTTCTATACCGTCCTTAAACCATGAAACTAGAGCATCACCTTTAGTCAATTCAATTTCAAACGTTGCTTTATTGCCTTTGTTGACAGTTTGATCCCGGAGACGAGATATTATTTCCGGAGGCAATTCAACTACAGTTACCTCAGCTGTGCATGAATCGTCTCGAAGAATACAGGTATATTCACCTTCATCGTGAACCGACGTATTTCTAATAAGAAGCTTCCTAATATTCCCTTTTTTCTCAAGGTCATACTTGTGTTTCTTAGGTTTAATTCTTTCTCCATCTTTCTCCCAAAATACATCTGCAGTCTCTGAATTTATCTCTACTTCTAAAATGGCAATGTCTCGTTCCTTTACTTCAAAATCTTGCAATTTGCGTACAAATTCTGGGACTGTTTCATGAATAACTAACTTAGTATACGTCTCTTGATCTTTCACGACACATTTTATAGTGCCTGAGTCAGTTAGTTTCGTTCTTTTAATTCTTAACTTATGAACTCTGCCTTCCTGAATGATTTCCCTGTGATCCATTCCACTCAATTCTTTGTCATTGTGGTACCACTTTGTCGAGACGGTGTGGGAAGTTTGACATTCCAAAGTAACAGTTTTTCCTTCCTCGACCTCGTAAGACTTCTTCAGTTTCTTAACAAACGTTACTTTGTCTACATCGATAGTAACACGAGCACCGTGAGAGGCTTTACCAGCACCATTCGAAGCAACGCACTTATAATCACCAGAATCTATTTCAGAATCAACATTTGTTATTATTAATTCGATGTTTTCACCATCGAAATTTTGTGTTACTGTTTCTGATGGTGTAATAATAGTATTATTTCTGTACCACGTTATAACAGGCACAGGATTTCCTGTTACTTTGGCTTGTAACTTAATAGTACCGTTTTCTTTAACCGTAATTTCTTGGAATCGGTTTATGAACAAAGGTGGCTCAGCATTTTCTTCGGTTGGTTCTAAAAATTAAAGATATGATTAATATACCTAAATAAAGCAAATACCACGACAAGTCAAAGGCAAGTATTAGATAAGATGTCGTTAGAAAACATTCTTTATTAACCATTGTTACATTACCTTCTATTGTTATTACTGCACTAGTTTCAGTTGATCCTTCCGAATTTACAGCTTTAAGTGTATATACCCCATCGTCTTTTCCTTTCTTTGGTTTAATAATAGTGATGGTATGAGTATTACCGTCCGATTTAGTAGTTGACGATTTTATTGGTTTACCATTTTTATACCAAGTTACCGTTGGCTGCGGATTCCCGACAACTTGTGCAGTGAGAACTACACTCTCTCCCTCTCGGATGGTCATATTTTTTATGGGTTCGATGACTTGTGGCTTTTCTTTTTCTCCTGTTTTAATTTTCAGCACAATTGGCAGATTTGCTTCGCCTTCTCGATTTACAGCTAAGACAGTATAAGTTCCTTCTTGGAGCTTTTTAACATTTGATATTTTCAATACACTGCAGTACATATGCATATCTGATTCGGTTGCTATAGATATATTTTCGTTTGGTATAATTTCTTCACCCTTAAAGAACCAAGCAATATCTGGTTCTGGAATAGCAACCAATCGACACTCTAAAAATATTTGTGATCCTTCATCTACATATTGTGCCTTTGGTCGTTTGGAGAATGTAGGTGGAATGCCCTCAAGAATATCTGCTAATGAAGATTCCCTAGACAAACTCTTTCTGGAAAGTATTGTCATTTCAGATCCATGATCCGATAAAGGAGCTTCAACTATTAGTTCTGTTGTGCTAGAAGCGAATCCAGCAGCATTCTTTGCAACACATGTAAACGTCCCAGCATCTTCGGGAAACACTTCGCGAATGACAAGTGTAGCCACATTATCGTCATCGTAGTACATTTGAAAATCTTGCGAGGGTTTAATGATAGCAGTTTGTCTAAACCATGTTATTTGAGGTCTAGGGTATCCCTCAACTTGACATTCAAACTGAACCGTAGATCCATCTGGGGTGTGTTTCGGCCGAAGCTTTTCTACGAATATGGGAGCAATAGCTTGTTCCTCAGATGCAGGTTCTGAAAATGATATAATGAAATATCAGTATAATAATCAGTAGTTATTTACTTAATGTAATTTGCGTTATAACAGATTTGCCGTAAGGAGAAAGCATTTTATAAACATAAAGATAAATCTTTTTTTTTGCGTAGTATTTCAGAAAATTATATTGCTAATATGCGTTTTGTTGGTCTAGATGATTATTAGAATATAAAATTTATTCTAATAGTGCAAAGTAATCTATAATTTTATTTTAACAGAATACCGAAAATCCCGGTTTTTGTAAAATGAATACGGGTATTGTGAAGGCGTACTTTTCCTCCGGTATCCCGGTATTTTCGGTATCCGGGATCCCGTTTTGCGACCCCTAGCCCTGGCGTGTGGTATGTGTGTGGTTGGGTGGGTGATGGGTTCGCTCGCTATTGTGTTCTCCCTAACCTATCTTAGGAAGGTGGTGGGACCGTTCTAGGCTTGAATCGAACTCGATGTATCGATATTTCCGATTTTGTAGTACGCCAGTCTTCGTGGGTACAAAAATAGAAATCCGGTTTTTTTATGTTAAACGGTAGACGAATACGTAAGCGGACCTGTACAACAGGTAACCCGATGAAACCCGATGAGACCAACACTATCGCGGTCACCAATGAGAATTAATACATTGTAAATTTTGGCTACTCGAGAAGCAGGCCCTGGCGTTTGAAATGTGTGTAAAGTACATTTTTCCTTACTTGGCATAAGTAGTAAACAAACATCACCCGATCACAAATCACGACATTTCGAAAGAATCACTCAATTTCAACCACTACAATAAGTTGTAGACGTAGCGTTGTTGTTAGCCTGTGATATTAATTCCCTCACTGTACCTACTTATGAATTCAGCCTATAAGTTTTGCTCATTTAATTCATTCGCTAAATAAATTTACACATTCACTCATTGAAATGTCAAAATTTATCGATACGCCATATTTGTTAACTACTTATGCCAAGTAAGAAAAAATGTACTTTAGTTGAGTGTTGGGTTCGCTCGCTATTGTTTTCTCGATTTTACTTCTGTGCTTTGAAGTGCTTTGAAGTATTGTTTTGTTTTATTTTCAGAGATTTTAGAGAAGCCGTCCGTTTTTACTTCTCACCGAACACCGGTGCCGTCGTTGACCAAGGAAGCGTCGCAGGAAGTTCATGTAACAGGTTAAAATAAAGCTGTACATACCTGAACACACTGGCTGGGGTAAGTTGAAACGGTTTTGACATGACCATTTAATTTTGAATGGGCTAAGTAGAATAGTTTGTTCTAAATCCCATAGATGTCGATAAGCGAATCTTACATTTTTTTAGGTATGCTTTACATAAAGACTATATTTTCGACCTCCAACCCGCCTGCCAAGCGTGGAGATTATGGCAATAACCTCCCCTTTCGTGTGAGAGGCCCCAAGTCCTGCAGTGGACTGTTACGGGCTGTGATGATGTTGAAAGACTGTATTTTAAACCTTTGGTTTTCGAATTGAAATATAACAAAGAAAAATACCTACATGTAATATTAGTTAAACTAGCTTTACTGGAAAGCAAGCAAAATGAAATTACATTTATTTTGGAATATTATTTCGATCATGACTCTGCGTGTTTATTTTAACAAAGTCAAAACTATTTAACCAAAAGTGGAATTCATCGCTCAACAATATTTTCTGTGAAGGATGAATAAATATAATAAGACCACGCTAAGTCCGAATCGCATATTAATAAAAATATAATAAGGATCTCTGTATGGCAACTTATGACAAGTTTTTTATCCGTCATAGAACGTCATTCATAAAAGTCACAACAAACAAACTTGATTTCTGTAGGATTGTTTATATTCGTGAGTTAAAAAAAATATTATTAAATAATGGACAAAACAATTAAAAAGAAAGTGCGGGAGACAATTTTCAGCATAATCAATAAATTTGACAAAAGATCAAGCTAAAGCGTACTCCACATGTTCACCGAAACTTCCGACGAAACTTTTGCTGGAACTTTGGTAGACACTCTACATTCTCGCCTATTAGGGATGTGGTAGGTGTCAAATGCGTCGACATTATATCGAATCATCGATTTAATATTGCTAATCTGGTACCTTATGCTGTAAACAGGGTCACAGAGGTGATGGCAGATGCTCTACTGTCATTACCTCATCTACTAGTATCCTGGATCATGAACAAGTGTACCCCGAACCTATTACGGGAAAAAGCGCTAGGAAGATTAATATAAAATCGATACATCTCTACTTAGTCTATTAAATAGGCGAGACCTTCCAAACATGCACGGGACTACACGAATATAGGCGAATACTCCTTCTACATTATCGTGATCCCGCGGAATGATGAACATGTGAAGTACGCTTTATAGTGACCAAATTACTGAATGTTTACAAGAAGCACTGACAAGGACAGATTATCCCCAGATTATTGCCATCCCGCTCCGGCCATGTACCAATGACTGTTTTCTGAGTTATGTACATTAGTTGAATACTAACCGATACTCTTACGGTGAGGGAAAACATCGTGATGAAAACTACACATTCAGGCGACTGGATGAGTAACCATGATCGAATCTGGTCAGGTTCCCCTGGTAGCAGGGTCATGGAGGTCAGATGGCAGTCGCTCCACTGTAATTACCTGACCTGCTAAATCTTGGATCAAGGGGGACCCCGGGCCTTCGTGCTCGAGAGCACAACCGGGACATTAACATGAGATGATTATTTTTTTTATTGCCATATCCACATTTTATAATGTTTACTACTGTCAGTCAATACGGACTTATCGTGATCCTAATATATCAACAAATAATTTCACGTTGGCCTTCGAGATTGTGCTATCTAACTCCATTAGATTATTTTCGTTGGGTATATGTCTACGCCGATAAAGCAGAGACGATAGAACACAGCATTCGGTGAGTTATTAGCAAAATAACGGCCATTTGTTGCGAATAGCGTGGGAAAATTGGACGTCCAGATTGAGCCATCTACACGCCAGTCGCGGCGGCCATATGGCCAAAATATTATTCAAACATTCATGGCATATCCTAATACAAGTTTCAGATCTAGACATTAAAGTTTAATTTAGTCCCTAACTCAGTACATGTTCAATTCATGAGACATTAACGCCAAGATGATTATTTATTTTTATTTTACGAGGTATGTTCAGAAAGTAGTGTACTGCAACCGTATAGGCCAGTGCATGTTTGTTTCTTGAGCGTGAGTGACACTAAATGGTGGAACCGAGCCGCCGAGTACGATGGAAGTGTTTTTATTATTTTAATTAGTCCTCAAATTTTGTAATTTTACTGTATTTTATTCTTACTCTTTAGAAGAAGGACTTGTCGGAATACGGTAGTATGTAAATTTAAGTTGTGGTGGCCATATGCGTGAAATACGTCTGTAAATATTTCCGCCAAGTGCTAAAAATCATGTCCACAAGGGTTTGGGCCCAAAGAGGCATGATATTGCGACATTTGTACCTCAGGAGAGACCATCAATGAATATTAATGAGAGTTTTCAAAACATAAAGTAGGGTATTCTCCCGACTTAGCGCTTTCATCTCCTTAATGGGAATCAGATTTGCAGTCAGCAGATGCAGAAATATGATCTTCTCCTACTTCAGAGCTTGCGGAAAAATTCTTAGAGCAGTTCTTGTATTTGCAATAAACAAGCTTGAGCCAAGATTCACCGCATGCATTGATATTCATATATTCGTAAGCTTGAATGTTGGTAGTAATCTTCGAAACCGCTGAACTGATGAATGAATTATCTTTTATTATATTTTTTACTCGCGACTAAACGGAGATGGTATATGCGTTTAGGGTGAGAGGATGTGTTTGTAATTTTATTTATGTGTTTGTGCAATTCAATGTCATCGTTTATATCCAGAACGGCTTGACCGATTTAGATACGGTTTTAGATAATGGATTTATGATTCAGCAGCGATGGTTCTTAGATATGTGTTATGGTGTTAACTCTGGATGAAATCTCTTTGAGAGATCAATAAAGTTTACAAACCGCTCTGAATGTGAAACTAATATAATTAAATTATTAAGTTGTACTACCTAAATCTGCGCAAAGGCCATATTTTGCTAGAGTGAAAACAATTTCAACTTACTCTCGAATACCGGAAGTTTATCAATTTTTTCATTAAGTTTCTTTTGCAAGTACAGTGTATAATTTGCTTCATCCATTAAATATTGTGCAGGAACCCATCCTTTTTCTTCAGTGAGGTGCTTACGAACAAACCACCAGTCCTGATTTGTAGTTTCTGAAAATGATTAAGTAAGTAAGTATCTAAATTTGACTGTTGTTTTTTGAAATTTGACGACGTAAAAGCACTGTCTTAGTCTCGGCCAATAGCGATTGTTCCTAGGTAACTGTATGTAATATTACCAAGTATGTAGAGGCGTTCTCCTTCAACTAAATTGATAGCTTCTCCTGTTTCGGCGACGTAAGAATATACTGCAAAAACTGTGTCACCGCTGCGAACATCTACTGGAGTCTCTGTAATTTTTATACATATTAATATTGGGCACACACGAACAACATGGACATAAGAAAAGTTACTTGAATGATTTCATGCAAAACTAGTAAGTTTTATCCTTTATAAACATTGTGAAGAATGTAGCATTAACCCCATTTCATTCTTGTTTACAGCGGAAGGCCGCTGACAGGCATAACACAAGGCGAATAATGGCATAGAGGCTAAGCAAAGCCACTGTAGCTCCAATTAGGGTGCGTCCAGATCTCACAAACACGCCGCGAATGCGCCGTTGCAGCACTAAGAAGGGTGAAAGTACTGCCACATAAAAGAAATTCCTTCTCGTTAACAATAATCATTATCACAAGTCTGCTCAACTCAATGGTTAGCGAGAACTGCTTTTTTTTCTAAAGTGGCAAGCAGCATTACTTAACACTTTCGCTGCTTTCGACGCAACAATTGCGCCCGAAATCGGCGCTCTGCGTGTGCGCACAACGCACCTGGCCGCTCCATTTAATACGCGCGCTACGGATACTTAGCACTGCTGTAGAATCTCTGGTATTTGAGTTAGCAGTAGAAGTGTTAAGGTAGTTTACCTTAGCGCGTTAAGGTAAAAAATACAGAAGCATTTGCTTTTGTGTAATTTTCAACAACAATTCCTAATCCTCATGCCAAGCGTAGATCTATAACATCTTCTTAAGTCAAAGTTTTGGCCAAGGTTACAGGTATAATACTCGCAAACTTCTTTTTTTATTGCCGAGGGAGGCACACGGACGGTCCACCTGATGGAAAGTGGCCACCTTCGTCCAGGACATCTGCAACCTAAGGGGAGCGGATACAGTGCCGTCCTTTAGGTATCTATAGATTTGCTTTTTGAAGAACTCTATGTTATAGTGCAAAGGAAAGACTCCGGGAGGGAGCTCATTCTACATCTTGCACGTGGGCGGTAATAAGGCTCGCGATGCCCGTACGTTAGTTGGATGCCAAGCATTTAGATGGTGTGAATGAAATCTATCCCATCCCCGGAGGGTGCGGTGGCGGAAAAGTGATGTTAAACAGTTCTTCGAAATATGCCTCGTTGTTCAGACGGTAGAGAACACATTGAGAGCCAACGTCTTTCCGTAGGCTAAAGGAATTCAAACTATCCATGAGAAGGGGTTGATATTAAAGTGCACCAGCCCATAGGTGGGAGCGGTACTCCATATGGGGACGAACCTGTGCTTTGTACAGCAAAAGTTGCGATGCCCCGGTGTGAAGCACTTCCTGGCTTTGTTAAGCACCCCAAGATTTTTTTAAACCAGTTTGGCTTTGCTCTAGAAGTGAACCATAAGGATTCCGATTCTTTTCAAGATGGTAAGAGGAAAGTACAAACTTATGCCTTTGTAGGGTTGATCTAGACAAGGTTTCGTCACACTTATAACTGTTAGTAGTATTTTTAACATTAAATTTACCTGGAAATTCTTGCTCTCTTGAAATACTCATTGAAACATCAGCTTCTGTAAGTTAATTTAGTGGAATTAAGAATTCGCTATTTTTGAAATTCACCATTATACAAGTAAACGTAACATACCGTAACATACCTTGGATAAAAATGCAATAAAAATTTAATTTTAGCAAAATGTTGTAAGCTCTACTGTGATTATACCTATAGCGAAAAATACCGTGTAAGTGAACTTAAATTCAGTAAATAAGACTTAATTGATGTAAAGATTTTGTAAACACTTTATAACTGTATTTAAGTTTACATTTTTAAAGCACCTAAAATACCTTTTTATTTAGCTGAATAGATACCTATTGATTTGCTATCTCGTCATGATACAGAATTAAATATTTTACAAAAGTTTATTGTGTTATATAATTAAGTATATTGACCTTTAAAAAGGACTACTCAAACCCGAACCTCCATAAAGACGAGTGTGTAAATCAAGAAGTAAACAAAACATTTATTTAAGCCACTCCAGTCACTTGTCCCACCACCGGCGAGGAATCTAGTGAATTTTTAACTAAATTTCAATGTAACATTGCTTTTGTCTCTTAGACAAGGAAAATAATTCATTGTTCCTCGCTCCCGGTCGGACAATTGCCTTATCTACCTTGAATTTGTGACGGTTTTCTCGGTTTGCGCTTGGCGGCAATAGTAAGCTGCTCTTCCTCATAAGCATCTTCATTTATTCGCTTAGGTTTCAGTTCTACACTAAGTTCTTCTATTTCACTGACTTCATATGTTGGTTTCTTAGGTTTCCGCTTAATGATCATTTCAACATTTTCATCTGACTCTGCTTCACTTAAAATTATTTCCTCTGCTTGACTATCATCTTCAATTTCCTGTGTCAATTGTATAGAAGCTTCATCGGCAGCTTCAGACACAGTGATTCTTTTCTTAGGTTTTAATTTAATTTTACTAGATAAAGATAGTTCTTCGGTAGTAAAGTGTTCCACTTGTGGTTTAACTTCAAAACTGACTTCTTCTTGATCATCAATGATATATTTTGGTTTTTTATCTAATTTAAAGCTAACATCTTCGACGATTTCTGAAGGTTCATCAACCGATTTCGGTTTGGCGACAGTAACGCTAGACGATAATTCTTCTTTAATATCCTTTTTAATTTTTTTCGGTTTCTTTATGGACATCATGACATTAGCTGTATCGTTATCTTTTTCTACGTCGCTATCTATGATTTCAACAATATCAGGACCTTCATCTTCTACATCTTCATAGAACTGTATGGAAGTTTCATTAGCTTCTTCATTAAAGGTGGGTTGCCTCTGTGGCTTTATTTTTACTTTGCTGGTCAAAGATATTTCTTCTTCTGCATACGAATCTAGTTGAATGTTGAATTCTTGCTCAACGTCCTCTTTTGTTTTCGTTGTTTTTGGCCTAAATGTCACTGTTTCTGGTTCAGTAATTTCAGGAAGAGTCACAGAAGGTTTTCTAGTTGGCTTTAATTTCTTTTTTATAGTAACTTCATCAACAATTTCTTCAGACTGTTTAACACTGGGACGCCTAGGTTTAATTGTAAATTGTTCAGGTTCTTCTTCGGTTTCTTCTACAGGTTCATCTTGCGATTCACTTTGTTTTAATTTATGTTCTATAATATCTTCATGGCCAAACATAGGCTTTTCTAGCTCTGTTTTCTCTACTTCTGGTAGAACTGGTTCTTTATATACTTTTTTCTTTATTTTAGCCGCTTCTTTAACATTTCTTGAAAGTATACCATTTTGACGAACACTGCCTAAAAAGCTAACACCTAATTTCAAAATATCTGGAGGCCAATCATTTACATATCTTATACGACTCTTCAACTGGAACTTTGGTAATGATACAGAACTGGCTTCTGATTTGGGTTTAGAGGAAGTTTTCTTTAATTTTAGTTGTGTAAACTGTGGACCTTCAACGTTTTCTGCATGTTGAGGTTTACTTATTTCTAAAGTTTTTCTTTCTATTTTAATAGGCACTAATTTAGGTTTGACTTTTTTCGGCTTTTCTTTAGGTTTGTCAGGTGAAACCTCAGTTGGTTTCGGTAATTCTTTGTTTTCAGTTTCTGCATCATTTATTTGCTTTTTGACTTTCGATTTTACCTTTTTAGGTATTTGTTCTTCTGGGTAATCTTCAATAATAACTTCTTTTTCAGTATCTTCATTAGAAACTTTATCAATAGGCACAATTTCTTCAGTAGTAAGTTCAAGAGTTTCATCTTGAATTTGTTGTTGAGACTCCACCTTCTCTTCTGGTAATCTCTCTTTCTTCTTACTCTTTTTGGGTTTCTTGGGTAATTTTTCAATTTTTGGCTTTTCTTCTGCTATCTTTGTTTCACTTTTCGGCTTTTCTTCTGCTAACTCTGTTTCATGTGGTTGATTTTCTTCTGTAATATCATTAACAACGCTCTCTTCATTACTTTCAACGGATTCCACGATTACATTATTGTCTTTTGTATCAATTTGTGATTCAGGTTGTAAATCTAGATGCTCTTCCGGCTTTTCCTTCTTTTTAGTTATTTTCTTTACTTTCTTAGTCACCAGTACATCTTGCTGCGGAACTTGCTTTGGAAGAGGTATTTCTTCAGATATATCATCGGGCTTTGTATCTTCCTCAGGTTTAACGCTTTCGATATTGGTCGCTTCATTAATAATTTCTTCTTCTGGAAGTATTGTTTCTTTTGGTTCCGATATATTTGATGTTTCAGGTATTGATTGAGGCTTTTCTGGAACTTTACGCTTTGCGATTTCTTTGTGTTCCGGACTATCACTGACGGTTTGTTTTTCTGGTAAAGGTTCCTCTGGAGACTCATCGTCGCTTTCGGGCTCACTTATCTTAGAAATAGGAACATCTTCTGAATCAGGCTTTTGTAAGTCATAATCAAATTGTTCAGGTTTTTCCAATTCAACCTTTTCTAGATCAGGTAATTTCGGTATTTTTAAAGGCTTCTTTTTAATTTTTGCAGCTTCTTTTATGTTGCGAGATAATTCGCCATTTTGTTTTATGCTACCTAGGAATGTAATAGTCGGTTTAATAATTTCTGGAGGCCAGTCAGATATATGCTTAATACGACTTTTAAGTTGAAATTTAGGTAAAGTCACATTTGTTGTTTCTTGTTTAGGTTTCTGTGTCGGCTTTTTCAATTTCAGTTTAGCAAATTGTGGGCCATCTGTTGCTTCAGCATGTTGTACTTCACTTAATTCAACCTGACTTCTTTCAATTTTCATAGGAGTAAGTTTACCCTTTCTAGGAATATCTGGTACTTTACTATCTTCAATATCGTTTACATCTTTTTCATTGTCCTCTTTGGGTTCCGGCCCCTTTTTAACTTTTACTTTTGACTTTTTAGGCTTCTTTTCTTCCATAGGTGTATCTAAAAGTTTTTCTGGAACATCGTCGAGTCCATCTGGAAAATCTGTAAGAAAAACCAGTAGAAAATATAATACTAAGTACATAATAATATGGATTTAATTATAATCCCTGAAAAGAAATTGACATATTACACTCGTAATGTTTTAAACTATCGCGGTTATTATTACACATTTTAAGGGTATGTTCCGGGTTTCCTACACCGTACCTTTGTTGACGAGTGGGCTACTCGTAAAGGTACGCGGTAGGAAACCCGGAACGTACCCCTAAAATATTACATTCATATTTAAAAAGTAAAATTTGCTTAATTAAAAGCAACCGAGTGTCTGTATGATTAATAACTCAAAAAAATATACATTTCGAAGACACTGTCTTAAAACTCCCTGTTGTGTCTGTTGTGTGTATGTGTTGTTGTGTTAATTACTTATTAAAATACATTTTTTTTATTAAAAGATTAATAATAGATGTTTTAGTTCCAACTACAATTTCTTAATTTATTTGAAGGTATGGTACGTTTGAAGGAAGGTTCCATTCATGTGGCGTTACAAATAGTAGCTTAGCTAAATAAACAATTACTCATTTATCGAATCTCCATGCACAAATTAAATTTTCTAGACGCAGCGGTTATGGTTTCGGTTGTGCGTTGTCATCAGCATAGAATTATTTGTAATAAATTGACGGCTTAAATATGTCAAAACATGTTTATTCAACTGTCCTTGAAGTTCTGTTCGTCAACGGTTAGAATGTACTTTTTTCCTCTACTTAGTAAATTATTTCTACGGGCCTTATTATTATTAATTATTGACTCGTCTGATTGTTTTCACAATCTTGATGTTATCGATTTTTTTAAGCGTGGTGTCTTCAGCAACTTTTACTTGATAAAATTACCCTTTTGCATTTTACTACCACATTTTAATTGTAAAATATCGATCCTTTTATTGTAGACTTGCGTCATTAGTCATTACTCCGTAGTCCTTCCTGCACAATTGTGATGCCATCTTTCGGTATTTTCGATTACTTGTCGAGAATCTTCACTCTCAAGTATATCGGTTAATGTGACTATTGTAATGGTATTGTGGCTTTGTTCTTTGTTGTTTGTATTTCACAGTATAAAACACAATGACTCTTAAGTCAGCCTCTTGTTTTTTAATTAGGTACTCTCTTATCGATTACTAGTTTTAGAGCGCACTGCAGGAATAATCACGTTTTACACCGGAATTATTTGAGCTGTACATACAAGTGGTCGATACACAAGTATATAAAGTTCTAGAGATTTTTGTAGTAATGTAATGGGTATATTAATGTAATACAAGAAAGCAGGTCGAGCGCTTAAGTTAATAGGTTCCTGCGGTATGGTAGCAGCAATAGTATGCGGTATGGTGCGTTGACATACATTTTTAGCCGCGAGCCTTTTAAGAGACACGCTCGAATGTTACGTCATATTCCACTTCGCTCTACCACTCCCATACGGAGGACCCAACTGAGATAAGCGTAGTTGTAATTTTGTTTAATGTAGTCTTACCTTCGGGTGAAGGTACATCTTCTACGTTACCCGGTAGTTTATCTGCTGTTTTTATACCTTCATCTTCTACAATCCGTTCTTCCGTAACTGTAAATATAGCGATTGACGCCTCGTCTTCTTTTTTCACAGTGGTAATTTCAGCCACCTTGACTTTCTCCGATACTACTTTTGTAATTTGAGCGGTATTTTGTAATTTGTAATGTGTCGTCAGTAATTTCAACTGATTTGTGTATAGATAAGATATGTGTATAATTGTATTGTTGTTCAGTAATGAATTATGTAGTTTTTATTTTGAAGTGTGTCTCCCTTTCAATTGTACGAGTTGTAATTTTCTTTTGTATAAACTTACCTTCGAGAGTCTCTGCTTTTTCAACCATGACATGTTCTTGCAGCTCCACAATCTCCGTTGGTTTTGTATATTCATCGTCTGAAACCTGTTGCTCGATAACTGTAACTGTAGTGACTGGCGACTTGTTATTATTTTCTACAATTGCCATATCCTTTACCTCTTCCTTTGGCTCCTTCTTCTTTTTTATTATTGATTCTGATATTTGATCTTTATCAGGCTCTTGCACTTCGGTTACAGTGACTGTAGTAACAGGAATTTCGTCTTCTTTCTGCACTATAACTATCTCAGTGACCTCATCCTTAGGTCTCTTTTTCTTTTTGATAATTCGTTCTGTTGTTTTCACGGATTTTATATCACCAGTTTCAGTTCGCACTGCACTAACGTTAACAGTTTCAGGTATGTCTCCCGTAATTTGGGCTGTGTCTTGTTGATATAGTGTGACCAGTGGTGTGAATGTGTCATCTGTAAGTTCTTCTGTTTTGTGTATTGATGTAATGGGTATATTTGTGTCTTGTTGTTCAGTAATTATTTGTTTGGGATATACTTCGACGCCTATTTTCTTTTTAATTGTACGTGTTATGACTTTGTTACGTGTAATCTTACCTTCAGGAGTTTCTACCTCTTCCACAGTTACTTGTTCGGGAACCACCACAACTTCTGTTGGTATCGTATCTTCATGAACTGAAATATGTTGATCGGTAACTTTAACCGTAGGGAATGGCACTTCGTCATCTTTTTCGACGGTTTTAATTTCCGTCACCTCTTCCTTAGGCCCCATTTTCTTTTTAATTATACGTTTTGATGTTTTAACCTTTTCTACATCACCAGTTTCTGTGTGCACTTGTGTCACTTCAACTTTTTCCGGTATTTCTTCAATAGTAAATGCGGTTACTGGGTTATCTTTGAGCGTAAAATCGGATATAGTACCATCTGTAAACTCCTCTATCGTATTAACTGACACTACAGGTCTTTTATCGTCTTCCTGCTCGGTTGTATTTTCCATTGTTTCTGCTTTGGGACCCACCTTCTTTTCAATAATTCGTTTCGTCTTTTTAATATGCTTCGGTGTACCATCAGGGTTTTCAGTCTCTTGCAAAATTATTTCTTCCGGCAACTCGAGGACTTCAGGAGGATATACCTCTTCTTTATCAGGTTCTTGCACGTCAGTTACAGTGATTGTATTAACCGGACTATCGTCTCGTTTCTTCACTATAGATATTTCAGTCACTTCTTCCTTAGATGCCGTTTTCTTTTTGATGATTTGTTTTGTTGTGTTCACGGTCTTAATGTTACCAGTTTCCGATTGCACTAAAGTAACGTTAACAGTTTCAGGTAACACTTCAGCTAAATGAGCTGCATCCGGTTGATATTGCAAGTCAAGTGGTGTGGATGTGTCATCTGTAAATTCTTCTGTTTTGTGTACCAATGATATGAGTGTATCATTCATGGGTGTGTCTTGTTGTGCAGTAGTGATTTGAGTGGTTTCTACTTTAGGCCTTGTTGTCTTTTTAATTGTACGTTTTGTGATTTTCTTGTGTGTAATCTTACCTTCGGGAATTTCTTCTACTTCAGCTGTTACTTGTTCGGGAAGCTCCACAACCTCTGTAGGTTTCGTGTCTTCATCGTCGGAAATTTGTTGCTCGGTAACTGTAACTGTAGTGACAGGCGCCTCGTCATCCTTTTCTATAGTTGTGATTTCCGTCAGATCTTCCTTAGGCCCCTTCTTCTTTTCAATTATTCGTTTTGATGTTTTAACCTTTTTTACATCACCTGTTTCGGTGCTAACTTGTGTCACTTCCACCTTTCCCGGTATTTCTTCGATAACGTGTGCGGATTCTGGCTTGTCTTTGAGTACGAATTCTGATATAGTGTCATCTGTAAGCTCTTCAGTTGTTGACTCAGTCACAACAGGTGCTTTATCGTCTTCCTGCTCAGTGGTGATTTCCGTTATTTCCACTTTAGGACACACTTCCTTTTTAATAGTTCGTTTCGTCTTCTTAATCTGAGTTAATGTACCATTTGGGGCTTTACTCTCTTCCACAACCATTTCCTCCGGCAAATCGAAGACTTCAGTAGGATGGACATCTTCTTTCACAGGCTCTTGCGCTTCAGTTACAGTGACTGTAGTGACAGGAGTTTCGTCATCTTTCTGCACTGTAACTAACTCAGTGGTCTCGTACTTAGGTCCCTTCTTCTTTTTGATAACTTGTTTTGATGTTTTCACGGTCTCAATGTCACCACTTACCGTTCGCACAGAAGTAACGTTGACAGTTTCGGGTAACACTTCAGATATTTGGGCTGTGTCTAGTCGATATAGTGTGTCTAGTGGTGTCAATGTGTCATCAGTAAGTTCTTCTGTTATGTGTATAAATGTAATGGGTAAATCATTGTCTTGTAGTTCAGTAATGATTTGTGTAGTGTCTAGTTTGGGGCGTGTTTTCTTTGTAATTGTACGTGTTGTGATTTTTTTGTGTGTGATCTTACCTTCAGGAGTTTCGTCTTCTTCGACAGTTACTTGTTCGGGAAGCTCTACAACCTCTGTAGGTATCGTGTCTTCATCCTCTGAAATCTGTTGCTCGATAACTGTAGCCGTAGTGAATGGCGCCTCGTCATCCTTTTCGACAGTTATAATTTCTGTCACCTCTTCCTTAGGCCCCTTCTTCTTTTTTATAACACGTTTTGATGTTTTAACCTTTTTCACATCACCCGTATCGGTGCGCACTTGTGTCACTTCGACTCTTTCCGGTGTTTCTTCTATAACTTGTGCGGTTTCTGGTTTGTCATTGAGTGTGAATTTAGATATAGTGTCATCTGTGAGCTCTGTGGTTGTAGACACAGTCACAACAGGTGCATTATCGCCTTCTTGCTCAGTGGTGATTTCCGTTATTTCCACTTTAGGACCCACTTTCTTTTTAATAGTTCGTTTCGTCTTCTTAATCTGCGTTAATGTACCATCTGGGGCTTTACTCTCTTCCATAACCACTTCCTCCGGCAACTCGAAGACTTCAGTAGGATGGACATCTTCTTTAACAGGCTCTTGCGCTTCGGTTACAGTGACTGTAGTGACAGGAGTATCGTCTTCTTTCTGCGCTGTAACTATCTCAGTGACCTCGTATTTAGGTCCCTTCTTCTTTTTGATAACTTGTTTTGTTGTTTTCACGATCTCAATGTCACCACTTACTGTTCGCACAGAAGTAACGTAAACAGTTTCGGGTAACACTTCAGATATTTGGGCTGTGTCTAGTCGATATAGTGTGTCTAGTGGTGTCAATGTGTCATCAGTAAGTTCTTCTGTTTTGTGTATAGATGTAATGGGTATATCATTGTCTTGTAGTTCAGTAATGATTTGTGTAGTGTCCTGTTTGGGGCCTGTTTTCTTTTTAATTGTACGTGTTGTGATTTTCTTGTGTGTGATCTTACCTTCAGGAGTAATTACTTCTTCGGGAAGCTCTAAAATTTCTATTGGTTTCGTGTCTTCATCGTCTGACATCTGTTGCTCGGTAACTGTAACCGTAGTGAATGGCGCCTCGTCATCCTTTTCGACAGTTATAATTTCTGTCACCTCTTCCTTAGGCCCCTTCTTCTTTTTTATTACACGTTTTGATGTTTTAACCATTTTCACATCACCCGTTTCGGTGCGCACTTGTGTCACTTCGACTCTTTCCGGTGTTTCTTCTATAACTTGTGCGGTTTCTGGTTTGTCATTGAGCGTGAATTCAGATATAGTGTCATCTGTGAGCTCTGTGGTTGTAGACACAGTCACAACAGGTGCATTATCGCCTTCCTGCTCAGTGGTGATTTCCGTTGTTTCCACTTTGGGACCTACCTTCTTTTTAATAGTTCGTTTCGTCTTCTTAATCTGTTTTGGTGTGCCATCTAGCGCTTTAGTCTCTTCCACAACTATTTCTTCAGGTAACTCGACAAATTGTGTAGGTTGAAATTCTTCTTTAGCAGGCTTTTCCATTTCGGTAACAGTGACTGTAGTAACCGAAGTTTCGTCTTCTTTCTGCACTGTGACTATCTCAGTAACTTCTTCTTTAGGTCCCTTCTTCTTTTTGATCACTCGTTTAGTTGTTTTCACGGTCTGAATGTCTCCAGTTTCCGTGCGCACTGCAGTAACGTTGACAGTTTCGGGTAACTTTTCCGTAACTTGCGCTGTGTCTGGTTGATATAGTGTGTCCAGTGGTGTCAATGTGTAGTCAGTAAGTTCTTCTGTTTTGTGTACAGATGTAATGGGTATATCATTGTCTTGTTGTTCAGTAATGATTTGTGTGGTCTCTACTTTAGGGCCTGTTTTCTTTTTAATTGTACGTTTTGTGATTTTCTTAAGTGTGATCTTACCTTCAGGAGTTTCTACTTCTTCGACAGTTACTTGTTCGGGAAGCTCCACTATCTCTGATGGTTTTATGTCTTCGTCGTCTGAAATATGTTGCTCGGTAACTGTAACCGTAGTGAATGGCGCCTCGTCATCCTTTTCAACAGTTATAATTTCTGTCACCTCTTCCTTAGGCCCCTTCTTCTTTTTTATAACACGTTTTGATGTTTTAACCTTTTTCACATCACCCGTTTCGGTGCGCACTTGTGTCACTTCGACTCTTTCCGGTGTTTCTTCTATAACTTGTGCGGTTTCTGGTTTGTCATTGAGCGTAAATTCAGATATAGTGTCATCTGTGAGCTCTGTCGTTGTAGACACAGTCACAACAGGTGCATTATCGCCTTCTTGCTCAGTGGTGATTTCCGTTGTTTCCACTTTGGGACCTACCTTCTTTTTAATAGTTCGTTTCGTCTTTTTAATCTGTTTTGGTGTGCCATCTGGGGCTTTAGTCTCTTCCACAACTATTTCTTCAGGTAACTCGACAACTTGTGTAGGTTGAAATTCTTCTTTAGAGGGCTCTTCCATTTTGGTAACAGTCACTGTAGTAACCGGAGTTTCGTCTTCTTTCTGCACTGTGACTATCTCAGTAACTTCTTCTTTAGGTCCTTTCTTCTTTTTGATCACTCGTTTAGTTGTTTTCACGGTCTGAATGT
Source organism: Blastobasis lacticolella (assembly GCA_905147135.1). Classification (NCBI taxonomy): domain Eukaryota; kingdom Metazoa; phylum Arthropoda; class Insecta; order Lepidoptera; family Blastobasidae; genus Blastobasis; species Blastobasis lacticolella. The sequence continues at coordinate 23,187,942 of LR990039.1, forward strand.
CACCAGTTTCCATGCGCACTGCAGTAACGTTGACAGTTTCGGGTAACTCTTCCGTAACATGCGCTGTGTCTGGTTGATATAGTGTGTCCAGTGGTGTCAATGTGTCGTCAGTAAGTTCTTCTGTTTTGTGTACAGATGTAATGGGTATCTCATTGTCTTGTTGTTCAGTAATGATTTGTGTAGTTTCTACTTTAGGGCCTGTTTTCTTTTTAATTGTACGTTTTGTGATTATTTTGTGTGTAATCTTACCTTCAGGAGTTTCGTCTTCTTCGACAGTTACTTGTTCGGGAAGCTCTACAATCTCTGTAGGTATCGTGTCTTCATCTTCTGAAATCTGTTGCTCGGTAACTGTAACCGTAGTGAATGGCGCCTCGTCATCCTTTTCGACAGTTATAATTTCTGTCACCTCTTCCTTAGGCCCCTTCTTCTTTTTTATAACACGTTTTGATGTTTTAACCTTTTTCACATCACCCGTTTCGGTGCGCACTTGTGTCACTTCGACTCTTTCCGGTGTTTCTTCTATAACTTGTGCGGTTTCTGGTTTGTCATTGAGCGTAAATTCAGATATAGTGTCATCTGTGAGCTCTGTCGTTGTAGACACAGTCACAACAGGTGCATTATCGCCTTCTTGCTCAGTGGTGATTTCCGTTGTTTCCACTTTGGGACCTACCTTCTTTTTAATAGTTCGTTTCGTCTTTTTAATCTGTTTTGGTGTGCCATCTGGGGCTTTAGTCTCATCTACAACTATTTCTTCAGGTAACTCGACAACTTGTGTAGGTTGAAATTCTTCTTTAGCAGGCTCTTCCATTTCGGTAACAGTGACTGTAGTAACCGGAGTTTCGTCTTCTTTCTGCACTGTGATTATCTCAGTAACTTCTTCTTTAGGTCCCTTTTTCTTTTTGATCACTCGTTTAGTTGTTTTCACGGTCTTAATGTCACCAGTTTCCGTGCGCACTGCAGTAACGTTGACAGTTTCGGGTAACTCTTCCGTAATTTGCGCTGTGTTTGGTTGATATAGTGTGTTCAGTGGTGTCAATGTGTCGTCAATAAGTTCTTCTGTTGTGTGTACAGATGTAATGGGTATCTCATTGTCTTGTTGTTCAGTAATGATTTGTGTAGTTTCTACTTTAGGGCCTGTTTTCTTTTTAATTGTACGTTTTGTGATTTTCTTAAGTGTGATCTTACCTTCAGGAGTTTCTACTTCTTCGACAGTTACTTGTTCGGGGAGCTCCACAATCTCTAATGGTTTCGTGTCTTCATCCTCTGAAATCTGTTGCTCGGTGACTGTAACTGTAGTGACAGGCGCCTCGTCATCCTTTTCTATAGTTGTGATTTCCGTCACCTCTTCCTTAGGCCCCATCTTCTTTTTAATTATACGTTTTGTTGTTTTAACCATATTCACATCACCCGTTTTAGTGCGTACTTTTGTCACTTCGACTTTTTCCGGTATTTCTTCGATCACTTGAGCGGTTTCTGGTTGGTCTCTGCGCATCAAATCGGATATAGTATCATCGGTGAACTCTTCCGTCGTATAAACTGACACTACAGGTGCTTTATCGTCTTCCTGCTCAGTGGTGATTTCCGTTGTTTCCACTTTGGGACCTACCTTCTTTTTAATAGTTCGTTTCGTCTTTTTAATCTGTTTTGGTGTGCCATCTGGGGCTTTAGTCTCTTCCACGACTATTTCTTCAGGTAACTCGACTACATGTGTAGGTTGAAATTCTTCTTTAGCAGGCTCTTCCATTTTGGTAACAGTGACTGTAGTAACCGGAGTTTCGTCTTCTTTCTGCACTGTGACTATTTCAGTAACTTCTTCTTTAGGTCCCTTCTTCTTTTTGATCACTCGTTTAGTTGTTTTTACTGTCTGAATGTCACCAGTTTCCGTGCGCACTGCAGTAACGTTGACAGTTTCGGGTAACTCTTCCGTAATTTGCGCTGTCTTTGGTTGATATAGTGTGTTCAGTGGTGTCAATGTGTCGTCAATAAGTTCTTCTGTTGTGTGTACAGATGTAATGGGTATCTCATTGTCTTGTTGTTCAGTAATGATTTGTGTAGTTTCTACTTTAGGGCCTGTTTTCTTTTTAATTGTACGTTTTGTGATTTTCTTGTGTGTAATCTTACCTTCAGGAGTTTCTACTTCTTCGACAGTTACTTGTTCGGGGAGCTCTACAATCTCTGTAGGTATCGTGTCTTCATCCTCTAAAATCTGTTGCTCGGTGACTGTAACTGTAGTGACAGGCGCCTCGTCATCCTTTTCTATAGTTGTGATTTCCGTCACCTCTTCCTTAGGCCCTATCTTCTTTTTAATTATACGTTTTGTTGTTTTAACCATATTCACATCACCCGTTTTAGTGCGTACTTTTGTCACTTCGACTTTTTCCGGTATTTCTTCGATCACTTGAGCGGTTTCTGGTTGGTCTCTGCGCATAAAATCGGATATAGTATCATCGGTGAACTCTTCCGTCCTATAAACTGACACTACAGGTGCTTTATCGTCTTCCTGCTCAGTGGTGATTTCCGTTGTTTCCACTTTGGGACCTACCTTCTTTTTAATAGTTCGTTTCGTCTTTTTAATCTGTTTTGGTGTGCCATCTGGGGCTTTAGTCTCTTCCACAACTATTTCTTCAGGTAACTCGACTACATGTGTAGGTTGAAATTCTTCTTTAGCAGGCTCTTCCATTTTGGTAACAGTGACTGTAGTAACCGGAGTTTCGTCTTCTTTCTGCACTGTGACTATTTCAGTAACTTCTTCTTTAGGTCCCTTCTTCTTTTTGATCACTCGTTTAGTTGTTTTTACGGTCTGAATGTCACCAGTTTCCGTGCGCACTGCAGTAACGTTGACAGTTTCGGGTAACTCTTCCGTAACTTGCGCTGTGTCTGGTTGATAAAGTGTGCCCAGTGGTGTCAATGTGTCGTCAGTAAGTTCTTCTGTTTTGTGTACAGATGTAATGGGTATATCATTGTCTTGTTGTTCAGTAATGATTTGTGTAGTTTCTACTTTAGGGCCTGTTTTCTTTTTAATTGTACGTTTTGTGATTTTTTTGTGTGTAATCTTACCTTCAGGAGTTTCGTCTTCTTCGACAGTTACTTGTTCGGGAAGCTCTACAATCTCTGTAGGTATCGTGTCTTCATCCTCTAAAATCTGTTGCTCGGTAACTGTAACCGTAGTGAATGGCGCCTCGTCATCCTTTTCAACAGTTATAATTTCTGTCACCTCTTCCTTAGGCCCCTTCTTCTTTTTTATAACACGTTTTGATGTTTTAACATTTTTCACATCACCCGTTTCGGTGCGCACTTGTGTCACTTCGACTCTTTCCGGTGTTTCTTCTATAACTTGTGCGGTTTCTGGTTTGTCATTGAGCGTGAATTCAGATATAGTGTCATCTGTGAGCTCTGTCGTTGTAGACACAGTCACAACAGGTGCATTATCGCCTTCCTGCTCAGTGGTGATTTCCGTTGTTTCCACTTTGGGACCTACCTTCTTTTTAATAGTTCGTTTCGTCTTTTTAATCTGTTTTGGTGTGCCATCTGGGGCTTTAGTCTCTTCTACAACTATTTCTTCAGGTAACACGACAACTTGTGTAGGTTGAAATTCTTCTTTAGCAGGCTCTTCCATTTCGGTAACAGTGACTGTAGTAACCGGAGTTTCGTCTTCTTTCTGCACTGTGACTATTTCAGTAACTTCTTCTTTAGGTCCCTTCTTCTTTTTGATCACTCGTTTAGTTGTTTTTACGGTCTGAATGTCACCAGTTTCCGTGCGCACTGCAGTAACGTTGACAGTTTCGGGTAACTCTTCCGTAACTTGCGCTGTGTCTGGTTGATATAGTGTGCCCAGTGGTGTCAATGTGTCGTCAGTAAGTTCTTCTGTTTTGTGTACAGATGTAATGGGTATATCATTGTCTTGTTGTTCAGTAATGATTTGTGTAGTTTCTACTTTAGGGCCTGTTTTCTTTTTAATTGTACGTTTTGTGATTTTTTTGTGTGTAATCTTACCTTCAGGAGTTTCGTCTTCTTCGACAGTTACTTGTTCGGGAAGCTCTACAATCTCTGTAGGTATCGCGTCTTCATCCTCTGAAATCTGTTGCTCGGTAACTGTAACCGTAGTGAATGGCGCCTCGTCATCCTTTTCGACAGTTATAATTTCTGTCACCTCTTCCTTAGGCCCCTTCTTCTTTTTTATAACACGTTTTGATGTTTTAACCTTTTTCACATCACCCGTTTCGGTGCGCACTTGTGTCACTTCGACTCTTTCCGGTGTTTCTTCTATAACTTGTGCTGTTTCTGGTTTGTCATTGAGCGTGAATTCAGATATAGTGTCATCTGTGAGCTCTGTCGTTGTAGACACAGTCACAACAGGTGCATTATCGCCTTCTTGCTCAGTGGTGATTTCCGTTGTTTCCACTTTGGGACCTACCTTCTTTTTAATAGTTCGTTTCGTCTTTTTAATCTGTTTTGGTGTGCCATCTGGGGCTTTAGTCTCTTCTACAACTATTTCTTCAGGTAACTCGACAACTTGTGTAGGTTGAAATTCTTCTTTAGCAGGCTCTTCCATTTTGGTAACAGTGACTGTAGTAACCGGAGTTTCGTCTTCTTTCTGCACTGTGATTATCTCAGTAACTTCTTCTTTAGGTCCCTTTTTGTTTTTGATTACTCGCTTAGTTGTTTTCACGGTCTTAATGTCACCAGTTTCCGTGCGCACTGCAGTAACGTTGACAGTTTCGGGTAACTCTTCCGTAACTTGCGCTGTGTCTGGTTGATATAGTGTGTCCAGTGGTGTCAATGTGTCAGTAAGTTCTTCTGTTTTGTGTACAGATGTAATGGGTATCTCATTGTCTTGTTGTTCAGTAATGATTTGTGTAGTTTCTACTTTAGGGCCTGTTTTCTTTTTAATTGTACGTTTTGTGATTTTTTTGTGTGTAATCTTACCTTCAGGAGTTTCTACTTCTTCGACAGTTACTTGTTCGGGGAGCTCCACAATCTCTAATGGTTTCGTGTCTTCATCCTCTGAAATCTGTTGCTCGGTGACTGTAACTGTAGTGACAGGCGCCTCGTCATCCTTTTCTATAGTTGTGATTTCCGTCACCTCTTCCTTAGGCCCCATCTTCTTTTTAATTATACGTTTTGTTGTTTTAACCATATTCACATCACCCGTTTTAGTGCGTACTTTTGTCACTTCGACTTTTTCCGGTATTTCTTCGATCACTTGAGCGGTTTCTGGTTGGTCTCTGCGCATAAAATCGGATATAGTATCATCGGTGAACTCTTCCGTCCTATAAACTGACACTACAGGTGCTTTATCGTCTTCCTGCTCAGTGGTGATTTCCGTTGTTTCCACTTTGGGACCTACCTTCTTTTTAATAGTTCGTTTCGTCTTTTTAATCTGTTTTGGTGTGCCATCTGGGGCTTTAGTCTCTTCCACAACTATTTCTTCAGGTAACTCGACAACTTGTGTAGGTTGAAATTCTTCTTTAGAGGGCTCTTCCATTTTGGTAACAGTCACTGTAGTAACCGGAGTTTCGTCTTCTCTTTGTACTGTGACTATCTCAGTTACTTCTACCTTAGGTCCCTTCTTCTTTTTGATCACTCGTTTAGTTGTTTTCACGGTCTCAATGTCACCAGTTTCCGTGCGCACTGCAGTAACGTTGACAGTTTCGGGTAACTCTTCCGTAACTTGCACTGTGTCTGGTTGATATAGTGTGTCCAGTGGTGTCAATGTGTCATCAGTAAGTTCTTCTGTTTTGTGTACAGATGTAATGGGTATCTCATTGTCTTGATGTTCAGTAATGATTTGTGTAGTTTCTACTTTAGGGCCTGTTTTCTTTTTAATTGTACATTTTGTGATTTTTTTGTGTGTAATCTTACCTTCAGGAGTTTCGTCTTCTTCGACAGTTACTTGTTCGGGAAGCTCTACAATATCTGTAGGTATCGTGTCTTCATCCTCTGAAATCTGTTGCTCGGTAACTGTAACCGTAGTGAATGGCGCCTCGTCATCCTTTTCGACAGTTATAATTTCTGTCACCACTTCCTTAGGCCCCTTCTTCTTTTTTATAACACGTTTTGATGTTTTAACCTTTTTCACATCACCCGTTTCGGTGCGCACTTGTGTCACTTCGACTCTTTCCGGTGTTTCTTCTATAACTTGTGCTGTTTCTGATTTGTCATTGAGCGTGAATTCAGATAAAGTGTCATCTGTGAGCTCTATCGTTGTAGACACAGTCACAACAGGTGCATTATCGCCTTCTTGCTCAGTGGTGATTTCCGTTGTTTCCACTTTGGGACCTACCTTCTTTTTAATAGTTCGTTTCGTCTTTTTAATCTGTTTTGGTGTGCCATCTGGGGCTTTAGTCTCTTCCACAACTATTTCTTCAGGTAACTCGACAACTTGTGTAGGTTGAAATTCTTCTTTAGAGGGCTCTTCCATTTTGGTAACAGTCACTGTAGAAACCGGAGTTTCGTCTTCTTTTTGCACTGTGACTATCTCAGTAACTTCTACCTTAGGTCCCTTCTTCTTTTTGATCACTCGTTTAGTTGTTTTCACGGTCTTAATGTCACCAGTTTCCGTGCGCACTGCAGTAACGTTGACAGTTTCGGGTAACTCTTCCGTAACTTGCACTGTGTCTGGTTGATATAGTGTGTCCAGTGGTGTCAATGTGTCATCAGTAAGTTCTTCTGTTTTGTGTACAGATGTAATGGGTATATCATTGTCTTGTTGTTCAGTAATGATTTGTGTGGTCTCTACTTTAGGGCCTGTTTTCTTTTTAATTGTACGTTTTGTGATTTTCTTGTGTGTGATCTTACCTTGAGGAGTTTCTACTTCTTCGACAGTGACTTGTTCGGGGAGCTCAACAATCTCTGATGGTTTCGTGTCTTCATCCTCTGAAATCTGTTGCTCGGTCACTGTAACTGTAGTGATAGGCGCCTCGTCATCCTTTTCTACCGTTGTTATTTCCGTCACCTCTTCCTTAGGCCCCTTCTTCTTTTTTATAACACGTTTTGATGTTTTAACCTTTTTCACATCACCCGTTTCGGTGCGCACTTGTGTCACTTCGACTCTTTCCGGTGTTTCTTCTAAAATTTGTGCGGTTTCTGGTTTGTCATTGAGCGTGAATTCAGATATAGTGTCATCTGTGAGCTCTGTGGTTGTAGACACAGTCACAACAGGTGCATTATCGCCTTCCTGCTCAGTGGTGATTTCCGTTGTTTCCACTTTGGGACCTACCTTCTTTTTAATGGTACGTTTAGACTTTTTAATTTGTTTTGGTGTGCCATCTAGCGCTTTAGTCTCTTCCACAACTATTTCTTCAGGTAACTCGACAACTTGTGTAGGTTGAAATTCTTCTTTAGCAGGCTCTTCCATTCCGGTAACAGTGACTGTAGTCACCGGAGTTTCGTCTTCTTTCTGCACTGTGACTATCTCTGTTATTTCTTCCTTAGGTCCCTTTTTATTTTTAATTATTCGTTTTGTTGTTTTCACGGTCTTAATGTCACCAGTTTCCGTGCGCACTGCAGTAACGTTGACAGTTTCGGGTAACTCTTCCGTAATTTGTGCTGTGTCTAGTTGATATAGTGTGTCCAGTGGAGTCGATGTGTCATCAGTAAGTTCTTCGGTTTTGTGTACAGATGTAATGGGTATATCATTGTCTTGTTGTTCAGTAATGATTTGTGTGGTCTCTACTTTAGGGCCTGTTTTCTTTTTAATTGTACGTTTTGTGATTTTCTTGTGTGTGATCTTACCTTCAGGAGTTTCTACTTCTTCGACAGTTACTTGTTCGGGAAGCTCCACTATCTCTGATGGTTTAATGTCTTCGTCGTCTGAAATATGTTGCTCGGTAACTGTAACTGTAGTAACAGGCGCCTCGTCATCCTTTTCTACCGTTGTTATTTCCGTCACCTCTTCCTTCGGCCCCTTTTTCCTTCTAATTACACGTTTTGATGATTTAACCTTTTTCACATCTCCCGTTTCGGTGCGCTCTTCCGTCACCTCAACTTTCTCCGGTATTTCTTCAAAAACTTGAGCAGTATCTGGCTGATCTCTAAGTGTGAAATCGGCTATAGCATCATATGTAAGCTCCTCTGTTGTATGCACTGTCACTACAGGTGCTTTATCGTCTTCCTGCTCAGTAGTGATTTCTGTAGTTTCCACTTTCGGACCGACTTTCTTTTTGATAGTTCGCTTTGTCTTTTTAACGTGCTTCGGTGTACCATCTGGAGCTTTACTCTCTTCAACAACGATTTCTTCTGGCAACTCGACAATCTCAGTATGTTGAACGTCTTCTTTTTCGGGCCGCTGTTCTTCGGATACGGTAACTGTAGTTACTGGAGCTTCGTCTTCTTGCTGTACAGTTACAATCTCCGTGACTTCCTGTTTCGGCCCCTTTTTCTTTTTGATTATTCGTTTTGTTGTTTTCACGGTTTTGATGTCACCGGTTTCTGTACGCACTGCGGTGACACTTACTGTTTCAGGTAGTTCTTCTGTTATTTGAGCTGTGTCGGGTTTGTATATCGTGTCAAGTGGAGTCGTTGTGTCATCAATAAATTCTTCTGTTTTGTGTACTGATGTAATGGGTGTCTCGTTGTCTTGTTGTTCAGTAATTATTACAGTGGTTTCCACTTTAGGGCCAGTTTTCTTTTTAATTGTACGTTTTGTAATTTTGTTTTGTGCAGTCTTACCTTCAGGAGATTTAATTTCTTCGACGGTGACTTGTTCCGGAAGTTCTACGATTTCAACAGGTTTAGTGTCTTCCTCTTCAGGTACCAGTTGCTCGATGACAGTGACCGTAGTGACCGGCGCTTCGTCTTCTTTTTCTATTGTTGTGATTTCAGTAACTTCTTCCTTAGGTCCCTTCTTCTTTTTGATAATACGTTTCGACGTTTTTACTTTTTTAACATCACCCGTTTCGGTGCGCACTTGTGTCACCTCGACTTTTTCCGGAACTTCCTCGATAACTTGAGCAGTGTCTGGCTTATGCTTGAGTGTGAATTCGGTGATAGTGTCATCTGTGAGCTCCTCTGTTGTATGGACTGTCACAACAGGTGCTTTGTCATCTTCCTGCTCAGTTGTGATTTCTGTTGTTTCCACTTTCGGACCGATCTTCTTTTTTATAGTTCGCTTTGTCTTTTTAACGTGTTTCGGTGTACCATCTGGAGCTTTACTCTCTTCAACAACGATTTCTTCTGGCAACTCGACAATCTTAGTAGATTGAACGTCTTCTTTTTCGGGCCGCTGTTCTTCGGATACGGTAACTGTAGTTACTGGAGCTTCGTCTTCTTGCTGTACAGTTACAATCTCCGTGACTTCCTGTTTCGGCCCCTTTTTCTTTTTGATTATTCGTTTTGTTGTTTTCACGGTTTTGATGTCACCGGTTTCTGTACGCACTGCGGTGACACTTACTGTTTCAGGTAGTTCTTCTGTTATTTGTGCTGTGTCGGGCTTGTACATCGTGTCAAGTGGAGTCGTTGTGTCATCAGTTATTTCTTCTGTTTTGTGTACTGATGTAATTGGTGTCTCGTTGTCTTGTTGTTCAGTAATTATTTCAGTAGTTTCCACTTTAGGACCAGATTTCTTTTTAATTACACGTTTTGTGATTTTCTTTTGTGTAGTCTTACCTTCAGGAGATTTAATTTCTTCGATGGTGACTTGTTCCGGAAGTTCTACGATATCAATAGGTTTGGTGTCTTCCTCTTCAGGTACCTGTTGCTCGATGACAGTGACTGTAGTGACCGGCGCTTCGTCTTCTGTTTCGATAGTGGTGATTTCGGTAACTACTTCCTTAGGTCCCTTCTTCTTTTTGATAATACGTTTCGACGTTTTTACTTTTTTAACATCACCCGTTTCGGTGCGCACTTGTGTCACCTCGACTTTTTCCGGAACTTCCTCGATAACTTGAGCGGTGTCTGGTTTATCCTTGAGTGTGAAGTCGGTTATGGTGTCATCTGTAAGCTCCTCTGTTGTATGCACTGTCACAATAGGTGCTTTATCATCTTCCTGTTCAGTTGTAATTTCTGTAGTTTCTACTTTCGGACCAACCTTCTTTTTGATAGTTCGCTTAGTCTTTTTAACGTGCTTCGGTGTACCATCTGGAGCTTTACTCTCTTCAACAACGATTTCTTCTGGTAACTCGACAATTTCGGTAGGTTGAACTTCTTCTTTTTCATGCCGCTGCTCTTCGGAGACGGTGACTGTAGTTACTGGAGCTTCGTCTTCTTGTTGTACAGTTACAATCTCCGTGACTTCCTGTTTCGGTCCTTTTTTCTTTTTGATTATTCGTTTTGTTGTTTTTACGGTTTTAATGTCACCGGTTTCTGTACGCACTGCGGTGACACTAACTGTCTCAGGTAGTTCTTCTGTTATTTGAGCTGTGTCGGGTTTGTATATCGTGTCAAGTGGAGTCGTTGTGTCATCAATAAATTCTTCTGTTTTGTGTACTGATGTAATGGGTGTCTCGTTGTCTTGTTGTTCAGTAATTATTACAGTGGTTTCCACTTTAGGGCCAGTTTTCTTTTTAATTGTACGTTTTGTAATTTTGTTTTGTGCAGTCTTACCTTCAGGAGATTTAATTTCTTCGACGGTGACTTGTTCCGGAAGTTCTACGATATCAATAGGTTTGGTGTCTTCCTCTTCAGGTACCTGTTGCTCGATGACAGTGACTGTAGTGACCGGCGCTTCGTCTTCTGTTTCGATAGTGGTGATTTCGGTAACTACTTCCTTAGGTCCCTTCTTCTTTTTGATAATACGTTTCGACGTTTTTACTTTTTTCACATCACCCGTTTCGGTGCGCACTTGTGTCACCTCGACTTTCTCCGGAACTTCCTCGATAACTTGAGCGGTGTCTGGTTTATCCTTGAGTGTGAAGTCGGTTATGGTGTCATCTGTAAGCTCCTCTGTTGTATGCACTGTCACAATAGGTGCTTTATCATCTTCCTGTTCAGTTGTAATTTCTGTAGTTTCTACTTTCGGACCAACCTTCTTTTTGATAGTTCGCTTAGTCTTTTTAACGTGCTTCGGTGTACCATCTGGAGCTTTACTCTCTTCAACAACGATTTCTTCTGGCAACTCGACAATTTCAGTAGGTTGAACTTCTTCTTTTTCAGGCCGCTGCTCTACGGAGACGGTGACTGTAGTTACTGGAGTTTCGTCTTCTTGCTGTACAGTTACAATCTCCGTGACTTCCTGTTTCGGTCCCTTTTTCTTTTTTATTAATCGTTTTGTTGTTTTTACGGTTTTAATGTCACCGGTTTCTGTACGCACTGCGGTGACACTAACTGTCTCAGGTAGTTCTTCTGTTATTTGAGCTGTGTCGGGTTTGTAAATCGTGTCAAGTGAAGTCGTTGTGTCATCAATAAATTCTTCTGTTTTGTGTACTGATGTAATGGGTGTCTCGTTGTCTTGTTGTTCAGTAATTATTACAGTGGTTTCCACTTTAGGGCCAGATTTCTTTTTAATTGTACGTTTTGTAATTTTCTTTTGTGTAGTCTTACCTTCAGGAGATTTAATTTCTTCGATGGTGACTTGTTCCGGAAGTTCTACGATATCAATAGGTTTGGTGTCTTCCTCTTCAGGTACCTGTTGCTCGATGACAGTGACCGTAGTGACCGGCGCTTCGTCTTCTGTTTCGATAGTAGTGATTTCAGTAACTTCTTCCTTAGGTCCCTTCTTCTTTTTGATAATACGTTTCGACGTTTTTACTTTTTTCACATCACCCGTTTCGGTGCGCACTTGTGTCACCTCGACTTTCTCCGGTACTTCCTCGATAACGTGAGCGGTGTCTGGTTTATCCTTGAGTGTGAAGTCGGTTATGGTGTCATCTGTAAGCTCCTCTGTTGTATGCACTGTCACAATAGGTGCTTTATCATCTTCCTGTTCAGTTGTAATTTCTGTAGTTTCTACTTTCGGACCAATTTTCTTTCTGATAGTTCGCTTAGTCTTTTTAACGTGCTTCGGTGTACCATCTGGAGCTTTACTCTCTTCAACAACGATTTCTTCTGGCAACTCGACAATTTCAGTAGGTTGAACTTCTTCTTTTTCAGGCCGCTGCTCTTCGGAGACGGTGACTGTAGTTACTGGAGCTTCGTCTTCTTGCTGTACAGTTACAATCTCCGTGACTTCCTGTTTCGGTCCCTTTTTCTTTTTGATTATTCGTTTTGTTGTTTTCACGGTTTTAATGTCACCGGTTTCTGTACGCACTGCGGTGACACTAACTGTTTCAGGTAGTTCTTCTGTTATTTGAGCTGTGTCGGGTTTGTATATCGTGTCAAGTGGAGTCGTTGTGTCATCAGTTAATTCTTCTGTTTTGTGTACTGATGTAATTGGTGTCTCGTTGTCATGTTGTTCAGTAATTATTTCAGTGGTTTCCACTTTAGGGCCAGATTTCTTTTTAATTGTACGTTTCGTGATTTTCTTTTGTGTTGTCTTACCTTCAGGAGATTTAATTTCTTCGACGGTGACTTGTTCAGGAAGTTCTACGATTTCAAAAGGTTTAGTGTCTTCCTCTTCAGGTACCTGTTGCTCGATGACAGTGACCGTAGTGACCGGCGCTTCGTCTTCTTTTTCTATTGTTGTGATTTCAGTAACTTCTTCCTTAGGTCCCTTCTTCTTTTTGATAATACGTTTCGACGTTTTTACTTTTTTAACATCACCCGTTTCGGTGCGCACTTGTGTCACCTCGACTTTTTCCGGAACTTCCTCGATAACTTGAGCAGTGTCTGGCTTATGCTTGAGTGTGAATTCGGTGATAGTGTCATCTGTGAGCTCCTCTGTTGTATGGACTGTCACAACAGGTGCTTTGTCATCTTCCTGCTCAGTTGTGATTTCTGTTGTTTCCACTTTCGGACCGATCTTCTTTTTTATAGTTCGCTTTGTCTTTTTAACGTGTTTCGGTGTACCATCTGGAGCTTTACTCTCTTCAACAACGATTTCTTCTGGCAACTCGACAATCTTAGTAGATTGAACGTCTTCTTTTTCGGGCCGCTGTTCTTCGGATACGGTAACTGTAGTTACTGGAGCTTCGTCTTCTTGCTGTACAGTTACAATCTCCGTGACTTCCTGTTTCGGCCCCTTTTTCTTTTTGATTATTCGTTTTGTTGTTTTCACGGTTTTGATGTCACCGGTTTCTGTACGCACTGCGGTGACACTTACTGTTTCAGGTAGTTCTTCTGTTATTTGTGCTGTGTCGGGCTTGTATATCGTGTCAAGTGGAGTCCTTGTGTCATCAGTTATTTCTTCTGTTTTGTGTACTGATGTAATTGGTGTCTCGTTGTCTTGTTGTTCAGTAATTATTTCAGTAGTTTCCACTTTAGGACCAGATTTCTTTTTAATGATACGTTTTGTGATTTTCTTTTGTGTAGTCTTACCTTCGGGAGATTTAATTTCTTCGACGGTGACTTGTTCAGGAAGTTCTACGATTTCAACAGGTTTAGTGTCTTCCTCTTCAGGTACCATTTGCTCGATGACAGTGACCGTAGTGACCGGCGCTTCGTCTTCTTTTTCGATAGTTGTGATTTCAGTAACTTCTTCCCTAGGTCCCTTCTTCTTTTTGATAATACGTTTCGACGTTTTTACTGTTTTCACATCACCCGTTTCGGTGCGCACTTGTGTCACCTCGACTTTTTCCGGAACTTCCTCGATAACTTGAGCAGTGTCTGGCTTATGCTTGAGAGTGAATTCGGCAATAGTGTCATCTGAGAGCTCCTCTGTTGTATGCACTGTCACAATAGGTGCTTTATCATCTTCCTGTTCAGTAGTAATTTCTGTAGTTTCAACGTTCGGACCGACCTTCTTTTTGATAGTTCGCTTTGTCTTTTTAACGTGTTTCGGTGTACCATCTGGAGTTTTACTCTCTTCAACAACGATTTCTTCTGGCAACTCGACAATCTCAGTAGGTTGAACGTCTTCTTTTTCGGGCCGCTGTTCTTCGGATACGGTAACTGTAGTTACTGGAGCTTCGTCTTCTTGCTGTACAGTGACGATCTCCGTGACTTCCTGTTTCGGCCCCTTTTTCTTTTTGATTATTCGTTTTGTTGTTTTCACGGTTTTGATGTCACCGGTTTCTGTACGCACTGCGGTGACACTTACTGTTTCAGGTAGTTCTTCTGTTATTTGTGCTGTGTCGGGCTTGTATATCGTGTCAAGTGGAGTCGTTGTGTCATCAGTTATTTCTTCTGTTTTGTGTACTGATGTAATTGGTGTCTCGTTGTCTTGTTGTTCAGTAATTATTTCAGTAGTTTCCACTTTAGGACCAGATTTCTTTTTAATAATACGTTTTGTGATTTTCTTTTGTGTAGTCTTACCTTCGGGAGATTTAATTTCTTCGACGGTGACTTGTTCAGGAAGTTCTACGATTTCAACAGGTTTAGTGTCTTCCTCTTCAGGTACCAGTTGCTCGATGACAGTGACCGTAGTGACCGGCGCTTCGTCTTCTTTTTCGATAGTTGTGATTTCAGTAACTTCTTCCTTAGGTCCCTTCTTCTTTTTGATAATACGTTTCGACGTTTTTACTTTTTTCACATCACCCGTTTCGGTGCGCACTTGTGTCACCTCGACTTTTTCCGGAACTTCCTCGATAACTTGAGCAGTGTCTGGCTTATGCTTGAGAGTGAATTCGGCAATAGTGTCATCTGAGAGCTCCTCTGTTGTATGTACTGTCACAATAGGTGCTTTATCATCTTCCTGTTCAGTAGTAATTTCTGTAGTTTCAACGTTCGGACCGACCTTCTTTTTGATAGTTCGCTTTGTCTTTTTAACGTGTTTCGGTGTACCATCTGGAGTTTTACTCTCTTCAACAACGATTTCTTCTGGCAACTCGACAATCTCAGTAGGTTGAACGTCTTCTTTTTCGGGCCGCTGTTCTTCGGATACGGTGACTGTAGTTACTGGAGCTTCGTCTTCTTGCTGTACAGTTACAATCTCCGTGACTTCCTGTTTCGGTCCCTTTTTCTTTTTGATTATTCGTTTTGTTGTTTTCACGGTTTTGATGTCACCGGTTTCTGTACGCACTGCGGTGACACTTACTGTTTCAGGTAGTTCTTCTGTTATTTGTGCTGTGTCGGGCTTGTACATCGTGTCAAGTGGAGTCGTTGTGTCATCAGTTATTTCTTCTGTTTTGTGTACTGATGTAATTGGTGTCTCGTTGTCTTGTTGTTCAGTAATTATTTCAGTAGTTTCCACTTTAGGACCAGATTTCTTTTTAATTACACGTTTTGTTATTTTCTTTTGTGTAGTCTTACCTTCGGGAGATTTAATTTCTTCGACGGTGACTTGTTCAGGAAGTTCTACGATTTCAATAGGTTTAGTGTCTTCCTCTTCAGGTACCAGTTGCTCGATGACAGTGACCGTAGTGACCGGCGCTTCGTCTTCTTTTTCGATAGTAGTGATTTCAGTAACTTCTTCCTTAGGTCCCTTCTTCTTTTTGATAATACGTTTCGACGTTTTTACTTTTTTAACATCACCCGTTTCGGTGCGCACTTGTGTCACCTCGACTTTTTCCGGAACTTCCTCGATAACTTGAGCAGTGTCTGGCTTATGCTTGAGTGTGAATTCGGTGATAGTGTCATCTGTGAGCTCCTCTGTTGTATGGACTGTCACAACAGGTGCTTTGTCATCTTCCTGCTCAGTTGTGATTTCTGTTGTTTCCACTTTCGGACCGACCTTCTTTTTGATAGTTCGCTTTGTCTTTTTAACGTGCTTCGGTGTACCATCTAAAGCTTTAGTCTCTTCAACAACGATTTCTTCTGGCAACTCGACAATTTCAGTAGGTTGAACGTCTTCTTTTTCAGGCCGCTGCTCTTCGGATACGGTAACCGTAGTTACTGGAGCTTCGTTTTCTTGCTGTACAGTGACGATCTCCGTGACTTCCTGTTTCGGTCCCTTTTTCTTTTTGATTATTCGTTTTGTTGTTTTCACGGTTTTAATGTCACCGGTTTCTGTACGCACTGCTGTGACACTAACTGTTTCAGGTAGTTCTTCTGTTATTTGAGCTGTGTCGGGCTTGTATACCGTGTCAAATGGAGTCGTTGTGTCATCAGTTATTTCTTCTGTTTTGTGTACTGATGTAATTGGTGTCTCGTTGTCATGTTGTTCAGTAATTATTTCAGTGGTTTCCACTTTAGGGCCAGATTTCTTTTTAATTGTGCGTTTTGTGATTTTCTTTTGTGTTGTCTTACCTTCAGGAGATTTAATTTCTTCGACGGTGACTTGTTCAGGAAGTTCTACGATTTCAAAAGGTTTAGTGTCTTCCTCTTCAGGTACCTGTTGCTCGATGACAGTGACCGTAGTGACCGGCGCTTCGTCTTCTTTTTCTATTGTTGTGATTTCAGTAACTTCTTCCTTAGGTCCCTTCTTCTTTTTGATAATACGTTTCGACGTTTTTACTTTTTTAACATCACCCGTTTCAGTGCGCACTTGTGTCACCTCGACTTTCTCCGGAACTTCCTCGATAACTTGAGCAGTTTCTGGCTTATGCTTGAGAGTGAATTCGGAAATTGTGTCATCTGAGAGCTCTTCTGTTATATGCACTGTCACAATAGGTGCTTTATCATCTTCCTGTTCAGTAGTAATTTCTGTAGTTTCAACGTTCGGACCGACCTTCTTTTTGATAGTTCGCTTTGTCTTTTTAACGTGCTTCAGTGTACCATCTGGAGTTTTACTCTCTTCAACAACGATTTCTTCTGGCAACTCGACAATCTCAGTTGGTTGAACGTCTTCTTTTTCAGGCCGCTGTTCTTCGGATACGGTAACTGTAGTTACTGGAGCTTCGTCTTCTTGCTGTACAGTGACGATCTCCGTGACTTCCTGTTTCGGTCCCTTTTTCTTTTTAATTACTCGTTTTATTGTTTTTACGGTTTTGATGTCACCGGTTTCTGTACGCACTGCGGTGACACTTACTGTTTCAGGTAGTTCTTCTGTTATATGAGCTGTGTCGGGCTTGTATATCGTGTCAAGTGGAGTTGTTGTGTCATCAGTTATTTCTTCTGTTTTGTGTACTGATGTAATTGGTGTCTCGTTATCTTGTTGTTCAGTAATTATTTCAGTGGTTTCCACTTTAGGACCAGATTTCTTTTTAATAATACGTTTTGTGATTTTCTTTTGTGTAGTCTTACCTTCGGGAGATTTAATTTCTTCGACGGTGACTTGTTCAGGAAGTTCTACGATTTCAATAGGTTTAATGTCTTCCTCTTCAGGAACCTGTTGCTCGATGACAGTGACCGTAGTGACCGGCGCTTCGTCTTCTTTTTCTATTGTTGTGATTTCAGTAACTTCTTCCTTAGGTCCCTTCTTCCTTTTGATAATACGTTTCGACGTTTTTACTATTTTAACATCACCCGTTTCGGTGCGCACTTGTGTCACCTCGACTTTCTCCGGTACTTCCTCGATAACTTGAGCGGTGTCTGGCTTGTGCTTGAGTGTGAATTCGGTTATAGTGTCATCTGTGAGCTCCTCTGTTGTGTGGACTGTTACAACAGGTGCTTTGTCATCTTCCTGCTCAGTTGTTATTTCTGTTGTTTCCACTTTCGGACCGACTTTCTTTTTGATAGTTCGCTTTGTCTTTCTAACGTGCTTCGGTGTACCATCTGAAGCCTTACTCTCTTCAACAACGATTTCTTCTGGCAACTCGACAATTTCAGTAGGTTGAACGTCTTCTTTTTCAGGCCGCTGCTCTTCGGATACGGTAACTGTAGTAACTGGAGCTTTATCTTCTTGCTGGATAGTTACGATCTCCGTGACTTCCTGTTTCGGTCCCTTTTTCTTTTTGATTATGCGTTTTGTTGTTTTCACGGTTTTGATGTCACCGGTTTCTGTACGCACTGCTGTGACACTAACTGTTTCAGGTAGTTCTTCTGTTATTTGAGCTGCGTCGGGCTTGTACACCGTGTCAAGTGGAGTCGTTGTGTCATCAGTTATTTCTTCTGTTTTGTGTACTGATGTAATTGGTGTCTCGTTGTCTTGTTGTTCAGTAATTATTTCAGTGGTTTCCACTTTAGGGCCAGATTTCTTTTTAATTGTACGTTTTGTAATTTTCTTATGTGTAGTCTTACCTTCAGGAGATTTAATTTCTTCGACAGTGACTTGTTCCGGAAGTTCTACAATTTCAATAGGTTTGGTGTCTTCCTCTTCAGGTTGCTCGATGACAGTGACCGTAGTGACCGGCGCTTCGTCTTCTTTTTCGATAGTAGTGATTTCAGTAACTTCTTCTTTAGTTCCCTTTTTCTTTTTGATAATACGTTTCGATGTTTTTACTTTTTTTACATCACCCTTCTCGGTACGCACTTGGGTCACCTCGACTTTTTCCGGTAATTCCTCGATAATTTGAGCGGTGTCTGGCTTATGCTTGAGTGTGAATTCGGTTATAGTGTCATCTGTGAGCTCCTCTGTTGTATGGACTGTCACAACAGGTGCTTTGTCATCTTCCTGCTCAGTTGTAATTTCTGTTGTTTCCACTTTGGGACCGACTTTCTTTTTGATAGTTCGCTTTGTCTTTTTAACGTGTTTCGGTGTACCATCTGGAGCTTTACTCTCTTCAACAACGATTTCCTCTGGCAACTCCACAATTTCAGTAGGTTGAAAGTCTTCTTTTTTAGGCCGCTGCTCTTCGAAGACGGTAACTGTAGTTACTGGAGCCTCATCTTCTTGCTGTACAGTTACAATCTCCGTAACTTCCTGTTTCGGTCCCTTTTTCTTTTTAATTGTTCGTTTTGTTGTTTTCACGGTTTTGATGTCACCGGTTTCTGTGCGCACTGCGGTGACACTAACTGTTTCAGGTAGTTCTTCTGTAATTTGAGCTGTGTCGGGCTTGTATACCGTGTCAAGTGGAGTCGTTGTGTCATCAGTTATTTCTTCTGTTTTGTGTACTGATGTAATTGGTGTCTCGTTGTCTTGTTGTTCAATAATTATTTCAGTGGTTTCCACTTTGGGGCCAGATTTCTTTTTAATTGTACGTTTAGTGATTTTCTTTTGTGTAGTCTTACCTTCAGGAGATTTAATTTCTTCGACGGTGACTTGTTCAGGAAGTTCTACGATTTCAATAGGTTTGGTGTCTTCCTCTTCAGGTACCTGTTGCTCGATGACAGTGACCGTAGTGACCGGCGCTTCGTCTTCTTTTTCTATAGTAGTGATTTCAGTAACTTCTTCCTTTGGTCCCTTCTTCTTTTTGATAATACGTTTCGAAATTTTCACTTTTTTTACATCACCCGTTTCAGTGTGCACTTGTGTCACCTCGACTGTCTTCGGTACTTCCTCGATTACTTGAGCAGTGTCTGGCTTATGCTTGAGTGTGAATTCGGTTATAGTGTCATCTGTGAGCTCCTCTGTTGTATGCACTGTCACAATAGGTGCTTTATCATCTTCCTGTTCAGTTGTAATTTCTGTAGTTTCTACTTTCGGACCAACCTTCTTTTTGATAGTTCGCTTAGTCTTTTTAACGTGCTTCGGTGTACCATCTGGAGCTTTACTCTCTTCAACAACGATTTCTTCTGGTAACTCGACAATTTCGGTAGGTTGAACTTCTTCTTTTTCAGGCCGCTGCTCTTCGGAGACGGTGACTGTAGTTACTGGAGCTTCGTCTTCTTGTTGTACAGTTACAATCTCCGTGACTTCCTGTTTCGGTCCCTTTTTCTTTTTGATTATTCGTTTTGTTGTTTTTACGGTTTTAATGTCACCGGTTTCTGTACGCACTGCGGTGACACTAACTGTCTCAGGTAGTTCTTCTGTTATTTGTGCTGTGTCGGGCTTGTATATCGTGTCAAGTGGAGCCGTTGTGTCATCAGTTATTTCTTCTGTTTTGTATACTGATGTAATTGGTGTCTCGTTATCTTGTTGTTCAGTAATTATTTCAGTAGTTTCCACTTTAGGGCCAGATTTCTTTTTAATTATACGTTTTGTAATTTTCTTTTGCGTAGTCTTACCTTCAGGAGATTTAATTTCTTCGACGGTGACTTGTTCCGGAAGTTCTACGATTTCAATAGGTTTAGTGTCTTCCTCTTCAGAAACCTGTTGCTCGATGACAGTGACTGTAGTGACCGGCGCTTCGTCTTCTTTTTCGATAGTTGTTATTTCAGTAACTTCTTCCCTAGGTCCCTTTCTCTTTTTGATAATACGTTTTGACGTTTTTACTCTTTTCACATCACCCATTTCGGTGCGCACTTGTGTCACCTCGACTTTCTCCGGTACTTCCTCGATAACTTGAGCAGTGTCTGGCTTATGCTTGAGTGTGAATTCGGTAATAGTGTCATCCGTGAGCTCCTCTGTTGTATGCACTGTTACAGTCGGTGCTTTTTCGTCTTCCTGTTCAGTTGTAATTTCTGTGGTTTCCACTTTCGGACCGACCTTCTTTTTGATAGTTCGCTTTGTCTTTTTAACGTGTTTCGGTGTACCATCTGGAGTTTTACTCTCTTCAACAACGATTTCTTCTGGCAACTCGACAATTTCAGTAGGTTGAATCTCTTCGAGTTCAGGCTGCTCCACTTCGGATACGGTGACTGTAGTTACGGGAGCTTCGTCTTCTTGCTGTACAGTTACAATCTCCGTGACTTCCTGTTTCGGCCCCTTTTTCTTTTTGATTATTCGTTTTGTTGTTTTCACGGTTTTAATATCTCCGGTTTCTGTACGCACTGCAGTAACTCTGACTGTTTCAGGTAGTTCTTCTGTTATTTGAGCTGTGTCAGGCTGATATATCGTGTCAAGTGGAGTCGTTGTGTCATCAGTTATTTCTTCTGTTTTGTGTACTGATGTAATTGGTGTCTCGTTGTCTTGTTGTTCAGTAATTATTTCAGTGGTTTCCACTTTAGGACCAGATTTCTTTTTAATTGTACGTTTTGTAATTTTCTTTTGTATAGTCTTACCTTCAGGAGATTTAATTTCTTCGACAGTGACTTGTTCCGGAAGTTCTACGATTTCAATAGGTTTGGTGTCTTTCTCTTCAGAAACCTGTTTCTCGATTACAGTGACCGTAGTGACAGGCGCTTCGTCTTCTTTTTCGATAGTTGTGATTTCAGTAACTTCTTCTTTAGGTCCCTTCTTCTTTTTGATAATACGTTTCGATGTTTTTACTTTTTTTACATCACCCTTCTCGGTACGCACTTGGGTCACCTCGACTGTTTCCGGTACTTCCTCGATAATTTGAGCGGTGTCTGGTTTATGTTCCAGTGTTAATTCGGTTATGGTGTCATCTGTAAGCTCCTCTGTTGTATGGACTGTCACAACAGGTGCTTTGTCATCTTCCTGTTCAGTTGTGATTTCTGTAGTTTCTACTTTCGGACCTACCTTCTTTTTGATAGTTCGCTTTGTCTTCTTAACGTGCTTCGGTGTGCCATCTGGAGCTTTACTCTCTTCAACAACGATTTCTTCTGGCAACTCGACAATTTCTGTAGGTTGCACTTCTTCTTTTTCAGGCCGCTGCTCTTCGGATACGGTGACTGTAGTTACTGGAGCTTCGTCTTCTTGCTGTACAGTTACAATCTCCGTGACTTCCTGTTTCGGTCCCTTTTTCTTTTTGATTATTCGTTTTGTTGTTTTCACGGTTTTGATGTCACCGGTTTCTGTACGCACTGCGGTGACACTAACTGTTTCAGGTAGTTCTTCTGTTATTTGAGCTGTGTCGGGCTTGTATACCGTGTCAAGTGGAGTCATTGTGTCATCAGTTATTTCTTCTGTTTTGTGTACTGATGTAATTGGTGTCTCGTTGTCTTGTTGTTCAATAATTATTTCAGTGGTTTCCACTTTGGGGCCAGATTTCTTTTTAATTGTACGTTTAGTGATTTTCTTTTGTGTAGTCTTACCTTCAGGAGATTTAATTTCTTCGACGGTGACTTGTTCCGGAAGTTCTACGATTTCAATAGGTTTGGTGTCTTTCTCTTCAGAAACCTGTTTCTCGATTACAGTGACCGTAGTGACAGGCGCTTCGTCTTCTTTTTCGATAGTAGTTATTTCGGTAATTTCTTCCTTAGGTCCCTTTTTCTTTTTAATAATGCGTTTTGATGTTTTCACTTTTTTTACATCGCCCGTTTCGGTGCGCACTTGTGCAACCTCGACTTTCTCCGGTACTTCTTCGATAATTTGAGCAGCGTCTGGTTTATCCTTGAGTGTAAATTCGGTTACAGTGTCATCTGTGAGCTCCTCTGTTGTATGCACTGTCACAATAGGTGCTTTATTATCTTCCTGTTCAGTTGTAATTTCTGTAGTTTCTACTTTCGGACCGACCTTCTTTTTGATAATTCGCTTTGTCTTTTTAACGTATTTCGGTGTACCATCTGGAGCTTTACTCTCTTCAACAACGATTTCTTCTGGCAACTCGACAATTTCAGTAGGTTGAACGTCTTCTTCTTCAGGACGCTGCTCTACGGATACGCTAACTGTAGTTACTGGAGCTTCATCTTCTTTCTGTACAGTTACAATTTCCGTGACTTCCTGTTTCAGTCCCTTTTTCTTTTTAATTATTCGTTTTGTTGTTTTCACGGTTTTGATGTCACCGGTTTCTGTACGTACTGCAGTAACACTGACTGTTTCTGGTTGTTCTTCTGTTATTTGAGCAATGTCCGGCTGATATATTGTGTCAAGTGGAGTCGTTGTGTCATCAGTTATTTCTTCTGTTTTGTGTACTGATGTAATTGGTGTCTCGTTGTCTTGTTGTTCAGTAATTATTTCAGTAGTTTCCACTTTAGGACCTGATTTCTTTTTAATTGTACGTTTTATGATTTTCTTTTGTGTAGTCTTACCCTCAGGAGACTTAGTTTCCTCGACGGTTACTTGCTCTGGAAGTTCTATGATTTCAATAGGTTTGGTGTCTTCTTCTTCGGGTGCCTGTTGCTCGATTACAGTGACCGTAGTGACAGGCGCTTCGTCTTCTTTTTCTATAGTAGTGATTTCAGTTACTTCTTCCTTAGGTCCCTTTTTCTTTTTAATTATACGTTTTGACGTTTTTACTTTTTTGACATCACCCGTTTCGGTGCGCACTTGTGTCACCTCGACTTTCTCCGGTACTTCCTCGATAACTTGAGCAGTATCTGGCCTATCCTTAAGTGTGAATTCGGTAATAGCCTCATCTGTAAGCTCTTCGGTTGTGTGTACTGTCACAACAGGTTCTTTATCGTCTTCCTGCTCGGTCGTGATCTCCATTGTTTCTACTTTGGGCCCTACCATTTTTTTAATAGTTCGTTTTGTTTTCTTAATGGTTTTCGATGTACCGTCTTTTGATTTACTTTCTTTTAATACAGTTTCTTCCGGTAATTCGATGACTTCTGTGCGTGGAACGTCTTCCTTTTCGAATTCATCCACTTCAGATACAGTGACCGTAGTAATAGGAATTTCGTCTTCTTTCTGCACTGTGACTATTTCTGTGAGCTCTTGCTTGTGTCCAATTTTCTTTTTGATGACTCGTTTTGTTGTTTTTACTTTTTTGATATCCCCTGTTTCCGTTCGCACTGCTGTAACTTTCACTGTTTCGGGTAATTCTTCCGTTATTTGGGCTTTATCAGTTTGGTACAATGTGTCTAATGGTATTGTTAAATCATCTGAAATCACATCTGTTTTATAGACCGAGATTATAGGGGCATCATCATCTGTTTGTTCAGTTATAATTTCTGTTGTTTCAACTTTTGGACCAGATTTCTTTTTGATAACGCGTTTAGTGGTTTTCTTTGTTATTGTTTTACCGTCAGGGGTTTGTGATTTTTCGACGATAATTTCTTCTGGAATTTCTATGACCTCTGTCGGTTTGATGTCTTTCTCGTCAGTCATTTGTAGCTCGGTGACAGTTACCGTAGTAACTGGTGCTTCATCTTCTTGTTCAGTGGTAATTATTTCAGTTACTTCTTCCTTTTTGCCTGTTTTCCTTTTTATCAATCGTTTTGAAGTTTTTAATTTTTTCACATCACCAGTTTCGGTACGCACTTGTGTTACTTCTATCTGCTCGGGGGCTTCTTCTATAATTTGTGAAGTTTCTGGTGTGTATTCAAGGTTAAAGTCGGTTGACGTTTCGTCAGTGAGCTCCTCTGTTGTATGCACTGTTATGACAGGTGCCTTATCGCCTTCTTGCTCAGTTGTAATTTCAGTTGTTTCAACTTTGGGACCTACTTTCTTTTTGATAACTCGTTTAGTTTTTTTAGTGCGTTTCGGTGTACCGTCTGGTGACTTAGTTTCTTCAACAATCGTTTCTTCTGGTAATTCAATCATGTTTGCAGTTTCGAAGTCTTGTTTGTCAGGTGTTTGCGTGACGGTTACTGTTGTGATTGGTGCTTCATCTTCCTTTTGTGTGGTAATGATTTCAGTTACTTCTTCCTTAAGACCCTTCTTCTTTTTTATTATTCGTTTCGATGTTTTTATTTTTTTCACGTCTCCTTTTTCAGTGCGCACTTGTATTTCTTCCACTTGTTCTGGAGCTTCTTCTATAACAAGAGCAGTTTCAGGTTTGTGTTTAAGTGTGAATTCAGTTGTAGTATCATCTGTAAGTTCCTCTGTCGTATGCACTGTTACAACCGGTGTTTCGTTATCCTCCTGTTCGGTTGTGATTTCTGTAGTTTCGACTTTGGGTCCAATTTTCTTTTTGATAGTTCGTTTTGTCTTCTTAATGTGCTTCGGTGTACCATCTGGTGCTTTAATCTCTTCTACTACTATTTCTTCTGGTAACTCTACAATTTCTGCAGGTAACTCATCATCTAACTCTACATGTTCACATACTTCTTCATTGGATCCCTTTTTCTTTTTTACAATGCGTTTTACTGTTTTAGTTTTTCTGATAGCAGTTTCGATTTTGGTATCTGTTATGCTCTCTGGCAACTCAATAATTTCTACACTACTTTCTTTTGGCGTATCATTTTTAGAAATGTCTTTCTCGTCTTCAATCATTTCTTCTATTTCAACATTTGTTATCAGTTTAGGTATATGAAGATACTCATCTGGCATTTCTATCGTACTCTTATCTGAATTTTCATCGATAATACTTGACTCACCTTCTATGAATTCCTCTATATTTACGTCATGTCGTTGTTCTTGCACCGGTTGTTTTACTTCTTCATCATCTAAACTTTCTTCAATGACAACGTCACCTTCATCTTTATCATAACCATGCATCTTTTTCTTTCGTAATATTGTTCTTTTAGTTTTAATTTGTATTGGCTCTTTATTTCCTGGAGCTTGGACGAATTTTGTTATAATTTCTTCGGTTTCTTCTATATCTGATGACTTTGGCGACGTCTTTACCTCTAATTTCTCTGAAAAAGTATATTTGTGAACGTTAAGTCTTGTGTGTTGAAAATGCTTTACTTTCTACTTTCGTTAAATTTATCACGACTTGATTAAAAAAATGCGGAATATTTTACAATGTGTGTACAATACAGCAACTAGTTGCCGTGGGTGCAGTTTATGTTCTTATTTCATAAATACCTTAAAATAATATCCCAAAGATAAGAAAAAGTTGCTTGAGTGAATATCAAAGTTACTCTGCTGTGGTATTTATTACAAACTATATTAATTATAACTTATAGAAATTTTAAATTTAGATTACTCGTATCAGTGGATACTGTTATTTAAATTAATAAGTTGTAAATTTTAATGGGGATCCCACTCTGGATATTTAATACTACAGGAAAATGACGAAAAAAATCCTTGAATAAAATGTCTGTATAAATTTCACTAGAAAAAAATATGAAATATATTTTAAGTTACTGTGTATCTCGTTTTTAGTATAGGTAATATCTCAAAAACTAAAATATTGATTTTGTGTTTGTGTACACATTTCCATAGTAATGGATATATGATAGAAAATAGTACATTAAGTTTTAGATAGAAATTGATTGACTTTTGTTGTCTTTTGATAGAGGTGAAAGTTTAATCGTATTAGTGTAAAAAATAAATAACATCATCATAATATCTCTTACTCGTGATGAGACTGAAAGCATCTTGTTTAAATTTTCACCCTGTCACTTGTATTCTTTTAAAATATTTGAACTTACCGCTGATGTGCGTATCCTGTTCTAATATTTTAACCGTATGCAACTTTTCATCCACAGAAGTGATTTTGCTCATTCTTGAATTGGGTTGATCTGTTGTCAATACGGTTAAAGGCTCTCCCACGAATTCTTCACTTACTTCTACTTCCATGGAAGGAGTAATAGTTTCATTAAGTTTTTGTACCCTCGGTTCAGTTGTGTGTAATTCACTTTCGTGATGCAGACTAGTATTGTCGATTATAATTAATGAAGACATTTCTGTCCTAGTGATATTTGTGGATTTACTTGGTGCTATTTTAGTTAAAAAGTCGTCAGCTTGATCTTGCGTTATATTTTCAGTGCATTGTACGTGTGCTAAAGGCAAAACAGATTTATCTGCAGTTACCCGCTTATCATCAGTGGAAATGAATGACAGTGTACTTTCACCTACGATCATTTCAGTTTGCTGTAAGGGTTTAATAGCGAGAATTTGTTCAGTGATCTGACTAGTTTCATTTAACTCTGTGGTTATGTCCATTGGTAATTCATGTGGTAAATCTTCTGTCACAATGTAACTTTTGTGTGTTTCAATGTCGTAATAAGCCTCATTTGATTCAGGTTTAAAAATACCTGCAAATTCTCGAACATTCTCCAGAACTTCAGGTTTCGTATTAAATAACTCTTGCAAAAGAGGAGTATTACTCTCTGCTTTTTCATTTTTGTCAATTATGGTCTTAGGTAATGCATTAACATTTTCTTCTATTGAAACTTCAGTCTGCTGAATAGATTTCATTTCAATTATGTTTTCTTGAGCTGTTTTATGAGTGCTAGCATCAGGTAATAATTTACCAATTCCCTCATGTATATTATTCTCAGATATTTCGTAGCTTTTATGAAGTTCAATCTCATACTGTAAATTGTTTTCTTCAGGTCTGTAATTAGAAATCATTTCAGAAATATTTTCCATGACTTGAGGCTGGGTACTAACGATTTCTTTTTCAACGGTTTGTTTTGCTTCTGCAGTTTCATTTTTCGGTATTTGCTTCAGAAAAGTTTCAGGTTTTTCTTCGCAAGTGATTTCTGTTTGTTCAATACATTTAAATCCTATTAAGCCTTGATTGGCGTGTGATTGGTCAGGAATGCTAGAAGTTGCATATGGCTGTACTTCTTCTATTGTCTGATTTTGCTCACTATAAAGGGGTTCGGTTATTGATTGGGATGGTTGTGCTTTCTCATTCTTTATAGAGCTGAAATCGAATTCTAAGCCCCTTTCAATTATCATTGTTTCTGATGTTGTAACGTGTTGATTTGATTTGACGTCTATTTGTTTCACATTTGCTTTGGGTATTTCAGTTATCTGTATCAGTTCTTCTTTTTCTTTCGTTTGCGTATCCGTTATAGTTAGATGCTGATACGATTCAATCGCTATACCCGGTTTTTCTTGTTTAGGTGTGTACTCTTGGATAGAATCAATTTCTTTTTCTTTATCCGATGGTGTTGTCATAGATACACTAATGTGGTAATTTTCTTCGAGTTTTGAGCTCGGTTTTTCTGTTTTGAATTCATTGGATTTGCCTAATATCCCTTCAGACTCATTGAATATTACTTCCGTAACATGAACTGGCTTTTGTTCTTTAATATTACTTTTAGATTTTTTCTCCAGAAAAACTTCTTGTGTTAAAATATCTTCCACTTCACCGATGAAAGGTTCCGATTTTTGGACAGCTTCTTGCATTCCATGAGTAGTCAGAGCATTTAATAAATTTTGGCCAGAAACATGTAAATCTTCCGTCTCAATACTTGTTATTATTTCGGTATTTAATAATGGATGCTGTTCTGTAACAGCTGGATGGGCAGTTGTACTTAAAACTGCAGCAGGTGCTGATATACTTGATTCATTTTCAACAGAGTGGACCTCAAGAACTTCTTTAGCCGTTAGTTCTAACATTATTGGTAGAGCTTTACACTGTTGGTCTTTCTTGGTTTGTAGCAAATTTTCTTCCTTTTCACCAGGAAATACTACAGTTTCTTCAATATGCTTCTGAACATTGTCATGTGTAAGAGTTGCCGTATATGGTTTTGTCGACTGCTCTACAAAGGTCGATACATTATTGCTTGACATTATTTCAGTACCAATAGTACTATTCATAGGAACAAATTCTACTGAAGCATCTTGAAAACTTAGTGGAACTTTTCCTTCAAAGTCTTCTTCTTTGTCAATAATCTGAATACAACTAGTGACAATTGCTTGAGTCTCAGTGAAACCAGCTTTTAAGTTAGACTTGATTGTTTTTGGTTCTGGCATATCCTGTTCTCTTTCTCCAATTATTATTTCCGTTTGTTCTAGCGTATAAGATGGCACAGAAGTCATTTCTGTCTGTAATTCTGTAATTTTTTCGTTACTGAATTCGTCAGATTTTTGGCTAATAATCACTTCTTCTACATTAGCAGCTTTTCCGTAAAATTCATCTACTTTGAATACAGCACTTTTATAATCTACTTTAACATCATCCGTTTTCTCGAGATTATCATTCTGTGATAAAACTTCTGATGTTACAAGTCCGTATTGTTGTGTAACAGAAAAATCAGCTATTTGTTTATCTGGTACGCTAGGTACAACTAACGTATTTTCCGTGTCTATGAGCAATTTTTGGTCATATTCTGGAGCTTGTAAAACTGACAATGAAACATTAGGTTTCACTTCATTATCAGTATCTTTAACCAACAAAGGTACTTCAGACGAATGCACGAATGTTTCCTGTTGTGAAATAGCCTCTTTCGCAATAGTTGATTCAACTGCTGTCGCACTTAAATCGCTCACTGTATTAAATAGAGATGGAATTATTTCAGCTTTATTTTCTTCCACAATAAGTGCTAAATTTGAATCAACATTACAAGTCGCTGAGAGAACATGAGGCTTAGAAGATCTTTCTAAAGAACTCTCCTTCTCATTATAGTCTGTAGTACTCACTACAAGTTCTTTATGCGCGATATTGTCTATAACTGCTTTTTTATAATCAACTACATCTGCCTCAGTAAATATAACACTAGAATCTGCAATCGTTTCGGAAAGTTCAGCTACTGGATGGGAACTAATATTTGTAGACGCCATTACTTCATCAGGCTTTTGAAAATCAATACATTCCTTTTCGCTTTCATGTTTCATAATTTCAGTTACTTTTATAGATTCCTCTAGTGGTATTATTTCAGGTAATATGCTTTTAAATTTCGGGGTAATATCGGCTTCAAGCAGGCTTTGACTATCTAGAAGCTTATTCTCCGAAATTTGCAGTGAAGTCATCACATTCGGTGTTATTTTAGCTTCCCCATAGGAAGGCTTTGTTAAATTTAAGTTATGTAGTGCATCTCTTGTATGAGTCTCGGACACTATAGCCACTTTTTGATCGGTATCTATGTCAACAGTGGCAGTCATATTAGGAAGAGACTGAAGACTTTCTAGTTTTGATTCAGTCATATTAGCTACTATTTCAATAACATTTAAGCTTTCGTTTCCCACAAAAGATGTTTCGGCTTGACTACGAATGGTCTGTTTTTCATCTAATTTATCTAACTGCTCTTGTATTGTGGTTTGTAAAACTGTTATTTCTTTTTGTAAATCTCGTTTCTCTGTTGCGGTTTCTGTCACATTTAGTGGGACATCCATGTAATTAATATGGTCAGCTGTAGTTATTTCCTCTGCTATAGGCGATTTAAGCTGATGTGTGGGGATTGGCCTTGCATTTAAATGATCAGGAATTTTATCCAAAATTAATTTATTTTCCATTTCTGAAGATTCAGTTTCAAGAACATTAACAGAGATATTAGGTATCACAGACTGTGTAATATTTTCTACACTTTTACTTGAAAAATGTTCATGTGTTTCATGTTCATGAACTAAGGGATGCGTAACGATTTTAGCATTTGTTGTTATAATACTTTCAGTAGCTATTTCATTGGTGGTTTTATCTTTTATACAAAGATCTGAAATGGATGACATCTGCATTGTTTCCAAGGTTATAATTGGTTCAACAGATCCCACGTCTAAATCAGCCACAACTGAATGCCTTTCATCCTGTATTACAAGATCAGTTTCACTTTCATTCACATA
The DNA here is from genome assembly GCA_905147135.1 of Blastobasis lacticolella. NCBI lineage: Eukaryota > Metazoa > Arthropoda > Insecta > Lepidoptera > Blastobasidae > Blastobasis > Blastobasis lacticolella. The sequence continues at coordinate 23,217,964 of LR990039.1, forward strand.
AACTTCTTGAACACTATTTTTACCTAGTGCTGAAATTGTTATATCGGCGTTTATTCCCGGCACTGGTTTTAATTGCACAATATTTGCTTCCGAATCATGTATATTAGTTTCAGAATCAAATTTATGTTGGTGCTCATTAATTCCAATAGTAGCATTTTTACTTAAGACTGGTTCAGGGGCAAATTCTACTTCATTGAGGTGAGATGTTGTTATTGTATTGCTTAGTCCAGAATGAGGCATAACGTCTTGTGCAACTGTTACTTGAGACGGCATTTCTGGTGCAGAAAGATAACCTTCTTTTTCGTGTAAATTATCAATTGAAATTACGACTCCATCTTTAGAAGTAACATCAATATTTGCTTCTTGTGTAGGAGGTAACTTCAAAGAAGATAACGATCCTTCTTTTTCTTGTACATCGTGGATTTCGGTTACGAGTTGATTTGAAACCAAAACGTCTTTTCGAGCGGTTTCTGTAGGAACAATAAGCTCCGGGTAATATTTCCCAGATTTGTCTTCCACAAATACTTCGCCAACCTGGACAGATTCTAGTAAATTAAAATTAATTTTGGACGTTGTTAATTTTTCGGCGCTTACTATATCAGTATCTTGTTCTCTCATTTCTTCAATCACTTCGGATACGTTGAGTTCAGTCAGAGGAGAAATGGAAATTGATGCCTTTGTCTGTTTTGTAGGCGCTTCTTCTAACAGCTCTTCCTTTTCAGAAAGTAGCGCTTCACGTATATCTAATGCATCTTTTAAAAATACCGCTGGCTTTGCATTATACATATGTTTGACATTTTCTTCAAATTCGGATAATGATATATTTGTCACTGTTTCTGTCATAACTAAACTCTCTACAGGAACAATACTCCTATTTGCTTTATTATCTGTCTTCACCTTATATCCTTCACACTCATCCACATTGCCACTTAATTCAACTTCAGTCACCTGAAGTGGCTCAACTTCAGATAATGAAGTTTTAACTAATTGCTTGGTTTTTTCTTGCACTTCAAAAATACCTTCTTTCTCTTGAATTTGTTGCACGTCATTTATAAGAGAATAATTTGTATCAAGCTTGAGATTTGCGATAGCGTCGTCATTATCTTTTTTAGGTAATATATGAGATACTTGACTTTCTGCTATAACTTCCACGTTGGTTTGAGAAACGTCTGTTGCAATTGTTGTAATATAAGGAAACACTTCATCATCTAAAATTCCAGTTTCGTCTTCTTCATTTATTTCCAATTTCTCTTTCGGGCGTAATGCTTTCAATGTATTAATTTCTTCTAATACATCTTCAATTTCAGTGACTTCGATACCTGTTTTCTGTTTTATGCTTTTTTCGCGTTTGGCTTGTTCATTTTCTTTGATATCTGTGAAATTATAGTAGAGTAAGTAAGTTGTCAGAAGAGGCTAGTAATTATTAAATAAAAGCAAATTAGATATTTAAAAAGCTTATTGTCGTGTTGTGTATTATAAAGCTAGTATTATATATCTATATATATATGTATTTTGCTATAGTGTAATTAGACTTTATCATGCTTTTAAAATATAAATTATAACTGATATGTAATAAAAATAAGTCAAAATTACTTACTTGCTTTAAATAAGCCAGGCTTACATTTACACATTTACGTTACAATTGTAATTTTACCCAAACGAAGCACGATCTTGAAGCCATACACATTGAAAGCTGCATCAAACAAAAGCAAAGTGATTCCAATATTTGACAATAGTTTGTCAGAATTTTTAACGTGGTATTTGAGACCTTGAATCTGTTTTCATTTATATTACCTGCGTTAAAAATTTCTGACAAAATTTACATGTTATTTTATTGCTCATACATAAATACCGTTGACATCTCGCTAATAGAGATATAGGTTGCAAATTATGATTACACATTAGTGTCCCTGCAAAAAGTACCTATAATAGGGCGATTGGTTATCCATCCCATTTTAAATCAAGCTTTAGGAAGGCAACGTTATTCACACTGCTTCGATTAAACTATTAAACTACATTAGTGTAAAATTTGTACGTAGTTAGAAGCTGATTAATATGGCTAACATTTTTATCCAAAGCATGAGTTAGTTGCTTAAAACAATTATTAACAGCTTACCCAGTACATCCTTTGTTCTATTATCTGTAAAATCAGAAAATGTAAGTAAATAAATAATAACTCAGTCTAGTAAGGAGCAGCACTGGTTTTGTGATAGCGTGCTTGCGAGATCGATAACCAAGATTAAGCAATTCTCTTAATGTCCACGAACTGGATGGGTGGCCGTTTCGTACTTTGAGGCTAGTTGATCTTTAGCACCGCAATGAGCTCAGCACTCGTAATATTGCCTTTGAAGTCAAACGCCAAGAATAGTGTAAATAATACAAGTAGCAACCAGGGCGGCGAGTACACGCTAATGACAAGATTAGCGTCATTAGCTTTAGTATTATTGTCATTAGCTTGTACCGAACCCTCTCACGGTTCTCAGGTTACTATAAAACTAAAGTCCAAACAGGGTAAATGATATATCGAAACAGTGTGCAATTATTTTATACAAATTATATACCTATAGTCGATACGAGCACAAACATATATTTACCTTTGATAACTTTCGTTATAAGCGTCTTTGCAGTGTGTTCAGCTGAAGATTCAACAATGGTCTGTAATTAACAAAAGGTGTTTAATTAATGTATTTTTATATTATTTCTATTGAAATTCAAGTAAAAATCTTTTAGATAGGTATTCATTTCACATCAGTAATTTTAGGTTGACCAAGTTCTTCCGCAGGTGTCCATGAGACTGGTTGAACAGTTTTAGGAGCCGATTGGCGCCCTGGGACCGTACAATGTAATTATAATTTTGCCGGTCTGGCACGCCGAGCTCCCGGGTTCGATTCCCGGCCGAGCAGAATTTAAAATGATGAATTTGAATTTCTGTTGCAGGTCTGGGTGTACTATGTTTATTAAGTATGGATTTAAAAATAAATATATAAGTACTTTATCAGGTATCTAACACCCATACCTCAGGCCTTGCTTACTTTGCGGCTAGTTGGCCATGTGTGAACTTGTCAAGTATATTTATGTACTAAACTTTCATTTTTAACTAATTTTAACGTAACACAGCCATGTCTCATTAAGAGCGTCGGTTGCCGTGCGGTTAGAGTATCCGACTCGTAAGCCAGAAGTCCCGGGTTCGAATCCCGCTCCGGCCATGTACCACTGACTATTTTCTGAGTTATGTACATTAGTTGAATACTAACCGATGCTCTTACGGTGAGGGAAAACATCGTGATGAAACTTGCACATTTAGGCGACTGGATGTGTAACCATGATCCAATCTAGTCTGGTTCCCCTGGTAGAAGGGTCATGGAGGTAATTACCTGACCTGCCAAATCCTGGATCATGGACAAGGCGGACCCCGGGCCCTCGTGCGGGAGAGCACAACCGGGACATTAACGCCAAGATAAAGACAGCCACGTCTCATTGAGTTATCATAGTTGCACCACGAAAACTTCTGTATTGCACCATTTACATATCAAAGAAGTTAGTTGCAATGACGTCACCCACGACGCAAATTGTGCTATTCATCATATTTGCATTAAGGCACGAGGTGCGATTCCACGATAGACCACGATACCGATTCAACTGACAGTAGAACAAATTATAAAGTGTGGATATGGCAATAATCTAGGGATAATCTGTTCTTGTCAGTCCTTGTCAGTTCTTCTTGTAAACATTCAGTTATTTGGTCACGATAATCTTGAATTTTTGTCTAAATTATTAATCATTGTGAAAATTATCTTCCGCACTTCCTTAATATTTTTCTTAACTTACGAATATAAACAGTCCTACAGAAATCAATTTGTTTGTAAATCAACTATTATGAATGACGTTCTATGACTGATAAAAAACTTGGCATAAGTTGCCATACAGAGTTTTTTTTTATATGCGATTCGGACTTAGCCTGGTCTTATTATAATTAATAACCTACCAGACCAACAATGCATAAAACATTCAAACGACGGTTAACCCATGTGAGATTTAATTTTTTATGAAACAAGACATTTAGTCTAATTCTTATATAACATTATAAATATGAAAGTAACTCTGCCAGTCGGTCTGTTACACTATCACTGCTAAACCACTGCACCGATTTTGATGAAATTAGGCATGGAGATAGTTTAGCGCCTGAGGATGGACACAGGCTGTTATTAAATTTTTCTTCACTTGAGCTATATAACGTGTAGTCTACGCGGGCGAAAAGCTAGTTACTTATATATAGCCAAAATATATTAATAATGCGCCTTCTAAACTAATTACTAGTTATATAGCCAAAATATGTTAATATTGCCTAAATATTATTGTTATATTTACTTCTTGTGCTTCTCTTTGTTCCCAGGAACGAGGTTTGAAATCTTCTGGATAGAAATGAGCTATTACTTCTTCCACAGAACTATGCTTCATCTCTACCATTTTTAAGAAGGCACGGAACCCAACTTTAGCTGCAATAACATCTTCATTTTGCGCAGTTTCTTCAGTGAGTACTTCAGTAATTAGAGCACCGTGCCCTTGTCTTTCAACTAACTGAACTAAGGCAGATTGGGATTGTGGAATTCTTAGAGCTGGGAAAAACTGAGAATCATATAAACTTTCAATTTGGTCTGTTGTTATACCACTTCTTAACATATATCCAATTTTAGCTAACTCTCGTAAAGGTGATTCACCGGGACCAAACTCTTTAGCATTAATCACTTCTAATAATTCATTTATCTCAGCCACTACTCGGTTATCGCTTTCTACCATTCTTATAATACCCTTTTGTTTCTCAATAGTTATTTCTAGGGGTTCAACAGTTTCTTCTTTATCTTGTTGCGATGATACTAAATAATCATGTGGAGTAAGAACTGGTTCAACTTTTTCTGTTTCAGGTATGGGTTTTTCTTTCTTATCTACTTTCTTATACGAAGCTACATCGGTAGTTTCTACATGCTCTGCTTCATTGACAACTACTTTAGCTTTTCCTTTACTTACTTTTTTAATTGGCGTCGGTGCACTCACTACTTCTACTTCTTCAATTACTGCTACTTCTTGTGTATCTTCAATAGACTTTTTAGCGAGATCCGATTCTACCACTTCCTCTTCTCGTTTAGACACTTTCTCCTTCTTTGTTTTTTCTTTGACTTCTTTAGCTTTTTTAATTTTTTCACCTTCCTTGAAAACTTGTAGTTTAGCCTTAGTAACAGCCATTCCTATTTCACTAACCGCTTTGCACATATATGTCCCTTCTAGTTCTTTACAAGCTCGTTTAATTTGACAGGTTGTTTTGTTTTCTTTATTCTCAATTATGAAATGCTCATCACTTCTAATAATTTTGTCGTCCTTATACCATAAAATTTCTGAAAAAATAAACATAATGTAAAAAGACACGTACTGTCAATATTATACAATACCTGGTATCGGACAACATTTAAAAAACACTTACCAGGCACAGGGTTTCCGCTGTATATGGCTTCAAATGTGACGGTTTCTTGCTCATGTATCCGCTCGCCAAGTATTTCTTTTACAAAAGTTGGTACAGATTGCGTAGCTGCAATAAAAAGCTATTATTCGAAAAGTACTTAACCATTATATATTTATTTTCTGTATAACCACAACACAACTTCGAGAGTTATTCTGTAATACCTTAGTACCCTGGCTAGTCACCGACCGATCATTATTTGAAAATAAAGGGATATAAAAACGTAATTTTACCTTTCAACGCAGCCTGTAGCTCTTCCATGTGTGTTACCCATTCTGGTTTTCTATATTCTTTAGTGCCGATTATACCTAAGAACAAAATTAAGAATATAGCGTACATGAGATAAATGAGGTGGAAACTTATCGTAAATCATGATGTATCGAATGTGTTAGCCTGAAGTGTTTTATTGAATATTTGGACATATAATATGAAAGTCACATCAATAAAAGGGTAAGGTAAGGATTTAAATCTATGCAATAGAGGGACGACTCGTACTGATGTTGATGAACTGAAAACATAAGAAGTTAAAAAAAATATTATTTTATTATATAACATAGATCTTCTTTTCTATTTCCTAACTAAGATATAGCCGTATATTATTTATTATCGTATCAATAATTAATCAATTTGTATCGATTGCGAGTAATTATATATCGATATTTATAGAAGTTAATATAAAAATTTAACTATAGGTAGGTAATTAGGTAGGTATTCAAAATACGCCCAAAGTTCAAGTCCAAGTTGATGAATTCAATTCGTACTTATGCATACCGTGACCCATTTCCTTGTTAGTCTTCCTTTCACTTACTCACAACATTTTCTGTAACATTTTTGGCACGGTAGACAGATTATAGATTTTATTTAGAAACATGAGCAAAGGCGGCGGCCTCTATATAATATTATGTATATAATATTATATTACGATCTCAGTGAGTGACTGCAATATGCAATATCTGTCTTTATATTTCGAAAGTCTTTTCTATGTACATTTAAGTTTAAATAACCAATAAACATTATAATTAAGTAATTGTTTGACTCACTCTCAACAGATAAAGCTGCAATTGTGCTTGTAACACCAAGTGGATTATAAGCTTCAAACTTTATTTCACCCATGTCATCTTGATACACTTCAGGTATGATTAAGATTGAGGTTCCATCTTCCATTTCTTCTATTTGGTATTCCTGGGACTGTATTATTTCCACGCCTTGTTTAAGCCATCTAACTTGTGGTTTTGGCATACCTATAGCTTTGGCTTCCAATCTGAAATTACCTCGAGTATTCACATACCTATTGACTGAAACTTTGTAGGTAGGTAACTACAGAATATCTCTTCTTAGGTATGGGAGCGGCAGGGCTGGGGTGTATCTATAGTAACCTTGGCGAACGATTAGACCTAGCGGTCTGACAAGTCACAAGACATCGCCTTACCCCCTTCCGTGCCGCTCTCGGCAGGAACCTACTGACACTGTAAGTAGGTTCATAAGGTTTATGAAAATCAAAGATAACATTAAGGGCAATTTTCCGTTGAGTGAATAAAAAAGGCCCGTAATTACTTTTGGTTAACACATCAATTACAACGGCGGGGTAGTAACGTTTTTGCAATTTATGATACCGGTAACGCACTTTAAAGGTCCGTCGCAAAAGAAAGTTCAGTGACGTCATTTGACGCTTTATAGCGACCGCTAAGTAACGGCACCACTATTGAAGGAAACTAGTGGATTTAAGTCTGACTGTTGGTCCTGTTTAACCGTCGATGCTGATGCTGTCCTTACAAAAAATAAAATATTTTTGGGGTACGAATTTTTGTTCATATCCGCCACCAAGATCGTGGCCGTCGCGGATGACGTGCCAGCTCGTGATTACTCTATTGATCTATAATGGATTAACACCCGGTTTCTGAAACGCTTGTCAACGCAAAAATCACGTAACAGCTTGTTAAACTCTGATTAAATGCAGTTTGGGTTTCTGAAAGGGCCAATTGACGGCTTGTTAACAGCTTGTCAACGGATTGTCACATCTCCAATTAACGGCTGATTAATGTAATTTTGGGTTTCCGGAAAGCTTTTTCTCATGTTAACTGTATGTTATCGCCTTGTTATTTTAATTAGCGAAAATCGACCAATTAACCGATTGTCAAAAGAAATTATATCCGATTTTCTTGGTCTAGGTCTTGGTCCTGGCCCTGGTCCAGTGCCTAGTTTATGTCCAAGGCAAAGTTCAGGTCTAGGGTCCAGGTTCTGGTCCAGGATCATGACCAAAACTGCAATCTTGATCACAATTTGAGCTTGAACCAGAACCAGGACCTAGACCAGTGCCAGCACATAGACCATAAATATTAGCTGGACCAGGACCTGGTTCGGGGCCTGGACATGGACCTGAACCAGGACCAGGACCTGAACCACGGATATGTCAGGGTCCAGGGCCTGGACCTGAACTAGGAGCTGGTCCGGCGCCAGGGCCTGAACCTGAACCAGGACCTGGTGCGGGGCCATAACCTGGTCCGAAGCCAGGACCTGGACCTGAACCACGAAGTGGTCTGGTTCCAGGACCTGGACCTGAACCAGTACCTGGTCCGGGGCCAGTACCTAGACCTGAACCAGGACCTGGTCCGAAGCCGTGGGAGGCCTGTATTCAGCAGTGGACCGGGACCCACCTAACTGCCTAAAGATGACGATGATGGAATTACTGATCCACTGGAACCCGTGACCCTATAACATAAATATTGTTATAATTTCTCTTTTCTCGCTCTGTATATTTTTTTTTAATAATAATTGATTTTACACGAAAACTATACAATCGCTATCAGTTTCATCTAAAAGTTGAATATCCCGCCGCTATCAAAAGCCCGCTAGGGACAGAGACAAATCAATGCGTTAGACAGAAACAAAACATATATGAGTGAATGAATGTGACTGATTTTAGCAGGGGTAGCCAGACGAAAAAATTGATCTCTTGTTAATGGTCGATTAGCTAACAATAGATTGATTGGCCTTTCAGAAACCCACGGTGATTTAACAGCTTGTTAAATGTGACAGTCTGTTAGCTAATCAATGATTTGACAAGCGTTTCAGAAACCGGGTGTAAGTATCTTCCAAGCAGCGCTATATGTTCTTATTGGTTTTTTTATAGCAACAGTGATTGATTACACAAGGAACAAGGACAAGCTCTGTTGAACACCGCAAAGAATGTCCAAGTCAGAAAAGAGCGTCTACGTATTTGGTCTCGTAGCATGGACAACGTAGATCAACAACCTAATCTTTATTACGTAAGGAATGAACCTTCTATCATGTCATTCAAGATATGGCATGAAGGACTTATTTTCGTAACTATTCGTTAATTCTTTATTGTATTTTTGAAATGCAACAATATTTTTTTTTATTTACATAGTTTAGTCTCGGAGTTAACGGTTGGGCAGACATACCGACAGACTTGGCTTATTGTCAGTCTCATTAACAATCATAATTAAAATAGGTAAGTATCTGAGACAACTTGCTTTTGCGTCAGGCAATATCCAAAAAAATATTTATATTTTTAAAGTGTACTAATTTAAATAAACCATCTACTAATTATAATGAAGTGTAGGTTAATAAAATTTATTTCGGTTTATTAGATTGTACTTGTACAATGCAAATATTGATAGAGAACCGCAAATCGTTGTACAGCATAACCGTTCGGTACACGGGTACTTTCGATTAAAGCATTCATTTTGAGAGGTAGTTCTTAAAAAAATTCCCATCCGAGGAGCAGTAGCGACGGCATCAATTTTTTACATGGAATGATAATTTTTTTTAAGTCCTATCGTATTTGTTATCAAATGAAAGGGCATCATGAGCCGATTCTAAAAATATACTACACCATCACCTGTGGGTCACCTGTTTTCTAATAATCCAAATACTTTCAAACCATACCAAGATTGGGCTCCTGCAGGTAAGAGACGGCTTAGTAATTTTTTGTAAAACATACGCCAAATATCTCTATATATTCCTATCTAACGTCAAAAAGACGATTTAAAAATATTAACTATTTATTTAAAAGTTTGAGATGCAGAATTGTTTTGAAACTTATCCAGCTGTACTATTATTGTGTTTTATGATATTATCTATGTTAAATTGATGCTCACACGCTTCCTATTCCTACTCGTGTACCAAACGGCTATCCTGTACCTACATCGATTTGCGGTTCACGTAGCCCGACCAGAATAATTTTCAATATTTATTACCTGGTGAGTTCTCCTTCAGTAGTTTTCACCACCGTCGGTAAGGCCTTTACAATGCGTGGGGCAAATTCCTCAAGATCGCTCGTTTTCTGAAAATAAAAATCGTTCGAAAATGTGGCAATGTGTAATGCCTACTTACCAAAACTTGTATCACAATGCATTATACACCAAAGCCGCCGACTCGCCGACACAACTCAAAATGTGTCGAAGGGTTTGGTGTTTAAGTATATAATATGTAATCTTAATTAATCCTTGTGCTGTCCGCCAAGCTTCACGATTATTTTAAGAGGTCTGGTCTTTTAAGACCAGACCAGGCTTTAGCCAGACTGTGTCTTGCCAGAAATAGGGATGGTAACCAGCGAGTTTTCCGATAGTGAGGAAAAAAAAAGAGTATTTTCTACCACTCTAGCAGTATTCTCTACCAAGCATACATATACCATAACCTTCATTTAATTTATTTTTGTTTACTTCTATATAATATGGCACACATGACTATAAAATTTAATAGTTTTTAGTAAGAACTTATTTATTTTAATAAAATTCTGGGATAAATTCAACTAAATTTGAACGCGATAGCTTATAATGTGCGGTCTTTGTATCCAAAAAATTACCTCATCACTCAAAATGTCTTCTTCTGATGCGCTCTGCACAAACTCGTAAGCTAAAACAGAAATATTATATTATTTTTTAGTACAAAACACTCTTTTAAATGGGTACTCCCCTTATTCCATCTTAATAATCGCAATATTAAATGGAATACAGCAACATTAATATATTTGACAAAAGAAAAAGTATTTATGCTTTATCAGTTTAGTTCAGTGCTCAACAAAAATTGCCATAACCTTTAATTTCGTGAATTAAATGACATAAAGTACTAAAGGTAACTTGTTGAAAGTTCTTTTACCGTCATACTATTGTTATTTTATTTGTTATAATAAGCTGAACATGTATTTCCCAAATTTAAATCCATACTATTTTGTACTACAGACGCATGGCAGTGTAATGTGAATATTAATGATGATTGAATATGGTGCTAGTAGAAATATACAACAATATTCAAATAATTCGTTTTACTTGTAAGATACAGTAGATACAGTTCATGCAATTAATATCATACTCGTATACATGCAATTTGAAGAAACGAATTTGCTACCTTCCACGATTACAATACATTCGCTGCGATCACTTCCAAAATCATTCGAAGCTACACAACTATATGTTCCTGCCATTTCTGGAAAAGCTTCTCGTATGTGTATTTTACATAGGCCAGACGCCTGTCTAGCTATTGTTACATCTCGAGCCGACTGTATTGATTTGTTATCGTGACTCCAAGCTATTTTTGGCCAAGGCTGTCCTATAACTTCACATGATAATACAATAGGTTCACCGTCCATTACCGTTACTGATTTCAAGGGAATAGTGAATACAGGAGCCTGACCCTGTAATTTGGCCCCTCCTTGCTCCAACAACACCAAAGAGGCCGAACTGGCTACAGACCCGGCAAAATTTTCAGCTCTACAGGTTATAACTCCAGAGAAGTCTTTGGTTATATCTTCAATACAAATACATGTTGTATTATGATCATGTGTGACAATGACGTTCATTAGCTTATTTTCCTTTGCGTATGACGTTATCTCTCTTGTATCGATAAACCATTGGAAGGATGCACATGGGCTAGATTCGACTTCTGCTTGCAAAATTAATGTGTCGCCTAAACAAAGTTTTGTGAATTCCACTGGTTTTATAAAAACTGGAGGCAATATTTCATTGTTATCGTCCCTTTTTACTAATTTCACAGAACTTGCTGATTTGGCAATAACTTGGTTGGCTCGTATGACAACTTCATATTTGCCAATTTTCTTTTTATTGGCACATGTTATTTTTAAGTTAGATTTTCCACATTCTGTGTGAATCTTACAATCATCCTCCGAGTGAAGAATTTGATTATTACGGTACCATACTACTTCATGGTCTCCCTCCGCCACGTAAGTCACGTCTAATTCAAAATCATCATTTTCCAATACGTTAACGGCTTTTATGGGTACAATTATGATTGGACCAACTTCTGTAAAACAGGCACTTCGTTATTAAAATACATCTCTTTCTTGCTAATTTCATTACAGTCCAGACCCTTTTATAACTAAGTATTCTAGAAAATCTCTTATTGAAAAGAATTCAAGACGTTAATAAACAAATAAAACATGAATAGAAATTTATACAAAAGGTTGATAATGTACATAAGTAAAATAAAACGGAAGAAACGGTGGCCCTACTGCACAGGGGCGACCCAACTGCAATTCAGGATAATTATAAAACTCAATTATTGTTTTAATTTAATATTAGTTAAGGCTGCCTTGCGCAGAAGATCCACGAGAAACTGTTATAATTATATGGACTGATGGTAAGATGTCTTTACAAATTATTTTGTATGTAGATACAGGGTTCAGGAAGTGTCGTCTCGAATGTGTTAAGCCATGCATCTGTTACATATGTAAAATTTGGAAACCCTTTAAATTTTTATGAATTTAAATTACTTTTATTACCTTTCTTATCTGTGACTAATTTCTTCTTTAATTCTTTTTTCTTCTTAACTACTGTAGTTACTTCTTCCAATATTTCTTTGTTTTGTTCAGGAACAGTTTCTGCGGCCACTTCTTCATCTTTCACGATCGTCACTGTTGTAGATTTGGCCTCCTCAAATTCATTTACCTGTTCTGTTACATCCTGAATCAATTTTACTTCGAGTTCTTTATCTTTAGACTTTTCTTTTCTTATTTTCTTTTTCCTTTGCTCTACTTCTACTTCTTCGATCACTTCTGGTTGCTTGGAAACGGGTTTTACAATTTCTTCTTCAAGCTTATCTTCTTCTACAAATTTTTCTTTTTTGATAGGTTTCAGCTGAACTTCTTTCGGTTTTTCTTCTTCGGGCTCCTTTTGTTTCGGGATTGGCTTCAGAACGACTTCCTCCTTAGGTTCTTCTTCTTTCGGTCTCCTTTTACCAGTAGGCCATTTAACTTCTTCAGGTTCAGTCTCTTCAATGGGCTTCTGTCTTTTAACCGGTTTTAGCTGGACTTCTTCAGGCTTTTCTTCTTCAAGCGCCTTTGGTTTTGGAATAGGTTTAAGCACCACTTCCTCTTTGGGTTGTTCTTCTTTAGGCCGCCTTTTACCTTTGCGCCATGTTATTTCTTCAGGCTTGTCTTCTTCTACCGGTTTTTCCTTCTTCATGGGTTTTAGCTGAACTTCTTCCGGCTTTTCTTCTTCGGGCTCTTTTTGTTTCGGGATTGGCTTCAGAACGACTTCCTCCTTAGGTTCTTCTTCTTTCGGTCTCCTCTTACCAGTAGGCCATTTCACTTCTTCAGGTTCAGTCTCTTCAACGGGCTTCTGTTTTTTAACCGGCTTTAGTTGGACTTCTTCAGGCTTTTCTTCTTCAAGCGCCTTTGGTTTTGGAATTGGTTTAAGGACCACTTCCTCCTTCGGTTCTTCTTCTTTAGGTCGTCTCTTACCTTTGCGCCACGTTACTTCTTCAGGCTTGTCTTCTTCTACAGGTTTTTCTTTCTTGATGGGTTTCAACTGAACTTCTTCTGGTTTTTCTTCTTCAGGTTCCTTTTGTTTCGGAATTGGCTTCAGAACGACTTCCTCCTTAGGTTCTTCTTCTTTCGGTTTTCTCTTGCCAGTAGGCCATTTTACTTCTTCAGGTTCAGCCTCTACAATGGGCTTCTGTTTTTTAAGCGGCTTTAGCTGAACTTCTTCAGGCTTTTCTTCTTCAACCGTCGTTGGTTTTGGGATTGGTTTAAGGACCACTTCCTCCTTTGGTTCTTCTTCTTTAGGCCGCCTTTTACCTTTGCGCCATGTTACTTCTTCAGGTTTATCATCTTCTAATGCTTTTTCTTTCGGAATGGGTTTCAGCTGAACTTCGTCCGGTATTTCTTGTTCAGGCTCCTTTTGTTTCGGGATTGGCTTTAGAACAACTTCCTCTTTAGCTTCTTCTTCTTTCGGTCTCCTCTTGCCAGTAGGCCATTTCACTTCTTCAGGTTCAGTCTCTTCAATGGGCTTCTGTTTTTTAACCGGCTTTAAATGCACTTCTTCAGGCTTTTCTTCTTCAAGCACCTTTGGTTTTGGAATAGGTTTTAGCACCACTTCCTCTTTGGGTTCTTCTTCTTTAGGCCGCCTTTTACCTTTGCGCCATGTTAATTCTTCAGGCTTGTCTTCTTCTACAGGTTTTTCCTTCTTCATGGGTTTTAGCTGAACTTCTTCCGGTTTTTCTTCTTCGGGCTCCTTTTGTTTTGGGATTGGCTTCAGAATGACTTCCTCCTTAGGTTCTTCTTCTTTCGGTCTCCTCTTACCAGTAGGCCATTTCACTTCTTCAGGTTCAGTCTCTTCAACGGGCTTCTGTTTTTTAACGGGCTTTAGCTGGACTTCTTCAGGCTTATCTTCTTCAAGCGCCGTTGGTTTTGGGATTGGTTTAAGAACAACTTCTTCTTTTGGTTCTTCTTCTGTAGGCCGCCTTTTATCTTTACGCCATGTTACTTCTTCAGGCTTGTCTTCTACTGCCTTCTCTTCTACGGGCTTCTTTTGTTTCGGGATTGGCTTCAGAACGACTTCCTCCTTCGGTTCTTCTTCTTTCGGTCTCCTCTTGCCAGTAGGCCATTTCACTTCTTCAGGTTCAGTCTCTTCAATGGGCTTCTGTTTTTTAACTGGCTTTACCTGGACTTCTTCTGGCTTTTCTTCTTCAAATGCCTTTGGTTTTGTAATTGATTTCAGGACCACTTCCTCATTTGGTTCTTCTTCTTTAGGCCGCCTTTTTTCCTTACGCCACGTTACTTCTTCAGGCTTGTCTTCTTTTACCGGCTTTTCTTCATCAGTTTCCTTAAGGGGTATTTTAACTGGCTTTAGCTGAACATGTTCCGGCCTTTCTTCTTCAACCGCCGTTGGTTTTGGGATTGGTTTAAGAACCACTTCCTCCTTTGGTTCTTCTTCTGTAGGCCGCCTTTTACCTTTGCGCCATGTTACTTCTTCAGGCTTGTCTTCTACTATTGTTTTTTCTTTCTTGATGGGTTTCAGCTGAACTTCTTCCGGTTTTTCTTCTTTGGGCTGCTTTTGTCTCGGGATTGGCTTCAGAACGACTTCCTCTTTAGGTTCTTCTTCTTTCGGTCCCCTCTTGCCAGTTGGCCATTTCACTTCTTCAGGTTCAGTCTCTTTAATGGGCTTCTGTTTTTTAACCGGCTTTAACTGGGCTTCTTCAGGCTTTTCTTCTTCAAGTGCCTTTGGTTTTGGAATTGGTTTGAGGACCACTTCTTCTTTTGGTTCTTCTTCTTTAGGTAGTCTCTTACCTTTGCGCCATGTTACTTCTTCAGGCTTGTGTTCTTCTATTGGTTTTTCTTTCTTGATGGGTTTCAGCTGAACTTCTTCCGGTTTTTCTTCTTCGGGCTCCTTTTGTCTCGGGATTGGCTTCAGAACGACTTCCTCTTTAGGTTCTTCTTCTTTCGGTCTCCTCTTGCCAGTAGGCCATTTCACTTCTTCAGGTTCAGTCTCTTCAATGGGCTTCTGTTTTTTAACCGGCTTTAACTGGACTTCTTCAGGTTTTTCTTCTTCAAGTGCCTTTGGTTTTGGAATTGGTTTGAGGACCACTTCTTCTTTTGGTTCTTCTTCTTTAGGTAGTCTCTTACCTTTGCGCCATGTTACTTCTTCAGGCTTGTCTTCTTCTATAGGTTTTTCTTTCTTGAGGGGTTTCAGCTGAACTTCTTCCGGTTTTTCTTCTTCGGGCTCCTTTTGTCTCGGGATTGGCTTCAGAACGACTTCCTCTTTAGGTTCTTCTTCTATCGGTCTCCTTTTGCCAGTTGGCCATTTCACTTCTTCAGGTTCAATCTCTTCAATAGGCTTCTGTTTTTTAACCGGCTTTAACTGAACTGCTTCAGGTTTTTCTTCTTCAAGTGTCATTGATTTAGGAATTGGTTTAAGGACCACTTCTTCTATTGGTTCTTCTTGTTTAGGTAGTCTCTTACCTTTGCGCCATGTTACTTCTTCAGGCTTGTCTTCTTCTATTGGCTTTTCTTTCTTGATGGATTTCAACTGAACTTCTTCCGGTTTTACTTCTTCAGGTTCCTTTTGTTTCGGAATTGGCTTCAGAACGACGTCCTCCTTCGGTTCTTCTTCTTTTGGTCTCCTCTTGCCAGTAGGCCATTTCACTTCTTCAGGTTCAGTCTCTTCAATGGGCTTCTGTTTTTTAACCGGCTTTAGCTGAACTTCTTCAGGTTTTTCTTCTTTGGGCGTCTTTTGTTTCGGTATTGGCTTAAGTACCACTTCTTCTTTAGGTTGTTCATCTTGCGGTCGTCTCTTACCCGTACGCCATGTAACTTCTTCTGGTTTGTCTTCTTCGATCGGTTTTTCTTTTGTAATTTGTTTCAGCAGGACTTCTTCAGGTTTTTCTTCTCTTGAAGATTTTTGATTCGAGAAAGGTTTAAAAACGATTTCTTCTTCAGGTTCTTCTTCCTTCGGTCGCCTCTTGCCAGTACGCCATGTTACTTCTTCGGGTTTTGTCTCCTCGATTTGTTTCTGTTTCTGTACCGGCTTTTGCTGAATTTCAGACTTGTCCACATCTTCAGATATCTTTAGTATAACTGTGTCTTCTTCGCGGGTGACTGACTCTTCAATTAAGAGAATTTCGGTTTTTTGGATAGAATCCTTTCTGACTGGTTTTAATGTAACATCTTCAAGTTTTTCTCTCGAAATATGCATTTTTTCCATCTTGGTTGGTTTTAATTTAACGCTTTCTTGAGTCCATGGAATTGGTTCTTTTTTGTCGTCTTGAATAATTTTTGGCTTCTCATCGTTTCGTGGTTTTCTCCAATGGCGTGTATCAAGATTGTCATTTTTAGTTTCCTCTGAATATTCTTCTTTCAGAACATTTGTATCTTCAGTGGAGACTATCATTTCTTCAGACTGTGTTTCTAATCTGGGTTTGCGCCAGTCAGTAGTAATAGATTGCTCAATTTCAAGTGATGTAATATCTTCGACATTGGTTTTAGATTGTAAATATGTTGGTGTTTCTCCAATTTTCGGTTTTCGCCAGTGTTTTATTTCAGGAGCCTCTTGTACAATGTTTACATCTGTCACTTCTTCTGTCTTTGAGTACTGATCTGATCTAGGTTTTCTCCAAGTTTTCGTTTGTAGGGAATGTTCTAAAATTTCTTGATTTTGCACATCCAACCGACTTGAGTCCTCCGCGGTAGTATGTTTATCCAAAAACTGTTGTTTTTCTTGTACCCTTGGCTTTCGCCAATGTTTAGTCTCTAGAAGCTGTTCTTGTGAACTTTTAGCAGACTTGTCAACAACTTCTTCATCTTTGACCCTTAAAATATTTGTATCTTCAGTAGTAGTTATATTTCGAGTTATAGATTCTTCTGGAAGTTTTTTCCTCCAATGTCTTACTTCGGATTGTTCTTCCTGAACAACAGTAGTTTCTGTTCGTGATTTTTGTCGCCAAGGTACTGATGTAGAATGTTGCTTTGTTTCAATGTTTTCAGCATTTTGAATATTTAAGATACTACTCTCTTCGGTGGATTGGTAGAGTGACCTATTTATTGATGAGGTACCATCTTGTGAAATGCTGGTTATGTCAATCTTATCTTGATACGTTTTCCGAGAAAGACTTTTCTGAGATTCTGTAAAAGAAATTGATAATATGAGTGACGAGGACATATTGTTTTATTACTCGTATGAGTGATGTATGCATCGATATAGACGATTAAAGATGATCGATGCTGAAAGGTATTTTATAAAAAGGTCGCTGAGAGGAACATAGAAATGGCTAAATGAAATCAAATGCTTCATAGAAATTGTTTACTATAGGTATTACTTACCAATTTTATAGTCGCTCTTTACGTTTTTTATACTAGAGCGAGACATACGAGTAAGCGGTACATCTGTTGGTATGTGATCACAGCCGGTAGAAGACTACCGCAATACTCGGGAAGTCATTGTCTTTACCGGCCTTTGTCTTTCTATTCAGTCGCGCGTAATGGAATGTACAAACTCATGATTTTGTATGGAGGTATAATCTTTATTAGTTAATAGTCATCTTGGCGTTAAAGCCCCGGTTCCAGGATTTGGCAGATCAGGTAATTACAGTGGAGCGACTATCATCTGACCTCCGTGACCCAGCTACCAGGGGAACCTGATCAGATTGGATCATGGTTACACATTCAGACGTAGGACGTAGAAAACATAATCATGATGTTTTCCCTCATCGTAATGCGTCGATTAGTATTCAACTAATGTACATAACTCACAAAAGAGTCATTGGTACATGGCAGCAGTGGGATTCGAACCCGGTACCTGTCGCTTAGTTAATCGAATAAAAATAAATAACCTACAGAGATGTTACTCCCCATGTTGTCCTCCTCCAAATACATTTATACACTATCCAACATGTTCAACCATCACTCGTAATAAATGTAGCCTACCTAATTTATTCATATGCGACATCTCTGTTGTTTTCTATATCTATGTACGAATATTATAAAAAGAAAATATGTGATTGTTTGTCGTTTGTTTGTATTGGATAAACTCAAAAACAGCTTAACCGATATTAAAAATTCTTTTAATACAGTAGTAAGTAGAAAGCTACATTATGAGCGAGTACCAAAGACTATATTATATCTTCAAAAAATAACTTAACTAATCCTTTTTTTATTGTTTTTAACTGCCAGGACAAGGATTCTTAAAGAAAAAAGGTTAGGTAGGGATAGGGTAAACGTAGTGTAGGGGTAGGGTACTAATAGTAGGGTACGATAGGTTTAGGGTAGAGGTAAGGTAAGGGTAGCGTAAAGTTGGATAGGGATAGGGGTAGGGTAGGGTAGGGTAAGGGATAGTGTAGTGTAGGGTAGGGATAGAGTTCATTAAATTGAAATTACGGGAACGAAGTCGTGCCGGGCAGCTAGTGTTTTATGTGTGCTACCTAGGCACAGAATGTTGATACTTAGGGTGTTTTCGGCATTGAATAATTATTTACTAACCGTATGTAGGTATCTAATAACGACAAAGTCTAACATCTAAATCTAATTCTTTTTAATTTCTTTTCTATTGAAAATATTTTCAAGCGGTAGGTTACCTGTGATAATTTATTTAGATACGTACTCATTGTGATCCGTGCCTATTTTCCGGATTTGATTTTAGTTTATGCCTTTTATTTAAACAGTGTCAGAATTCGACCAAGTGAAACTCCGTAGCCTAATATGGTTCCAATTCAACAAGAAATATTGACCTATTTACCGACATCAAATCGAAAAATGTTTGTTATTTCTGACGCTGTTTAAATTGGCTCTTATATTGTACCGTTAACGAATCGTTGAATTTATATTCGCGTTATAAGAAATAAGCGAACATATTTTAGAATCGCTCCCTTCGAATCCAAGGGTTTTCAATTTTGATTGGTATCAAGAAAAATTCAATATTTTTATCCATGTTGCCGATTTTCCCTATCTTTCGGTGTTGCCAATATGATTTACAAAATATTGACATTTTCATGCCAAAAATCAAAATAGAAAACCGTTCGAATCAAAGCGAACGATTAAAAATTGACCTAGTTTTATATGATCCTTCGCGATTTTCACAAGTGTGCAGATCGAAACTCTTTTTTTAATACTGTGAACATTCAACTATTTTCCTGCGATAAAAAGTAGTGTATGGAGTAGTATATGTAGTAATAGTAGTATATGACAAAGAATACAGGGAAAATAATTTGTAACCAGTTGAATAGTTTCGGAGATTTCCGTCTACCTATGTCTTCTACAATTGCTATCTCAGTCAACCCAACTTCTTACCTACTCCCCTAAGTAGCCACTTCAAATTACAACTCGATCATATTTTATTCCAGTACATACCTACCTACTTTGCCTACCATGTGTCATACTGACATTATCGCTTATTTTTACTATCCAAAAAAAATAAACGTCAAAAACGGTTTACTAAAATAAACGTCAAAAACGGCCTAGTTCCAGGCCGTTTTGACTGAGTTACGATAAGAAGGTAATATATGTATAAATTGTTACAGCCATCCTCGGTTTCTCCTCCTTGGTCTTTCATCGACGGGGCGAGGCGATACGAGGCAGGATGATAATTGAAATATTACCGACCCATTTTCACCAAAAATTTACATTATTGGCCATTGCGAGACATAGTCTATAGACTCATCTCGTCTTAATCCAGAGATATTGTGTGATATATCCGCTTCAAGAAAACAACACGGTTCAAATTTGAAAACAGATAATTTTCAATTCTCCTCGGACACATTCTCACCAATCCAAGCTATTTCCACCGATAAAAATGTGTCAATGTGTATTTCCTTCCTACTTTCTTGTAATAATCAATAAATAAATTTCGAGTTTGAGAGTTTGAAATGAATATAAATTTTGACGTACTTTCAATAATCGTCTCGTCTCGCATTGTCTCACCCCGCCGATGAAAAATTTTTATTTTCTTTAAATTAGCTACTAACAGTGTACCTATTTTCATTTTCAGTTCATAAAGGTGAAGAAAGCCTTCGGCCGTTTTGGTAACCAGATGCGCGTAGGTAAATATGTCAACTTATAAGAAATGAAGTTTATAAGTTAGTGGTAACGATAAAACGATTTATAAATTTCTTTTACTATTAGTAAACTACATTATGAGTGTTCCCATCTACTTATGTGGACCTTTTTTCGCCCTTTATATGTATGTAGTGGACTACAAATGTCAACTTGATTCTATATGTTCATTCACTTTTCAGGATTGTTTGATGCATGCGAATGTATCGACATATCGGGGTACTCGTAAACATAAAAATTAGATATTCAGGGTTTTTACGAGAGACGTTACCACGAGGTTTCACATTGCGCGCGAACGCACAGGGTTCCATTCCAACTGACATTACTTGAGTGACGCTCGGTACTATGCGTCGGTGAAAATGAACGCATAGCTTAGCGACAAATATTGACTAATCATACAGCCGTATTGAACGCAGTGTCTTCACATAGCAATAAGCACTTTAAGAAGTGTCTTACTTCGTTACTTTTTGAGAAGTATTACTTGTTTTGAGTGTTACCGAATCGCTGACGAAATCAAGTGAAGTTAAAAGAATATGTTTTCTCTCATCGATCGACTCCTCGTCTTGCCACTACTACATAAATATATTTCAGTCACGCCTATTGACTACGTACGTGAGATTTTGCATCGCCGGGTGTTCTGAAATTGTCACTTATGGCAGCCTTTTCTGAATCACCATAGGTAGCCAGACAGGCGCATAGGCGCTCAGATTTATTGTTTGCTCCCTCTCTGCTCACCTTCGAATCTTATCCGGATCTGTAGGAGTACCAATCCGGTGAACACCAGTTTGTATCCTTGCCCGTCATGGCCTGACTTTGAGCCTAGACATCTTATATCCTGTATGGTTGCAATCTGAGCGCGACGCCTGTACAGTACAACCACATCGAATGGCTAACTCTCGTGACCAACCAGTACGAGATGCAACGTTACACCTGGCGAAACGGACTTTCCTAGAAGGCTTTCCTGGGCGCGCCTATGTTTGCCTGTGGCGGCACTTTATCTTTTCCACGTGTAACAACAACCTATATACGTACCTAAGTAAGTACGTTATAAAAAAGTAGAGCACAACAATCTACAGAAGAATCTTTATTTATTTAAAAATCCTAATTTATTTTGTTTTCTGTTTTAACGCTTTTCGTTTTCTATTGAAACATACAAAAGGCTATCCTTGCCATTCCATAATAATAGGTCCCTATTCCCTAACCTCTGAAATTTCCGTAGATCGAAGTTTTAATTTCTTGGAAATGGCTAAAAAACGGGATACTTTCAACCACTTGTATAAACTTTATAAGTTAGGTACTACCTTTCGCCCGTGACTTTGTTTGTGTAAAATTTTGTTATAACATTTTGAATCCGTTCCCTCGCGTACCACATTGAATATTTCGAGATAAATTGTAGTCCATGTGCTGGTTCTGGGTTATAAACTACCTTACTGACTTTCACCAATGAGTAATAAACAACGTACATACATATATACAGGGTGTCCTTACGCTCTGGACAAAGACGGATACTACTAGTTGAGATGGTAGTCCGCAGTAAGTATTTACCGAAAAATCAATTATTCACTTCGGAGCAGCCTGTATGTGCAGCAATGCAACTTGCTTTGGAATTGCATTAGAACTCCACCCCAGATGAGAGGTTAAATTAAATAAAAAAATACTTATTGTAATTTGAAATGTCGCCAACGTCACTCGCTTCTAACGTGTCATGTCATGAATGTCAGTAATGAATTTTATCTACACTCATACCGTAATGTTCCCGTTACATATTTAAAAACAGTCGTTTAAGGGTACCCACACTTTTTTCACGCCAGTCTAAAAAATTTTAACAAATTATTTTTCAGTATTTCCCATAGATACTATTTTCATTACAGCTATATCGAAAAATAACTTTTTAATCATTATGCAACACTTTTATTTTCTAAATTTTTGTCCGGCGCCGGGACACGGCGAAATGTAGGCTGAATACCTAGATGTCTTTAACAAATTCAAAATTCAAGTTTAAAATTTTAATTTTCCTTTTTATATTTCTGTGTAATTATTTTTCCGCTAAACAGAATATTTTTTCTAATTGTTGTAATTTGTGTTTGTGAATATTTTTTCTTATTTGAAGCAAATAAATAAATAAATGTGAAAGTAGCAAAGTGAATTTCCCGCCGTTTGATATCCTCTACGCGTAGATACAACAGAACTGACTCGCAGCTTACTTCCAGCAAAGTTAAGAAAATTATAAGTACGATATTTTAATATAAAAATATGAGTGTAGATGAAAAAAAAGTAAAGTAGTGTATGCAACTGCAAATAATTAGGTATTAAAACACTCGTGTCAAATGATTATCATACTCGGCTACGCCTCGTATGATAAACAGACATTAATGTTTTAATACCCCCTTTTGTATGCCAGTTGCATAAACTACTATTATTGTATTGTCGTGATACCTGATATTGTATTTGTTGCTGATTAAGTTACAATTAAATTTGTTATAAGAAATATGTTTTTTTGTCTAATTAAAGGAAGATCTATTTCAGGATACTGCTGAGTATCAGTCTTAAACAGGGTTTATTTATTTGTCCGGAGGCTAAGGTCACCCTGTATACATACACACTCACGCCCGCATCCTATAGATAGGGGTTGGCAACAGACCTATTCCACATTCATCTTCTAATACATTTACACCGGATGGTCCTAACTGACGTGCCCTTTTTGAAGAAGTGAATTTGTTTTATCTCTCGTCCTTATTCGCCGCCCTCTGCCGGCCCTTCCATTTAAATTAGCACAATAGATACCTTTCGTAAACTGTGTTTTATCCTCCCTTTCCACATGTCCAAATCATCTCAGCATACAGTCACCACATAGTCTAAGATCCGGGATTATAAAAATATACCCTAATCTGTTAAATAAATGAAATAATTTTTTTTAGGCTTATTTCAATGTGATAAATTTATAAAATCAACCTCTGCCACCGTAGGTCTGCTACAATTAATAATAGTTAATTAATTAACAATAAATTAATTTATAATTTTTACCTTCACACTGTAATTACCTGAGCGAAGCAAAAAGTTTTAATATTTTATATTATAAACCTTGTTGTACTAGGCACCCATCTCTATGACTGCTGTATTTACCTGCAGCCAGGTAAGAACAGGTAGACAAATTTAACTTGTTTCCCTCACATGTTAATTGAAAAAGTCAAGTGCTATATTAAACGGCGTCAAATTTTAAACACTATATTTGGCTTTTTGCTTCGCTCAGGTAATTACAGTGTGAAGGTAAAAATTATAAATTAATTAATTGTTAATTAATTAACTATTTTTAATTGTAGCAGACCTACGGTGGCAGAGGTTGATTTTATAAATTTATCACATTGAAATAAGCCTAAAAAAAATTATTTCATTTATTTAACAGATTAGGGTATATTTTTATAATCCCGGATCTTAGGCTAACAATTCACCACAATATCCTTCAGCTTGCAACGAAGTCTTATCCATCACACTATTCCCCGTTCTATCACCTACACACATGCTCCGCATTAACTGTTTTTGTACACAATAATGATATACAGAGAAATATAACAGTATAAAAGACACAACAGGCGCTGCTTATTTCTAAAAAGAAATTTCTTCCAACAGGCTTACAGAAGAGATATGCTAGACTAAAGTAACGCAGATACGACGTTACAATAATTAAAAATTTTTGTTTCTTCTGCCATATCTAACATTAACTTCCATACATAGGCGCTGGCACTAGCACGCCATTGTTGCGTGTGGCTACTCACTGCAGCATGTAAAGCACAATTACTTTATTCCTTGACTCGGGCCGTGGCATGTAAGTTAGGGACTAGAGGCCCATAACATCTATCTATCAATACTATTATAGAACTGTAGAATATACATGTCTGTACATTTAACTAAAGATTATCCAGAAAAAATCCTCGTGTTGTCTATCGTATAATGCTCGATTTTTGTGAGTACAAATGAGACAAGTTTATCTCCGAAAATTTATAAAAAAAAATACTACTTCTTTATTTAACATCGTGCCAAGATTTCGCTAGGCAACCCAGGAGGGAGGCCGGCGAAGTTTCATTTAATTGGCCATAAGTTTTTCCCACAGCGATTTGAGAGTTTTCGCCATAGTAAAAGATGTAGAAAATGAAAATCCTTTCCAATTACATATAGCTCAACGTTATTGGTCATATAGGCTGGGGTCCATACATTTCTGCCGGTAATCCTTTATATATTTTCAATTTCTTAGTCTAAGTATTTATTAACATTTGACAGATTGACATTAGTTGAGTACACACATATTACCATCGACATAGTCTACTTCTATATATTACTATTATTATTTGTTGAATCTTGGACTATCAGAGCCTTATTTACAACTGCTTAGTACATATTACAAGTTCTAACAATACCTATCAAAAATTGGCCGTCACTTATTGAAAAAGCTCAAAAATATATGAACCCTGAGTTTACCGAAAAAAGGAGATTTGAATACGACGTTTGTTTTTAGAATACAAATAAAAACGATCTGCATAACTCGTAATTCTGAATGTTCGTAGAGTTTTGATCTGCACTCGGGTGACATAAGCCGTAGTCTGTCTGGACCGGGGTTGTTTTTTATGTTGTGCCTTGTTGGACTGTTATTCGTAAATAATCGGAAAAGTCGAAAGGCGAGTAGAACGTGCGAGATTCAATAAATATCACTGTAAAAATCTGATTATTTATTCCCAGTGAAAGCGAAACTATTCTTATCAACCCTCCTTAGTCGTAGTCGGTTCATAGGTAGTTACCTACTAGAATTGCATGAATTATTGTGATTTTCGGTGCCTTTTCATAGATTCGATAAGATATTGTCTAGGGCCTAAAGACGGTATTGTACCTGCGGTTTCAATATAAATTGTGAGATGTTTTGATAATGATAATACCAGTACCTTTAGTTGGTTTATGAGAACGTAGAAAATAAAATTCCACCAAAAATTAACTAAATTTCATGTAGGTACCTACTATCCTAAAAGAGACTCGTTTTGTCAAGCCTGTAATCCTATAAGGCCTAACTATCAAAATTACAAATCCTTTATCTTGGTAAATATATAGGGTGAGGTGTCGAACAAGTGACCCACAAAAAAGTTAAACAATCATAACGCAAATTTTTTGGAATTTTTAAATAATGCAGATTTTTTGAAAGATGGGAAATGGCTCATTGTGTCCACCTCGTGGCACACATTGAACCAGGGGGTTGGTCTACAGCAAACCGAGGAGTACACAGTGAGCCCGACGAATGAGATCACTATTATAAACGTTTCCTCGTTGTAGTTATTAGCATAGTAGATAAATCATATAATAATACATTATTTATAAATGTATAAACAGTTAGTTTTATTTACCAAAATAACTGTGAAGACTATAAATCAACATAAATCAATAACAACATAACTTAACCTATTTTCTAATTATAGTCATTGATGATATATTTTAAGGTTATATTATAATAAATAGTCAACATCTACACTAGAGTTCTTAAGATCTATTATAAGACTGAAATGCTTATTTAAAAAAAAAAAAAAAAATTGTATGACAACTTATGCCAAGTTTTTTATCCGTCATAGAACGTCATTCTTAAAAGTCATAACAAACAATTTGATTTCTGGAGGTATGTTTATTTTCGTAAGTTATGAAAAATATTTTTGAATACTTTGCAAACAATTAAAAAGGAAGTGCGGTAAATAATTTTTAGCATGATTAATAATTTAGACAAAAGTTCAAGCTAATAGTGACCAAATAACTGAATGTTTGCAAGAAGGACTGAGAAGGAGTAACAAGGAAAGATTATCCCCAGATTATTGCCATATCCACACTTTATAATGTTTACTACTGTCAGTCAAACCGGACTTATCGTGGTCCTATTATATTTTAGGCATCTACCGACAGTGGTGGTGTGGTAGGGTAGGGGTATCCCCTACAAAAATTGATGTCGAAAAAAGTAAGTGATGTAGTAGGGATTCGATCCACTGGTGGAGCCTTGCAGTGGATATTAGTGACTTGAGGGGGGTTGGGTACGGATAGAGTACGGTTAGGGCGCGGATAGTGGTAGGGTACATGTAGGAGTGGGACAGAGGTAGAGTTCATTAAATTAAAACCACGCGAACCAAGACACGCCGTCCAGCCAGTTCATGTACCTATTCAAGAAGACTGACGGCAGTAGCCTGATATTGCCTACTAGCATTTTTTAAATAGAATCACTCTAACAAAATAACCGGTAGCTGATTTATATGAATATTAAAGGTAAAATAATTCAGAAAATCAGAATTTTGATGTTGTACACAGTGGAGCACAGTCACTGTTCGTGCCGGTGTAGTGGGTCACTATGTACCACACACACCTCTACTGATATTAAATTCATCAAAAAATCAATCATCAAAGTAGGATTCATGAATGTACGACCAAACAATGCAAAGATATTCAGTACAGGAATAGAAAAAAACATTACTTTTAAAAGATGCAGTATAAGGCTAAAAACCTAAAAATTACTACTTAGGATTTTCCGTGTTTTTACACCGAAAATCACAAAAAGCCCTGAGTTGCGGGCGTTCTGCACTGGAGCTCGCTACCAACTGGAAAGCAAGAAGAGCGGTAAAAACCAAGTACGATTACGCTTACTGCACGATCTGGCAACGTTGTTTTGTGGTGATACTAATGGTGGCTAACTGTGTACTACTGGTTCACTGTTCGACATGTCACCCTATATAATCTAAACCCTTTTCCATAAAGAAAACGGGCACTTTCGAGTTCTTTTCTCTAAGTAAGAATCATAAAATAATACTAGCAAGTAGCAAGAAAGAGGTTTTAACTTTAACAATGTTTTTTCACTAATTTAGAACATTTTTAAGTAGGTATACTAGCATGAAAACTTACTTTTTCTTTGGTACATATAATTTAACAAAAAAAAAGGTAATTATTATGGTAACACGCCTTCTACACTACACCTACGCAACAACTGGGAACGAATGGAATTTTATTTCCAGTACTTTTATTCCCAGTCTTAGGCACTGGAATGACTAGGAATAAAATTCCCAGTGGGTACGACCGAGAAATAAAAGTTTATTGTGTCACCACTTAGAATTACTGTGATGGTGCGTTTTCTGAGAAGTTAAAACAATTGTTAAAAGTTATGCATTACCTATAATTGTCTTTTCTCACTTATTTATAGTTTTTATTAAGGTATCCTTTGACAAGAGGCTTTCGACCTTCTTTGTAACTAAAGGAATAGATCATGCAGAGCGTGACCAGCCCGACAAAACTTTTGAATTTTGAGAACGGTATGATCGGGTTTCATTGCTGTACCTACCTATGTTTGTAAGTTTGGATGTTAGAGGTAGTCTCCGAAACAACTAAACCGATTTAAAAAAAAAACAGGAAACTAATATCATACTTCAAACTCCCAAGTGTTACAGAGGTTCCTTAGATCCCGGAAAAATAATACGATCGGAACGGAACAGTTATTCGAACTGCGCGCGAGTGAAAACCACGTGGGACGGCTAGTTTATATAGAAAGTACCTACGCGCCGTATTTCCAAACCAGTTCTATTCCAGAGACCCGACGGCAGTCAGACTCACAAACACAAACGACAGTAGCCTGCCACCGACTGTGCTTGCATCCTTGCGCGGACACCAGAACTGGCTGGTCTCATACAGTTCTGCGAGAGACAAGAGATGCAGGTAATAATTTCACGTGATTCTAATGCGCACCACCCACTACGGGGATGCGTTACTGCGAACAACCGCGGTGAAGATCTTATAACGATTCTCATGACAACAGGCCTCAAGGTATTTAATAGGGGCGCTGAACCGACAATTGTAACACAAAGGGCCCAACAATAGATCTGACTATCCAATGGAGCAGCTATCTAATTTGGCATGTGTCTGATGAGATTTTTTGCTCTGACCACAGGTGGATCAAATTTAAACTAAACAAAGTAAATAAGTATTCGGTTATGAAGAGGAACCCCCGCAGGCTAGACCGCCTCAAGTTTATGACACTAGCAGAGGCATATCTAACGGGGATTGCGGTACCTCTACTTACCAAAATAACACCGACATAGACAGACACGTTGACGGAATAACGATGACACAATCATACGCCTTCAAACAGACATGCGCCAAAAACTGTCCGAAATCGCGGCACTGATGGTATGCCCTCACAGGTCCCTGAGCTAGAGAAAATGCGGCGAAAACTTAGGAGAATGTTTAATAGGGTCAAAAATATAAGATGCGACAGAGGATAGATAAATATAAGAAACAATGGGGTCCAATAACACATTGTTTGAGGCCAAGTGTGACAGAACTCCGAAGCAGTTCACAATTGGCAAAAGGTACCAACCAGATCCAAACTGCTGAGTCGGAGACAGACTGGTTTGGGATACGAAAAGTTCGAATATATACGGATGGATCAAAGACCGACTAGGGTACAGAAGCGGGAATCTTCTCCCTGAATCTGAATATCAGATCCTCACATTAGGAGAACATAGAACATATTTCAGTGCGAAAGTGTTGCAATCACATAAGCTGCTCGGTTGGTACAGCGCCTTGGCGTACGCCACCAAGGCATCAGAATACTAACAGACAGCATGACCGTTCTGAAAGCACTAATGGGCAACAGCATTAACTGTTTCTGGACTTTGATCCTGAAGTGTCGCCGTGTATTAGAGGACATTTCCTCGATGAACAGGGTCACTTTACAATGGATTAAACGACATGGCAACTCAATGGACACGATGCCGCCGATGAGCTGGCAAGAAATGAGGATTGCCGATCCTGCCCCTTTTCTTCAATACATTGCATTCGTATATGACCAAACATATCAATGACCAGATCGACAAGCGCTGGGAGAGTACAACCGGATGTAGGCAGTCTAAATTAGTGGTGAACGAACGCTCACCTAAACTAACTGACTGCTCAATCTCAAACGGAGTGAACTCAAGACAGTAAGTATTTGGTACGATTACAAGGCTGAATAAACTACAGCTGACAGCCTCCTGTGCAGGGGATGCTTAGTTGCTGAGGAAACGACAGCTCACGTGGTCCTGGAGAGTGATGGACTAAAGGACTACAGAGCCAAAGCCTCATTAGGAACAGAATACCTTCAAGAACTCTGTGAACATCCTAAGAGACTAAATACTTCTGGAAGATGGGCTGACTACTATAGCCGGTTCTCAATCACGTAAAACGAGTGTGACTTATTTGACTGGCGATGGATGAATGTGTGCAAGGAATGCCTGAAGTACTGCGAGAGGATTAATGAATGATAATTTTTTGTAATAGATACTGATATATATTTAGCTTTCAGTGAATTGGTTTTTACTGTAATACTGTAAAGTTGTTTTAAATAAATAAATAAATAAATAAAGGACCGACTTTGAGTCTCAATATGGAAAATGGGAGCCCCTAACCTAAACATAATATAGAAAGTACAGTCAGCTACAGAGTGAATAGACTCCCCTTTAAATGTATGCAGTTCTGTTCGTATTGTGACTATAATAGGTACCTAGGACCACTACAATTTTGTGTCGTCGACGTTGTTAAATGATTGCTTTTTTATTTCTGTGTTTCCGCCCAATGAGTTAGTAATCTTAATCTACTTAGGTATAAAAATATTAGCTATAAAATTTTGCGATCTCTGCAGCAACTGAACCTATTTCAAAAAATCTTTTAATTAGAGGCAGGAAGCTACATTCTACAAGCGCCGTATTTCCAAACCAGTTCTGTTCCAGAGACCCGACGGCAGTCAGACTCACAAACACAAACAACAGCAGCCTGCCACCGACTGTGCTTGCATCCTTGCGCCGACACCAGAACTGGCTGGTCTTATACAGTTCTGCGAGGGACAAGAGATGCAGATAATAATTTCACGTGATTCTAATGCGCATCACCCGCTGCGGGGATGCGATACTGCGAACAACCGCGGTGAAGATCTTATAACGATTCTCATGACAACAGGCCTCGAGGTATTTAATAGGGGCGCTGAACTGCCAATTGAAACACAAAAGGCCCAACAATAGATCTGACTATCCAATGGAGCAGCTATCCAATTTGATATCAGACTGGCATGTGTCTGATGAAATTTTTTGCTATGACCACTGGTGGATCAAATTTAAACTAAACACAGTAAATAAGTATTCGGTTATGAATAGGAACCCCCGCAGGCTAGACTGCTTCAAGTTTATGACACTGGCAGAGGGATATCTAACGGGGATCGCGGTACCTCTACTTACCAAAATAATACCGACATAGACAGACACGTTGACAGAATAACGATGACACCAACATACGCCTTCAAACAGACATGCGCCAAAAACTGTCCGAAATCGCGGCACTGATGGTGGGCCCTCACAGGTCCCTGAGCTAGAGAAAATGCGGCGAAAACTTAGGAGAATGTTCAATAGGGTCGAAAATATAAGATGCGACAGAGGATAGATAAATATAAGAAACAATAGGGTCCAATAACACATTGTTTGAGGCCAAGTGTGACAGAACTCCGAAGCAGTTCACAATTGGCAAAAGGTACCAACCAGATGCAAACTGCTGAGTCGGAGACAGTCTGGTTTGGGATACGAAAAGTCCGAATATATACGGATGTATCAAAGACCGACTAGGGTACAGAAGCGGGAATCTTCTCCCTGAATCTGAATATCAGATCCTCACATTAGGAGAACATAGAACATCTTTCAGTGCGAAAGTGTTGCAATCACACAAGCTGCTCGGTTGGTACAGCGCCTTGGCGTACGCCACCAAGGCATCAGAATACTAACAGACAGCATGTCCGTTCTGAAAGCACTAGTGGGCAACAGCATTACTGTTTCTGGACTTTGATTCTGAGGTGTCGCCGTGTATTAGAGGACATTTCCTCGATGAACAGGGTCACTTTACAATGGATTAAACGACATGGCAACTCAATGGACACGATGCCGCCGATGAGCTGGCAAGAAATGAGGATTGCCGATCCTGCCCCTTTTCTTCAATACATTGCATTCGTATATGACCAAACATATCAATGACCAGATCGACAAGCGCTGGGAGAGTACAACCGGATGTAGGCAGTCTAAATTAGTGGTGAACGAACGCTCACCTAAACTAACTGACTGCTCAATCTCAAACGGAGTGAACTCAAGACAGTAAGTATTTGGTACGATTACAAGGCTGAATAAACTACAGCTGACAGCCTCCTGTGCAGGGGATGCTTAGTTGCTGAGGAAACGACAGCTCACGTGGTCCTGGAGAGTGATGGACTAAAGGACTACAGAGCCAAAGCCTCATTAGGAACAGAATACCTTCAAGAACTCTGTGAACATCCTAAGAGACTAAATACTTCTGGAAGATGGGCTGACTACTATAGCCGGTTCTCAATCACGTAAAACGAGTGTGACTTATTTGACTGGCGATGGATGAATGTGTGCAAGGAATGCCTGAAGTACTGCGAGAGGATTAATGAATGATAATTTTTTGTAATAGATACTGATATATATTTAGCTTTCAGTGAATTGGTTTTTACTGTAATACTGTAAAGTTGTTTTAAATAAATAAATAAATAAATAAAGGACCGACTTTGAGTCTCAATATGGAAAATGGGAGCCCCTAACCTAAACATAATATAGAAAGTACAGTCAGCTACAGAGTGAATAGACTCCCCTTTAAATGTATGCAGTTCTGTTCGTATTGTGACTATAATAGGTACCTAGGACCACTACAATTTTGTGTCGTCGACGTTGTTAAATGATTGCTTTTTTATTTCTGTGTTTCCGCCCAATGAGTTAGTAATCTTAATCTACTTAGGTATAAAAATATTAGCTATAAAATTTTGCGATCTCTGCAGCAACTGAACCTATTTCAAAAAATCTTTTAATTAGAGGCAGGAAGCTACATTCTACAAGCGCCGTATTTCCAAACCAGTTCTGTTCCAGAGACCCGACGGCAGTCAGACTCACAAACACAAACAACAGCAGCCTGCCACCGACTGTGCTTGCATCCTTGCGCCGACACCAGAACTGGCTGGTCTTATACAGTTCTGCGAGGGACAAGAGATGCAGATAATAATTTCACGTGATTCTAATGCGCATCACCCGCTGCGGGGATGCGATACTGCGAACAACCGCGGTGAAGATCTTATAACGATTCTCATGACAACAGGCCTCGAGGTATTTAATAGGGGCGCTGAACTGCCAATTGAAACACAAAAGGCCCAACAATAGATCTGACTATCCAATGGAGCAGCTATCCAATTTGATATCAGACTGGCATGTGTCTGATGAAATTTTTTGCTATGACCACTGGTGGATCAAATTTAAACTAAACACAGTAAATAAGTATTCGGTTATGAATAGGAACCCCCGCAGGCTAGACTGCTTCAAGTTTATGACACTGGCAGAGGGATATCTAACGGGGATCGCGGTACCTCTACTTACCAAAATAATACCGACATAGACAGACACGTTGACAGAATAACGATGACACCAACATACGCCTTCAAACAGACATGCGCCAAAAACTGTCCGAAATCGCGGCACTGATGGTGGGCCCTCACAGGTCCCTGAGCTAGAGAAAATGCGGCGAAAACTTAGGAGAATGTTCAATAGGGTCGAAAATATAAGATGCGACAGAGGATAGATAAATATAAGAAACAATAGGGTCCAATAACACATTGTTTGAGGCCAAGTGTGACAGAACTCCGAAGCAGTTCACAATTGGCAAAAGGTACCAACCAGATGCAAACTGCTGAGTCGGAGACAGTCTGGTTTGGGATACGAAAAGTCCGAATATATACGGATGTATCAAAGACCGACTAGGGTACAGAAGCGGGAATCTTCTCCCTGAATCTGAATATCAGATCCTCACATTAGGAGAACATAGAACATCTTTCAGTGCGAAAGTGTTGCAATCACACAAGCTGCTCGGTTGGTACAGCGCCTTGGCGTACGCCACCAAGGCATCAGAATACTAACAGACAGCATGTCCGTTCTGAAAGCACTAGTGGGCAACAGCATTACTGTTTCTGGACTTTGATTCTGAGGTGTCGCCGTGTACTAGAGGACATTTCCTCGATGAACAGGGTCACTTTACAATGGATTTAAGGACATGGCAACTCAATGGACACGATACCGCCGATGAGCTGGCAAAAAAAGGATCAGGGATGAGGATTGCCGATCCTGCCCCTTTTCTTCAATACATTACATTCGTATATGACCAAACATATCAATGACCAGATCGACAAGCGCTGGGAGAGTACAACCGGATGTAGGCAATCTAAATTAGTGGTGAACGAACGCTTACCTAAGATAACTAACCGACTGCTCAATCTCAAACGGAGTGAACTCAAGATAGTAAGTATTTGGTACAATTACAAGGCTGAATAAACTACAGCTGACAGCCTCCTGTGCAGGGGATGCTTAGTAGCTGAGGAAACGACAGCTCACGTGGTCCTGGAGTGTGATGGACTAAAGGACTTCAGAGCCAAAGCCTCATTAGGAACAGAATACCTTCGAAAACTCTGTGAACATCCTAAGAGACTAAATACTTCTGGAAGATGGGCTGACTACTATAGCCGGTTCTCAATCACGTATAAAGGACCGACTTTGAGTCCCAATACGGAAAATGGGAGTCCCTAACCTAAACCTAATATAGAAAGTACAGTCAGCTGCAGAGTGAATAGACTCCCCTTGCATACATTTAAATGTATGCAGTTCTGTTCGTATCGTGACTATAATAG
This sequence comes from Blastobasis lacticolella, assembly GCA_905147135.1. Classification (NCBI taxonomy): domain Eukaryota; kingdom Metazoa; phylum Arthropoda; class Insecta; order Lepidoptera; family Blastobasidae; genus Blastobasis; species Blastobasis lacticolella. The sequence goes on from LR990039.1 coordinate 23,252,032, forward strand.
GTACCTAGGACCACTACAGTTTTGTGTCGTCAACGTTGTTAAATTATTACTTTTTTATTTCTGTATTTCCGCCCAATGAGTAATGTACTTAGGTATAAAAAAAAATGCCTATAACATTTTGCGATCTCTGCAGCTACTGAACCTATTTCAAAAAACCTTTTAATAACAGGCAGGAAGCTACATTCTTTAAGACTATCATGCTCCTTCTTAAAACTACCTTCTCTTCTACTTACTTAAAGGTACACGTTTTGACTTTATTAGCGATAATCTTCTGAAAAATATACATATAAATTTCAATTTTTACGTTCATTTCGCGCTTGTTTTTCTAATGTTCACCTTTTCCGATTCAACAATTTGTATCAGCTGTTTATTTTATGGCAAAATACAGTTGATTTTCAACCCAAAATGTAGTTTATTAAGGATGTTACGAGTGATGTACACGAGTACCTACCTAGATTATTGAGTGACTAAAAAAGTAATTGATAAAGTTTAAAATTTTAAACTTACCTTTAAGTATTCGAAGTTTTAATACTTACTTTTTAAATCGATCCCGTAGTCACAAAGATATAATTTATTTTATATGTATTTTAATGTAACGATGAAATCCAGCTTAAACGAACCTCCATACCATATCATTGAAGTATTTTTATACATATCAATAATTGTTCAGTGTAAGTCTAAATTGTAATTGAGTAAATTTTAAATAAGCAAACTTACCAAGTACTTGGTGATAACCAACAACAATGCTTTTTTCATAAATATTTCATCAAATTAATACTTTATTAAGAAGTAACTCCATATCGCAAAAATTAGTCAACATCCATTCACTGGCGTAAATTCATTTGAAAACTGCATTAGAGTTAATAAACTTTTAGTTACAACTTTAGCATAGAATAACTTTACTTAATGATTAAATCACAATTAAAACTCTTGAATGATATGAAGAAAAAGAAGTTGAGATAGAGATGCCAGTCGATGAATGGCAAGCAGTCGGAGTCGCCGGCGCGGGGCGGGCGCGGGGCGGGCGAGGGGCGGGCGCGGGGCGGGGCGGCGCCCTCCGCCCGCCGCCGGCCGCCGGCCGCGCGCCGGCGAGTGTCAGTGCGCCGTGTGAAGTATGCTCATGATCAGACTCGGTTACACCTATACTATGGGAAATCTTCATATTTGTTTGTGTGTAGAATAATGCGAAGTTGTAATCAATTTATAGCGTTTATTAAACAGTTTTCACATAAAGGTAACATACAAAAATTATTTCATAAATATATTATTAAATAAGGATGAACTAAGAATATTAAGTGATAAAATACTGCCACGCCTAATAACTTAATACAAGGTGAAACATACAACACAATTTAACTTTTAACAATATCGTGCACTTAAAACAAACTAAGTTAAAGATCACTGTAACGTTAAACTACAAAATCTCATTCAGTTCGGATTTGTACTTGCAAAAACATTAGGTCATCATCATCGGCAGTGTTTCAAAACATAGAGACTGGCAAGGCAAGTAATGCGTGCGTACTTTAGGTGTGTCGGCCGGCGGTAGCGCAGGCCGTAGGTAGGTATGTTTCTTTGTACGGGAAGTTGACAGTGGAGCGACCCCGCGCCGCGAACGCCGCGATCGCCGCGAGCGCCGCGGACGCCGCGAACGCCGCGGATAGTCGCGGATAGTCGCGGATAGTCGCGGAAAGCCGCGGTAGTCGGACACGCGCGCGTGACACTCGGTTAGTGGCGGCGTTAGGCCGGCGGGGGGCCGGCGCGCGGCGGGCCGCGGGCGGACCGCATCGCGGCGCGCCGGCCTCCCGCGCCGGTCGCTCTTGGATCATACAAACAGTGATTCATGCTTAAGGATAAAGCTGGAAGCGGTGACTTGTCCCCACTTGTGGCGGTCTCGGGTGGCCCATTGGAATTACATACAAATAGAGGGCAAAATTATACCTGGTACATCGCAAAGACCACAGAAGTTGATTCAAGTCCGTTATCATGATCACCTGGTAAACTATGCTAAAATTAAATGGTTGATGTACAGAAATCAATTAATATGAATGAGATCGTTGGCAAAGGTCTCACGTGACAGATCTCAACACAAAAAGCATAGAGTAACTTTTCAAATTCATTGTTAATTAGCCAAATTAATATTAAACTTTAGCGCAGGCTTCAAATTATTTTATGAGAGTATTGGGTGAAAAATACATTTGACCAATCGTCGAAAGACGCGTCTCCTCATAACGTTTCAATGTACAATTTACCATAAAATAAATACAGTATTTAGTTAACATCGTAGCGGTAAAGCAAAACAAAACAGTTGGAGAATGTCTCGTGTTCCTGTTAATCACATGTTACGTGTGTCCAAATATGTATATATACGAAGCTCTGCTGGCGCTCGGCGAACTTCAGGCGCCGGCTGCTACGTCCAATAACTAACACTATTTACACAAAAAGCTTAAATATACAGCGTTGTTAGATGCGGAAATCCGACCAAATAATTCTACAAGTTAAGTTTGTAACTGAGACCAGTTGTAAATCGCAATGTTAGCGTAAATGGGGCGCCTTGCGGCCGGCGCGGGCGCAGGCGGGGGCCGTCGGCCGTCGCGGCGGCGCGAGGCAATGGGGCGACGTGGAAGCGGGCGAATGTCATTATTGCGGTCACCGCTACGATTCGTTATGTATAATCATCCAATATATGGAAATCGCTTTGTCAACTTTAAAAGTAGTTTTCACCCGATCTCTTTGTGGTATAGAGATGAAACAAAGAAACACTACATTAATGGATTAAAGTGCGCGACGCGAGCTCGCTGCCTGTATCTATGTCTTACTTTTGACGACTAGCTTTGCCGAGGTCTCAACTTGGCCGGCGGCGGTGGTGGCGCGGCAGGTGAACACGCCGGTGTCTTCCTCGTACGTGTTGCCGATCAGCAGCACCGCGTTGTTGCCCTCGTGGATCATCTGGGGAGCCCACGGATAACATCAATATGCGACCGTCGTATTTATACCAAATACTTTATATGGATTTTATTAAGTATGTCGGTAAAATTGTAGCCACCTTCAAAGTGCTATCAACGTGTTATAGCAAACTGTTGAACATAAACGTAAGATAAATAATTTTCCTACGTATAACAACCAAATTATATTCAGCTTAACTGTGCTGAGGACAGGGGAAGATGGCGTGCTTTTGTCCGTGACAGGATTATGCGGGAGAGGATTATGGGTATACGAACAGAGTATAAATTTTTCTTAATTGTCTAGAGAAGCACACGACCGGGCGATCCACCTGATGGAAAGCAGCCACCGTCGTGGACATCTGCAACCTAAGTGAAACGAATGCAACGCCAGCCTGTGAGGAACTTACACTAAAGGAATTACGAACTACACTAAAGGAAAGTCCACAAACAAAAACTCAACAACACTTGCCTGGAAGTCCGGGGTCTCAGGTATGCGCGCGCCTTCGCGGAGCCACTGGATGGTGGGCTTCGCTTTGCTGGTGATGTGCGTCTTGAACTGTGCGGGCTGCCCCTCGAACACGACGACGTCTCTGAGCGGCGTGAGCGCGGGCAGGTGTTCTGCCTGGTCGGGCTGCGTCACCTTCAGCTTGGCCGCCACCGTCACGCGACCCGCAGAGTTGTACGCCACGCACTTGTAGTCCCCTTCGTCCTCGGGGAACGCCTCCGATATGCGCAGAGTGTACTCCTCCGCAGCCCTCGACATTTGGAAGTACTTCGAGGGCTTGATCAACTTATCCCCCTTGTACCATTGCACGGTAGGAGTCGGCTTGCCCAGAATCTTGCAACTGAAGTCGATCGCTTGACCCTCAGTCACCACTTTGTCCTTCAGAGGCTCGACAACCTCCGGTGGAGAGTTCGCTGCTTTCGTTTGAGGCTTAGGCTTGTCTTTAGTAGCGGGAGCGCTAACCAGACATTCGGCGTCGCATCTCGCTTCGCCGGCGCTGTTGATTGCGACACACTCATATTTGCCAGAGTCCTGTGGGTACGCTTCTAGAATCAGCAGGGTGTAAGTGCCATCTTCTTCTAATATCTTGTTCTTGATATCTGGCTGTACCTTTTTACCATTCTTCAACCAATATACATCAATAGGCTTAGTTCCAGTAACCTTTGTGTCAAAGCGGACCAGCTGGCCTGAAATGACGTTCACGTTTTGGGCAGTAAGAGTAAAACTAGGAGGTATGACTCCTCCCCTGCCCTGTCGCTTACGCTCTTCCACTACTAAGTTAGCACTGCATTTCGCAGTTCCGCCTCTATTCTCAGCAACAGCAGCAAACACAGCAGAGTCTTCAACGAAAACTTGCCGAATGATCAAAATAGATTTGGTGCTGAAAGTATGTATCTGGAAGTCGGGTGAATTTTTAATCGGGAAGTTTTCCCTGTACCATTTGATAGTAGGTAGTGGGTCGCCATCGAATTCAACTTCAAATCTAGCCTGTTCGTGTTCAAATACGCGGCAAGGTTGCATTTTCCTGGTGAATACTGGAGGATTGGAGGGCTTCACTGGGCCCTCCACCACTCGTTCGTGGGTTTGAGCTTTATGCTCCATTTCAGTTGTCTCTGTTGATGTTATTTTACGAGTGATTTCAGTATCCCCGACTACCTCTTTCTGTATCTGTTTCTGTTTTGCGACATGCACTTCCTTGCCGTGGACAGTAGATTCGGATGGATCAGGAATTCTGGGTTTCTTAACAACTTTCCTTTGTGTCGTTTCTTGAGTGACTTCCTCAGTTTCTCTGTAATTTGAAATAAATTATTTAAAATTAGGTGCTTACAGAACGATTTTAAGTCATCGCCATAATTGCCAAGTGAAATAATATACTTACAAACTGTCTTCATATTTCTGGGCCATGCCTTTCGCCACTGAGCTACTGACGACATTTTCGCCAGGAATAGCGTACTGGTGAGTAGACTCCCTCATTCTGCTCTCTTTCACTACTTGCTCATTTTCTAATTCCTGTAGCTTATTGTAGTATTCTTCACCCTTCTTCTTCTTAACAGATTGTTGCCATTCAGTGTCCGGTTCTTTAATAAGTTTAGGCTTCAATTCAGGCCTGTGATCGATAACACCTTGGCGTTGCATAGTTTGCCTCTCCTCAAACGTTTTCTCTAGTTCAGTTTCAGAGCGCTGATATTGTGTAGTCTCATCGTACCATGCTGTTTAAATAACATAAAATGTATTAATCTCATGGCGATTTGGGCGCAGTTTAAATCATGAATCATGAACATACCTGTTTTGAAATCCGATGCAAAGCCGGTGAAGCAGATGGTTTAGCTGCACTTCATCTTAAGGAAAGAGATAGGAGAGGAGAAGGGTGGCGGGGGTTTTCTGTGCTTAAGCGGTCTGTTGGTGTGTGCGTGACTGGTGATGTGTGTTAATGAAGCGCTATATGCAATAAACGTTTACACGTTATAAACCTTTTTGAACATTAGATAAATCACTCATGGGCTTATAAGCATTATTTAACTGTGTAAAACAGTATGCGTGTCGTGGAATTTTCATCAAAGACAATGTAGTGATGAGTAGTGCACAATACTTACGTCGTGGCGCGTTCTTCAATACTCCTCTGTAATCATCGTGTCTCGGTACTACTTTCAGTTCGGTCGTAGCCAGAGCCTCGCCAGCGGAACTACGAGCAATCACTTCTATCTTGCCCGTGTCGTATTGCCTGGTCTTGGGTATATCGAAGTGATACATTCCGTCGTATATAAGCTTGTATCTAGAGCCCTGTAAACGGTGAATCGGTTAAAAGAGTCAAGTCTAAACTGAGCACTATACATCATGAACAAGGGAATTTAAGCATTGAATTTGTGATTTACTCTAGCAGACTTAGGTCTTGTTAAGTTTCTATTTGAGTATAACTGTTTCTTGGACCACTATTTCTTAGGATGAGGTGGCAATTCATCCATTATGCTGAATTACTATGCCATGTAGCCTGAATTTTTAATTATAATTCGCGATCTAGTCTCCATAGACTGAAAAATGGGCAGCTGCTTTTTCCATAGTTATATTTATAAGACTGTGATCTCCAACCCGCCTGCCAATCGTGGAGATTGTGGCCTTGTGGCCTCTCCTCTCCTCTCTCTTGGGAGAGCTCGCAAGTCCTGCAGTGGAATGTTATGGGCTGTTTTTTTTTATACCATACAATAAACAAGCTTACGGCCTGCCTGATGGTAAGCAGTCACCGCAGTCTATAGACTGTGATTATATACTGCTATAATTACTAGAATATGTTTCTTTTAAAAACATTAACTGCTAGAAAGCGTTTAATATTGATACGTACATTGACAATGGTGTTGCCATTGAGCAGCCACATGACGCGCGGCTTCGGGTGTCCGGTGACGCGGCAGCAGAAGCGGGCCCACTCGCCCTCCTCCACCGTGACCGGCTCGGGCCGGCTCACGAACACCGGCGCCGAGCGCACCTTCGTCTCGTCTACGGCTTGCTCGGGCGCCCTGATGGGTTATATACAATAAGTTAGGTTATAATATGGATATTTCACGTAAATTACAAGTTCACAACCTGTCTATTGGTATGCTGTATCTATTAATAGTATTAAACAAAGTCGCTTCTCGCCGTTTGTCCATACGTATGTACGTATATATACGCTTTTAAACTACTCAACGGATTTTTATGCGGATTTCTATTATAGATAGAGTGGTACAATAGGGAGGTTTATAAGTATGAAAAAAGGATAGTAGTGGTAAAGTAGGTATACGCGAACGACGTCGTGACGGATCCGCTAGTAAATTATATTATTTGGGTTTCATGTAAACAAATTAGAGATGTCACACTGGTATTAGGACAACGTAGCTGAATAGATAAAGGGTCGGCAGAGTACCACTAGTAAAATATCTAACTAGGCTAGCTGTGGTCGTGTATATTAGTTTATTGTACGACAGTTACTTTTCCATCTAAACTCAGTATACCAACAACTTGTCTTCTACACTTAATTGCATTCTATCGTATACTTACACCTGCCACGAAGCCTCCATCTCCCTGATCTTCTCTATACTCTTCATGTGCTTAGGCAGCTGCGAGTCATAGACGATGCCGGGCTTGCCCGCGGTCTTGATCACGGCGCGGGTCTCGTCCATGCCGTAGAGGTTGGTCGCGCGGCACACGTACTCGCCACTGTCCTCGGGATACACCCAGCCGAAGTTCATGGCCACGTAGCCGAAGTCGTAGATCGGGGTGAATCGGTTTTCTGTCGGAGGTTTGGTGTGTTAGTACCGCCAAAATATTACAGGTTATTGTGTAACCGGACGACCTGGTAAAGATCGCAAGTACCAGGATGCGGTAGGCACAGGACAGGCCTTTGTGGAGATATCTGGGGAGGCCTATGCCCAACAGTAGGTCTTTCAGCTGACATGATGATGATAATGATTGTGTTACAATACAGTAATAAAGATTACGTTACTCACTGTGAAGCAGGGGTTTGCCGTTGAAGAACCATTCCACCTTCATGTTGGGGTCGCCCACAGGCGCCAACTGGCACTCGAACTTGGTGGTCTCCATTTCGACCAACGTGGTCTGGCTCTCGATCTGAGTCACGAACCGCGGCGGCTGCTTCTTGTCGACATCGTAAAGATCGTCCTCGGTCAGGAATATTTCGGAGGTGTACTTCTTAATGGTAGCCTCCATTTGAGTCAAGGCCTCGGATTTCTTCATACCGCGAGGTACTTGGTTTTGTAAAATGATGTCAGGTAGCTCTGAAACGTAAAGTAAAAGTAAATATCGCTTATTCATAAACTAGAAGACAAAATTACAGAAAACAATTAGGTAGTAAGAAATACTTACGCTTGCAAGATACCGTTCCCTTGGTGAAGTCTTCACCGAAATCGTTTACGGCTCTGCATACGTATTCTCCGGAGTCTTCAGCATAGACATACAGTATATCGAGAGAGACAAAGCCCATATCGTACACAGTTCGGTATCTGTGGCCAGAGGGCAACAGTTTTCCGTTGCGGTACCATTCGATACGCAACCTCGGGTCCTCCTTGGGTTCAACCTGGCATTCGAACCGGACGCCCTCAGACTCTTCTACTGTGTGGGACTGAATCTGGGTAATGAACCTGGGCGGCGAGCTGATAACCGGCTCCTCCTTGGGGACCTCGCTCACGCGACCCTTCTCCAGTTCCTTGATTTTCTCTCCACTCATGCCCTGTGGCAGCTGGGACTCCAAGATAATGTTATGTTTCGCACTGCAGGTGATTTTAGCAGTGGTCGTCGCCGAGCCCCACTTGTTGGTAGCGCGGCAGACGTACTCGCCCGCGTCACGCGCGTAGATGTAGTCTATATCCAGAGCGATGAAGCCGAAGTCGTTGAGCATGTGTACGCGCGAACCGGTGGCAAACGGTCTGCCATTGTAGAACCAGTCGATCCTCATCGAGGGGTCACCGATGGGCTCTACGCGGCAGTCGAAGTGTATCGGTCCGCCTTCAGGAACATCGATGTTGTCCTTGATCTCCACTGTGAAGCGGGGTGGGTTTGGCTTCTCATCTTCGACAGTAATCTCATCGCGCTTGTGGAGGGTCTCTTCCAGTTTCTGAATACTCTCCGTTCCAGACTTGAAGTGGGACGGCAGCTGAGGTTCCAGGATGATACCTTGCCTGCCCTTGACTTGCAGTTTGCACGAGACAGTCGCCTCCCCGTGCCTATTGGTCGCTTTACACGTGTAGAGACCTGCGTCTCGTTGGTATACACCAGCAATTTCAAGAATAACGAATCCGAAATCGTTGATGGTCTTAAATCTCGATCCCGTCAGCAGTGGCTTGCCGTTATGGAACCATTCTACTCTCAGGCTCGAATCGTTGATGGGAATCAAGCGGCACTCGAAGTGCGCTGACGAGTTCTCCGAGAGAATGAGATCGGAAGGTGTGGTGGTAAATTCGGGCGGTTTGCCGCTTTCCTCTTCTGGTGTTAGCGAGTCCATGGTTCCAGTGTAACCTTCAAGTGCAGCGATTTTGTCGATAGTACCTTCCATGCCTTTAGGCAATTGAGATTCCAAAATGATATTACGCTTTCCTTGCACTTTCATGGTCGCAGTGGTGACGGCTTCGCCATAGTTGTTGTATGCTCTGCATAAATATTCTCCGGAATCCTCAGGGTAAGTAGGTGATATTTCCAAAATAACGAATCCAAAGTCGCAGAACGTACGGAATCGAGATCCTGCCTTTAGAGACTTGCCGTTCCAATACCATTCCACCTAAAATTGAAACGTAGATAACGCATATTATTAATTGAATTTAAAAGATTATAATTATCTTGTAATTTAATAGTACAGTTGAAACCACTATGAACTTACTTTCAGGTTGGGATCGTCAGTTGGTGTCAAGCGCGCCTCAAAGTGAGAGTTCTCGCCTTCCCTCAAGTTCTCGATGTTGGACAATGGGACGGTGAACACAGGCGCCCGTCCACGTTCTTCCTCAACGCCGGTATCTTTTCTGCGTACCATAGAATCTTCCAAGGTTTGCAATTTCTCTAATCCTCCTTCCATGCCCTGTAAACAGTACGATATATAGGAGTCATTGGCGTATCTACTATTATTACATTTTAATTGTAAAGTCCATAAACGTAATTACTAAAACGCACGAAGATAACTCCATCGTGTTTGGGTGATTTGGAATAGGCTTGATGGGTACTATACCCTGAGGTAACATTCAAGGTCTGATGATGATGACGGAAAGTGGCCATAGGAACTAGTGAACGCAACAAGATAAACCAATCGTATTTGGGCTCTTTGGATTGGTCTTGATGAGTACTATATCCCTTCAATCAAAATATATTCAATCAAAAGCTGCGCGATAAAAGCTTTTATGAAAAAATGATTTTCATTTGAGAATTTATTTTTCATTTTATTTATCGTACAAGTAGTAGTGTTCACTTACCCGCGGGAGTTGCGAGTCCAAGATTAAGTTCTCCTTAGACGTGCACTTCAACGTGGCCTTCGTAGTATCGCGGCCAAGTTTGTTAGTGGCGATGCATTCGTAAACTCCTGAGTTCTCCTCATAACAGTACAAAATATCCAGGATTACGATACCGAAGTCATGGAACGTTCGGTACCTGTGTCCGTGCGGCAACTTTTTGCCATTATAGAACCATTCGACCTTGAGTTCTGGGTCATCCACTGGCACTAAACGCGCTTCAAAGTGAGCACTCTGTCCTTCTACTAACTTTGTTACATCTTGAATCTGAGTTAGGAATCTGGGTGGCTCAGCAGATGGCGTAGCAGGAGTTTGCTGTTGCATGCCTTGAAGACTTTCTAGTTCCCTTATCTTGGAGAGGGAATCCGGTTGAAGGCTGTCCAGGTAAACTCCACTTCGTCCATAACAGCCTATAGAAGCCTTGGTGAAGTCTTCACCGTACTTATTGTATGCGCGGCACACATATTCACCAGCGTCGTGATTTTGTGTGTACGCGATGTCAAGTACCACAAAACCAAAGTCAGAAACCGTCTTGATTCTGTTAGAATGGCGCATTGGTTGTCCATTATGATACCATTCGATCTTCATGTCAGGGTCGTCCACAGGTATCACAGTACATTCAAAGTGAGCCGATGCGCCGTCCTTGAGTCCTTCGATGTTTTGTATATGAGTAGTAAACTTTGGCTTTTGACCCTTACTCTTATCAACGCAATCCAATTTCACGCTTATTTCAGCCTGGCCCCACCTGTTGGTTGCACGGCAAGAATAGATACCGGAATCGGATGTTTTAGTTCCAAGGATTTCAAGAACCACCATACCGAAGGCGTAAACTGTACGAATACGATGACTAGCTTCAATAGTTTTGCCGTTGTAGAACCATTCAATAACCATGCTCTGGTCTCCGGTGGGTATGAGTGACGCTTCATAGTGAGCTATCTGGCCCTCACTTATGTCAACTATATCCTGGAACACCGTGGTGAATTGCGGTGGTCTTCCGGTATCATCGTCGGCTATCTGACCAGGCTCCCTTCGAAGTGAATCTTCGAGATTCTGTATTTTTTCCAATCCCTCTTTACCTTTAGGATGTTGAGTTCTTTCGATAAGATTTTCCTTGCTTGTGCAATAAATAGTAGAAGAAGTGAATGCCTCGCCCCTTCTGTTGTAGGCTTTGCATGTGTATATGCCACTGTCTCTTTCGTAAACGTCAATCAAGTCTAAGGTGACGAATCCAAAGTCACTGGTAAGTTTAAACCTTGAACCTTGTTCTAGTGCTTTTCCATTGAAATACCACTCAATCTTCAAGTCAGGATCGTTCTTAGGTTCGACTTGTCCCTCCAAATGTAGCGCCTGTCCCTCAATTAATTGGTGTTCTGCTGCAACAGGTACTACCCATTCTGGCTTAGGATATTCCGTGTCAGGTACCGAGGGTCTCCTGCCTTTAGCTAATCTGGCTTCTTCTGCCTGTTCTACGGCATCCAAACCAGCTTTGCCTTGAGGATGCTGTGTATCGAAGTAGATATCCTTGTCTCCGGTACATCTAAGAGATCCAGTAGTAGTGGCAGATCCTTTACTGTTTGTAGCCTTGCAAGTATAAATACCAGAGTCTTCTTCGTAAGTATGAACGATATCAAGTGCTACATAACTGAAGTCATGTGTGCTCTTGTACCTCGAGCCGGAAGGCAGAGGTTTGTTATTGAAGAACCACTCAATCTTAAGTGTAGGGTCTCTGGACGGTTCAACATTACATTCGAAGTGTATGTTATCACCTTCCTTGCACACAATGTTATTCAGGTGAGTAATGAACACAGGCGTTTCATAGACAGCTTCCGGAGCTTCAGGCTTGCCGGGTTTAGGCTGCTCTAGAGCGCCAATCCTATCGAGAGACTCGGGGTGAAGAGACTCACCCAACAACCAGTGACGATCTTCAATTTTAATGGAGGAAGTAGAAACCGCTTCGCCCATCAGGTTCGTGGCTTTGCAAGTGTATATGCCAGAATCATCATTCCTCAGGCCGTTAATAGAAAGTGTAACCAATCCGAAGTCAAAAGTGCTCTTAAGCCTTGAGCCTGTAGTCAAAGACATGCCATTCTTGAACCACTCGATTCTGAGGTTGGGATCAGTGCGGGGCTCCACCTGCGCTTCTAAGTAAACATGTTGACCTTCAACGAGCTTGTCGTAACTCTTGAGATGTGTGGTGAAAATAGGAGCTTGTTGCGCCCCAGAGTCAATGAACATTTCTGGGACTTTGTTCATGGCAGCTTCCTTCAGTTGAATCTGTTCCCACGATTCGGGTCTCATGGCTTGATCTACAATAGTCGACTTAGTTTTTACTTTAAGCGACGTAGATGATACGGTGCTACCGGCTCTGTTAATCGCCTTGCACATGTATAGCCCAGCATCATCAGACACTACAGAGTTGATGTCCAATGTGACAAAACCAAAGTCGTGTGTTGTACGGAATCTTGATCCTGAAAAAAAATATTTATTTATCATCTTATTGTCGTACACAAATCTTATTTACATTTCTATACTACAATTTATTGTAATGATATTTATTTATTTATTATTAGGAGAATCAACAGCTGTTGTAACATGGATTAGAAGTAAATTCAAGTATCAGAAAGCCAATTACAATATGCGTGAATGACTACATACCCATTTTCAGCTCCACTCCATTGATATACCACTCAAATCTGAGGCTCGGGTCACCGACGGGCACAACACGAGCTTCGTAGTGGGCGTGTTGTCCTTCCCATAGCTCCGATGGCCCGGTGAGTACTTGAGTGAAGATTGGCTTCTCAAACTCGCGATCTGGCTGTTCAGCCCTTTCAGGTAATGGGGCTTCGAGGCGTTGGATTTTCTTCATACCTTCAGGATGCTGTGTGTCCATTTGAATGGCTGCCTTAGCTGTAATTACGAAAATATTATAAATTGGATTACATGTAAAGTAACTATATGATTATTTGACTAGACAGTTGCGATACTAACTTTTAATTTTCATGGCTGCCGTAGTAACCGCTTCTCCTAACAGATTAGATGCTCTGCACATGTACACGCCTTCATCTTCATCGCGCACATGGGTTATTGTCATAGACACGTAACCAAAGTCGTGCGTCTTCGTAATTCTGGAACTGTCTTCAATAAGTTTTTCATTTCTGAACCATTCCACTTTGAGGGTTGGGTCACCGACTGGAATGAGGCGACAGTTGAAGTGCGCTGTCTGGCCTTCTTGGATGTTGTCAATATTCTGCAGAGGCTGCGTGAAGACAGGCCTCTGCCTGGTGACAGGCTCCGGTATCTCGGGCCGCTTGAACGGTTCTGCTGATTCCAATTCTCGGATCTTCTCCAAGCCTTCAGGACGTTGAGATTCCGATATTATACTGCCTTTTGCGGTTACTGTCATGGATATCGACGAGGTGCACTGGCCGAGGGCGTTAATAGCTTTCACGGAATACGTTCCTGCATCTTCCGGTACGCAATGCTGAATATCCAATGACACATAACCAAAATCAAAAGTGATATGGAACCTTGAAGCAGATTGCAGGGCTTTATCGTTATGATAAAATTCAATGCGCAGATTCGGATCATGCACTGGCTCCACTTGACACTCGAAATGTGCCGTTTGTCCTTCATAAACGTGCGTAGTTCCTCGAAGTTCAGTAACGAACCTCGGTGGAGTGGCTTTCGGCTCTTCAACCTCCATCCGAGTGTGATGTCCTTGCGCTTCCAGCTGTCTTATTTTTTCAAGACCATTTGGATGCTGTGTATCCATAATAATGCTTCTATGCCCTGAAAAAATATAAAAAGAGAAATAAAATAATTGTTAATCCAAATGGCACGTTTACAAACCCGAAAGCACAATTAAAAAAAGATAATGCAATCGATAATTACCTGCAACCTTCATCGTGCAGGTATTAACAGCTTCTCCGAGCTTATTCGTTGCTTTGCACATGTATGTGCCCGAGTCTTCGGCGTAAGAGTACAGTATGTCCAAGGCGACATAGCCGAAGTCGTGCGTGGTCCTATATCTGTGACCCGCCCGAATCTTTTGGCCGTTGAGGAACCACTCAATCTTGAGGTCTGGGTCGTTGATTGGCTCCACGCGGCACTCGAAGTGTGCACGATCGCCCTCCTTCAGGTTCTCGAGATTGGTAAGAGCGGTCAAGAACACAGGTCGCTGTCCCGGATGCTCCTCTTCCACTGGTTTCGGTCGTTCGAACCTTTCTAGCTCCTGAATCTTCCTTAGTCTTTGCTCGTCCAAGGTATCCAGATACAGTCCAGCTTTGGCTAAAATGAAAACATTAATTAGAACCGGTTAGTGTACAAGCAGCAACAAAAATATCTGTAAATATGATGACATGACATATTTTAGAAATTATAGCAATACCAAAACCTAGTAGATGCTCAGGATCTAATTTACCTCTGGTTACAATGTTCCAAAAGATTGTTTAAATTTGTTTGGGGAGGTGTATGGAGAGACGGTCCATCTGATGGAAAGCGGATATCGTCGTCCAGGGAATTTGCAACCTAAGCCGGCCTTAAAATAGCTTACTCACCGTCTACTTTCACAGAGCTGGTAGTGACGGCTTCTCCGACAGCATTTACAGCTTTGCACATGTAGGTGCCGGTGTCCTCGGCGTAAGCGTACAGGATATCCAGTGCTACGTAGCCGAAATCGTATGTGGTCTTAAAACGATGCCCTTGTTGAATGGGCCTACCGTTGCAGTACCACTCCACGCGCATGGTGGGGTCATTAACTGGGGTCAAAGTAGCTTCGAGATGCACGGGGAGACCCTCAGCGACCTGAGCGCTCTTAAGGGGTTTTCCGAACTGTGGTTTCTCGGCTACGAAGCTCTCGTCGCGTACAACGCGCTTGTATCTGCTGTCGTCTTCTAGGTATTGAATCTTCTCCAAAGCACTCTCGTGCTGAGTATCCCTTATGATCGATTCTTTAGCTGAAATAGAAATAACCGATTACATGTCACGTTCGGTATTAACGCAAAGAATAACCATTGAGACAAAGATGATAGAAGCACTCACATTGAACGTCCAATCTAATAGACGACGTGGCTTGTCCCAAATTATTGATGACTTTGCAGGTATATTCGCCCGAATCCTCGGCGTAAACGCTCAATATGTCGAGGGCTGCGAAACCGAAGTCGCACGCTGTTCGGTAGCGATGGCCGCTCTGCAATACTTTGCCGTTGAAATACCACTCGACGCGCATGTTGGGGTCTGGGTAGGGTTCGATGCGGCATTCGTAATGTGCGCTCTGGCCTTCGACAAGCTTCGAGGGTCCGTTCAGTTGGGTCACGAACCGAGGCGCCTGGTTGACGGCCACCTCGATGTCCTCTCGGCGTTGGTAACGAGAGGTATCCTCCAACTGTTGAATTTTCTCCAACGCCGCTTCATGCTGCGACTCGAGTTGAAGTGATGCTTTGGCTGGAAATTATACAACCAATTAGAACACATGCAAGCATAAAGCTCACGCCTGTGTCCCACAGGTGGGGTTGGCAGTGACTATGGACCGCCATTTAGAACTTATTCTCGACAGCTAATCTCAATAAGCAATATTTATGACCTTTTACTTACATTGTACAAACAAAGTTGAAGATGTTACAGCCTCGCCCAACTCGTTTATGGCTCGGCAGGTGTAGGTGCCGGAGTCCTCCGGGTTCACGTACTTCATATTGAGTGCCACGTATCCAAAGTCGTGCATGGTCGTTAGACGATTTGCTGGAAAATAATTTTATAATCAGGAGCACATTCGTAAAGTACCAAACAGATAATCTTTCAATTATAAAATTATTTTGCAACGAGTAATACTTACAGGCTTCAATAGGTACTCCGTTACGCAACCATTCCACTCTGAGTTTAGGGTCGCCCACAGGAATCAACCTGGCTTCAAAGTGAGCTGCTTGATTTTCAGCTACTCTGATATCCTTCATGGGCATGGTAAATACAGGAGCTTGAGTTATGAACTCATCCTGAGCACTCTGGCGCTGGTAACGGGAGGTGTCTTCGAGCTGATTCAGCCTGTTGAGAGCTCCCTCATGTTGCGATTCTGTATAAATCGATTTCTTGGATGTTACTACAGCAATTCCAGATGTTACAGCTTCACCCAAAGCGTTAATAGCTCTACAAGTGTAGGTTCCTGAGTCCTCAGGCAAACAAGACATAATGTCAAGAGCCACAAATCCAAAGTTATTAGTTTCAGTGAATCGAGAGCCGCTCTTCAAAGGCCTGTTGTTGTGGTACCACTCAACTTTGAGCGTGGGGTCCGAAACGGGTATCAACCGACACTCAAAGTGAGCGCGTTGTCCTTCTCTAATTTCAACGTTTTTCAATGACGTTGTGAAAATTGGTGCTTGTGTTGTTATTTCGTCAACATAGTCTGACCTCTGATATTTAGATCTATCTTCTAAATGCTGGATTTGTTCTAGACCAGCCTCATTCTGTGTTTTTCTAACGATGTCCACCGTTCCACGACAAGTTAACCTGCAGCTAACTTCATCGGTGCCAACCATGTTTACAGCTCGGCAAGTATAAATGCCCGAGTCTTCAGCAATCAGATCGATAATATCGAGAGCTACATATCCAAAGTCATGGATCGGCCTGAATCTGTGACCAATAGTGACTGGCTGACCATTTTTGAACCATTCGACTTTCAAATTGGGATCTGTTACTGGTTCAAGTTTGCATTCAAAATGGACGTGATGTCCCTCCACCACATTTTCTATTGATTTTGGTTTGGTTACGAAATGTGGTTTGATATTCACTGACTCGTCAACAAAATCAGTCTTCTTATATCTGGAAGTATCTTCCAAGTACTGTATCTTTTCTAGTCCTGATGGATGTTGCGATTCCAAAATTAAGTCTTTCTTGGCTTTGACACGTACAGCGCAGGAAGTTACTGCTTCACCAAGCTGATTGGTAGCTTGGCATGTATAAACTCCAGAATCTTCTGGATATACACTCAATAGATCGAGAGCTACATAATCAAACTCGAATGCTGGTCTGAATCTGTGGCCAGTCTTGATAGGCCTGCCGTTACAGAACCATTCGATCCTCATGGTAGGGTCACCAACTGGCTGCAATCTGCACTCCATATGCACATTAGTACCTTCAATGGTTTCAATATTATGCAATGGTCTTGTAAACTGAGGTGCCTGCATCACAGTGATATCTTCCTGCACTTGACGACCTCTGCGAGCTGCATCTTCAAGCATTTGAATTTGTTCAACAGCTTGTTCGTTTTGAGTGTCGGTTACAATATCAGACTTCTCTATTACCCTAACCATAGCTGATGTATGGGCTGAGCCCAAATGATTTACTGCTCTAACTGTGTATTCTCCAGAGTCAATAGAAGTAACATGAATGATGTCTAATGCCACAAATCCAAAATCATAGTAGGTCTTAAAACGTGAGCCCACTGTAACTGGACGGCCGTTGTGGAACCATTCTACCCTCATAGTGGGATCGCCCATAGGTTCCAATCGGCATTCCAAATGAATGTTTTTCCCTTCCGATACTAGGGGTGGATCGGTAAGAGGCTGTACAAATACAGGCTTCGACTTGGAGATTTCTTCAATTTGGTACATGGGCTCTATGAACTTCGATTCTTCCATCTGTCTCGTTTTCTCATAAAGTCCACGATGAATGCTAGATGTGTCGATACTCGATCGCGCTGTAAAAAAAAGGAATGAGGTTAAAATCTTGGAAGAAAGGTGTTTAAAAGTATAATCTTTAATTCACCGAACTGTAACTGAAACTACTTACTTTCTACAGTCATTGATGCACTCAGTTGTGCTTCTCCAGACGCATTACGAGCCACTACAGTGTATACTCCAGAATCTTCAGATCGGACACTAGATATATCTAATGCTACATATCCAAAGTCATGATACGTCTGAATGCGATTAGCTGATTTTATTTGTTTGCCATTGAAATACCATTCAATGGACATTGTTAAGTCGCTCTGTGGCTCAACACGTGCTTCGAAATGTGCGCTTTGGCCTTCAACGATTTTGTTAGTTCCTTTAAGTGGGCCAAGGAACCGAGGCTTCTGTGTTACTTTCACCTCTTCTTCCGCGTGCCTCATATACCTGGAGGAATCTTCCAGGTGCTGGATTTTTTCATATCCACCAGGATGTTGTGACTCTGCGATGATGTCTTTCTTAGTTACAATAGTTAAGTTGGCGTTAGTAGTCGCCTGGCCGATAGCATTATATGCGCGGCATGTGTAATGTCCGGCATCATGAATAGTAACCGATTTTATAGTCAACGCTACATAGCCAAAGTTGAAGAAAGTAGTGATCCTAGAACTAGCTTCTACAGGGCGTCCATCCTTCAACCATTCAACTCTCAATGTTGAATCTCCTACTGGCTCAAGTCGAGCTTCAAAATGGGCAAAGCCTCCTTCTTTGACATTTATTTGATCTTTAATAGGTGTTTTAAATTCTGGTTTTTGTGTACTTTCAGGTACTTCTTGATAATATTTCTGATGTTGCTGTTGTTGGTAAGCTTCCAGTTGCTCAGTCTTTTCAATATAACGCTTCTGTTCCGGTATGCCGAGATCAGCAGTGACCGTGCTGCGAGCCGCAACCCTGATCGACGCGGTACTGATGGCTTCACCGAGTTTATTTACAGCTCTCACAGTGTACGAACCTGCATCTTCAGCCCGTAGGTGCATGATGTTAAGGGAGACGTAACCGAAGTTGAAGATTGACGTGATTCGCGAGCTAGCTGTTATCGGCCTGCCATCTTTGTACCACTCCACTCTCATGGTAGGATCGCTGACTGGCGTGAGCTGACCTTCGAAATGAGCATTCCTGCCCTCTTGCAGCTCACCCATGTCCTGTAATGGCCTTATAAATTGAGGCCTCTGCGATGATTGTTCTTCAATTGATTCTTGGTGCTGATACCTAGAGTAGTCTTCCAGCTGCTGAATATACTGTAAGCTTTCTGGATGTTGGCTTGTCCTCTCAATAGTAGCTCGTGGTGTCACTTGCAAAATAGCTTTCGTTTCAGCGACACCAGTAGCACTCACCGCTCGGCATGTGTATTCTCCGCTGTCTTGAATATTCAGACTGAGAATATCTAGCGAAATATAGCCAAATCGGAATATCGAAGTGAACCTCGAACCTGTAAATAAAATTGTAAAATGGTTCAGAAGTCTTTAAAAGTAAAATTATTTATGAATTTAACTATTCCAGCACCTAATGTTAAAATTTTCAATATTTTAGTGTTAAAATTTTCAATAGTAAAACATGTCTTAGCTGTATAAACCGTCAAGTCCGTTTCTTGATAAGCACCGACCGAACTTTGAACATCAACGTTATAGTAATGTCAAGTATTGTCTGACATGTTAGACTGATATTTATTTACAACATTCCAACATTTCGACTTAAAAAACATATAACTACCGACCTTATTGAAAAACAAAAAGCTTAGGTACTCCAAATTACTTAAATAGGAAAAAGCTTGCCCCAGGTCCCCTGAACGCAGAAAAATGCACAGAAGGCTGGCCGCGTTGCCCCGCTGGAAGGCGAGGCTTATACGCTGTCAGAATATCAGCCTTCTGTTCATTACTAATGTCGACTAGGCGCTTGGCTCCCGATGTAGGGAATGTGTGCCTGGCCTGGTTTCCACGCAAAATGGCGCAAATAAGTAGTCACCACCGAGACATTGTCTGCTATTTACCCCACGAAATTTAATAAATAACCAAATATTAGTTACATAGAAATAGAAGTTCAAATAACACTCACTGGCTTCGATGCTTTGCCCATTTCTTAACCATTCTATCTTCATCGTTGGATCGCCAACGGGTTCTATCCTCGTCTCGAAGTGTATTTTGCCACCCTCCATAGCCGTGACGCTCTTCAGTGGCACAATAAACTGCGGTGGAGGATAAATGCGATCTTCCTCACCCGGAGGAATGTAGGGTCTTGCTCTTTCCACGTGCCTCAGGTAAATGATTTCCGGTCCAGGCGCTGGCCTAAAATATAAACACAAATTATATGCAATATACGCTAATATTTAATTTAGTGGCATTAGTAATAATGTCGATTATACTTACTCTGGTTCGATAATCTTAGTAGGCCGGGGTAAGTGCAGACGCTTTTGCTCAGGCGGAGGCTCTTTTGGTACTTCGACGTAGAGCCTAGCCCGAGTAGCGGTGGAGCCTGCGACGTTCTGGGCCGTGCACTGGTACCATGCCGCATCCGACGCCTTGGCCCGCGAGATGTCCAGCGTCGAGGCCCCACCATCGATATTAATTCGTAACTCTGGACTGGGTATAATCTGAACACCGTCCTTCTGCCAAGTGATCCTTGGTGTGGGAGTGCCGACTGCGCGAGCGCGCAATTCTACCGGCTCGCCCTCGCGAATGTTCAGCGTGCTGAATCGCTCGATGAACTTTGGTGCTACCACTTGTTCTTTCTCGATAACGTTCAGTCGACACTGGAACGACACTTCGCCGCTCTTGTTCCTTGCGACGCATGTCACCACACCACTATCACTTAAATCGACGTTTGTAATCATAAGCGCATGATTACCAGATTCGTTTACTAAAATCTTATGATTATAATCGTCTCGTATTTGTCTATCGTTAATGAACCACGTGACTTCTGGGTAAGGTCTGCCTGTGACGCGGCAATCGAATCGCGTCAACTTGCCCTCCGTGACATCACGGTCTTGGCAGACTTTAACAAACTGCGGAGCGAGAGCTTTTTCACTGACTTCTACTCTTTCTTCAATTCCTATTTGTTGATCGTCCATTATATATTGCGATTTATGATCTTGCACATAAGTTTCTTGGGGAGATTCGACAGCCAAATAAGCTGAAGTAACGATGCATCCGTTCGGATTTTCGGCCAACAAAGTGTAGTGGCCAGAATCAGACTTCTGTGTGTTTCTTATCCTAAGTGTGGTTTGATTATGAGTTGTAATGATTTCATGTTTGCTGGAGTTGACTAACCTCTGGCCATTCTTGAACCACGTAACACGCGGCCTAGGATTGCCAGACAAGTTAACTTGAAACTGTGCATCGGCTCCCTCTTGAAGTTTAGAATTTCTAGGCTTTTGTGCAATCTTCGGAGGAGAAACTGGTCCCAGTGAGTTGTCTACTTCAGTGCTAACGTTAATGTCGGATTCCCCTATGTACCTCTTGGTGATAGTTTCTCTGAACGAGACCTCTCGCAAGAGTCGATATTCGAACGAGTCCACTTTGAAATCTTCTGTGGACGAGAAGTCGGAGCCATTCGTGAAGGCGACCTTCTGCGTCTGTCGCGACTGTTCCGAGGAGTAGCCCTGGGTGCCGTAGGATTTGTGCTCGACACTCTCGCTGACGTGACGGTAGCTCTGCTGCTGCGAGGCCTGTTGCGCGGGGACGGGCACGCCCTCCGGCTGGATGTAGACGGAGCAGATGGCCTCGCCGTACTGGTTGCGCGCCGTGCAGGTGTACTCGCCCTCGTCGCCAGGCCCGATCTGCTTGATGAGCAGCGACACGTCGCCGGTCTGCTCGTTATAGCTCATGCTGTATTTGTTGCACTCCACCAGCGGGGCCTTCTTCCTCGTCCAGGAGACGACGGGCGTTGGGTTGCCCCTGAGCTTGCCTTCGAACTTCGCATTACCGCCTTGGGCAAACCTAGCATTCTTGAAGATTTGCTCGAAGATCGGAGGCGAGGGATCACCGGGTCTGCCCGACGTTATCGGCAAAACATCCCCAGTGTTCTCCACTGGAAAAAATACGAAAAGCAGCGTTAGTATATCTAGTAATCTGCATGTATTGGTAATTACTGCACGCATAAAAAGTATGTATTAAAGTGATGAAAAAATGACAAAATATTATAAATGTTAGCGTAAAATACAAAACAGTGTAGATATGAATAGTTCTCGTTTAACCATCGCAAATGCATCAAATGAATCATGAGTTTGAACAAATAAACGACTAGTTAAGAAGGTACATAATTTTAGACATTTTAGTAATCATAATTTTGCCCTTGCCGTTATTGCACAACACATCTCTCTTATGTGAATATTTGTGAAAAAAATTACATTTAATTCATATATCGGTGTTTGTTCGTGGTGGGTTTAGCCATGCCTATTTTGTTATACGCTATCTCCGCTTTTTGAGAGAAGAATCGGAAATGAACCTGTTACTTTTTAATTAAATTTGTTGCGTGTTCCAAGACCTCCGTCCGCAAGCGTGGTTGAGTGTCAAAACTCAGTAGTTCTCTGTGGTCGCCGCTATAGATCCTGGCTACACAGGAGTTGCAGCGGTGGGAATGAATTTTGGGGCAAAGCCCGTTACCGATATTCTGTGGTATTCCGTGTTCATCCAGCAAAACATTTAAAGAAGCCAACGGGAGCCATTGCATGAACCATGAACGACAAAATATATCGTTGACGCATCAAGGATCCGTTGTTTTTCCAAGAGTGTTGTTTGTTTATATGCTATGCCAGTTTCTTTGGAAACTTCTGAGAAGATATGCGTTCCAGCGGCGCGCGGCATGGACGAAAGATGCGCATGAGTCACGGGCCGCACAGCGCGAGCTCCTTTCGCGCGGCTATTTCGGTACGCACCACTCGGATCTTGTTACGATCGCCATTTTCGTGGCCCATTTCTGAATGCAGTGACGGCATTCACTTGCTGAACTGAAATGTGCCTTGCATCATCGATGGCACCATTGGCACCGCGATGTCTATGGACACCTAGACTATTTTAATATGGCAAATGCTATTGGATCACCCATACTGTTGATCCCTATTGTCATAATTATTAATATCGAATACAGTTATTGACATCTCACTGCGCTTTAGAATGTGGTGCGGTAGGTATTAATGTCCATAGGCTATTACCTACTAAAACGCATGAAATAAAGCTCCAGTGTTTCAACGCGTGGGCACCTGCACAATAATTTAAAAAAATATAACCCAACGTTCACCAATCGCCTTCTCAAGGGACTGCATTTATAAAAGGAACGGTTTAACATCTTTACGGGAGTGGTGTTTATGCGGTGCTGCGGCTGCATAGCGTTTGTTGCCTTTAGCCGGGTCGAAATGCTCTGCCGGTAGATGAGACCGGTTTGCAGAATGGTTCGCGTGCTTTTAATTTTATAGTCAAGGCAAATATTCTTACGCAGTCGTTTGCATTGCACTTCAGGTACTGATGCTTTTTCTTGAATTGAAACAATTATCGTAAGTGTTACTATGAATAAAGAAGGTAGACTTTTTATAACTAATTTCAAGTATTTGGCCGGCACTTGGAATTAGTGAAGATGCACTACCGATGCATTGCCTACCTAGCTGGCATAAAGTGTAGGGGAAGGAAGGGCAAGATGAATATAGCGGGCAACACGAATCATTCTCGTAGGATCTTACTACTCGTTCCGTACATGAAAGTACCGGCGTGGCGGGACGCGCAGGGCGGGCCGACTTCACAATACAATGCGAACTCGGCTGTCGTGGGGAGAGCGTGCGTTTTAGTGACGAGAAACAGAATTGACGCAAGAAAATAAAATATTTTGTCACGATAAGTTTTAACATTTTCTGTTATATCATTCATATATATTGATGATAAAGGTTGCTTCTGTTGCCTTATCTTATGTAAATTAAGCTGTAATGAAGCATCTTTCATCACCGAAACAAATAAATTTTTAGGATATTTTTTTTATCTATCAAATGCCAAGCGGGCAAGACGAATATGACCATATTCACTAATTTATTTATTTATTTATTTATTTATACTTCATGCACAAACAGTACATTGGCGGACTTAAAGCTAAAATAGCATTATCTACCAGTCTACTAATAGAAACTAATAGAAAACAATCGGCTCTCGCTGATTCTGAACTCGGCCGTGATTATTACTGCACACTTTGCAAAGAAAAATAATAATATATCTATCCCCCACCTGAGGATTGGATACAATGCTCCGAGTGCAAAGAGTGGACTCACGAAGCGTGCTCTTCGTATATTGGGTCTGGAACATACTTTTGTGACGATTGTCAAGACTAGTAATAATTATTATATGCCCGAACCATCTTGCCCTATATGGAGGGGCAAGATGGCTCAAAACAATTATTTTACATAATGATCTCATGCCCAGGTTGTGATTTCTATTTTAAGCATTTATAAAATTATTTTGATAGTCTATAGTACTGTTAATTATTATAAAAATAAAAGTTGCGTTAATCTCTGTAACATGCGTGTTTTTCTTACGATTCTTGTTAGATGAACCAACTTGCCCTCCCCTCCCCTAAACAAAAATTGTAAGAATAAATGGAATGTTGTTTCAGATTGAACCATGCATTTTTAATTTTAATGGTTTCCCTTTGTTACTAGCGAAGCGAACAAATATTTTTTAATCCCTAAATTGCATTTGCATGTGAATTAACATAGCGAGATTGAACAAGGCCTTTTGCTGGGACCCTGAGACTGGTTGTCCAGTCTCGGGGGTCGATTGGCACCCAGTGACGGTATGTGTTAAATTACCTTACAGCCTCTGGGTAGTCTTCTGTTTATTTGATCGTACCTACCTACCTAAAGACACCTACAAACTGCGTCATAAATGTTCTACTATTCAAATTATCTATTCGATTTCTATCACTTTCTAGGTCAAGGTCATTGCTCAACTAAATACATTTTCTTTTTTAATAAGGATGCTATGATGATTGCCTTAATAGATTTTTAATCATGAAGTACAAAACTAGGAGGTTGACTCTAAAATTGATTGAAAACATTTATTACCACGGCCAATAATGTAATTATAACTTTTTTATTAGAAAACAATTCACCACAACGCTGCTAAATTATGTATGACCTTTCCATTCATTAATCTGTGATGATTTAAGGTATTTTCAACACACTTAAGAAATTTCATAGACAAAGGTTACTGTCTTTGTTTCGGAAAGATTATTATATCAAGTATTTTTTTAAATTCGTATGACACAAGCGCATTTGTTCTATAATGTAGGTACTATTATTATTTACATAACACGAAATCGCTAAGTAATATGTCATATCAAAATCTTACATTTAACAAAAATTAAGAGTATACCTATACATACACTATGCCAATATCAGAAATAACCATGTTTATGTAGGTACACATAAACAGACTGTTTTAGCGATAGTTATATGTGAGGACTTTTATTATTTAAAAACACATTTTTACCTACACAACACAGAGATAGGCCACAACATATTAGGGAGCACACTATCATCATCATCATCATTCTGACGGCGCCATCCTATACTCCTCTTAGTCCACTTCATTCGGTCTTCGGAATCTTTGGTGGTGAGTTTATTGGCACGCCTAACGACGTCTAGCCACGCTTCTTGGGCCGGTCTCTCCTTTCCGTGCCTGGCGGGGGTGGCATGGCCGTACATTTGTTCCCTAAGTAATTTGCCGGTCTGCGCAAGACGAGTCGAACGCGGCACTTTTGCAGCTTATTTACAATGTCATGGATGCCAAGGCTGACGACCTGAGTGGTTCAGTGGTCAACATGCCGGTCTGCCACGCAAGAGGTCCCGAGTTCGATTCCCGGCCGGGCAGAAATTACAATGATGAATTTTAATTTCTGTTACGGGTCTGGGTGTTCTATGTATAATAAGTATGTATTTAAAAGTATACAAGTAGTTTATCAGTTATCTAGCACCCATAACACAAGCTTTGCTTACTTTGGGGCTAGATGGCGCTGTGTGAATTTGTTCACGATTATTTATTTATTTATTTTATTTATTAATTCAGGCGTTTTGGACGCGATATTTGAATGAGACTCAACACATTCACCGCATCATCTTAATTTCCATGACGCGGAGCTCCTGCTTTGTGTCACTCTAGTAGGAGCCAAGCCAATCTACTCTTCACTAGGATGTTTAAAGACCAATTCTGTCTGATCAAAGTGAAGATCGAGACTACCTACATCCGTAGGAACTAAACAAATAGTACGTCGTCCCGATCAAAAAATCCCGCCACTTAGATATATTAGAGTAGGTATAAAATATCAGTTATATTGGTATAACCTAGGTATCATATAGGTACTTATTTTGTGGTAACGCAAATCGTTGATACGACACCTAACGTTAAATGTGCAATAGATATTCACCCCTACGGCTGTGGATATAACGAACTCTACAGCCTGCGCTGTAGTACTCTACAGTCCGCAATGCAATTTAAGCCCAAAGCCGCAACCGAATACCGGCTTAATACTATACAGTAGCGAATGCGTATTGCACATAAGTATAACATTATTGCAATAATAACATAAGCTTACACAGTAGAATACGGTTTAATAACGACATTATCTACGAATTTAGATAATTTAATTACCCGTGCCTTAGACGCGTTTAAAGTACATTAACTGTAGCCTCTCAAAATTAAAAATCTGTGTAAGCATGCAGTCCGCGGCAATAGTAAAAGGACTTAAGACTTGACTTGTTACCTACCATTATCGACTACCATTTCATACCATGAGCAAGGCGATAGTTCCCCATGTTACCGCGAGGTCCCTCTATTCATTGTTACAACACTGAATAACTAAAATAGTCCTATATCACTAGTGACGTTACAATATCACGTTTTGGACAACTTCAAAGTAGACCCAGTCACACTTTCACGTTCATATTATTTTTCTTAAATTAGGTAATTAACAGTTGAAAAACTTGCACCTGTACTGCGGAAACGTCGCTTAAGAAACAAAAAAAAATTAAAACCCTTTTCCAAACCGCAAACCCAATAGGTGCTCTGAATTCCCTAGCGTTTGCGAAAGAGTGCCAAAAAAGAATGGGGTCCATATTTGGCGTGTATAAGCTTAATACAAATATAGTAATGTTGTGAGGGGCAGCGGCGGGCGCGGCGATGGCGATGTGATAGGCACGGGCGGCGCACGGTCGGCCGCGCAGCCTCCGCCGGGCTGACCCACTGCGCCGCGCCATATGGTCGCTGGCCCTAGCCTGTGTGATTCACCATTACACACTCACCGACGAGATACAAGCGCAAAACGCTACTAATCGGACTCAATAACAGTCTCGATTTCGATATCTGTGTCTGACTATGATTTACGCGCTGACTTGAACAGTCAAGCAATGGAGATATTACTCCGACTTGAATTACTTTTGTCGAAATAATCTGTTAGTGAAAGACTTAATTCGTCTCGAACTTTAGATTTCCAAAATATTACGCAGCTGGAGCGTCAGTTTTTGTTACTAGAAAGTATGTTCCCTCTACGTTTTTAAACTCTACCCAATGTGCCTTTAACTGGTTACAGCAACCCAGTATTATTCTCATCCGAATGTGATATCGGATACCGTTTGGAGTACATCCAAAAGTAACGTGCCAATCAAAAGATTGTAAATGATCATGCGTGCGTGACGTATCAAGAGGCGTGTGGTTCTAATAATTAGCAGTGAAATCGCGTATTAGGAGTAGAAGAAGACTATTATGATGAAACTGGTATGGTGTAGTACCCTTTGCGATATTCACGCGTTCCCGATCGTAGCTTTTGCGTAGCATTGTATGCGTGCGCACAAAGATGAAATAACCGGTAATGTTAACTTGTGTGGCCGCTAGTGGCCGGAGAGCGGGCGCGTCGCCGCTGCCTGCGGCTAGGTAACTACTGCATACTTGTGGAGCCGAGTCCAGTGTTCTTTACGGTGAAACGCCTTGCACACCATTTCCGATACGAGAAACTTTTACGATGCAATTCATGCGCTTCAAACTCTACTTGAATATTTTTGCGACCATAGAAACTCACCAAGGAAATCCACGTATGCAATTACATATATTTTCTAGTCACAACCAAGTTATTTTTTCTTTCTCATCACACATTTTGGTCGGTCTTACCATACCTTACAACATCATTTTCGGAGAGGCGAGAAATTTGTTCGCTAATTAAGTGTTTTGGACTACTTCTTGCGTAAGTAACAACGATTAATGTTAGAACCACAAGAGCTTGCTTTCCAGGGAGATGACATAGTCTTCGGAGTACGTGATGCAGCACAATCTCGGCTCGAACGAACGGTCAGAGAAAGCTGACACCGGCGCGAGTAATGTGGAGAGCCGCACAACGCCGCGGAATGCACCGATTAACGGACGCTGTTATTACCGGCCTCTATGTCAGTAACACAGCGAATTTATGAATTACCAGAGACCTAACCTAGCTCTATTCTGGTGCGAACTGTGTATCTGAAGTTTACTCGAGAATCGCTCTAGGAATTCTTTGTGAAAGTCGTACGACAACCTGTGAAGTAGTGTTGAGATTGGATCGGTCCGCAGACAGAATGACGCGGCGGAGCTCTTGCTTTATACTGTGTATGGATAGCTATTGAATACAGTTCGTAAGTCTGCAAATAAATTGGCTACTTCAAACAAACTAAAGCAGGAGGAGGCTGGATGCGGTAAGGCGAGGACTGAGTGAATTGGCTTATGATGGGGAGATCTATGTCCAGCTCGCCTCAAGTCGAACGGTTTACAATTTTTATTTTAGGCATGAATAATTCAATATTTTGGTGCACGAAGCTCATTTTTCCTTTTTTGGAACAGTTAGTTCACTTTCGTGATGCCAATCTTTTATTTCCATGCCAAAAATAAAAATTGAAACCCGTTACACACGAGGCGAGCGATTTAAAAGTAGAGCCCCATACACATATTTTGCACTTTATCAAATCATTATAGTGCGTGTGATAATGTATTGATTTAGGTACTCTCTATTCTATTGGTGGAGTCTGATAATGGTGTTAATCCTCTTACTACAGCGATCTCGTTGTGTCAGCCAACAACCAACAAGTGGATCCATTGGGTGTATCCATAAATAAATAATCCTCTTTTTAGCCCAGTAAGTTATTAATTATAAATACATGTTGAACTGAATTGGCTTGTAAATAAACAACTTTCCGGGTGTCTATCGCCTAAATATAGCAAAAAGCTGCGGAGTGTCTCCCCCGCAGAGCGCGACGCGTGAGTCGAGCCCGTAATGCAGTTATAACCGGCGAAAGTGTCCAATAATTCGTGCATTTTAACTGTCCGCTCCGATTACACGCCGAGAGAGGTAACGCCGGTAAAAGTGAACGCTGTCCGGCTGGATACAGTGAATTACAAACTTCATGTGACTTGCACGTTCAACTTTCAATCAACATTTCCATTACGCGAAAAATCACACGCCGCGCGGCGTTTACCTCATCCAACGCAATCAACATAATTTTTAATAACCGATACATAATGTCTCGTACAGTTTGTTACAATGATACGAGACTACTCGAGCGTGCACGCGCATAGTGATACGATGTTCATTCGAGCTAAAACGTATGTTTTGTATTAATATCAACAAAAACGTGAGGTTACACAGAAAAAATTAACTATTCGCTGCGGTTGTAATTTCGTATGATATTTCCCATCCCATAGGCAATCAAACTCGAAGCGGCGGACTGTCCGTCGAAAGCTTTTACTTACACTTTCGTCCGAATTATTTTACGCCCTATAATTCAGTAGACGTTGCGACCATCGAGCGGTCGTCTGTGCGGATAACTGTAATTTAAATTTAATGGCACTAAGCTGGGCAACGTGTAGATGTAAACTACAATTATCGTGCATCAATAACGTCGGCGGTACTGACAGGCGGCGCGGGGCTCGCTAATCAATTCTCCAGATTAGGTTGTTATAATTTCTTGCGGGCTGAGATAAGGCGCACGCGGGCGCGGGCGCAGCCACCGCGACGCGCTACAGTTAGCGCGGGGCGGGGGAGGAACACCACATTATAATGAACTATACTCGTTCTAGCTACTCGCACCACGGAACCGGGCTGCCAGCCTGCGAGATGACCATCTACCTGTGTCGCCTGGCCGCCACCGCCGTAGGCGATTCACTGCTGCCAGATAATTCCTTTGCGAAGGCAAGCGCACTGTACAAGCAGTATAAGCCTATCTATATGTACAACAAAATGATTCTATAATGGCCAGTATAACATGTTCGTTAAGTGTAGGTGCTAATTAAAAATACTGTCTACTTTCTCTAAAAACTTATGGTATACATTGCAGAAGAAAATGCCTAGACTGTTACAAATATTAAACTGACCAAAAGACAACAAGGGGTAATGTATTACATGTCTGATGTCAATAGTTAAGTTAAAAATTCGCTCAGCTGTTGGTTAGGCTTTATGCATAGAAGTAAAATATAATAATAGTTACTAATTAGCAAATTATTTGGTTATAGAATTTTAATATCGGCTATAAATATTGTTCTGAGTCTCTTCACCTTTCACCCACATAAGTTCGAAACTCTGTCAACTTTATTTTACTTATTTAGTTTTCCAAGGATAAAATCTCTTATCTACATTTTTGGGAACTAGTTTAGTAAATCAAAGTAGATCCAGAAGTTTTCTACATCTTAACCTACAAACGATGATATTTCCTTTTTTGGAACAATACATTTTCATGATGCCAATGTTTTCAACGAATAAACGAACTTTTCCTCTTTATAATATTAGTCTACTAACGGGTTTTCACGGCTTTTCTTTATTATAAATGCACGTATTATACATATTTATCAGGTGATACTAGGACTCTGTCAGCGTCAGGAGTCCTCCTGGGTGAGTACCACTGCCTTATCTATTTCCGCCGTAAAGCAACAATACATGCAATTGTTGTGGTCCGGTTTGTAGCCAGCGCAATAACAGGTATGAGACAATTCATCTTAGTCCTCAGTGACAACGCTCCTGCCGTTCTGCTTTTTTGCCTGCAACCTAACTGCACGAATCGTAGATGTTATGGGCTTGAGTTACCGCTTTCCATCAGGTGTGCTGCCTGCTCGTTTGTCACTTTATAGAAAAAAAACCGTCCGAAAGAAATTCCCTTACCGGAATTAGCGGAAATACATACAGACAGACAGACATGGAAAGCGACTTTAATTTATTATATGTATAGATTATCATGTCGTTGGACTAAGACTGGACGTAAAAACGGAGAAAACTTTATGATGGCATTTTCCTAATGTTTTTCGCGACGGCCTAATGGCGCTATTATTCTTCTGTTCTCAGTCGTACGTCGAGGTAGAAAATCGATAATTAAACGAGGGACGCAAAAACTGACTCTCGGCTCGTGTCATGGCTGATGTGCGCCTGCGGTTCGTATTGTTACTACATACTAGTTGCAATACTCGAACAACTTTGCTTAAGTTATACATTGCTTCTGTGTGGTAAGCATTCAGTGTAGAAAGTGGCACTTTTGAATGCGCATAAGGCTAGTTTGACTACTCACTCTGTTATGATGTGATTGATTAGATACAAGACTAAATTTCAAATTGGCGGGCTATTGCGGCGGGCACCGCGCCGGCGCCGCCGCGAGCGGGCGTGAGTCATGCGCACACACGGTCTGACATTCGCGATCCCCACATATGTTTACAGTACCCATTTTACATAAGTAGTTTCCATTTTCAAAGACTAATAGTTTGCACAACTGGTGTCTTTTTTACTTACACATAGTAATGTTGTTGTAATATTTTTGAGAAATAATGCTGAATGTTTATACCTAAATAGTTTTGGGAAAATTTGCCTAACCCGCTTGTATGTAGATATACACCTGTGGCCTCAGTGTTATGCTAATTATTTTCATATTTAACATCTTTTATTGATTTATTATTATGTAAAATATTCGCCATTGACTATGGAACTAAGTTTTAAATTATATTAGGATTTAAAGTTTCTTTTCGTAAGAAAGTAGCTGGACAGTGTTCGATATATTTCAAAATTAAGTAATATTAGTACTACATTAAAATTTAATTTTAGTTTAATCTTATAAACACTGAACAGCGATACGTGCATATATTATTAATATAATACACAACTCGCTTTTTCTTAGCACAGTTACTTCATTTTATTCGTGTAGGTAATATGATGAGATTATATGATTTTTAGAAATATCTTTGCCATACATCATAATGTTAATTTACTTCACGTGTCCTTAATCATTTCCTAGCATTATCATAAACTATACAATATTGTGTCAATTCTATGCTTGCTCGATTGCCTACAATAATTTAAAGAATATATAAATAATATAAAGTATTTAATCAATATGCTATTATGGGATAATAATACGAATCATCAATGCAACTTCTTCGAATGTAGAGAAAGAAAGTTCGTTGCAGAAACCTAACTGAAATTGATAGTACTTATAATTAACATTCACATCAAAAATATGTAATTTTATATTGAATTTATTGTTCAAGTCATCTTCAATATTCACTTAATTATTTAGATTTATGCGTTAGTTCCATATTTATTTTTCGAACCCATCTTGGAATTAATTGTAGAGTCAGTTATTAAGGTTTAACTACAACCCCGGCCAGGCGTTCAGTAGACTTTTCAGTTATTATAGTTATCATAATTTTCTGTTCATACTATACCTCTCTACACTCTCTATACTCTTTTACCAAGGTTTTTTTTTTAAATAAAATTTACCGAACGTGTTATGATATCTAAGACAACTGTAGTATTAAATCAGGATCAAACTACAAAAATGATACCGATCTTATTGCAATAAATAAATAACTCCTACAAGAGTTTAATATCCCGTCGTTAATACGTGTATACGTTGCGGTTCCCCAGTTGCACCCATTCGATTTCTCTCTTGTTGTACCATGCATAATGTCTCGATACGGCGAGATGTCGTGTCTCTGTTTATATTGCACTTTTTAACTTGCCGTGCCGCGGATGCGCGCCGGCCGCACGCAACAATGCCAGGCCCGCGAGCGCCCGCGATTTCATATTTTCATTGATCTCAGCAAAAACACCATTTCTCCATACTCATTACGACGGCGACAGACCTATCGCAACACCATTATCGACATCTAAGACTCAGAAGTTTTATGTAGACACTGGATGAGTTCTATTGGAAATGTCTTCATACTGGATTTATTATAATTATCTACTCTTTATGTCAATGTTCATTGTAGTGTAAGTATTTATTACATTTGACTGCTTTCATTTGAGGGCAATCCTTGAACAGAAACGTATATGTTGAGATACCCTATATGGATGTGACTTTGTGCCTTATATGTAAAGAAGTTCTTAATACTGGAGTTCGCTCTGCAACTTTAATGGAGAGACGAGTGAACTCATAGTGCAATGCCAGCGGGGGCACCGTAAGTCGACTTGGCCTTATAAGACTGTTTTAAATGTATAGGTATGGCAACTATTACGGCGCTGGGACCCTCGACCTCGGCTCGGCATCTCGCAGCTGAGTTCACTCTACTCGAATTCGCTTTTGTTGACTTCGTTAAAATAGTTAATCTGGATAATCGTGACAGAATTCATCGGGTAAGTGGATTATTAAAAAAGTATGTAAAATAAAATGTAAAGAAGTGTCGGTGCCGGCGGCGGGCGGGAGTCGGGAGCGCATTCCAGCCCCGGCAGCGGGCGCTCGGCGCCCACGCATGCCCCAGAATAGACGCACTATCTCGCTCGCGGTGGAAAAGCGCTATGCACAAATAAAGTTACGCACCAGGAAGAAACCAAAGACACTCGCGGGCGGAGAGCCGAGCGCGCCGCCCCGCAGGGCCGCCCGGCACCGGCCCACTCGCGATGTATGACATGATAGGGAATATGGATGAAATCGGTTTATACAGAATTTCGCAAAGGCCACATACACTGTTATAAATTTCTGGGACTTGTGGATGTCGAATGAGTTCACTCAGAGTCTTTAAGTTAGTAAGGAGGTGGTGGTACTCACCGCGCTGCTGCGAGAGCATCTGGCGGGTGTAGTGGTGCTCGGTGCGCTGCACGCGCTCCTGCTGCTGCACCACCTGCTCGCGGCGCTCCGAGTGCTGCTGCACGCGCTGCTCGGACCGCTGCTCCGAGCGCTGCTCCGACCACCTCGACTGCTTCTCCATGTCGCCGCCACAGCAGCACAACGCACAAAAACTCTCACTCGACGCTACTGGTCCTTATGTGTACGAATCGTCGTTACGGCGTTCGCCCAAAAAGAAATAAATACGCCACTGTAAAAAACTTATACTAGTCCACGGGTTCATTTAGCAGAAGTTAAGTCATTATAACCCAAGTCCAACAACCAAGACGTCGGTCGATTGCGAATAGTTAGCGGGTAGTGCGGCGAACGCAGATCGCACGCCGCGCTGCGCCGGCGCTGCCGCTGGAGGGCGCGGGGGGCGCGCGACCGAAATACGCGGGTTATTTTGAGCACGCGCACCGCCGCGCGCCCCGCCCCGCACCCCGCACCGCACGCCGCTCGCCGCGGACTCGCCCGCCATAGCGCTACAGCCCTAGCGCTTGCGAGTGTAGCCTTCCAATGTCCTGACAAGTGGAACACCACTTCGACATATGGAGTTACTTACCTGAAAAATGCTGCCCTTGATAAAATTGGTTTTAAGATTGAATGAAATCTCATCATCAATATTGTAATCAATCATAGCTTTCAGTACTTACCTATACTTAAGAATAAGTAGGGTGTAAATAAATGCAAGTAGATAACTTTGAATAATATTATGTAGACTGAAAAGTGACTTATCAAACTTTAAGGAAAATACAAACTTTGTTTGTTTGCTCTACATAATTTGTTTTTAACCTCTACTTTGTGAAAAACAAAGAAGTAGAAAAGTTACCAATAGAAGAGAATTCGTTCGCCTATAGTCTTGGGCAAATATTATGGTAAACTTTAATACAATTTATTACTTTTATTTTCAAACATTGCTTTTCATCATTGAATTTTAACCTCAATCGTGGGAAAATATACAGAACGAAGGAAACGATTTAACTCAGGCTTCGTATCTATGAAATATTTTGATTACCGCGTACGCGTTCGGTTTTAAAGTTCCAGACCCGTTCGCGCGGGAACCACATTTAATTTCGGTATAAATTATAGGCTATGTGCTCCAAGCTTCGTATATTACTGCCAAATTTCATAAAAATCCGTTCAGTAGATACTAATAATTAGATTTGCGTGAAAGAATAACAAACATCCAAACATACATCCTTTATACAACCTTTCGCATTTATAAAACTGACTTTTGCCTGCGACTTCATCCGCGTAAAATTCGGTAATGACGTTCCAGACCCGTGCAGGCGTTCACGCGGGAAAACATTGAATTTCGGGATTAATTACGTGATAATCTATAAGCTATATTACTGCTAAATTAAGGATTAGTAAGATTTATTGCTTTCGGTGGATTTACATTAGTAGAACATATAAGTAGTAAGAACATTCGCACGTCCGGGGGAGTTGGCATATACATAGCCCCTAAGCTCAGGAAAGTATTAGACAAGGTTTATTACCATAGATCGACGGGATAATTATCTGGCTACAGTACTGGGGTTTCAAATTTGTAAAAGTATTAAGAGACATTGTAAAGATTCCACTGGAAATCCGCGCTGCAGCACTTGTTGTAGCTAATGCTGAGCTGGGGTCTTTTTTTGGCATCGCATTGATCCCTAATACATTGTATTTGTGTGTTTGTACTTACTTTATTTTTGATTAGTATTGAAGTGTTCTAAAATTTTCCTAATATGTATTTTTATGGATTTTTGTGATGTCAAAATAAATAATGTCTATGTCTATGTAATTGTAAGAAATGGGAAAATGCGAAATTAGCAAACCGGTTTAATAATTCCGTGCCCCCGGTTTGATAAAACCGCGACCCCATTTATTTCACGAAATTTGATAAGTATTCAAATAATGAAGAGAATTCCACTACTTCTTCCTTTTTAGGCACTTATTTAGCTATCTAAAACATAAACACAACATTTTTTAAATACCGACGACCCAGTAGTTCCGTGACAATATCGTAAAATATCAAGCAACTCGTTTCCCAGGTACACAGTAAGAAAAACGTGAAATATATTTCTAAAAATTCAGAATGCCGTAAAATGATTTATGGTATAGATTTATTATATCAAGATTATCCGCGAAATTATAAGGAGTGGGCGTAAAAACTTGCGTAAAGTGTTGTGTTTCCATGACCTCTCCTAAAGGGCTGCCTGTGCAGCCATAGAGGTCATCCCTGTAAGAAGCGGAAAGGTATTGGTATATGCCCATTCTTTTCCAACTTTTTCATAGTTAATTTATCAAAACTGTGACAGAACATCAACATAGCAATTGCTCGGTGTACATCTAGCAAATTCTTGTTCTTAAGAGCATTTGTTGTATTGATGTATTCAGACGCGCTGTAGTTGCACTAAACTTCAGAGTTTAGGTAATTCCCGCCTTCTGTAGAAACATGGCTGTTCTTAAACTACGGCAGGAGTTTTAAGATTTACCGCTGGCTACTGCCACGGAAAGCTGTATAGGTAAGACAGGCAGTTGTAGGCATTGTAAGATCTAAATCCAGACGGAGACCAATACCGGCTGGTAAAGGTGACGGTGATGATGGTTAATGCTTGAGTGTTTAGAATAACACCAGCTTGTCTATAGCTTAAACCGATTCCTCATCGAATAATCATCTTGGAGTCAATATCCCGGTTACACTCTTGCGTATGAGAACCCGGAGCGCTTGAATATGATCCAGGATTTGAGAATTGAACTCAGTACCTCTTGCTTACGAGTCGGACCCGTTAGCCGTTAGACCATCGACGGCGACGCTCTGCAGAGCTGCAAGGAATAGTTAACCCCATTCCCCAGTCACAGCAGCCTCCTAAATAAACAATATCTCTATGTCTGTAATGTAGTAGCAGAGTACGAAGGTAATATAGCAGTGGTAAACATTAATTTGCACTTTCAACGTTCAATCTTTTTAATGACTGGAATATATTATTTCTATCTCACCATATCTTACCATGTGAAGCAATAAATAAATGACATAAATGACATAAATTTTATTTCATGTCAACAGACTCACAAGCTCATGCCGCATTCATTGTTAAGAAGTTATCATATATTTTGAAGAGCCATGCACAACAATACAAACCACTACCTATTTATTCAATTGTATAATACGTATATGATACATGCAAGTAAGTTAAGTAACACAAGAGGCGCGATCGAAGCCAGAGCGGAAGGCGAGAATCATACTCAAAACGAATGATCACGAGTTTCATACAACGTTTGTCAACATGATAAGAATCTGTTTTCCATCACAAGTAGGTATGTTAAACATAAAAAAACATATACTTATGAAAATTAAATCATCTAAAATAAAAATGGCGATTCAAAACTCATGTACCTATACCAAACGCCTTCAAACTGCTAAACAGCTTATAAATATTTTATTGATTTCAGATGTCCTCTTTCTTGAGATAAAAAATCAATAGATACATACACAAGTATATATAATGTTCTATTTATGTAATAAATAGATTACAAACAAATAAACTAGCCGTAGGTAGAGTATGCAATTAGTTGGAGGTATACCACGCGAAAGTGTTCAATAATGATATTATTAACACTATCACTCCATGCGGTAATGCAAAACAACGCGTGTTTATCTGTCTACATTATAATTATGAGATGATCATAGAACCGATCAATGTGACGGTCAGGGCTGGCGTCGCTGGTCGGATCAAGATAGCGCGTAGCTAGCATTGGCTTTGCACTATAGGTAATCATTGTCTCTGATAGAGGTACTTTTTAATCTATGAAAGGGTCAAGCTTTAATTCCAGACCAAAATATAGGGTATAAAGGCTTTGTAGAGTTAGATTAGAAACTTGGCTCTTGGAATCATTTTAGTGGGATTTCATACCTCTTAGTAGTATGAAATAAATGCCCTACTTCTTCCTGGCCAGCTTACTAAATTTCAGCTTTCTAACAATTCGGGAGGAGCCCTTACGATTTATTTTATATGACCTGCACCCTTATTTATGGGGGTTGGATGGTACATGTTGCAAATTTCTTGATTTTTTTCTTATTTATGTATAAATAATAATGTCAGATTTCAGATATGTAGTACTTCGGGAAGTGCCTTTAATTTTTATTTTTTATACAGGCTTGCATTTCCCTTTCTCTTTATCGGCGTTGGAGGTTAAAAGCGGACCAGAACGATGAAAGTGCGAACCAGAACAAATATTATAATAATAGATTAACGAGAAACCTATAACCTATAATTTTCTCAACTTTGCTGGAAGTAAGCTGCGAGCTAGTTATATTGTACCTACGCGTCGAGTATACCAAACGGAGACAAATTCACTTCACATTTACCTATTTATTAAAAAAAAAATACATTCACAAACACAAATTAGAAATAATATTCTGTTTAATAGCGGGAAAAAATCTCCATAAATTAACAGGAAAGTTTGAATTTTGAAACTATAATGACATTTTTAGGTATTCTGCCTACATTAAACCGCGCCCGGGAGCCCAACATAAATTTAAATAATAAAAGTGTTGCATAATGATTAAAAATTATGTTACAGCTATAAGTAATGAAAATGGAAAATCAAAAAGTAATTATTTTAAAATTTTATAGACTGCCGTGAAAAAAGTTAGTAGAAAAAAGTCAGTAAACGACTGCTTATTATGAGTGTAGATAAAATAATTTTTAGCTTTCAGTTTTTTAACTGCAGCAGTCGGGGTTTTTAGTTTTTGTACTAAACTACTGGTTTGGAAAGGTACCGCCATAGTTCGAATACTTTTTAATTTTGAGGACTTAATCATTAGATATGCTTAGGTACATTAAATAAAAATCTTAAAACCTAAGAACAATATAGTGTTCATAACCTTCGAATAGTAAATGACTGTTGGTGGCCTAATGGCTAGGGCGGCCGACTCGTAAGCGAGAGGTAGATACCGAGTGCCGCCATACACCTTTTATGTTTTGTCATAGAATAGTTTAAGTATTTTAACATTATCCGATACTTTAACGAGGAAACCTGCATATTCAGGCAACTGAATGTGTAACCACGATCCAGTTTGGTTAGGTTCTACTGTTAACAGGGTCACTGATCTGCCGAAAGTCGAAGTTTATATCACAAACAACCGGCAAACCAACGTTTTGTGGGTCTCTTAAAATGTTTGAACAATCCAGCTTCAAAATGAATGGGGGGTACGGTACCTATATCGGAAGGGTCCATTGCTGTACAAACTGAATGTACAACTACCGACCTACGCCAAAATTTTCGGTCTAATACCGGCTAATACGCGTAAGTACCTAGGGCAAACTATAATAGTTTTGCCTGACGATTTCAGGAAAAACTATAATAGTTTGTCCTAGATTTGGCACTCAGAAAAACAACCTGCTTGATTGTGGTTTTCCAGACGCAATCCTTGTTAACGACTTTTTTATTTATATTGCTGCATATACGTATGCCATTAAAAAGAAACGGCGCAACTGTTTGATTCAGCGAGTATGTCATCGCAAGCAGAATTATTCTGGTAAGCGATCGTGAGATCATTCTGGCTGACGCATATCTGCGGGGTTTATTTCTGGATGAATGCAAGCATCGGGGAGAGCTGCACGACTGCATGGACGGTGCCGAGGACTCGCTGACGCGCGATTAATGCCACAGCTTTGCACATCATGCGTAAATAAACACTGTTTATCGCAACGAGCTTTGGCCCTTCCATGAGCAAAACGACTCGATACCACACTTAATGCGCTGCTTCAACATGTGTACACTTCAAATGACGGTATTAATAACCCTCGTAAATAACAGTCATGAGGATGTCTTCGCAATTCTCGCTGTAATATTGTAACCGCGAAAGTGTATGCTTGTCATTCTGTCTGATGGTACGATCTAGATGAAATTGGACATGAAGACTCAACCAACAGTGTTTGATGAGCTTTTAATATTTGGTATAAATCGGTAAAATCTGTATCATTTAACACTAAGACACACTCTACTAGACACGGTTTAATGGGAATGGGTTGTGGGCTCCGAAGTGGCATGGCATGTGTGTGGCATGACGGGCTCTGACGAATAAGCATATCCCTAATGGATTGTGCAGTTCAGACGGTAGTAAATCAAGGGGTCAGATGGTAGTCGCCGCATGTAAAAACAATATAAGGATGAAAGATATCGGGTGTCGACTTGGGTCACCCAAGACTGGAAAAACGGATTCTGACAAAAGCCAGATCAGAAGAAGGTTACGGTCCGTTTACTGCGTTAGTGTCGCTAAAAACTCTAAAACGGCTGGACTGCCACGACGCGAACTAAATCGCGCCAGATCAACTAGTCGCTCATAAAATTAACAACGAGATTGACAGTTACGATTATTACGTTATAAGTAAAAGAGGATATCTAAATGTTGTAAGTAGCCTTCATTGTATCAAGTGTTATATACGAGTGTCAAAGGTCTACTCGTACCTACTTTTTACTTTTAGAACCAGTCAGTTGTACTGCTAACTTTATTATTTTTGTATGTTTGAAGAGTAAAATTAAAAATAACGTATAAGTGAAGCCGGCTCTATCTTATAACTTGCCTTTTGGGGTTCCGCAGGAAAACAAAGGAACCTTATAGTTTTGCCATTACCGTCCGTCCGCGGCTTATCTCGAAAACTATTAGTACTAGAATGCTAAAGGTGAAATTTTGTATGATTATAAGTTGCTGACAAAGTTGTAAAATAAGATACTATAAAAGTACCTAACCTTATTTGGGTACCTCCCCTACACCGAAAGCGAGGGGTGAAATTATTTTTCGCGTATGGACCACTGTGTTGGGTGTCGTTGGATAGCTCTTGTAAAATAATTTAGGGTACACAGAGCACGTTTTTGGATTACATTTTCCTTTTTGGATATATTTAGGTTTACAGTGATATTTAGTCCCTCTAATAGCTAAACCATATAATTTGGATACGTGTAAAGTATTTAACATAATAGTATATATAATGAAGTAAAGAGGAAACTATTACAGCCTAGTGCACTCTTCAAGTTACCGAGTAATAATCGACCGACACTTATGAAATGTAGTTGGTTCAGCAAATGGTTTAAATGGAAGAACATTTGTAACTTTGTAACGTGTTTATGGTATCAGAAGGCCCTCTTCTGTACGTATATTATGACAAGCAACTACGGAACCGTATACTGCACGTGGCACGACACGTCTTGGCCGGTATTTTGTTATTAGAAAAGTGAAAATACAAAACAAATGTGTGCTGTTAATGTTGAACGCATCAATTTCCTGTTGTGTTATAAAAACAGTATTGCCATTCAAATGAATGAATGTTCCCTCCATTGTGATGATTGCATGCGACTCGATCATATTAATACCGATTCTCATTTAAATCCCCTCAAAACCTGCGAGCTAACCGCTATCGACTAATTTATTTTTATCAATTACTTTGTATAGAATAAATCAAGTCAACGGATTGGATCATAAACGTGAGTCATACTTTAAAATGGGAGTTGTGAAATTTTAATTAGTAATCAGCATACCGCGTTGCCGTGACGGTTGTTACAAATTGATGATTTTGGCCGCCGCCCATCCGTCTTGATTGTGATTAGTATGAGTGCCGCCCTATGTTTAGCTGTGAATAGGTAGATACTTCTGACAATGGTTGTTGTGGCGAGTGCCAACATACGGGATGACTAAATGATGAAAAAATTGGTCATACGATCACAATAGTCGGGGAAACTGGAGCCGAGACTCCGTGGGTGCCCTAGCCTGGGCTATTTTGGATTGGCTGCCGCTCTCCGGTTGCACAGGTAGACGTGGAATTATGCTATGCGGGTCGGTAGGTGGGCGTGCATAATGCCGCGAGTCTATATTAAAACCACTCTGGAATCGCATCGTGTTTCACGGGCCATCCATCCCGGCGGAAATCGGCCGATATAATTATGCAATTATTTATATTAACGCGCACTTATCAAGGTTACGATGATAGGTAATTATGGGGCATGAAATATTTGTAATTTAGGTAGCATCGTTGAACAGTAGGTAAGCTAGGTCTTTAGTTATGCCGCTGCAAATAATGTACCACTTTTACCATGATCCGATAAATACATTTATGAATAGACTCGGTGTTTGACTTTGTTTTATAATATGGAGTGATGGTTAAATAAAAGCAATATAGCTGGTATCTACCTAAACTAGTATTATAAAGAGAAAATATTTATTTGTATTTAGTTGTAACAGTTTTTCCCGAAATTCAATGTGGTTTCCACGGGCCAGGGTCTGGAAAGTAGGTAGTACATAATTTTTACGCGGACGAAGTTGCGGGCAAAATAGCAAACGTTGTATGAAAAAGTATTTTAAGTTTCACATTTTGGAACGAAATTATGTAGGTAATTTGTTTTGTACAGGTGAATAATAGCGGAACGACCTCGAGGAATAGTGGATAGCGTTCCCGAAGCCCGTGTCACCTGTATTGCGCAAAGGGTTACTCACTGGATGCCGACGGGGCGGAGTCAGCGGGAGCCGTGGGCGGCGGCTAGCTAGCGGCTGTTTTTTACTTCTCCGAGAATATCGACCACCTACAAGCGAAAGTTGCCAAGCACACAACATCCGTTCAGCGCGCTGCAGTTTACATTCTACTGTTTTTGCTCCAAATACCTACTGAATTCAGATGACCGAGGAACAATCACCCAACGCTAGACGCACCCGCCAATTCGCAATGGGCAACTGATAGAGTAGAGAAGGAGAGTAGCGCCTCTAATATATCTAATTTCCGATCCTAGCTTATGGGTCAGTGTTTTAGGCGCATTCCAAAATTCGAATACGAACTTGAGCGTTTTAGGTAACTATCATTGTGTAGGTTCTAGCTGTACCTAGAGACTTCATTAGCCGAGAAGCCAATCTACTATTCCGTACGAAATTTCAGTTGGGTACCACCAAGTTCTTCTTCAACGAAGTGCAGTTATCATAAACTTCTTAGCGTCTATCCGGGTCTACAAAAATCTATGGTTTTTAGCGAATTACATTATTCCCTCGCACAAATAACTTTCCAGATTAGAGGTGATTTTAGACAATCCTCCTTAACTACTGACAAACTAACATACTGTAGCTCGTAATAAACAGTATGTAACCAAAAATATGTATCTACCAATTCCGAAATTTTTTTTAGTTGCTACGAATGTTACACATGCCATGTAGCCAGTTTTCTTTAGTACAGCTAGACAAAAAAAGATTTTTGATGAAGGAGCAGGGTGCCGATTTCCTTCATCTCTCTTACAATGGATATTAGCGACAAGACAACCGTAGAATTGACTTCTACTAAGACAATCCTGTCTCACGAGTGCCATAAAGGCAAACAAAAATCAAATCCAGAACAAAAATTAAAATT
This sequence comes from Blastobasis lacticolella, assembly GCA_905147135.1. Classification (NCBI taxonomy): domain Eukaryota; kingdom Metazoa; phylum Arthropoda; class Insecta; order Lepidoptera; family Blastobasidae; genus Blastobasis; species Blastobasis lacticolella. The sequence goes on from LR990039.1 coordinate 23,295,119, forward strand.
TGTGTCATCGATTCTGAAGAGTAAACGAGCATGGCAACAATTGCACTACTCAGTTGGGCTCACTAAACATTATTCAACTCGGCTATTAATATCCAAGACTGTCAGGAAATATATTTTAACGATTTCAACTAAAAATGATTGACGTTAACGACTTTAAAAAATAGAGCAATGTTTGTGTACAGAATGTTATGCCGTGTAGGTACCTACGCAGTACTATTTTTGGGGTTCCAAACCTAAAAGGAGGGAACCAAAGGATCACTTTGTTTAGTACTTATAGGTAAAATATGCTAAAAATTAGTTCATCAATGAATATTTGTTTATAACTTTATCTTGTCACTAGAAATGAGGATCTGCAGAGTTCTACCAAAATTTAGGTGTCCTCCTTATATATGGGGGGTCAATTTTGAAAAATGCACATTTTGCAAATTGGCGAGTAAAGTGTAATTTACTATGTAATTTTTTCGGAAATTTTTGGATATCTGTGAGCCAGTGTAACAAACATGACAATCCATTGAGCCGATGCGTGATCGAGTAACAAACATCCAAACTTTCAACTTTTTAATATTAAGTATAAACCGTAAGTAAGTAACAGTAAGTAAACCTAACTTAGCCGAAATTACACTAGAATAACCGTAATTTAGCTTTACATTTAATAATATCCGAAATAAATAATCATCCGAAGACTCAATCCCGGCTTTTGCCAGGGTCCGCTTTCTCACTCTTTCTTCGCCACTTTGCCCGGACTTGGGCATTCGGTTACGGTCAAGTCGTCTAACGTCCCACATCCACCGCAGCATTTTCATTTTGTTGGCTTGGAGTTCATGGATATGCTTCGTCAGCACCGGCTAAGTAGCAGCCAGTAATGAAATTCTTTAGGTGCCGCAGCGTAGATGTTGACACCGACGACATCCTAGGTTGTTATTATTGTTATTCTGTAAGTCTTAATAGCTCGTCGACGATCTTTCGGATGCGTGAACGCAAGGATGTTGTATAGGATGATTAATAGTGTTGAGCCATTTTTTATATTATACTACTGAGCATTACGGGCCTAAATACGCTCATCTATATATGCCCCTTGAGCTTCACAGTGATTTTAGAGTCATAAGTGACTACCGAGAGCATTGAAACTGAAAATAAAAGCAGATTAAAACACAACGTAAACGGGAACAAGTTCATTCCTCTCTTGAGTAACTAATCCCAATTATTTAACGGTATCTAAGTATTAGCACGTTGTCATGTTTTTGGTGGTTTATATTGAAGTGAATGCCACAACAGCATTTTTATAGTAATGCCACTTCCGATAACCCTGTAACAGTTGCCAAGATCCACAATAGCAGATACGAATCTATTGTTTTAAACACTGCGTGTTGCCGCGATTATTATTATTTACGCCATTGAGGTCACGAAGAAATCATGACAATGGAAAAGTAGGCAGGTAATACAATATTTTTTCATTACACTTTCGGAATGAGTAGTTTCAGACCAGAAACCCCAGAGAGACGATCAGAATGGTCCCGTTGCCGTCAACATGCCACGCAGAGGTCTGAATTTTAATTTCTGTTACGGGTCCGGGTGTTATATGTATAATAAGTATGTATTTAAAATATATCTAATCTTTGAAATATAATCTTTGAAAATTAATGGTTCGTAAATCCTAACACAGAACATTTCGTTTAGTAATTTATTGCAGACTTTTCAAAACTATATTCTGAATACTACTACTGGCCTGGCGCGACTTCGTTCGAACGTTGTCCTTGCCCTACCATACCTTACCCTACTTCTACACTACCCTATACCTAATATACATCTACCCTCCACATAGCCTACAATTACCCTACACCTACCTACTGTGCTACAGAAGCTTTGGCTTCGGCTTCGGTCAGAAATCGACCTTCGGTCGGACACTACACTACCCTAAGCCTACTTTACCCCTACCTACCCTTTTTTCTTGCGTATAAACCTTCCCCCTAAATCACTCTATCTATTGTTTAAAATTGATTAAAATCCGTTGCGTAGTTTAAAAGATCTAAGCGTAAATACATACATAGATAGGGACAGGACAGAGAGAAGCGACTTTGTTTTATACTATGTTAAAGGTGACGATAGTATCTAACATGGGCATCTATTGACATATCTTATTTAAATTTCTGTGCTATAAATTAACCAAACTATCCAATTTTCTTTTAAACAAATCAGCTGTACAGTGGCCACTAAAGCAAGATAGATGCAAAGTGGCCAACAATATCTAAATGACAGAATAAAATCGTTGTTATTGTAATCTCCAGCTGGCGGTGACCGGGGTGGAAAATAGCATCGAGGCTACGGCGTCAGCGGATCGTTACCGCTCCAGAACACATCGAAATTGTACCAACACACTGCAGAACACGCATCGCCTGTTTTTAACCGCGGAGCGCGACTAATAGAAAAACAACCATTTAATTTTCTTAAGGCCAAATGTTTCATGTTACATTAAAATATGAGGCACGGATGAACTATTCCCAACTCCAATTTAAAAAATCTCGGATCAGGAGTAGGTGATGCGCTCTCGACATCAGCACCTTTTTCGGTCTAGATTTGGGAAGGTGCCAAATGGGAAATCATAATCATCATCACCTTGCTGGTTGTGCTCTCGCGTACGAGGGCCCGGGGTCCACCTTGACCATGATTTGGAAGATCATGTTATTACAGTGGAGTGGTATGGTAATTAATAGGGGAACCTGACCAGTCATGGTTACGTTTTCAGCCGCCTGAATGTGCAGGTTTTATCACGATTTATTCCTTCCCCGTAAGAGCATCGGTTAGTGTTCAACTAATGAACATAACTTAGGAAAGACTCATTGGTATATGCGGCACTGGTCTGCGAACCCGGTGCATCTCGCTTACTAGAGGACCCCGTGATCACAAGGCCAAAGACGCCTATTGCCAAATAGGAAATAATTGAAATGAAATTATTAATATGGTCAATTCAAGTTAGCGCCCAATCGAAGCATCAATCTAAAAATATACATTACAAATTCGTCTTTATCTCTAAACCTCTAATAACTGAGATAAAAAAACTGCTTTACAACGCACATATTTACCGATGTGCATTGGTAGAATAGCACTGCAGACTCGTAGGATGCGATACTCTTTTTATATCTCAAGAAATATGATCATTACATGGTTGAGATAAGGGTAAATTTTGCTATGTAAACTTTATATTGACTTGAATTTTTCTTTTCCGACCCTTATACATGCGCTAGTAAAATTGTATGAGTTTGACAATTATTTAGTGGGGTTAAGAAAGCGGCCTAACAGATAAAAAACAAAATGTTTTGGGATATAATTTTTTTTTCTCTAATAAAATGTTATAGCGGAGCTGAATAACTTCGATACCGTGTTTATAGTTAGAATCCTCAAAGTCCACAAAATAGCCGTCTCTCGCACACTCCACTCCCTTTATTTTTGGCAAATATTTTATCACCGAGTCATTTTTGCAAGTTCGGATGATAGTAATATTTCTTTTTAAAATTGCTAACAGCACCATCGACAGTTCTCAACTACTATCACGAATAGATATAAACGTACCAGCCAGGCAATGTAGATCCACCGCTCCTCTGCGACTTCCTATCGTATCGACAAATTATAGGCAGAATAGTTTTGTACTGCGTGCGTGTGCCTCCTTTAATAATGTCGTAAGGGATGTCGACGTTGATTTGTTTTACACTAGTGTTCCGGCGGCAAGAAGGCTTTTGGTTAATTTTAGTTTTGTAAATTGTCTTTCGAATTAGTTTCTTACTGTTTTTCTTTTTTTTTCGTTTGTAGTAGTTATATTGGAGAAAAGCGTTCCGTTATAAGATGATGCAAACGAAATTTTTTAAATCTGTGTTTATCTGTGAGAATCTGTAATTGTCTTTCTGATACTTAAGTTTAATTCTAATCAATGTAACAACAGCTGTTGATTTTCCTAAGAATAAATAAATAAATAAAAAGTATGGTAAATAGGGTTCATGAAAAAGCAATTCAATTTGTAATTATTTAATCTTGGCCATCGCAATGGCACATGTGTGTACTTATCTTGTCAAAATTGTCTTGAAAACATAAGAGGGGTTTACAAGTTTCATGTGTATCTGTGGCTATGTGTGCCTGTCTGTGGCATCATAGCTCCTGAACGGATGGACCAATTTGAATGCGATTTTCTCGGTTTGAAATTCAGTTTAACGAGATGGTTCTTAGCTGTTTCATTAGTCGGTTAGAAAATATTTGGGCATATGTAAACTTGGTCGGGGGTTATACAACTTTTTCTATCAGTTGGGTTATAACCCGCGTCATGAAAGAAGAGACTTGTCAAATGGCAGTGGAGGGGATTTCGCGCAGGTAAACGTATACAGCGCAAGTCGAACCACGTGACCCGCCAAGCCTCTTCTTATTTGACACTAGTTGTAAATAGTTATGAATCGACTTAAAAACTCTTCTTCATTGTCCTGAAACTTCTCCAAACAGTCGTCTGAAACATCTTTATGATGTAAATACGGCACTTTTAGAAATGCGTAACCATGTCAGTTAGCTCGAGTACGATCAATCGACGGTCAGCCAATACTACTCTATGGATTATTTCACCGTTTCTGGAATAGTCACTAGCGTGGTATAGGCTGGTTGCTCACAACATGGACGTACGGTATCGTGATATTTTTACCTAGGAATCATGCAGATGATAAGGCCTAATTGTGAGGACTTCCACAAAGGAGAAACCTATGAATGTATACATTCATTTGTATGTATTTGCGTGACTAATATGATGATTAGCCCTTACTGAAACGCGGATGATAGTCATCTCAGCTTTTGTACATCCACTGCTGAACATAGGCCTGCCCCACGCCTTCCATATCGCTGGGTTCTGTGTCTCATGCATCCATAGGTCTTCTACGACCTTTACGAGGTCGTCCGTCCATCTCATGGGCGGCTCTCCTATGCTGCGAATTCCGGTACGTGGTCGCCATTCAATAATCTTTTCGTCGCATCGGCCATTGGTTCTGTCCATTGCCACTTTAGTTTTTCGACTCTGGGAAATAAAGTCACACATAACCTTAGTTTTTCGACTCTGGGAAATAAAGTCACACATAACCTATGTGTGACTTTATTTCCCTATAGGAATCTTCATTTATGATCCTATCAGTCTCTACGTAGTTGGTCCTATCAACTTCGAGTATAGCTATCTCCGCATAGCTGTCGCACGACAGATACGTTGATTGTCGACACAGTGTTCAATAGGCATTGTGGCTGACACCACACCACCAAACGTAATAATGCTACATTATGTAATAAAGTTGTATCGCAGCCAGATTACACTTTCATTTTACTCTATTTGTAGTTTATATCAAGGGGTGCGTACATATGCACCTAAATTAGTACAAAAACTATAGACCATGACTTAAATTTTCATTCTAGATCAAATTCTGACTATAACGTTGGAAAACTGCCCATTTTCTTGGCAAATGCTCAAAGTATTTTGCGTTGTTTTTGAGTTTGGTCCACTGAAATAATTTTAATGTTATGCCCCGTTCGCAGCAAAAACCAATATGTGAGCGTTACATTGACCATGCCGTTGAAAGATAAATCTTATTGCTGCTACGTTACGTTGCTACGACAGAAGCAATGTATGAGGTAATTTGTAGCCACACTAAAAATGACATACTTTTCATTAAAACAAAGAATGTATTGTGGAGCGACCAATTTGTCTGTTAAGTTTTTGTTCGTTGCATTTCGACTGTATCGTAAAGAGTGTATTTTTGTCAGTATTCGTAATAAACATGAGTATTTTATTAGGTCAAAGAGGACAAGTCGCGGAATGTCGCAAAAGTTACTTAAATAGCGTTACATTAAAAATCGTTTATAACGAAGTTTCTACCATGATTGGGGTTTTCAGCAGAAATCCAATTATTTTCTACTCTTACTATTAACACCCGACGCAAAAGAGGAGGTTTATAAGTTTAAGATCTGTCAGGACCGTAGCAAATGGAATGATGTGGTATCTGCCTTCTTCTACGGGGAAAAGGCGTGACTTTAAGGAGGTATTTAAAGTTTATTCCGATAGACCGATTTCAATGCGATTCTTTATTTGCAAACCAGTTTAATCAAGATGGTTCTTAGCTTGTTTCATAAAATCAGGTCCAGAAGTTTTTTTTTATATACATTATGAAAGACAGCTATTGACCGCCATCTCACCTGTTGGTAAGTGACAATGCGACCGAAGATGTAGCATGCCCGTCTTGGAACAGCCTATTTACTCTAGCCTTGAAGGCATCCAGATCCACCTGGTCTTCAGCATCCTCACGTTGTAACCCGCGCACACAACCCAGCGATGTCGATCCATCACTTCCTTGCCCTCCCTTGTAATCTCTTTTCTGGTACCGGCAGATTTAGGCATCTATTTTCCACGCATCCCTGTGGCTTACGCAGCACAAGGCCAAACCAGCACAGACGAGCCTCTTCAATCTTATTCAGAATGTCTAATACGCAAAGGCTGACACGAATGTACTCGCTCCTGACGCGATCGAGTCTTGTAATGCCGCAGCATTTCCATTTCGTTGGCATGGAGTTTGCGGACGTGCTTCATAAGCGCCGGCCAGGTCTGCAACCATGGAGCATTATAGGTCTGATTATGCTCTTATATATAAGTCACTTAAGCTTGACATGGATTTTGGGGTCATAGGTAATTGCCGTGATAGGGGCGCGACCATCAGTCCACCTCCACGTGTGCGTAGCCATTTGCAGTCCAGTTGGGAAATTCCTCGGAACTTGCGCAAGCGGCAAGCGGTGCGCCAGTGCGTCCTGGGGTCGACTAGTAACTATCTTGGTGCGCAAGGCACGAGGTTCTTGCTATTCGAGTGCAAGGATACTGATCCCAAGCCAAGGCGTAAAAGCAAACCGTGCCGAGGGCTGCGTGGTCGGGGGGCAGTCCGGCCTTTAACGGCGCACCTCCGATACCTGGGCACCTCAGGGGCATTCATACCCTTACTCCGGTATGCGGGGCTCTGCCGGAGTGGACCTGTATTTTCCTAGCTACTCGTGGGACTTATATGAATAGTCAAAAAGTCATTTCAAATACTCAGTCCGATGTCTCTGCCATGAAAGTGGTGGAGATTGATTCTATGGAGGAGGGAGTGCTCTTGGCCCCTCACCGCCCAGAAAAAATTATGAGTCCGTGAGGGAGAACCCTGGGGAAGGTGACAATGTGCCAAACCTAACAGGGAATACGACCTCTAAACCCATCAAACCGGGGGGCCGTAAAAAGCTCTGTGGTGCTTCAAAAGGTTGAGGGCGGCGGACGTAAGTGTCGATAAGGCACTCGTCCTCTGTCGTCAACCTTGAAAGGATATTCCTCAGGTTCCCCGTGAGTCGAAGGCGGTAAAGCGCACTCGCTCAGAGGAGGAATCGCCAAAGGGCCAGCTGAAGAAGACTCCTGAGACCATTCTGAAGAGTAGGGTAAAACCGACCTTCAGTGAAGTGGCCGGGTCATCTAAAGTTGGAATCCGAGGCAACTTTTTTTTTTTATGTTATGCGGCAGACAAACAGACAAGCCCACTCCCAACAAATTCCCACTAACTGAGGAACAGGCAGGGCTTGTGCGCCGCTCCCTTATACTCCTTATTCATAAGGAAAGTAGGGGCCCGAGTTCGATCCTTCTCATATAAACCAGGATGGATCCTGGTGGTATGTGAGAATGAAAACAGCAAGGACTGACTTACGAAGGTAGTACCGGATTTAAAACCATGGCCCGAAGCAAAACTCTCGGTTTTGCAGGAACGTCTTGCCCAAGTCAGCGGTAGTCACCACCTTCATTCCCAGTAGTGAAGCCCAGTCCTTGGACGAGGCGGTAAGCCTGCTGCGTACCCAGAACGGGGGCCTCATGACTGGGACCTCATGGCAGGAAAGAAGAGGGGGGTGTAATCGCCACCTTTGCGGTGGACGACGCCTCTGTGGAGACCCTGAAGGAAAATCAGGGCAAGGCCGCCCTTGGTTTTAGGAGCATAGTCTTCAGAATCAAGGGCGACCACAACAAAGAGGACCCTGTACAACCAGGTACCTCTACCTCCAATAATACGCAGGCTTCAGTGCTCGCGACACCAACGCCGCCGCGCCGTCTGAGCAACAAGGAGTGTCTGGACCCCAGAACCTGGGAAGTAGACCTCCTCTAAACTTTGCTGCCAGAGGGCGGGGTGCTCTTAGAGGTAGAGGATATGCACGAGAAGCGGCTCGGGGCATGGTCCAGACTGGACGCGGACGATCTCGTCCACCGAAGGGAGGGGGTAGGCCCGGGGTCGGAGCACAACCCAAAAAATAATGGCAATCCAGGGAAAAAAGTTGAGGTTCTTGCAGGCCAATCTCCACCACGCTGCGGCAGCAAGTGCTGTGGTTGAGAAATGGCTCTGCGAGGAAAGGGCAGACCTTGCCCTCATACAAGAGCCCTGGGTGTCAACGCTGCCGGTAAGATCATTTTAACAAAGGCAGCAACAGACCCAGAGCCTGTATTGTTTTTAATAAAAACATTGACTTATTGACTGTTGCAGAGTTGTGTAACAATGACATTGTAGGAGCCATTTAAGCCATCAAAGGGAGCACGGCCAGAGTTCTTGTGTGCTCGGCCTATTTTCCAGGCGAGAAGGAGGATCCTGCTGAGGACCTGGCGCGTGTGACGGAATACGCCCGCCGACACAAGCTGCAGCTGCTCGTAGGGTGCTCAGCTGTCAACAGCAGAGGTACTTTCTATAAATGGCTTGCATGCGGTGAATAGGGGATGTAAACCGACCTTTGTAACCCGTGCACGTCAAGAGGTGTTGGACATAACCATTACGACTAATGATCTGGCTAAACGTATTACAGACTGCCACGTTAGCGATAGCCATGAATGTCCGACCACAATCACATCTGTTTCGATTTGTTAGGATCATTTCCAAATCAGAAAATCAACTTTACGAATCCTAGAATCACTAACTGGGCTGCTTTTAAAGACAAACTCAAATTGTATCTAGATGTTCCTAAAACAATCTAGACCAAAGATAGTCTAGACATAGCAGTGGCGGTTACCTCAAATGGTATAATCAAAGCCTATGAAGATAGTTGTCCTGAGAAATCAATGTCTACTATAAGGACAGTACCGTGGTGGAACTCGAAGCTGGAAAGGCTCAGAAGTAAAACTCGATAACTGTTCAATAAGGCTAAAAGGATCCTCGATTGGGAGGACTATCGAAAAGCCTTAACAGAATACAATAATGAAATTAGGAAGTCTAAGCGAAAGAGTTCTGCGAGGGGGTAAACAACACACCGCAATTTGCAAGAATCCACAAGTTACTCGCGAAAGACAAACCTAACCAAATCGGACTGCTAGGGTGGACCCAAACGGGGACTATACAGCAGACGAAAAAAGAAACTGTAAGTTTATTGGTATCGACCCATTTTCCTGGTTCATCTGGTGGGAGAGTGCACTCCGCTCAACCACGTCCACCAAGTGTCGATAACTGGAGGAGGGCGTCTCTCATTATTAGACCTTTTTGGGTAAGATGGGCCGTCAAAACCTTTAAACCCTATAAGGCATGTGGAGAGGACGGCATTTTTCCTGCTCTACTGCAGCAGGGAATAGAAATTATACTCCCTCACATGGTAAAAATCTTTAGAGCAAGTTACGCCTGGGGACATATTCCAGAAGAATATGCCAAGGTCAAAGTCCTCTTTATTCCAAAGGCTGGTAAGAGAGACTATTTTCAACCGATATCCCTCCGGCCCATCAGTCTAAGTTCATTTATGTTAAAGACTTTGGAAAAAATTCTGGATATTCACATTAGGGAAACAATAACAATTGAAAACCCTATTCATTACACTCAACATACCTACATCAAAGGTAGGTTAACTGAAACTGCCCTATTGAACTTGAAGGTCGAAAAGGCATTGGAGGATAAACAAATTGCACTATATGCGTTTTTGGATATTGAGGGCGCTTTTGACAATACCCCAACAAAGACCTTAATTCAAGGACTCACTAAAAATAAGATTGACAGCACAACAGTCAGATGGGTGGAAGCAATGCTCTCAAACCGAACAGCGAAGGTTGCCCTACATGGAAGTTCGCTTGAAGCACAAAATAGAAAACTAACAGAAGGTCCACTCCCGTCGTCTTCGAAAATTATTACCTAAAATTGCCCATTCACTAGGGTTGCTACTATATTTATTCTGAATTTTGAAAAGAGTATTTAAAAGATCGAATAGAATTTTAAAGATCGTTCACAAAAACATGTCCCTTGCAAAGGACCAATATCTAATCCTTGCCATAATGTGATCATAATTACTTCCTGCTGTTTAGATTGTGTTCAAGTGTATTCGATTTTCCATACCAGCTTCAGACATTGTCTTTAGTAGGCGTAATAATAATCTACAGCTTATTCACTTTTTTAATTTTCATCGTCAACTAATTATATCATCAGACCCAGAGAATAACCTTTCCATGTCAACCTCGCTTCATCATCGGCATTAGAACTCGTAGCGGTGCTGAAGTTCGGCTAGCCTCAAAGTCTGAAATGGTCACCCATCAGTTCTCGGACTCTGCGTGCGTTGCTTGTATGTTATTAAGTAATCTTAGTTACGTACAAGTACTTTTATTTTATCAATAATCGTCGTCGGCGCTTATCCCGGCCTCTGCCAGGGTCCGCTTTCCTACTTAATCTTCTCCACTCGCCCGGTCTTCGGCATCCTCGCGTCGTAAGCCGTTGGCTTTCGCATTCGACTCAGCGATGTCAATCCATCGCTTCTTGGGCCGCCCACGGGGCCTCTTTTCTGATACCAGCAGATTCAGGCATCTATTTCCCACATATCCCTGAGGCTTACGCAACACGTGACTAAACCAGCGCAAACGAGCCTCCTCGATCTTTTTTATCAATAATAATATTGTTTAATTACATAATATTCAATTTATGTCGACACTACAAAAAATTCTCGCGTTTACAATCGCGACCGAGCACTGCTTGAAACTGTGTGAGAATACCTGTAAACGTAACGTCAATGTGTGCGTGACGGAAATGGCGCATTGTTTCCAGTGGACCTTCTGTATGGGCCGTTCTGTATTTTGTGCTTCAAGTATTTACTACCAGTCTGTCCACAAGGAGGAGTCCTATCTCCACTGTTGTGGACCCTAGCGGTAAATCAGCTCTTGCATAAATTGGCAGAGCTCAGGATAGATGCACAGGGCTATGCTGATAACCTTGTGATAATTGTCAGGGGCTTCTGCCAAAGTACGGTTTCATACATTATGCAAAGAGCGATGAATGTTATTGATAAATGGTGCAGGGACAATGAGCTGTCCATAAATGCAGATAAAACTGTAATTGTACCATTTACCAATAAAAGACAACTTGACGGATTAGTCAAACCGCGCTTACATGACAAACTGTATACTTTTCAAAGGAAGTGAAATGTCTGGGTTTAATACTAGAAACTGACATGGAACAGCCATCTAACTGCAATACTACAGAAGGCTAAAATAGCCTTAGGCATTTCTAGTCGACTGACAGGGAAAACTTGGGGTTTGACCCCAAAAAATTCCCTGTGGCTTTATACAGCTATAGTACGACCTATATTTACGTATGTCTCTATAGTGTGGCATACAAAAGCCAACCAGGAGGCTGTGATTAGTATACTGAGCGAATTACAGAGAACAACGAGCCTTTTGGGCCCCGCCAGGTAACCGTCCCGGGAGTGGCCCTGGATGCAATTCTGGACCTTCCTCCGCTACATCTGCATTTGCAAATGGTGGCGGCGGCCAGTATGCACAGGCTAACCATCCAGGGGGAGAGGAACTGGCTCTCACAGTCTCTGAAGTCTTATCAGGAAACGATCGTGGGCAATAAAATACTAGGTAT